>JBBMOI010000002.1:16187500-16350000 GCA_038088405.1 Porites divaricata
TTTTTTATCAACTATTTCTTCCCACTCTTTCAGTTTTGTGAAGTCCATGAACGACCATGCGCTCGATACGAACCAACAGCAACTACAAGCCAGGACCAAAATAGCTGATTATATAAGAATGCTTGAACAGCAATTGTATGAATTAAAGAACGATCGACCAGTCTCGATCGACGATTTTGGTTACTCATCAGAAGCCGTCAAACAAAATGATAAGGGATATACTGATCAACATTTAAGAGAGGACTACCAAGTTTCTCCACAAATGGTGCAACAGACTCAAGCAGAAAATGCCAACTTTGAGCGTTACTTAAAAAGTTCTCAGTCAGATTTCGATGAGCATGGTGTTCTGAGAGACGTAAGTGATAATGACCCGTTCGATTCAATTGATGAAGAGGACGATTTTGAGCTTGCCAGTCGTTTCCGATCCTCTGCTCGGCACCTTGTGCAAACGGACGACGTCCGAATGGCTAGAGTAACAACAATAGACAGATTTGTCTGCCCGCATTCTCCTCCTGGAATGGATAACACATCGGACAAGAACACACCGAAACGTCCACCTAGGAAGACCGATTCTAGAAAAAGACGGAAGCTTCCAAACGTTACCCGAAAGCTGAGCGGAGAAAGTGGTCATAGCACAGACAGCTTGGTGACGCGATCAGACGAAACAGCGTCTGTTACGTCATTTGAATCACACATGTCACGTGATAATGCTGGTTTTCGTCGAGGTTCTGGTGGCGGTTCAAATCGACGTCTTCCCCCAGTCCCCAGCGGTGAGGAAATTAACTTAAGTCATCTGCGTATTGTTAAGGACAGGCCTGCTGCAGAACCTCCCAGTGTCATGTCTATTTACAAGGTTAAGGCGGAGGGACCAAGAAGTTTAAATAATCAAAGCCAAGATTCTGGACTCGGTAAAAGCGAGAAAAACGATCCCGCTTCTCCTTATCATGCAAGCCACAAGTTTAGCTTCGCCAGCCTTAGGAGAAAGTTTGGCAAAGGAAAGGCAAGTGCAGGTAAAGAATAAAGTGTTCAATCTCGTTGTTATAAGTACAGTCCATTTTTCACTATGGAAACATTTTACTGTTACTTCTGAAAAATCGATCTGCTAATGGAGCCTTTGTGTTCGGATCACTTGCAATCCCAACCAGTTGATCGCATCAATTGATCTGTTTCGATCACGTGGGCCGAATCCCGTGCTGTAATTGGCTACTGCCAAAAGCGAGACCATACTCTACTTATGAGTTCCACAAAGTAAATTGGCCATTTGCTCATCTCCCAGATTAAACGTTGTTTGCCCACCAAAATTTTTCAGAATTGTCTCGTGGGACCACAGTAATAACCAGGAGAATTATAAAACAAAGGTTATGCAAAGTTTTGGGGGCAAACAAGGTATACTATGGGTGAAGTGAAAAAGTGATTTTTGTAGAAACTAAAAAAGCATGTTAAAATTAGGTAACCTGTAAATTTCCAGCCGTACATCTCAAAAGTAGCGATTGCAATGGCAGCCGAAAATTAGGAGGATGTGTATGCAATTGAAATTTTCTTTCTCTTATGCGTTACAGCCCAGGACTCAAATTGTCTGTTATGAGGAAAATAAAATTTGAGCCCCATAAAGCTCAAGGAAAGATTCTACGACAGTTTGTAAATTTCAACATTTAAAAGGATTTGAAGTTTTTATGTGCTCTTTCTGTTCCTAAAATCATTTTAAAAGATAATTGTTTTCGTTTTTATAGAAAGTTGATTACGTGACCAACTACAGTGGAAGTCCGATAACTCGAACTCCCAGCTAACTCGAACTAAGTCCCATTTCCCTTGGATTTCACCCCACTTTTTAGTCGTTTCAATCGGTTAGTTCGAACTCCTTGCTAACTCGAACTAAATTGCCTTTTCCTTGGTCAAAATTTTACTGAAATTTACCCCGTCACTCGAATTCTGCTTCTTACAACTCCACTGGGATGCCATTCCATTAGCTCCTCTTGCTGTATAATCGATAAAAATATTCGGGTAAAACTAACACCACAGCGTCTAAACTGGTGCCACGAAAAGATCGCGTTTTATCATAAAAAAGCATAATCATGTTATCGTTTATGATGAAGTAAGTTAAATTTGTACTGTACCATACACTGAAGTGCTGAAACATCAGTAACTATCGATCATTAAGATGAATTGAATATTGAATATAGCATCGATCCCGATAACTAGAACCGAACTTCAACTATTTTTGGTTTTCCTTCAGAGTTCGAGTTACCGGGGTCCCACTGTATTAAAAAAGCATCCTCGTTTCCAGGGTTCTTTCCTACCCGCACCCTGGGAACGAGGTTGCTAAAAAAGGTCTATTTGGTTTGTGTCGTGCTTTTGGCGAAAGTTGAATTACTTCAGAACAAAATTTCTGAAAAGATCCAAGAGTGCTTCGCTTTTTTCATTGACTGAATCCATATATTAAATTCATCTTACCAAATCAGTTTGTGAAGCAAATGTGTAATATCTAAACAGGTACTCATGTTGATGTTGACAACCTAAAGAAAACTAAAAAGGGACTTTTTCAGCAGAAGCTCTCATTGCTACGAAGGAGAAAACGCCGCAGAAATTTGAGAGGTGGCGTAAGCAGTGGTTCGGAGAGTTTTAAAACTATTACTCCCCTGAACAGCGATAAGGAAGACGTGGCTAATATAGGCAACGAGCCGTTTGACTGGGGGAGGATTCAGTCTCGAAGAACGACTTCTATGTCCTATAAAAAAGGTAGAAGATTCGCGTCTCAATCGATTTTTTTTATTGCTTTATTTCTCATTTTTTTTTTTTTCAATTTTCATACTTTAACTAACTAGTTATCTTTAAGATACATTCTTTGGTGAAAACTTTTTGAGTCATCATCATCGCGAACTTAGCATCATTGTTATCATTTTCTTCATCACCTTCACTACGCCTTTATTGTGCCTGATATCGTCATCAACATCATCATCATCATCGTCGTCGTCATTATTATCACAACTATTATAAGGAAAGATTTGTAATGAACAAGAAAACAGACCTTTTTTAGCTTTTAGGTTTTTTTTGGTCCCAATTCAGACCACTTGATGTTTCCAAGGGCGAATTTGGGAACGTGGATAGTGTGATATTTGAAAGAGAGGGTTCTCACGGGGTAACACCACATGGTCAAGTCAAGTCAAGTCAATTTTTATTTAAACTCACACACAGAATAATTAATTTTATAAATCAGTGCTTTAAAATATAAAGAAAAAAGAAAAATCGAGAGGTTGCGAAGGAAAAGAAAATTTCAATTGTAGGTTCATTGTGCAGAGTTTGGGACACCTAAGTAGTTCATGGGACTAACCGAGCAGGTGACCCAAACAAGAATATGAGTAGAAGGAATATAGATACAAAATAGTTGTTTTAGATAAAAAGTATTACTTCATTAATTAAATAGTAGTTATAGATAATATAGTCGTAAAACATTAATTAAGAATCAATAATAGAATTATAACTATCAATCACAGAAATCTTGATATGTCGACGAAAACTGGAAAATGGCTTCATTTTCTTCACATTAATAGATAAAGAATTCTAAAGTTTTGGACTAGTGTAACTGAGAGAACGGATGCGGTATTGAGTTGTATGAACGGATTTAACAAACAGATTATCAACCTGTGATTGACGAGTATATATATATTATAAGAATGAATTGAAGAAACTGAGCTAAAATAATTAACAAAACAAGAAGGGCTTAGTCTGCAATGAGGAAACAAAACATACAAGCGACAAAGATCTTTAGTCTACATTAACTTATCAAAAATCTCTCATGGTTATAGACTAAATTACTTTAAATTATTTGTAAAAAACAAATCTGTCGTGGTTATAGACTAAATTACTTTAATTATATGTAGAATTTGTGCGCTTTTATTAAAGTATGAACCATGCAACATTGATTTGGATTTTTGCAGGTGGTGTCTCTCGTAAGTCAAGAAATGTTTCTGATAGACATAAAAGGGCTTGTCTTTGGCTTGTATTTCAACACTTGAATCCTATTGAACTGTGCGGTCTGGCTCGAGTCTGCCGTGAATGGCGCGAAATCAGTGAACATCCCTCGCTATGGAAGCAGGTGACGGTGGAGGATATACCAGTGAATAATATGGTGAGTTGAAACCAAGTAAAGAAAGTATTTTTTTAAAGGACAGCAAATGAATATTGATTATACAGTGGAACCCAGCCCTACGGACACCCGTATATAACAGACAGTTCTTTTTTTTCCCACCATCGTCTCGATAGATTATCGGCTTTGGTGTAAGTTATTTACTGTATTTTCCACCCTTGTAGTACTCATTTACGTTCTTTTCTTTTTATACCGTTTTTTTAAGTTAAAAGATGGTTGAAGAGGAATTAGAAAAACTTAAAACTGGAGTTTGAAAACTAAGTTTTTTCCCTTGTTCTTTCAGGCGCTACAAGCCGTTTCCAGAAGATGCAGTTGCATGCAATTTCTAAAGCTGAAAGGTATTTTTCAAAGAACGACTTTCTTTTCCAAGTTTTTCCCAAGACAAAACTCATTGTAAGCACATGAAAGATACCAGTGCAAGATTTGGTTACTCCAGGTTTAGAATGCACTCTCATAATGGCCCAGAGATACTACTCAAAAATATAAAACTTTTTTATTGTCTATCAGTATATGTGGGCCACTTTTAAGGTCCTGCGTTAGCTAACTTTTTTCGAAAGATTACTCAGAATTGACGCCACAGTCTGGTCCCAGTGGTTAAAACGGCGGATAGCGCTATCCGTCGGGTAAATCGCTATCCAGCAGATAACTCAATTGGTCTTCCTTATACTTATCCATTGGATAGCGATTTATCCGGTGGATAGCGCTATCCAACCTTTGAACAACTGGTGCCTAGTCTTTGGCCACGGTCTTTCCAGTACAGACTTGTTTCAGGAACGCATTGTAAAGTACCCCTTTTACACTAGTAGATCAGAATAGACTTGTCGATCTCGTTCGTTATTTGCCTAGTGCCTAGGCCTCACTATTCCACGCGGCCTTGAACTGAATTGCCCGAGAAGGCCTGGGAAGACGCCTCACAGGGACTAGCTGACAAGTTCGTCAAATGATATTGAATGATTTTCTGCGTTTTCTATTTAACAATTATTCCTCGAGCCCGAGTGGGCTCTGAGTCAATAGCCCATGAGGCCGAAGGCCGAATGGGCAATTGACTCAGAGACCATGAGGGCGAGAGGAATAATTGTTTTAGTAAAAACCAACTAGTTGGTCAAAAATATCGAGAATAAAAAAACTTTATCTAGTTAAAGCTAGACTTTAATCCTTTTTTGCCGCCAAAAAGCCCGCGCTTTTCGCTACTAGTAGGCTATAACATATAGCCTAGCAGTAGCTCAGCCAATCAGAACGCAGCATTGATGATAGACCACTAGTTGGATTTTACTATATAACATTAGGGGGATTAAGAGTGACGCGCGTTTACGGCAAACAGCAAACGTCAGTTTTAAGTTGAGAATTGAGAATTTAGAATTTCTCAATTAGAAAACATGCAGCTTAAAATAATCCAAAACAATTGTTATAGACAAAACTGACGCGAAGCTACTAATATTGGAGTAGAAGTAATGAACAGTGAAGCACATGTTAAGAGAGAACATGGCCACGTGGTACAAATTCACGTTTGCTGTTTTCCCGAAGCGTGACTCTAAATCTATCTATTGTATTAAATGCGAAAATATCATTCCAGAAACTTTAAAACTGAGCTACTTATGTCATTAAAATTATTTATCTTTCAATAACAATCCGAAAACTTTTTTATCATTTTTAGGGCTGAAAATAACAAAATCAAGAGAAAAAAACCATGATTCCAAACCAGATGACTTGAGGTAAGGTTGGGAACAGCCTTGTTCATCCTTTTCTTTCGGCTTTGACCGCAAAGAGCTACGTTATGTACCGCTAAAACTATGTTAGTTATTCCAATCCAACGCAATTTTTATACCAACCATCAGGTACCATTGCAAGTGCACGTGACATAAATTTAAACATTAAGAGATCTATTATATGTTCTTTAAATATAAAGATACTTTTAGACTGCGTCAAATATCTTGCTTAGTACAGACTCGCGCAAACTTATACACCCTGTTTAGGGTACAAACCCATACCTTATTCAGGGGCGATATTCCCGTATAGGCCATATAAGGGAGTACACCCTCCGGGATTGCTTGCTCATGTTTATCACCCTTGTGGGTAGCTAGGCTATATATGGTGGATCGTTTGCGAAATTTGTCACATAAACAAGTAGAGGCAAGGTTGTTTAACACCTTCATGCCGCAACCAAATCTCTCAGATGTAAAAGCTGTTTGACGGGCAGCCAGAAGACCCGGCGCAAAATTGGAGCGACCAGATCGTACTTCCTAGATGGCGTAACAATTTTGCTTGTGAAACTCTGTAGTAAATGAACTTTCGTTACTTTCAATGGTTTTAATAGAAGCAGTTCAGTCTGGGCTTTGCTGACTGACTCATTTTATGTTTTATTTGGGTTCTTGTTTTTTTTTTCTCTTAAGTTGCTATTTAGAAAGAGGCCTGGAGTTTCTTTTAAAGGCCGCCGGATCCAGTATGCAGAGCCTTCATATTGAAGACTGTGGTATCTTTATAACGGATAGGTAAATTGACTTTGTTTAACGGAAGGAATCTTAGCGCTAACACTCATACCCTGTTAAACTTTATTATTAAGACATTTACCAGATGGTAAATGCAGTTAATGGAACATGAAGCCCCAGGGGGGCAAGCTAAGGTAGCCTGCCCCAATGTACGCTCGGTTGGATCTTTAAAAGCTTATTTATGAATGAAAGCACGCTAATTTTAAGATACAAACAATAGCTGTTCGTGGTTGGAACCTGACTAATTTGTCGTATGTTTGTCATCATATTTTTCTAAGCATCGCGCAGATTGGTCCCTGTTTTCAAGGCCCTATTCATGGCTAGACTTTAATCATGATAAAACTTATGGTACAACTGTGTTTATTGGTCGAGATTTGAGACACTGTCTAGCTATAAGACCTATAAAAGTTCTGCTATATCAGACCTGATCATTATTCGTTTAGCTTGCACGAAAGCAAACATTTACAGTAATTTTGTTGGCCACCCTCCCTCCCTTTGGAGGAGTTTTGTGGTGTTATGTATCGATAAAGTTTGGGGGGGTCACTCCTTGTGGTGTGGTTAAGTCTGCGTTGCGACTTCCCCAAAGCATTTGGAATTACTTGTGTCCTGCCATCTTATTCATTTGCCTTAATCTTGTCCGATCCAGCCCGTGCGGCGCTGGCGAGATAAGAAAGGCTCTCCCAATACTCCTGTCCTACCCCACGGTAGTGGGGGTGATAAGTGAGGCTTGTGTTTTTGTTGCACGTATAACTTGAAGTCGCTAGAACCTGTCACAGGACTGTGCCCCCCCTTATTACGACATCTTTTAGTTAGTGTCCTATTTGCCTGCGTGCGCTGTTTAGTTGTGTTACCTTTCATGCGTATCTTAAGCGGAATAGTGACATTGATCGTTCTCATTCGTCTTTGTACCTTTCTCTCGCAGATGTTTATCCCTGGTCGCGTGTTACTGTAGAGAATTAAAAGAAATGGTTTACATCAGTGATACATTCCCCGTATGCCACGAGGCATTATGGGCCTTGTGGGCGTGTCGACAGCTTCACACCCTTCGTGTACCGCCAATGTTTCCGAGGTGAGACTGCACTCTTTATTGTTGTCAGTGACTTTGAAACCTTCAAACACCGGTTATTCATACCCGATTGCGGGCGATAACCTTTTCTTGATTTTTACCCAGGCCATGTATAATGTAAAACACCCCTAACCCCTTACTGCCAAAATGAGGCCAATTCGGTGGGTGTGACAGCCCAATATTGGGGCTTTTAACAACGTCTGGGGGGTATACTTTTCAGCAGAGTTTTTCTGTTTAGTTGCGCCGTTCGGATGAGCCACAATAATGGCAAAACAGCTGTCTACAGCTTACAGCCCCACTCAGGGTTGACTGGTTAAAACTTGCTTTACCCTGCCATTTTCCCAACCAGTCAGAGTCAAGACCAAACTCGGGTTTTGTCTCCACTGTGTCTTTCCCACGACTCTCGATTTCTTTTTTAAATTCAAATGGCTCAGAATTGTCGGGCGTTTTGCTGCGATGTAGAAGGCAATCGACAAAACACTTTTTGGACGTTGGCTTTTTTCTGAAATACGCAGCTTCGACTTTCCACAAACAGAGTAACCGACAAGGAAAAGGCGGTAATTAATCTGCTTGTTTTTCCCTATAATACTGAATTCATTTCATTTTCATTCGTATAAGTTATCGTCCAGGACGTTTGAACGACAAGAGCTTGGAAATGATATCCAACTGCTGGCCAAACTTGCGCCAGCTGACAGTGGGCGGCCTCAGCATCACCTCTGTAGGACTTATTCACATTGGTAAACTGCACTAAACTATTTTATCTTATCACAAGTCCTATCCTTTCCTCACTCTGCCGGAGGCGTGTTCGCAAAATCAAATTGAATTAATATTTATTTCCTCATGCCACTTATAGCTGTTACAGCTTACAGTTTCTAATTATTTTTAACCAGAGGCCAAGATATACAGTGGACGTTGATTATTACCACAGTAACTGTTAATTTATTCCACCCAGAGTAGCAAACATTTCAGCAAAGCTCCAATGTGATACAAACTTTTCCAATAGATGGGGATGAGAACCATTCGCTGGCGATTCGCGTAGAAGACAGGAAAAAGTGGAACGAGCAAAAACTTTACAAACAACATTAACGGCGCTGTAAAAACCTTCAGACGTAGATTCAGAATGTGTGTTGAGGAAGAAGATTAAGAATCATTCCTGTGAACTAAGGATAGGCCATAGGTTGACATTTAAAGGTCTAGATGCCAGGGATACTTCAAGGGAAATGTAATAACCCCCCCCCCCCCCACCCTTTCGAAGAATCTTTTATGAACAGAGAGTGCTTCCTTTTCTTCAACCGTCAACTGTCCTATACTCCTGTGTTATGAATATTTATATAAGATTTTAACACTGTTCTCTTACCTTTCCTTGTTTTAAATCTCAAAATTAAGCTAAAGGTTGTTTGAGACTTCAAGAGCTAGAGCTGGATCGTTCAATATTAATAAATGAAGAAATCGCCCACACCATGTGCTTGTGTGGACTAAGAGGACTGGAAACGATTTTCTTCACCTTCACCCCAGTCTCTCCCGGTGCAATTAAGGAGCTGCTAGGTAATGTAAGGCCACTTTATCTTGATTTCTTGCCTAGCTAACATTTTATTTATCACGTAAACGGTTCGCCACGTTTTGTAAGGAAATGTATAACAAATTGGCTCTAGACTGCGAGCAGTCTCTTATTTTTCTTTGCCAAGTTACTGACGCAAAATCCAAGCACGCAAGCAGCGAAGCCGCGAGCCGCGATAAACGAAGGCGTAATCCCTTATTGTAACGTAGTGATTTGCAATCGCTTTGGCTGAGATAAGAACTAGACGGATTTTAAAAGAAAAGGTGGACTGCAAGCAGTCTAAAGTTGGCTCAGTTTCCCAGGGTAACTCAGATAGGGGCGCGGCTGGCCCTTCTACTCACTATAACTTTTCTCCATATAAACGGAGCCTAAAATAGAATTTATTCTAGCTGTTCAAAGTTTTCACAATTACAAGTATGGTTCGCGGGTTTCAACGCTGAAGAATGCGGCCTTTGATGATAGTGCTAGCCTATTCCAGATTCCAGATAGTGGGGAAAGTAGATCGAAAAAAAAAAGGAAAAAAAAAAATGGCGCGAAACCCGCTTGGGGGCTAGGATAGACGGGCAGTGCTCCCTTTTTCGCTGCTCGCTTGCATTTTTCTCTCTTCTGCACCAGCCTACTCCTTCACTGACCGAGAGCCTGGCACAGGCTATTATAGCGCTTGAACCAACTGCTGTGACAGTTTCACTTGAATTGCAAAAACCTTAAGTTCTTTCTCTGAGTAAAATAATAGTTATTTTCTTGTCCTGACAAGTTTTAACAAGCACCACTCTAGATTAGGCGAGTACTTATGGTTTCCGGCCAGACTGGATGACGTTCGCTGACTTTTCTTTTACTGGCTTTTAGGGGCTTGTCCGAGATTAGAACGTATCGAAGTGCACATTGGGATATCAGATTACTTCACGAATGTTGAAGGTGAAATCAGCCAGAGAAAATACAGGCGCATTGTCAAGAAACTTACAGTAAGGACATGATTTGCATTTGTAATATGAAACTACAAAAACTTCTGTGGGTTGTCACGAGGGCAGGGGGTAGCCCTCGCCCGCTTTATAAACTGGACCACGCAGTTTCTTGTCAGGAGTTAGGAGTTAAGTTGAAATCCACTAGGAAATTGGCAATTTTCCTAGTTGACAAAAACCTTGTAGCAGAATAATTTGAAGCATGTTGCATTCTTTTTCACGGCTATAAATGTAATAAGTTGTAAATACCTCCGAAGAAAAGGTTCTTATTGGAGCCCAATTGCAAAAAAACAAACTTCAAACTGAGCCTCAAATTTCACGAACTGAAATCTTACGCATGGCGATTTCGTATGCCGGATTCACCGGATACGTGTCGACGGAAGGCTTAGTTCGGAAAAAACGTTGCGGGTTTGAAAAATATCGGGATATGCGTGGTCGGGGCCTTAGTTATATCTGCTATTTTCTAAAGTTCTTTTGACTAAATCTGCTCAATATTATGGCGCCTGTTTCCCTTTTATATCCAGCGCCTATGGCTCTGGGGCCAAAACCGCGTTATACTTACTTATTTAAGGGACTTTAAGATGCCACGACGACGATGACAACGAGAACGTCAAAAAAGTAATAGGTTGAATAGGCAAAACAACAACTTTGCACGTGCAGCACGCTTTTTCTGTACATTTTTTTGTCGTCACTGCACGACTACGACGTGAAAAATGCCCAATTTCACGTTTTATGGCGGACGTAAATAAGCGACGGCTAAATTTTCTTCCTGTTTCTGAACTTGAATATGCATGGTTTTAGGGAATTCGGCTCAAAAAGAGCTCGCTTGCATTTGACGAAGTGAATGAGTTGTAGTATTTGCAATAGAGATTGAAACGACGGAAATTCACTCGACGTTTTCGTCAGGGCCGTCGCCGTCGCGGTAAACTCCCTGAATTGAGTTGCCAATTCTCTTTTTTGCTTCATTACTACTCAGTGAGGGTCGCTTAAAACTAGCAATTTTGAAATATTGCTGTCTTTATCGTTTTTGTTTAGGCTTTACAAGAAGAGAACGAAGAATTTGCAAGAGTTCTTTGGATAAAGTCAGATTATGGATAAAGAATATATCTGGTTTAAATATGCAGAGAACTATTTAAAAACGCAGTTAATACCCATGTTGTATTAATTTTATAACTTATTATGTTCTCAATAAACTCAGATAGCAATTAAACACAAATTAAAAGGTATTTGATGTCCGTTTCTTTTCTTGCAATATTCTATCGGTTGTTATCGATACCGGTAACTCTGACGTTTATTTCACGCTAAAAAAGTGACTGACAAGGAATGCTCTCTGTTTTTATGACAGCTGCAATGTTTGTTCACGTGAAATATTACCAGCGCTGTCACTCATGAGATCAGTACCCAGAAGAAGCCAGCATCAAAAGTACTATAACTATCATCATCATCATCATCATCATCATCATCATTATCAGGGTTTGTATTCACTCTTGACAGAGGAACCCCTCCCTGGATCGATCCTACAGGTGTCTGTACTTGGCTAATCTTGACCACAGAGGTCCAAATTATCCGGACGACTCTGTTTTCTGGTCCAACTTCTATTGGGGTCCAGTCTGTTGTTCTGATGGTCCAACAGTAATCAGATATCAGATATAACTATCAGAATACTGTAACCTGCCGAGAGTTCTGGGCCCGGTTCCTCGACAGATGGTTAATTTTAACCCCGGATTAAGCCAAATTTCAGGCGCGGTTTTCTCGTCTAAGAACATGCAACTCGAGGTTACAAAATTCTGTTGAGCCTTTACTACGAGATACAGAAATGATAATACAAAATGTTACCCTAAGCAATGCATAGGAATGGAAAATACAAAAACGGAACGAAATTTTAATCCTAGATTACTGCTAATCGGCCTTTCATGAAACGGGCCCTGGGTTTTAAGAGGGCTTTTAAACGGAGTGGCATATATCCGAGGGGGGCTATAACCAGAACATAAAAAGTGCTTCCAAATAAGCTATAGATCAAAATACCTTTTGTATTTACAGGTTTTTATTAAGGGTTAGAACGTCATGATAAATCGAATTCTTTTCAATGCGTTTGGAGGGGGTTCTTATATCCGGGGGGGCTTGTAATGGGATGTACTTATTCGTTTACAGGTAGGCAGTTCCCCTATTCACTTTTGTTTTACACGGATCAACTTTCCGGTCACCACGCTTATAGCCTAAACCATCAGTTTCTTTGATTTCAGCTAGCTGGTATTCAGTAAACACCTGTTGCGGGTATTGTTAACTACTTACCTGCTTTGTGCTTTGTTCGGCCGGTGCACTTCATGGTTATCCTCATGCATCTACGAAAATATTTCTCTTCATTTCCTCACTGCTGAAAGTCTTGATTTGACCTGATTTTAAATGAACCTGTCAAGGCTAAAATCTGCGCGAACCTTCTTGTGTCGATTTTACCCCAGCGTTCACATTGTTTTCCTCTGCGCGGTCATCAGCTTTGTCTTCTACAGTATTTTCTACAAAGACATAATTCTCTTCACGGAGACGTATTTTGTAAACATATCTATGGGAATCCGTGCTGCGAGAAACCAAGCAAGAAATAAGCTGGTTTTATTGTACACGCCGTTTTTTGGCAACAGATGGACCGACTATGTGACTCTAGAAGGAGACAAGGTTTTTTTTGTTGAAGGAGAAAAAACTTTTCACGACTGCGAAGTGTCCTCGTGTGTGCTAACATATGACAAAAGTAAACTTTTAGAAGCCGATGCTGTAGGGTTTCATGCAAGAGACATGCCAGATATTCTTCCAGCACGTTTAAATACGCAACAAATCTGGTTTTACTTTGTCTTGGAAAACCCTTTAAATGTGTTTGTGAAACCTGATGGCTACGCCGGCGTATTTAACTGGACAATGTCGTATAGACGAGAATCCGAGGTTTACATACCCTACGGGATGTACAAATCAATAAAAAAGGAAGCAAGAGACTTCAGACAAATTCATGCACCAGGTGAGAAGGACAAACAAGTCGCTTGGTTGGTCAGCAACTGCAACGCAAAAGAACGAAGAGAGTACGTGGAGGAATTACAGAAATATATCAACGTTTCCATCTATGGAAAATGCGGCACTCAAAGCTGCCCAAAGGAACGTCATTCGCCGATCTGTAAAGCGTTATTAAGCAGACATAAGTTTTATTTAGCTTTCGAGAATGGAAACTGTCCTGATTATATTACTGAAAAATATTGGGATAACGCGATAGGTAACAACATTGTCCCTGTAGTAATGGGCGGCGCTGATTACAAGACTCTTGCAATTCCAAATTCGTACATCGATGTGCAAGATTTCGCCTCTCCAAAGAAGCTTGCAGAGTTTCTGCAGTATGTTGCGGGCAACGACACTGCATACGAAGAATATTTTTGTTGGAAGAAACAGTACCAACGTATTCGAACCCGACGTGCTTGTGAAATGTGCAAACAACTTCATAACCAGAGCCTTTATACACCGTCGAGAGTATACACAAACATAACAAAATTCTGGAATAGAAAGCAGTGTAAAAATCGTATGCACTAGTCACTTTCCCCTTTGGCACGGTTCGGATACGGTGCTAGATATTAACTTCTTCGAGAAGTTTTTAGGCCATATTTGTTATCGGAAATGAATGGTTCTCAACAATAGCCAAAGTTCGATCTGTTAGACTAAAATTATAACATGACTCTGAGGCTTTAGTAGCCTTCCACGAGCTTCCCTAATAACGCCTGGGTGGGAGACTAAGGCTTTAGGGACAAAATTGCAGATTTTTGACGACGCCATTGTCTTTAAATTACCTGAAGAGACTTGAGCACAACGAAAACCAAACCAAATATAGAAATATGACCAGAAAGCCCCGGAGACATGTTAGAATTTTAATATCATAGGTGACAAATTACTCCTTAATTTTGGCGCGAAATTTCAGCGTTAATTTGTAATTTCACATGTGAAATTACAAAATTGCCATGGCAACCTGCCGTACGTCTCCGTTTCAAGATGGCGACAAAGTTTTAAAATGTCATGAATGAAGATGTCAGGGCATAAAAAGACGCTTTCGAAAACCTGAACACACGAAAGAGCATATCAAGAAGGATTCTTAGAGGTATGTTGTCGAAAAATTCTGAAAACTTAAGTCAAATTTCAGCTCTAAACGTTTGAGAGAGTGGAGTTCACGATCGATCGATACGATCCAGGATAAACAAGTCAAAAATCCTCGATTGCTAACGTAATTCGTCACTCATGATATTAATATGTAATCAAATGGCATACTCGTGAAATTAGGGAATAATTTCACTTGATTACACATACTAATATACCGAACGTGGGCTATTTCGTGACACATTTTGGCGAACACCTCTTCAGCCAAGAACAACTGAGATATTTTATTAAGCACCATATCTTCTCTACTTAGTCCCGGCTGCCGATTACTTCGTTCACAAGGAGCCGTTCAATATTTTCGCTCTGTTCACACGGAACTGAGAAAGCAAATAAATTTTGTCTTTTGTCAGTGATTTTAATATCTGTCCTTGCGCAGAGCGCTCATAAGCAATAAATGACGTCTCACAGCTGAGTTACCATGCATCCATGTAACCACGCCTTTGCTATTGAATAATTTAGACGGTCTGTCAGTCAAAATATCCAGACGATCTATGAGTATTTATTGGTCACAGCTATGTCGGATGTTATTGTAATCACAGGAAGGTGAAAATGATATATGGTCAAATATTTCTCTCTTACGAGAGTTAACTTAAGGCAGTATTGTTAAGTGAAACTGAAGAGTTGGGGAAAACTCATATGCCCACGAAAGACGATTATGCCATTGACAATTTCCATGCACATTTTCTTATTCGATTTCCAATCTCATTTCTAGTCTTAATCTTATTTAAAACTTTGTCATATTTTTAAAAGCCCCGGATTTTATTTTTCCGACATGAAGGCCTATTTAACGACCTTTTTAATCCATTAGTTACGAGTTAAGTGGCAGAGAGCTTTTTCATTTTATACAGAAATATTTCGTTAGTATATCTTATTTCATCACGTCATACCCTAAAACAAAAGAGATTCTCTCGTTTTGTTGCGTCGATTTTTAACCGTAAGTTTGCTCTTCAACCATCGAAGATTAACAATGACAACCGCAAACAAGAATACATGGTTTCCGCTGAAATATTCAAATTTCTCACACTGCACCCTATGTTGTTGTATCAAATCCTATGTTTTGAACAAACAAAAGCCCAAAGCTTAACGATTCATCTGCTTTCGAATTAGTGAACATTTTCAAATCAATCTTTTCGGAATAGCATTTCTGAGTCTTCAGTAATAACGTCATTAAACGTTTGCGAGATGGCCAAATGGTTAGAGCAATTTTAAATTGAGATTTTGTTATAAAATTTTTGCCTTCAACAGTTAGTTTATTGACATTATCTGACAATGCTTGTTAATTTCGTGGCGGTAGAGTTTGATTATTTCTTTGTCACGTGGACGTAACTTTTGTCATTAAGACATTAGTACTGCAAAATGACAACTTCCATTATCGGTGTTATTTCCCCCTAAAACGCATCAACTATTCATGCATCCAAGGCGATTCATTAGTCTTAAGCAGTAATCTGTGAGATAAAGAGTGTCTCCAGTAAGTATAGTGCTTCAATTTGTTATCATTATGAACGAAGAAGTCGATTACCATGACCATTCTGAGGGTTTACCGACCGCGACATTTGCACTGGTAGCAGGAATTTGTAGCTCACTATTTGGTTTTTTTGCAGCCTTAACAAACAGCCTTATTCTATTTACAGTGTTCAAAGATCCGTACAATTATTTTCGATCGCGCGCGACCACGTACTTTATCGTCAGTCTTTCTGTAAGTGATCTTCTAGGAGGCTCTCTTGTGCAGCCAATGTATGCTGCATCTATGTTTACCATCTCTACCGGAGGCCAGCTGCAGAAACTCTATGAAATCGCTCTTATTTTCAGCCATGTAACCACAAAGATATCAATTCTTACAGTAGTTGCACTATCGCTGGATAGATTTTTAGCTGTCAAGCTTTCATTGAGGTATAGAAGACTTATAACAGTGCGAAAAGTAATAGTCTGTAACGCTTTAATCTGGATTTTCTGCATTACCTTTGAAACTTCTCATTCTTTGAATGAAAATGAGGAAGTATTCCACCTAATTGATCTTCATCTTCAAACGACTATTCCATTGACTATCATGTGTGCCCTCTACACCGCGACTTACATCGAATTTCGCCGTTATTCAAGAAACGTTTTTGTGCGAACAAACACGAGCGGACGGTCACGCATTCTTCTTCGAAACATTGGGTTGGAGAAAAAGATTGTTTCTAGTGTTGTTTTAATTATCATCGTGCTCTTCATATCTCTATTGCCGTATTTAATCGTGACAAATTTACAAGAACGCTGCCAAGAAAAGCTTAGCAGTGAATGCAGCGAGCCAGGGTTTTTGCTTACTAAAGCCCTCTCCGTACCGCTGTTGTGTGTTAGCTGTGCTTTGAACCCGTTTCTCTACGCTTGGAGAATACCACAGTACAGGCAAGTTTTACGTTTAATTGGGGGATGGATTTGTCAGAGATTTCGCCGTAGGAGCCACACTGTTAACGCATTAGTGTTAAGCATTCCGACGGTACTAGCATCTGTCAGTTTAGTCAAACAAAACACTCCAGCTGTTGGCCATCTTGAGAGAAGACGATCAGAAGAGATTGTAAACGACGATTGTGACTTGAGAAATTAAAACTTGACGATCATTAATTCAAAGGTGTGGCAACAATCAAAGTCATAATTTAAGTATTTTTTTCTGTCTATTCTTTTAAACCGTGGTTACATTATTTTTCACCTCTAAACTAGGATGAAAGCAAAATTGGCTAACGTGCCCCATGCTGCAAAAATCAACCCAAAACATCCTCTAAATATTTACCATTACTGCTTATTTATTTTAAGAGCTAGGCTGCGATCATCTGCGAAAATTTTTTTCTTTAAATCAGAAAAAAGGGAATACAGCCCTTGATCGCAGGTTATTTAACTTAGCGCCATGAATATCATTAGGTTAAATAACTGAGTATTGAACGTAGTGAACAATCATGATCTATTACTTTACTCACAGCAAAGCATGTAAACTTTTAGCTTTATTTAAAAGCCTGGTCTTCACTGGCGAAGCCAGCATTGCATGCGTTAAGGAGTATGACCTTGATATAAGCACTGACAAGTTTCAACTCAAGAATATCAAAACCTTGCGTTCTTCCTACTCCTGTGCTTATATATATATCACGGCTTTTCTCACCTAGCTCCGCATAAAGCTTCTTATGCTCATGCTTATATAGTCGAACCGCGCGTAACGGACACCCGCTTAATACGGAGTGACACCTCGTTATTACGGACCGTTTTTCTTGTCCCTGTTGAAAGTAAGCGCTCACATTTTCTCTAAATTCAACCTGCTTAATACGAACACTTTCTTTGGCCCCCTCAGTGTCCTTATATTAGGAAGCTTAAGCAACGACGACGGCGACGGCAACGAGAACGGTAAGAAAGCAATAGGTTTGGATTTGCAAAACAACAACTTTGCACGTTCATCACGTTTTTTTGTACATTTCTTAGTCGTCGTTGCACGAATAGAACGTGAAAGTGCCTAAATTCACGTTTTGTCGAGGACGGGAACACAAGACAACAACTTTCTTTTTCTTTTCCTGAACTTTGATACAGTCCTTTAGAATTCAGGCAACTCCAAAAACATGTGCCGAAATTTGACGAAGTAAACGAGATGTAGCAAGAGCGAGAAAGTTTGACTGAAGCAGCGCCGTCGTTGTTGCTTAAGCTCCCTTTTAACGGGCTTAGACTTTACTGTACGCCAATGTTGCGCCAATGTTGCTATAAAGTCGGACCTAATTCAATTAGGTTCGGCACATGAGTGGAGCGGCGTCTGAACCGGGCCTAACTAATGTTTGGATTATGCTTATGCTTTTTAAGCTTGTGCTTTCGTCGATAGTGAAGAGCTGGTTGTAGACTTGATAAAATTAAAGGGGCACCCAACGACAGTTTCCTGTAAAACATCTGTTCGGAGAAGCAAATATTGTCTAGGTTTTTCTTTCGCCTCCGGACGGCTAAAAATTTCTAGATGAACGTTCGATTCATGTACAATTTTCGAAGCTTATCTAATAAATTCCCTATGATTTTCTGCAGTTTAATTTTTCATATTTTACTACCCAGACACAGTATCTTAGAAAAGGGAAACCTAAAATTTTCGGATTCTAAAATGTGATAGAGAGACGAATCAGAAAAAGTTTCACTTTCGTAAAACGTTAAATTGCACCGAAAATGTTGGGAAAAATAATGCTGAAGTCCTTGTAATTTCGAAAAGGTTTATGTTTCCCTATGATGACCAAACAGATAAAAATTTTGTAGCGCCGCTTAGAATGCATTTCTAGAGATCTAAAAGTACTCTGGATAGCCGCAAAAAAGTGTTTTCAACGTATTTTGGAGGAAACCGCCGTTGGGTACCCCTGAAATTATTATTGGGAGAATTAAAACCCGGGTCGGTCTGATAAGACTACGTAGTCTTTAAGAAATTATACTAGTTATTTGTACCGTGGGAAATTAGTTCAGCTTAAAGATGCTTTCTAAAAATCATGCACTTGTTTATTAGCGAATGGGCAAATTTTAAGTGACATGCGTTGAGTGAAAAACAGAATTGATTCTGAAAGGATTTGGCTGATTCAACATATATGTACATCAGATGTCTTATATGACATTTGAACAGTATAGCTGCTGAATCTTAGAGGAAATGGTTCTTGAGTTTCGGAACTTTGCTGTCGATCAGTGTCTGGAAACCTAATGCGTCCTTTACATAGGAAAAAGAGGCGAATAAAAAGAATGCAAATAGTAGGGATTCAATTAAGGGATCTATATGGTCCCATTATTTCAAGCAATATTCCCTCATCACGTAGACTGTAAATTAATGGATGAAAAAGAAATATAGTTGAATAGTCATCATAAGTAGTCTTATTAGCAAGAGGTAAAATTTGTTGCAGTATAACTGCCTTTAATTTAGACCCAGTGCAAAGGTCGATCTTTTCATGTACCGAATTTAATTACCTTTTTTAGACTCAAATGACTCAAGTTCGACGGTTGATTCAGACATCAAACTTGACTAGTCGGACTCAATTCATTTTCACGATGTTCAATTAATGGTTAAAATGCTTTGAAGTGAAAATAAATGTTAGTAATTTCTGCATTAGGTTCGGCACATGAGAAGTTCGACGTTTTTTCACTGTGAAACGAAGTCGCTCCACTATCGAAATCCCGTGTTGGCCACTCGATCTTAATTCATGAGTAGACCCAAATTAGACATAACGCACGTTATTGATTCAAACTTTGATCTCTTCATGTACTTGATTGAAGAGATTAGGTTCGGTACATGAAAAGATCGACTTTTGAACTGGGCCTTAGAGTTATAAACATAACGAAGACAATGATAGGTGGTCTTTAATTGTTCGTTAGGCGAAACAGCTAGGATTAAGATACGTCCGACAGAAACAAAACTTTTAAATCATAGATACTTTTGGTTTTTGGCCATCTTAGCTTAAGAAGAAACAAAAAGCACACTGCGGTGATAAACATAAGGAAATATAAACGCTTTTCTGGGAAGAAATAAAACTTTAACTTGACGTTTCGTATGTTCACCTATGTTCCAACAAACATCTTCAGAAGTATAAACCTTCGAATAATTGTTTATCATTCGATCACCAAGTTTCAAACGAACAAGTTCCGTTGACTATCATGTGTGCCCTATACACCGCGACTTACATCGAATTTCGCCGTTATTCAAGAAACGTTGTTTTTGTGTGAACAAACACACTGCCAGGCGGACGGGCACACATTTTTCTTCGAAACATTGGGTTGGAGAAAAAGATTGTTTCTACTGTTGTTTTAATTATCATTGTGCTCTTCATATCTCTGTTGCCGTATTTAACCGTGACAAATTTACAAGAACGCTGCCAGGAAGAGCTTAGCGGTGAATGCAGCGAGCCAGGGTTTTTGCTTACTAAAGCTCTCTCCGTACCGCTGTTGTGTGTTAGCTGTGCTTTGAACCCGTTTCTCTACGCTTGGAGAATACCACAGTACAGGCAAGTTTTACGTTTAATTGGGGGATGGATTTGTCAGAGATTTCGCCCTAGGAGCCACACTGTTAACGCATTAGCGTTAAATATTCCGTCGGTACTAGCATCTGCCAGTTTAGTCGAACAAAACACTCTAGCTGTTGACCATCTTGAGAAAAGACGATCAGAAGAGACTGTAGACGACGATTTTGACTTGAGAAATTAAAAACTCACGGTCAGTAATTCAACGGTGTGGCAACAATCAAAGTCACAATTTAAGAATTTTTTTCTGTCTATTCTTTTAAACCGCGGTTACATTATTTTTCACCTCTAAGCTAGGATGAAAGCAAACTTGGCTAACGTGCCCCATGCTACGAGTCAACTCAAAACATCCTTTAAATATTTACCATGACTGCATTTATAATTATATTTTATAGCTAGGCTGCGATCATCTGCGATCATTTTTTTTCTCAGTGTGTATCAGAAAAAAAAACAGCCCTTGATCACAGGTTATTTAACCTAGTGACCAATTCGTGATCTATCACTTTACTCACTGCAAGGCATGAAAACATTTAGCTTTATTTAAAAGCCTGGTCTTTACTGGCGAAGCAAGCATTGCATGCGTTAAGCTGTATGGCCTTGAGATAAGTACTGATAAATCTCAACTCAAGAATATCAAAACCTTGTGTTCTTCCTAGTCCTATGCTTATATATATCACGGCCTTTCTCACCTATCTCCTCATAAATCTTCTAATGCTCATGCTTATATAGTCGAAGCGAGCGTTACGGACACTCGCTTAATACGGAGTGACACCTCGTTATTACGGACCGTATTCCTTGTCCCTGTTGAAAGCAAGCGCTCATATTTTCTCTAAATTCAACCTGCTGAATACGAACACTTTCTTTGGCCCCTCAGTGTCCCCATGATATTAGGGAGCTTAAGCAACGACGACGGCGACGGCAACGGCAACGGCAACGAGAACGGCAAAAATTGAATAGGTTTAGATTGGCAAAACAAATACTTTGCACCTTCATCACGTTTTTATGTACATTTCTTACAGGGTTATGGGTTCCTGATTTCTTAGCTGTCGTTGCACGACTACGACGTGAAAGTGCCTACAGGGTGTTTCAAAAGTTCGTTCCGATTGTAAATTGCATTTTGCTAAAAGCATTTAATGCTTCTTTAGGCAAATGTAAACTGATTCAGGTAAGAAATTTATCTAAATAACCTTTCAAAGCAATTTCAAACTAAAATTTGAAGAAATTATAATATTTTTTTAAGTTTTGCCCCAATTGTGCATTAACGCGAGTTTTTTCCCGCCATATTTTTCCTACCCATTTTGTACGTTTTCTATTGTCTTTTTTTTAGCCGTTCTAATTTCTTTCATTTTCTGTACTCTTTCACGAAAATGAAGGCCTGCACTGTTTGTGCTAACGCTCAGGCATCTATTTTTATGGTCTTCTGGCCATTCAGTCACAGAAATTGCTAAACTGTTGAACAAGTCTGAACGATATAAGTGAACAAGAGGTCAAAGGTAAAGACTTTAGAAGACAAACTAAGGAATGGATGGCCTTTCTTTTCGTTTAAATGTGTAAGAAATGTTATCGAAAAAGCTGTAACTATATCAGTAATAATCCTACAACACAGAAAGGTAAAACAATCCAACTTCAAAATTTTAAACTTTCGAGCACAACAGTATGAAGATATATGACCAACAAAGGTTGGAAAGCCTTGAAGAGAAAAAGGCGGCGCACATGCAGACATGGTGCCAGAAGGATTTGGTAACTTTCTAGCAAAGGGCGACCGGCTGGCAAACTCACGTGATGTGAACCCTCTAGACCATCTGGATTATCGTTGACGAGACACTGAAACAAAGATCCAGCCACCAAAACACTGGACGAGCTAAGGCAGTGACTACGTTTCGCCTGGAAAAATGTGCCTTCAGACACCCTTTGGGAGGTCATATATTCTATACCTCACCACTAATAAAGTGTCAGATAACATAAAGAAGGACATTCTGGTTACTTATATTTCAGTTGTTCAATGCTAAATGAATGATTAATAACATACTTAGTTTTACAAAAGGTATTTTTAATAATCAGCAAAATTTAAGGGAAGAAAAAATCGGAACGAACTTTTGAAACACCCTGTAAACTCACGTTTTTTCGTGGACGGGAACACAAGACAACAACTTTCTTTTTCTTTCCCTGGACTGTGATACAGTCCTTTAGAATTCAACTCCAAAAACATTTGCCAACATTTGACGAAGTGAACGAGATGTAGTAAGCGCGACAAAGTTTGAAGCAGCGCGAATTCACTTTTTAAGTGACGTTTTCGTACCCGTCGCCGTCGTTGTTGCTTATTTCTATTAACTGCCTTAGATTGTACTGTACGCCAATTTTGCTACAAAGTCGGACCTAATTCAGTTAGGTTCGGCACATGAGTGGAACGGCGTCTGAACCGGACCTAACGTATGTTTGGATTATGCTTATGCTTTTTAAGCTTGTGCTTTTGTCGATAGTGAGGAGCTGGTTTTAGACTTTGATAAAATTAAAGGGGCACCCAACGATTGTTTTCTAAAAAACACTTGTCCGGAGAAGCAAATATTACCTAGAATTTTTTTTGCTTCCTGACGGCTAAAAATTTTTAGATGAACGTTCCATTCATGTACAATTTTCGAAGCTTATCTAATAAATTCCTTACGATTTTCTGCAGTTTAATTTTTCATATTTTACTACCCAGGTCACACTATCTTAGAAAAGGGAAACCTAAAATTTTCGGATTCTAAAATGTTATAGAGAGACGAATCAGAAAACGTTTCACTTTCGTAAAACGTTAAATTGCAGCTAAAATTTGGGAAAAATAATACTGAAGTCCTGGTAATTTCGAAAAGACTTAAGTTTCCCTAGGATGACCGAACAGATAAAAATTTTGTAGCGCCGCTTAGAATGCATTTCTAGAGATCTAAAAATACTCTGGATAGCCAAAAAAGTGTTTTCAACGTATTTTGGAGGAAACCGCCGTTGGGTACTCCTGAAATTATTATTGGGAGAATTAAAACCCGGGTCGGTCTGATAAGACTAGGTAGTCTTTAAGAAATTATACTAGTTGTTTGTACCGTGGGAAATTAGTTCAGCTTAAAGATGCTTTCTAAAAATCATGCACTTGTTTATTAGCGAATGGGCAAATTTTAAGTGACATGCGTTGAGTGAAAAACAGAATTGATTCTGAAAGGATTTGGCTGATTCAACATACATGTACATCAGATGTCTCATATGACATTTGAACAATATAGTTGTTAAATCTTGAAGCAAATGGTTCTTGAGTTTCGGAACTTTGCTGTCGATCAGTGTCTGGAAACCTAATGCGTCCTTTATATACGAAAAAGAGGCGAATAAAAAGAATGCAAATAGTAGGACTGTAAATTAATAGATGCAAAAGAAATAGAGTTGAATAGCCATCATAAATAGTCATATTAGCAAGAGGTAAAATTTGTTGCAGTATAACTGATTAATTTAGGCCCAGTGCAAAGGTCGATCTTTTCATGTACTGAATTTAATTACCTTTTTTAGACTCAAATGACACAAGTTCGACGGTTGATTCAGACGTCAAACTTGACTAGTCGGACTCAATTCATTTTCACGATGTTCAATGGTTTAAAATGCTTACAAGAGAAAATAAATTTTAGTAATTTATGCATTAGGTTCGGCACATGAGAAGTTCGACGTTTTTTCACTTTGAAACGAAGTCGCTCCACAGTCAAAAATCCCGTGTTGGCCACTCGATTTTAATTCTTGGGTCGATCCAAATTAGACATGTCGCACTTTATTGATTCAAACTTCGATCTCTTCATCTACTTGATTGAAGAGATTAGGTGCAGTACATGAAAAGATCGACGTTTGAACTGGGCCTTAGAGTTATCAACATAATGAGGACAATGATAGGTGGCCTTTAATTATTCGTTTAGCCGAAACAGCTAGGATTAAGATACATCTGACGGAAACAATTTTCTTAAAAATCATAGGTACTTTTGTGTTTTTTGGCCATCCTAGCTTAAGAAGAACAAAAAGCACACTGCGGTAATAAACATAAGGAAATATAAGCGCATTTCTGGAAAGAAATAAAACTTTAAATGACATTTGGTATGTTCCCTATGTTCCAACAAACATCTTTAGAAGTATAAACCGTTGAGTAATTGTTTTATCATTCGATCACCAACTTTGTTTTTTTACCGAATAAATATCTTCGGGAAACGAAGCAATCTGCCATTTTTCAAGGAAGAGCGATCGCAAGAAGGAGAAAAGCGTGGTTTTGTGTACGCATGAGCAGAATATTATTTGCAGCCAAGCCAAACACAGTTGGACGAGGAATTTGCGCATGAGCAGACCATTATTTATAGACAGTTATTTGCAGGTCACGTGGTGGGCTTTCGGCCTATGAAAAGGAAGAAAAATTTGCATCGAATGATAATAGCAGAAATTTAAATATAGAATAAGTAACTAATGAAAGAAACAATAAATGACACAAATAGGAAAGAAATGTTGAAAAGAATATAAATGATATATAAAGAAACAATTTAAGAGCGGCTCCGCGTAAATATTAACCAGACGTGGAAATAGTCAAAAAATGACCTGGCCTCAAACTCGGCAAGAATAAAGCCCTATGGGCCCTAGTTACAAAATCGGTGGATTAAGTGCGATCGAGTGAATAATATTTTTTTAACGAATTTTTTTCTTCCCGAGGCCTAAAATAGGTAAAACTCATGCAAATTAGAGTCATATTCAGTGGCTCGTATATTTTAAAATAAAGTTGGCTACTAAAATATAATGACACTCCATATTTTTACTATCTTTGCTCTATTCCAAAAATTGCGAAAAATTGGAGAAATCCCAGTTTTGGCTAAAATTACTACTAAGTCAAATGTTAGAGGAGGTAGAAGGATGCCAGGAAAACCTGCGATTTCTGAAGGAAAGTGGGTTATTATAAGGTACTTACATTATTGTGCTACTTACAAATGATGATTTGTTGTCAGAACAGTTTTGTAAAGACCAGTCAGACCAGGTTAGCCACCATCTTTGACTGGGTGTTGTTTTAAGTTTGTTATCTTTGTGGGAAACATGATGGTTTTCCCGCATCTGTTCATTTCCATGGCATTAGGGCAATAGCAGAAATAATTGGGATGTTTTCGACTGACTTACGTCCTTGAATGAAAACATCGAATGCTTGCGATGATCCATGGAAGGCATTTTGTATTTGTTCTTCTCGTCCAAGAACAAAGTTGGCAGGGAAATACTTATAAATAGTCTATTATTTTACGTAGTCGTAGGAAATCAGCGATAGTATTACCAATTTTATAAGCTACTTTTGACGGGAGTTTGTATTCGTATTAGCTGGTTTCTCTTTGCCAAACGATGGTGGCCGTAGGTGATATTATTTCAGATTGTCACCCAACAAAAGGCATTCTTGGAAGGAGTGTATTTGTGCTCAGCGGTTTTAGTGAATACATACACTGTAATAGCGGAGCTCTGGCGGGCGAAGCGCGCCTGCGGAGCACCATGGGTAAGTAAATCTGCCCATCCCAGAAAATTTGGTAATCACGTGACCGTACACCGCCCGCCCGCCCGCACGTCCGTCCGTCCGTCCGCACCACAGGCTTGCCAGTGTTCAATCCTCACACTTTCTGCCTAGTTTGGGAGCACAGGAAGACTGATATTGCAAACATATATTGCACATCAAGGGAGTCATAAACTCGTCAGCGCGGCCATTTCAATGTGTATGTCCATCGTGACGTCACAGCAAAGTGAAGCGTGCGACGAGCACAATTTTCGAAAATGGCGGTGTTATTGTTTTTCTTGTGAACACTTTGAGCTAATTTTTTCCGTGAATAAAGCAGCAATATGGTTTCTCTTTTGATCGAGGATAACATTACCTCATATTCCAACGGAAGAGGTAAGTGTATTTTGATTACTACGTGAAAATTCTGCAAAAAAGGTTTCTGAAGCGTTTTGGTGAGTCTCCAAGTTAGGAAAATTATGTGAGGGCGGTGCGGCATTTCGCTCGACAAAATCTGGTTTTTCTCTGGATAAAAAGCATGAGAAAACTTGTAGCTTCGCTCAAAAGTAGTTTATATCTCACAGAATCCATGTAGCATATAATAAATGTCAGGGAGTGAACCACAAAAATGATCAGTTTATTTATTCGAATCAATTTCCTCCGTTATAATTTGGCAATCTCGTTGAAGTGAGGTTGGTTACGAAAATTTGTTATAAATGAGCTGTTTTGTAGTTATTTCGGTTCTTCAGTAAGATGTATATAAGTATACTGAGAGTTGTTAAACTTACTACGACCTCGTAAAAGACCGATCGTGGAGAAGTTCACCCTTTATGAGGCCACATTTAAATATTTGTTCAGCCCCTGTAAATTTTTTTGTACACCTTCTGGAAGGCTGAGTTGCTCAAAGCATGGTTAGCTTTAGTCATTGGTTAAGCAGTATCAAAACCAATACGTTGTCAAGGTATTTAACGCTGGTTAACGCTAACCATGCCTCAAGCAACTGCGCCCAGTTAAGTTATAAGTTAGGAAAGTCCTGGGGGTTGGGAGTGAAGGGGGGTTTGGAGGGGGGAAAACACTCTTGAAACAAGACACCAACAGGATAATTTTAAACCGAACTATCAAGCCTGCATATGTACATGTATGTACACTGCATTTCACTTTCAATACCCTCTCAACATCTGGTCATATAATGCATCAGTGAATTGAAACCCCGGCCCCCTGATCTGGAATTTAACATTAGCCTGGTGTTAAAACACCACTAATTTTTCCACTTCCTAGGCCAAGTAGTTTGTTAAAAGCATCTTATGGTGGGGAATTAGTGGTTGTAGTTCTAGGCTTGATTTAAACCGCTGTCTTCTGTCTGGTACTCTGTATTTATTTATTTTATTTTCAAACCAATGGACCTGTTAATAGAAACTCTCAACTTCATTTTATCAAATTCATGAGAAATGTCATCCCCTAGCTTAACTTTGTAATTGTTGACAGTGCTTCCATCTGTTCCAAGGTTTACCTTTGTTTTGCAGTGCATTTTAGGAGTGGGTACTTGGTTTCTTTGCTAATATTGTCTAGTCCTGGCCCCGGTTGTTCAAAGGTTGGATAGCGCTATCCACCTGATAAATCACTATCCAGCGGATGGAGTAATTGATTTCTGTAATACTTATCTGCTGGATAGTGATTTATCCAGTGGATAGCGCTATCCATCGTTTGAACAACCGGGGCCTGACGATCAACTTCGTTCTTGGTTATCTTTTGTTGAGTAACAGCAACTCCTTGCTTTTGATTTTAATTTTGAGTGACAATTCCTGGTTTGCCTAGTATAGACTAAAATCTTCAATCAATTGATCAGTCCCCTGGAACTCAAACTCTCTTTATATCCTATCCCAGAGGAAACTGCTTGAAAATCATACCCTTCAGAGTGGAACATACCTATATGGCCCATATATGGCACCCCCCCCCCACCCCTTCCTGGGGGAAACAAGGGCTTCTCCTAAGTCACTCATGTTAAATCCCACTCTCTGTCCCTGCTTCCAAAACTGTATAAATTATGTGCTGTTAAATCCCTGCTCATGAGCTGGGTCAAGTAGGAATGTTGTTAATTCTACTGCACCCAGGGCCAGCACATTGTTTTAAAAATATGTGTATATCCTGGCATTGGCTGCATTAAATCCCCGCTATGCCCCAGAGGTTTGGGAGTGGGGGAAGGGTTTCAATTCACTGATGCATGTAAACACTGGTAGTGTCCTTTACTCGCTACTTTGTCACCAAGAGCAACTAATCGGTCTATCTAACTTTATAAAACTCGTCAGTATACTCCTATTTCAATTAATGTTGGTTCAGAGAAACACTGCTGACGCTTCTATGCTATGTCAGAACGTAAAGACAATGTAGTTCAAACACTGAATCCTACTCTTTTTATTAATTTAAGACAGTAATTTGAGGTTAGGTTTTTCTCTGTGGTAATATGCAAATGCTGCAAATTTTCAATGAGTTTACTTGGCTCGTGCATGTGGGAATTTTGGATGCAGTTAAAAAAAATCAAATTCAAATCGTTTGTTGAACAACAATACAATAAATAACTTTGAATAAAAAAAAGAATAGTGTTGATTTGCATTATTGAAATAATCAGCATTCTGGCCCATGCAAAAACACAGCTTAATCAGACAGGCCTTTGTTAAAAAAGAAGAGGCTTCTAATTTTTTACCATGACATTTTAAAAATGAAATTTTTCAGCTTGCTCATGCTTAAGAATTTTAGCAGCCATTTGACTTGAAAGCTCCCTTGAATGCCTTTTCACAAATTGTCTCCATTATTTTAATGAACATGAACAAGATTAAACTTCCCACTACAAAAGGGTTTACCATAGTGCACTCCCGGCTATGAAACATGGTTCATGGGAGCAGCCTTAATAAATTGAAGTAGGTGCATAAATCTTAAACAGGTTTTCAGTAGTATCATAGTTACTACTATCTATAGTTGTATGGACTAGAAAGGTGTAATTTTAATGCTAATCATTTTTTGTTTTTTCTACAGGATTAACACTACGTAGATCAATGACATTTCCAGGCTTACATGTCTTAACATGTAAACAGAATTGGAGAGTAGACTGGCAGGCCTCTCATTATTACTTATTCTCTTGGCCTCTGCATCATTGTTCAATCAAAACATCTATGGTCACTCCAGAACATAACATTACTGATCATCTACCTGTTCTTTTTTTTGTTATTGACGATGTGATGAGGATTTATACCTAAAAATTATTTTCGTGAAACTTCTCACAGACAGGAGTTTAGAAGAAAAATAATGAATAATGTGTTTTAACAGGCACAGCCTTCAAATCAATTCATCACTGGAAGCTTTAGCCTGAGAATGCAGACAGATTTTCAGTTGTATTTTTTAGTGACGTGAAAGTACAACCCAAAATGTTTTGTTTAGTAAGTTTGATTAGTTTTCCCCTTGCCCAGTACTTCTTGTACTGTCTTTGGTAATATGACCTGTCTAGACATTTTCCTGACTTTTCCTTTCATTTAGTAAGAATGTCTTGCATAGTTCCATGGAAAGTAAAAAAAAGTGTTAATAAAAGATTTACACTGTAAGTATTTTGTTGCTGGGATACTTGTGGTATCAGCTCTAGAAGCATAATTTCAAGTGAGGTAGATATACTCCCACATAACAACAGGCTTGGGTAGTAGTTTCCTCTGAGAAGCAAACGGAGCAATTATTATTTACCAACGAAAAACTTACACCCGAATAGCTTCGGCAATCGAAGCATGTACAGCGAAATGTTTGAATTTGAACTGAAAGTTGGAATATGCGGACCCCCATGGAAACAGTTACTCCAAAATTTTGGAGCGTTTATTGACCTACTTAAAAGACGTTTTATGACCATTTTTGGGGGGGACGATTGAACGGTATAGCTGAACCTTGACAGAAGATTTGTCTTCTCATTGAGAAGCGATTTGGTACCTTCAGGAACACTGTCTTCAAGTCGTAAGCCGTTAACAAATAAGCTTCGATGTCGCTGTCTAGGTTTGAAGTATAAATATGTTCAAATCGCCGAGTCACTAGCCTTAACGTTCCGTTCCCAGTTCTGAGATATTTTCCACCTATTTATAAAAGCCATTGTTTTGATTCTGATTTTTTCTTGAAGGTATTGTTTTCAGTGGAAGTTGCGTCAGCCCAAGTGGCGAGAAACGTACAATGGGTGTAACATATTTCTTAGGCAATTTTGTAGACTTAATCTGTATTCAAGCACCTCTCAAGTCCAAACATTGACATAAAAAGATATCCTCGAATTAATCGTATTACTCGTTTCAATTCGAGAGCTTTATTGTTGGATTAACTGGTTTATTTCTCTTGCACTTCGCCGCGGACTCGCAAGGTATCTGTGGAAAGTAGTGTTTAAAGCCACTGATCATTTTTATGAAATTGTTATAAGATTTAATTTTTCAAAAATTAGAAAGAGTTTTGACCTCTGTAAGTTATGTTTTTGTCTCAAAGGGCAGTATTGTGAGGTTTCTGATTTACAGGCCATTAAAGATGATCTTGGTGATGATTTTTATCGATCGATAGAAGCGTTTGTCAGCTCTTTTGAGTCTTGTCGCCAGTCTGTTTTTTGTTTTCAGGCTAAAATTACGTTATTGATACTTTATATGATAACATCTGCAGCTTCGCTTAAGTTGTTGAAATGATTTGCTTTACCGTTGCTGAGAAATTGGACCGTGAACTTTTCACGACTAGCATTTTGTTTACCTTCTTTCAAACCTTCCCGGGCCGGCTTGAACGTGACGTCACGATGGCCATACACATCGCAATTTCATTCGCCAATATCTCCTATAGCGCCCAGGCCGCCCAGGCCCAAGTTTATGCATCAATTGACAGCTGTCAAAACAGGTTATCCGCTGACCAGTATCACCGACCGTATCGCGGGCTCAGGTATCGACCCATCGAGGTCGAGTATCTTTTTGAAGTTATCCGCTGACAAGTTACTAGTTTTCAAATGATCGCAGGCTCAAGTTTAATTTTTTTTCAATTCATATGAAATATGTTGTGTTTTTTATGTGCCGGACAACTAAAATTTTGATTTCAAACTGACCTCGGAAGCTAAAATTCAGCAAGTTTTTACAGGCAGGGAATACATGCCAGTTGCTTTTTGACTTTTCTCACCAAGGTCACGCGTTGGTCACGCTCTACGTCCAATTTTTATGCTGTGATTGGTCAAAATTTGACAGGTGAGTTCATGCGGAAAATTTATGCAGCATCTTGAAACCTGTTTACTTTGACAGCTGAAGCTGACAGAGTTTTGTGTCAACTTGTGTTGTTTTTAACTGTCTTTTTCCACTGAATGAACAAAATGAAATTCAGCTGCTATCAAGAGTCTTCTGTTATTCATGGCTAGTTTGTTTATTGGGTTTTTGGTTGAGAAATACGTCGCTTGCTAAAGTCGGAAATCTGATTTCGGACGGCATCGTTTTCCTTTTTCACCTTGCTTGATGCGTGAGAGGGTTGAAAAGTCTGAAGCGAGTCTGGCCTTACTTGATAGTTTTCAGTGCATCTCGAATGGTAAGCCTGAGTAATTATTTATTTGACGTTTGTTCTTTATATATAATTTAATCAAGTCGAGCGTAGTTTATGCGGCTATTTAGTTTTTGCACGTTTTTAATTGTAAGATTTGAGACAATGATCTGACCGAGTATCAGGTTTGATTATAAGCTTATAAAACTTTAAAAAGCCTTTAGTCATTTTCTTACCGCGAATAAAAAGAAAACGTTCCAAAGAATATTTCGTTATAATTCTGGCTGTAAAAGAAAGCTTTGAGCGATTTTCGTGCCTCGAGTTCATCTTTGAAAAAGCAAACACCGGAAAGCCGGCTTACAAAATGAAAAACATAAACAATGATTTTCTGAGACACTTTAATACTTGTCTTTAGTTCGTGAATGAAAATTGTTGTCTCTGTATATGTTTCACCGAATTATTGTCCTTTTATTGATTGTTGGTAGTCTCTTACAATTTTTATCGCTGTGCCGTTTGTTTTCAGTCGCTCATGAACATCGCTTGCATGCAGGAGTAGTCAAAATGCCGCGCGTATCAAACGCTTTTGAAGATTACACATCGTTATAAAAACATTAAATAAAAAATAAACATAATAAATTCTTTATTATGTTGAAGCGTATAACTCTATTAATCATAATTTAAACAGTCGACTTTGGCGCTTGTCAAAAGTGAGAACTGGCTAGCCATATAGGTGATTTTGGAAATTTTTTTAACGGTTTCGCTAAAAGCCCACACGTGCTTCGTTCGTCCTGAATATTGAGCGAGTGCAATTTGTATTGCAAAATTGTGAAATACTGCATTCTGTCCGAGGTCTGTATAATAAAAACAGCGCCTCATGGTACTGTTTCACCTCAGATGTGATGTATAAAAAGTATAAAACAGGGGCACCCAACGGCAATTTTCGGAAAATATCTGTTCGGAAGACGATTTGAGATCTAGAATTTTCGGAACAGTTGTTTGTAGTGTTCACCAATAAGTACGTCGTACGTGCCTATGATATATTGTAATCCGCAAAGCACTGTGGGTTTGTTGTTGGGATTGGCGGCCATCTTGCGAAGCATGGCGAGTTATTAAAGTGTGTTGCGTTTTCGACTTAAAATCGAGTGTGTCGTTTTGCCATCCACCCACAAATACTACATTGTTGTAAAAGTTTTTGCTTGCCTGCCTCTCCTAGGATTTTCGAACATCTAAAAACTGGTATAATTACTGTAGTGTTCAAGGGCCACAAAGGCAAGCCACAAAGGTCAACAGATGCTTTTAATAGCACAACACACGACAATACACACAGTACTCGCTTTTCCGCTCACTACACACTCTTCGTGTCCCGGATGTACCCATATGAGTAACCGCTGGCCTACAGGTAATACACTATAATTACCCATTTTTAACGTACTTTTACCCTAAAAAAGGCCACCTAGAACTTTCGGGAGCCTTTTTCTGGCTGAAATTTTCGAAAAGGTAAGCTTTGATCCCTATAATTTTCGGATCACTAGACTTTCAGCTAGGAAATCCGAACAGATGAAAAGTTTTTAGGGGATAAAAATATGCCTATATCTACCATTTAAATACTAAAATACCTTCAACAATGCTATGTTAAGTGGTTTTGAACTATATCCTCGTTGGGTGCCCCTGATAAAAGGTTGGTTTACACGTCCCCAGACTTGTTGGCAAGATTTTGTAAAGTAAACTTGTCGAACGCAAAAAATTCCGCCTGATTTGTTTTCCAGGCCTAATCTACTGTGATCAAGAGTCCGCGCTCTTAAATGTGATCGAAGATGATTGCTATTTTTGGGTGTACATATATAAGGCTATCAACTCGATGTAAGATTAAGTTCACTCTTAGCTTTGACTGTTTGCAAATTACTGTTCTCTAAAATCACTTAACCATTCCCTCAAATTAGTCACATGAATGTGTTCTAAAGTTAACTGAATTGTGGAATACAAGTTTATTGTTTGATTTAAATCATAAATTCGAGTTAATAGGAGCTTCGCTTTTAGGCCTGGCTAAATCTATATATTAATCATATATGAAGCATTTAGCAAAACAAGGGGTTGTGCGTGCGAGCTGTTGGCGTGGTCATCAAAGTTTTTTTTCAGTTAGTTTATTACAAACGTTTATGTTTTGGAGGAAAGTCAGTTAACTTCAGTAGGAGGTCATAAAATGTGGTAAGTTGAAAAGCAATGAGAAAATATCCTATTTTGGATTGATCGCTACTTCAAATAAAATGATCTGAATGCTGGACACATGAACCTGGACTATTCCTTTTGGCTGACAGATTTTAAGAAATAATAGTCCCTGTTTAAGACAAAGTCACATGAAACTATAGAGGTTGTTTAGTACACAGAAGGAAAAAAACATTTCCCTCTTGAGCGAAACCTTGTTATAACGGCTACTGACATAAGACAGTACACAATTCCACTGAACCCATCACCAACTCGATTGAAAGGGTGTAATGGCAGGTTTCATACTGAAATGGGAGAGGGAAAGCCACAAAAAAATTGTTACAACTGTTGTCTAGGGTAGTGCAATTTAATGCACTCCTGTATGGAAACAAATTGGTTGAATTATAGTACTTAAACTACTATTGAGTAACTTTCAATGGGTTACCAGAAAGAAAGAATTTTTTCAAATATTTTTTTTAACATATTGATTACAAATATCATGTTACTAGAAACAATAACATCTTTCAAAAAATTGGATAGCAAAAAATTCACAATATTATCCAATACACAATTTGATTCAAAGAAACTGTAAAACTAAGTTAAAATACACAAAGAAAAGTGACTGCTTGGTAGGCATTGTAGTGAAAAGAAAACTATACAATGTGTCACATGGGAATGTCAATGTGTTTGGGATATTTGGGAAGGTTTCAGTGGCGGTCTAAAAAAACATATCAAATGTTATTGCATTCATCCCGGAAAAGGCAAAATGTATTTCAAGACTTGAATATTGTAACAGTAAGAATGAGAAAAAAAGTCTTATTTTTGAACAAAATTACACATAGTCATGTATTGATAGCCTTTTAAAGATATCCTTTGAAGTTCAGAATTTGGGTGATTTGAAGAGAGTAGTGTTTTGTGATCATTGTCATTGTAAATACTGTGACAGACCTTTATACATGAATAAATAACTGGGGGCATAAATTGATGGAAATGTATTTTTATTTAGGCACACACACACACAAAGTAAAAGACTCTACATAGTTATGATATAGATGAAAATATATTTTTATTTAGGCCACACAGTCACACAAACAAAGTAAAAGAATGTAGTATGGATGAAAACATTGGTGGAAATTAAATGAAGGAGTTACATGTAGTTACAGGTGTTAGGGTTAAGAGAACTAGTTGTTGCTGATTTTAAGATGGTGATATTTAAGATGGCCTTGTTTTGGAAGATAAAGGGATAAAGTTGGCAAATGATTATGTAGGTTTTTTTTAATAAGACAAGGAAAGTTTGTCTGAATCCATTGTGATTTAATGTTGCAGGACAATTTTCATGGATTCTCCAGAAGACAAAGTGGAATATTGTAAGACTGAAAAGTCCAAGCATATTCAGAGGAATATTTTTCGCACAACAGGTACGTCTCAATGATCAATGTCAATCATGTAGCCTGTGTGCAGACGTTCCTTTCCCTTGATTAAAAAATTCTGGCCTTTCACCCCATTTCTTACAAAAGGGAGGGCATCTATACACAAGGTAAATGATGTGATCTTTATTTGGTACTTAAAGTAGTCTGTGTTTTCATTATGGACATTTCTCAGTGTTGAATTAGTAACAAAAATTTGGTAATAAAGTTATTTAAAATGTTTAATTTTCTTAGAAGTTCAGGGGACCAGTAGCACTGTAGTGTTTGTTTTGCTTGGTAATTATTGGTACATAAACTGGGATTGTATAATGATAGTAATGCTAAGAAGAAATATAAAAGAAGATAAATAGAAAGAAGATAAATTGAATAATAGTAAAACAAATAATAATATTATATTAATAATATTATAACTGTATTGAAAAGTGTCAATTGTTGAAACCATGCATGACTCGCACTGGTTTTGTGATTATTAACATGACAAAGAACAGTGAAAAATCGCGAGCACCGCAAAAAATCGTCAGGCTAACGATTTATCGCAATTTTCGCAAATTCTGTTAAGTCCGCAACTCGCTCTGGTTTAGTGATTATTAACATGACAAAGAACAGCGAAAAACGCGAGCAAGGCAAAAAATCGTCAGGCTAACGATTTTTCGCAAAGTTTGTTAAGATCGACGGCAACTCGCACTGGTTTTGTGGTTATTAACATGACAAAGAACAACGAAAAATCGCGAGCACCGCAAGAAATCGTCAGGCTAACGATTTTTCGCAAATTTTGTTACGTCCGCAACTCGCTCTGGTTTAGTGATTATTAATGTCGCATTTCCTTTGGCTAGGCTTTACAATTAAGTGTAATAAAATAAGACAACAAGCATATGGCGTAATGGGGGGAACGATCGGCGTGGTGGACGACTTCCATAGCATGACCATAAAGCCCTACTTATCTCCCCGGCGCTAATTTACGCGCGCCGGATCGGACAAGTTCAGGTAGGTCCAAAAGAAACAAACTTAATACGGCCTAACACTCCACGGCACTACGAGCTGAAACCTCCGGCCAGCATCGTGCAACTTAATGGAACAGTGTAGGCAAATATTTTGTTCTAGGAACTTTATCTTATCAGCACTACGAGCCGACTCCGCCGGCACGTGCTGGAATACAATCAAATATGAAAGTTGCGTTAAAATCAAAGCTTGGGGAAGTTGCCGTGAGACTTAAACCGCCACTGATACGTGCGAAGCATGTATCCCCCCAAGCCTGGAAAAAGGTTAGAGATATGGCACACTGGCCATTCTCGGTGCGGCGGACAATAACACGGTCGGAGGGGTGGGTATATAAAGTTGGTAGCAATCCGAGGACCATCTGCTTAAAACCTTAATTAACCAGTCTGGCAAGCCCGCAGCAGCTGCCGTAGAGGCAGCGCCAATACGAAAACTGTGCCCCTTGAGAGAGTTAGACGGTAGACCGACTTGACGCGCGGCGTCCCTGAGAAGGTTAACGACGGCGGATCTAGTAAGTAGACGCCCAGATTGGAAGGAAAAAAGTGGTCCGCACGGGGCGAGCGGTGAGAAAGTAATCACGCATAGCGGTCACCGCGCAAACCAGCGAGGTGGAGCATGCAATAACAAACGTGTGCCCTTGACGAAAGGCGTCGGTCTTGGAAGCCTTAAGAAAAAGAGACATCCGCTGCGGGGAAGCCAGACTGGGATGGAATGACACACAGTCAGTGGACAGGTCAACCTGGGGGCGAAATCTCGAAATCCCCTGATAAGTAAACTCGCTACAGCGAAGGAACGCAAAAAAGGCGAGAGTGAAGGCTGCTCAGACCATAGTAAAGTCCCGACCCCCCAACCAGGAGATCAAAATTGGCTTAATGGCTTGTAAAACCCCCCGGGTGACTGGTTGACGAAGAATGCGTTACTGACCTTGGTAGCGTAAAATACCCCGGAGGATCTTCTTCAGAAGCAATTTTCCTGAAAGGGGATCTCCATGCCCACAGGAAATGTGTAAATTACGAACAGCTGCTAAGTATAACTTAATAGTGCTATGTTTAACAGTTCTAGCCAGATATGAAGCAAAATAAATCAAGGTTCCTTCCGAAGCTGGGAGAATGTCACCCTCCTGAGACATAAGCCTGTTTGAAAGGCAAAACTGAATAAAGCGTTTTTCACCTGACCCATAAGTACGGTTGGTAGTCCATGCCAGTGCTCACTTTGCGTATGTCTGCACCTCGTCTGTTAAAGGGTCATTAGCGAAGGCGGGATGGTACAGGGGTTTTTTTGTGCCTTGGGAGCCGACGCCCGGAAACGTACGTCCTGAAAGCGGGAGAGGGCATCAGCGATGTCGTTAGATACCCCAGGGACGTGGCGAGCCCTGACAAAGAAATTGTGTTTCATAGAAAGGAGTACGAGGAACCTCAGGAGGTCCATTATACGAGGGGCCTTGGAATGACCCGAGTTGATAATGGCGACGACTGATTCGTTATCGCACCAAAATTGAATTCGTTTCCCAGAAAAATGTGGGAACCAGAGGGCGCACGCCACTACTATCGGGAAAAGTTCCTGCCATTCAATGCTGATACCCTTGGTGGGGCTTAAGTGCATATGAGGGAGCCATTTCCCCTGGAACCATAGACCATTAAAATAACCCCCAAAACCGAGAGAACTGGCAGCGTCCGTGTACAGCTCCAAGTCTGGGGAGGTGGATACAGTAGAGTCTAAGAAGAAGGAACGCCCGTTCCATCCCGAGAGAAAGGCCTTCCACATGGTGAGGTCCTGGTGAAAACGGCTGGGAACCCCCCGGGTAAGGTTAATCATGCGCTGCAAGAAGGTTCTCCCCGGAACGACCGCCTTACACGCGAATTGAAGGGTACCAATAAGGGACTGGAGTTCAACTAGGCGAACTGAACGGCGTTTCGTAAAGGACGTCAGCAAATCCCGGGTGCGCTGTAGCTTATTGTCGGGAAGGCGTGCCTCCATGCGTGTAGAATCTAATTCGATCCCCATGAATTCTAGTACTTGGGAGGGGCCCAGGGTTTTGGACGCGACCACTGGGGCATGAACCGACATGAAGAAGCGAAGCAAGGTACTAAAGGAGGACAGACATTTTAAACGCGTAGGTTCGGCGATAAAGAACTCATCCAGAATATGGAGTACGTGTTTTAACCCATAATTATGCTTCAAAACCCATTCCAGGGCATCCGATAATTGGTTAAAGAGAAACGGGGCCGAGCGAAGCCCGAAGGGGAGGTACAGATCGACGTAATATTGATTGTTCCAGTGAGTCCCCAAGAGATCCCAGTCGTTGGGATGGATGGGAATTAGCCTGAAGGCTGATTTGAGGTCGGTTTTGGCCATGAACGATCCTGGTCCCAGGGATTGAAGAATGCGAATGGCATCGTCCACCCAAACGTACTGAAGGGTGTAGGGACCCTTGGGTATATGGTCATTAGCACTATCACCCTCAGGATAGGAAAAGTGGTAAATAGTACGCCACTCGTTAGAGTGTTTCTTAGGTATTACCCCTACCGGGTGACATTGGAGATTAGGAAGTGGGGGAGATTGAAAGGGGCCTGCTACGCGACCCTGTGCGATCTCCTTGATCAGATTGGATGAAACTACGTCTGGATGCTGAGCAGCCGATTGTAAGTTACGGGATACCCGGGGCTGCCGGGGACCTAAATAACCCACGGGTGTGCCATAACGGAGGAAATTAAGTAAATTAGCTACAAAATGACTATCCGGGTGACCAGAAAGTTCCTTTGATAAAACATCAATGTTAATGGGGGTAGAAACCGGTGGCTCAATGTTCCTCGCTTGAAGCCGGACTTTATCTTCTGCCGCGATCGCTCGTGGGACTGGATCCGTTTGAGCGGCGGTTAGCTTTGGAGAAGCTGCTTGGACTGGAGACAATGGAATGGTCTGTCGATCGGCAACGGCGGCAGACGTGCGGGAAAGGGCAGGAACACGAGGTGCATCCGGACGATCTGTTGAAACGGAAGCAAACGGGGCCGTTCTTGGAGGACTGGCGGAAAGGATCGGCGTTGGGACAGGAACTTTGGCTGTGGTGGGGGCTAGAACACACAAGGCAGTGAGGCTTAGCCAGGCCAGAGAAGGTTACCGTCCACTTGGTCCCAGCTAACGCGTAGGTCATTTGCGGCTTGGCGGCGAAAATGTTCGTCGTAGGCCAGAAAAGCGGTACCCTGGAATTTGGAGGCCGCCCTGCTAATAATCTGCTGGTATTTGAACAGTTCAAGGGACCGCCGTGGATGGGAGCCGACAATGACCAACGCATACGCGGTGAAGGCGTCTAACCACTTCTGAAAACTGTCAATAACAGGTTTCCGCTTGCGGACCATGGTTACTGGGGAGGAGCCTGGGAGTGAATCATCTACCCGAAGTTGGATATCGGGGGCCTGGGGCCGAGCTAGGGAGTCGGGGAGCAACAAAGAAAAATCTATGTACTCACCCCGGAGAATTTTATCTTGTAAGTTCTGCTCCAGCGGACGGTTAAGACCCACAGCTGATCCTGACCGTCGATGTAGAGTGCTGAATGTACCAGGCTGTTGGTCGTGCCCTAAAGACCAGGGGAATGATTGCAACGCTTGGTCGAGCGAGGACCTGACGGTGTCCTGTATGGCGGCTAGTTGAGCGGCGGTGAAAGGTCCGGCTTGGAGAGGAGCGGGCGAGTCGTCCGAGGAAAATTCCTCCATGATGTCTTCGAGGTCACCAGCAGACGCAACGCTCGAAGAGTCATCGCCAGGATCCTACAAATTTGCTTCTTCGGTGGCTGATTCTGCGGGGGCGGCGGGTAATGGGGCCCTAACCGGCCGACTTTTCGGTGCTAAACGTTTCGTCCTGGCGCGTCCGGCTTGCGGATTTGAGGTCGAACGGGGCGGTTTTGTCCCAGTCGCTGAGTTAAGACGGGAGATGAGGGCTGCTTTACCTCCCGTGATCGGAAGGTTGAGAGTTTGAAGGCGAAGGCGAAGAACTTCGGTCGAGAGCGAAGCCAAATCGTTTTGTTTACGAGGGCGGCCATTAGAGACTTGCTTACGCGGACGAGCCATTGAAAGGCACGAGAATTACAAAACTTTAGGACGGTTGAAGTATTCTAAGTTAGCAATACAGCTCGGAATGAGACACAGGACTTTAACTAGGCCTTTTATAGTCCGAGTGCTATCCCAAGGTAAGCCAATGAAAAATACTGTACTACAGAATAGAGCGTGCACCTAAAGAGCTCCACGAGATATGCATGAGGAAAATTATATTTACTAGCCATATACAAGGAGCGATACCTTAGAACCTAGCCCTAACTGCAACAAAAACAAGGATTGCTATTGTATCAGTAGTTTCCCAGCTATAGAAGTGATTTTACCTACTACCCAGTACTTTTACCCACTACGAGTAAACTTCTACGATATTTGATATGGGCTATAGCATTGCACTGCGTTACATGTTGCTGATTGAGGGCGTCACGCTCCATTAACTGCGTTTTACAACTGCGTTGTAAAACTTTCTTAACATGACAAAGAACAGCGAAAAATCGCGAGCAACGCGAAAAATAGTCAGGCTGACGATTTTTCGCAACACACGAAAAATCGCAATTTTTGCTGCTGCATGCAAACCTGGACATAAGTACCTGAATTACTTCGTTCTTAAAACTTTTCAGTGTAGAATTCCAAAGGGTAGAAAAAGGTAATTTGCAGATAAAAGAAAACATGGAAGAGTAGGAAACTGGAATTAACAGTAGTGCTTAATTAAGGCTCTAATTTAAAGCAGTTCCTTTTTGGATGTTTTAATCGCTGCATTGGTGATGAAACTTCAAACAAAAAAATTCTCTTCAAAATTAATTGCGATGTAGAATATTGTCTGTTAGTCAAAACATCCAGTCGATCTATGAGTATTTATTGGTCACAGCTACGTTGGGTGTTATTGTAGTTACAGGAAGGTAAAAATGATATACACGTATGGTCAAGTATTTCTCTCTTACGAGAGTTAAGGCAGCATTGTTAATGAAAAGAGTTGGGGAAAACTCATATGCCCACGGAAGACGATTATGCCATTCATTTGACAATTTTCATGCACATTTTCTTATTGGTTTCCAATCTCATTTCTAGTCTTAAGACAACATGGTTTCCGCTGAAATATTCAAATTTCTCACACTGCACCCGATGTTGTTGTATCAAATCCTATGTTTTGAATAAACGAAAGCCAATTTTCTTTGTTGTTTAACGATTCATCTGCTTTCGAATTAGTGAACATTTTCTAATCAATCTTTTCGGGAATAGCATTTCTGAATCTTCAGTAATAACGTCATTAAACGTTTGCGAGATGGCCAAATGATTAGAGCAATTTTAAATTGAGATTTTGTTATGACATTTTTGCCTTGAGCAGTTTATTGACATTATCTCACAATGCTTGTTAATTTCGTTGCGGTAGTTCTTTGTCTCGTGGACGTAAAATGACAACTTCCATTATCGGCGTTATTTTCACCTAGTATGCATTAACTATTCATGCATCCAAGGCGATTCATTAGTCTTAAGCAGTAATCTGTGAGTTAAAGAGTGTCTCCGGTAAGCATAGAGTGCTTCAATTGGTTATAATTATGAACGAAAAAGTCGATGAACATGACCATTCTGAGGGCTTACCGACCGCGACATTTGCACTGGTAGCGGGAATTTGTAGCTCACTATTTGGTTTATTTGCAGCCTTAACAAACAGCCTTATTCTATTTACAGTATTCAAAGATCCGTACAATTATTTTCGAGCGCGCGCGACCACGTACTTTATCGTCAGTCTTTCTGTAAGTGATCTTCTAGGAGGCTCTCTTGTGCAGCCAATGTATGCTGCATCTATGTTTACCATCTCTACCGGAGGCCAGCTGCAGAAACTCTATGAAGTCGCTCTTATTTTCAGCCATGCAACCACAAAGATATCAATTCTTACAGTAGTTGCGCTATCGCTGGATAGATTTTTAGCTGTCAAGCTTTCAGTGAGGTATAAAAGACTTATAACAGTGCGAAAAGTTATTGCTTGTAACGCTTTAATCTGGATTTTCTGCATTACCTTTGAAACTTCTCATTCTTTGGATGAAAATGAGGAAGTATTCCACCTAATTGATCTTCATCTTCAAACGACTATTCCATTGACTATCATGTGTGCCCTATACACCGCGACTTACATCGAATTTCGCCGTTATTCAAGAAACGTTGTTTTTGTGCGAACAAACACAGGCGGACGGTCACGCATTTTTCTTCGAAACATTGGGTTGGAGAAAAAGATTGTTTCTACTGTTGTTTTAATTATCATTGTGCTCTTCATATCTCTATTGCCGTATTTAATCGTGACAAATTTACAAGAACGCTGCCAAGAAGAGCTTAGTGGTGAATGCAGCGAGCCAGGGTTTTTGCTTGCTAAAGCCCTCTCCGTACCGCTGTTGTGTGTTAGCTGTGCTTTGAACCCGTTTCTCTACGCTTGGAGAATACCACAGTACAGGCAAGTTTTAAATTTAATTGGAGAATGGATTTGTCAGAGATTTCGCCGTAGGAGCCACACTGCTAACACATTAGCGTTGAATATTCCGACGGTACTAGCATCTGCCAGTATAGTCGAACAAAACACTCCAGCTGTTGACCACCTTGAGAGAAGACGATCAGAAGAGATTGTAAACGACGATTGTGACTTGAGAAATTAAAACTTGACGATCATTAATTCAAAGGTGTGGCAACAATCAAAGTCAAAATTTAAGAATTTTTTCTGTCTATTGTTTTAAACCGTGGTTACATTATTTTTCACCTCTAAACTAGGGTGAAAGCAAAATTGGCTAACGTGCCCCATGCTGCGAGTCAACCCAAAACATCCTCTAAATATTTACCATGACTGCTTATTTATTTTGAGAGCTAGGCTGCGATCATCTGCAAACATTTTTTTTCTGTACATTAGAAAAAAGGGAATACAGCCCTTGATCGCAGGTTATTTAACTTAGCGCCATGAATATCATTAGGTTAAATAACTGAGTATTGAACGTAATGACCAATCATGATCTATTACTTTACTCACAGCAAAGCATGTAAACTTTTAGCTTTATTTAAAAGCCTGGTCTTCACTGGCGAAGCCAGCATTGCATGCGTGAAGGAGTATGACCTTGATATAAGCACTGACAAGTTTCAACTCAAGAATATCAAAACCTTGCGTTCTTCCTACTCCTGTGCTTATATATATATCACGGCTTTTCTCACCTAGCTCCGCATAAAGCTTCTTATGCTCATGCTTATATAGTCGAACCACGCGTAACGGACACCCGCTTAATACGGAGTGACACCTCGTTATTACGGACCGTTTCTCTTGTCCCTGTTGAAAGTAAACTTCTCTAAATTCAACCTGCTTAATACGAACACTTTCTTTGGCCCCCTCAGTGTCCTTATATTAGGAAGCTTAAGCAACGACGACGGCGACGGCAACGAGAACGGCAAGAAAGCAATAGGTTTGGATTAGCAAAACAACAACTTTGCACGTTCATCACGTTTGTTTGTACATTTCTTAGTCGTCGTTGCACGAATAGAACGTGAAAGTGCCTAAATTCACGTTTTGTCGAGGACGGGAACACAAGACAACAACTTTCTTTTTCTTTTCCTGAACTTTGATACAGTCCTTTAGAATTCAGACAACTCCAAAAACATGTGCTGAAATTTGACGAAGTAAACGAGATGTAGTAAGTGCGAGAAAGTTTGACTGAAGAAGCGCCGTCGTTATTGCTTAAGCTCCCTATAAACTGGCTTAGACTTTACTGTACGCCAATGTTGCTACAAAGTCGGACCTAATAGGCCATTTGCACTAAGAGGTAATGTGGCATCGTTAGGTTATATGATTTTACCTTCGAAAATCAGTTAGTGGGTCATATCTTAGACAAAATAATAGTGATTTGGTTTTTCAAACCCGCACCATTTTCTTAAAATGAGTAAGTTTGTAGCTGGTCACGTGACCAAAATGTGATTTTTAAAATTATGAATTACCTCTTTCTGAACGCAAATTTTGCACTTAAACTTCAAGAAGAATGTTGAAAAGATGATGTGGTAACGTTTACAGCACATGTGAGGGTAACTATCAAACGTTTAACAAGATATAAGCAAAAAGTAGTTTCGGCCGCCATGTTGGAGGGAAAGAATATGCCCTCCAACATGGCGGCCAATACAAATCATACTACTTTGCTGAAAAATCAAAGAGCCATAAAATAACTCCCTTAAATGCGTTTCCTCTCAAATTTCGAGTGTAAGATAATTCTTATTTGCTCTATCGATTTTTGGCATCAGCAAGATTCCAACTCATTGTTTAAAGGAAGCATTGGTCACGTGACCTCTTAGTGCAAGTGGCCTATTCAATTAGGTTCGGCACATGAGTGGAGCGGCGTCTGAACCAGGCCTAACGTATGTTTGGATTATGCTTATGCTTCTTAAAGCTTGTGCATTTGTCGATAGTGAGGAGCTGGTTTTAGACTTTGATGAAATTAAAGAGGCACCCAACGACTGTTTCCTGTAAAACAGAAGCAAATATTGTCTAGCATTTTTTTTCGCCTCCGGACGGCTAAAAATTTCTAGATGAACGTTCCATTCATGTACAACTTTCGAAGCTTATCTAATAAATTCCCTATGATTTTCTGCAGTTTAATTTTTCATATTTTACTACCCAGACACATTATCTTAGAAAAGGAAAACCTAAAATTTTCGGATTCTAAAATGTGATAGAGAGACGAATCAGAAAATTTTCACTTTCGTAAAACGTTAAATTGCACCGAAAATGTTGGGAAAAATAATACTGAAGTCCTTGTAATTTCGAAAAGGTTTACGTTTCCCTAGGATGACCGAACAGATAAAAATTTCGTAGCGCCGCTTAGAATGCATTTCTAGAGATCTAAAAATACTCTGGATAGCCTAAAAAGTGTTTTCAACGTATTTTGGAGGAAACCGCCGTTGGGTGCCCCTGAAATTATTATTGGGAGAATTAAAACCCGGGTCGGTCTGATAAGACTAGGTAATCTTTAAGAAATTATGCTGTTGTTTGTACCGTGGGAAATTAGTTCAGCTTAAAGATGCTTTGTAAAAATCATGCACTTGTTTATTAGTGAATGGGCAATTTTTAAGTGACATGCGTTGAGTGAAAAACAGAATTGATTCTGAAAGGATTTGGCTGATTCAACATATATGTACATCAGATGTCTCATATGACATTTGAACAGTAGAGCTGCTCAATACTTAGCGGAAATGGTTCTTGAGTTTCGGAACTTTGCTGTCGATCAGTGTCTAGAAACCTAATGCGTCCTTTACATACGAAAAAGAAGGGAATAGAAAGAATTTTATGGGATCTATATGGTGGCATTATTTCAAGCAATATTCCCTCATCACCTAGACTGTAAATTAATGGATGAAAAAGAAATATAGTTGAATAGTCATCATAAGTAGTCTTATTAGCAAGAGGTAAAATTTGTTGCAGTATAACTGCCTCTAATGTAGGCCCAGTGAAAAGGGCGATCTTTTCATGTACCGAATTTAATACCTTTTTTAGGTCCACCCAAATGACTCAAGTTCGACGGTTGATTCAGACGTCAAACTTAACTAGTCGGACTCAATTCATTTTCATGATGTTCAAAGAGAAAATAAATTTTAGTAATTTATGCATTAGGTTCGGCACATGAGAAGTTGGACGTTTTTTCACTTTGAAACGAAGTCGCTCCACAGTCGACGAAAATCCCGTGTTGGCCACTCGATCTTAATTCATGGCTCGACCCATGATTAGACATGTCGCAGTTTATTGATTCAAACTTTGATCTCTTCATGTACTTGATTAAAGAGATTAGGTTCGGTACATGAAAAGATCGACTTTTGAACTGGGCCTTAGAGTTATAAACATAACGAAGACAATGGCAGGTGGTCTTTAATTGTTCTTTCGGCGAAACAGCTAGGATTAAGATACGTCCGACGGAAACAAAACATTTTAAAATCATAGGTACTTTTGGTTTTTGGCCATCTTAGCTTAAGAAGAAACAAAAAGCACACGCGGTGTTAAACATAAGGAAATATAAACGCTTTTCTGGAAAGAAATAAAACTTTAACTTGACGTTTCGTATGTTCCCTATGTTCCAACAAACATCTTCAGAAGTATAAACCGTCTAATAATTGTTTTATCATTCGATCAGCAATTTTCAAAGGAACATTCCATTGACTATCATGTGTGCCCTATACACCGCGACTTACATCGAATTTCGCCGTTATTCAAGAAACGTTGTTTTTGTGCGAACAAACACACTGCCAGGCGGACGGTCACACATTTTTCTTCGAAACATTGGGTTGGAGAAAAAGATTGTTTCTAGTGTTGTTTTAATTATCGTTGTGTTCTTCATATCTCTATTGCCGTATTTAACCGTGACAAATTTACAAGAACGCTGTCAACTCGGAAGAGCTTAGCTGTGAATGCAGCGAGCCAGGGTTTTTGCTTACTAAAGCCCTCTCCGTACCGCTGTTGTGTGTTAGCTGTGCTTTGAACCCGTTTCTCTACGCTTGGAGAATACCACAGTACAGGCAAGTTTTACGTTTAATTGGGGGATGGATTTGTCAGAGATTTCGCCCTAGGAACCACACTGTTAACACATTAGTGTTAAATATTCCGTCGGTTCTAGCATCTGCCAGTTTAGTCGAACAAAACACTCCAGCTGTTGACCACGTTGAGAAAAGACGATCAGAAGAGACTGTAGACGACGATTTTGACTTGAGAAATTAAAAATTCACGATCAGTAATTCAAAGGTGTGGCAACAATCAAAGTCACAATTTAAGAATTTTTTTCCGTCTATTTTTTTTAAACCGTAGTTACATTATTTTTCACCTCTAAACTAGGATGAACTGAAAGGAAAATTGGCTAACGTGCCCCATGCTTCGAGTCATATTAGTGATGAAAAAATAACATTGCTGATCCACTTGTGGGAACAAACTGAAAAATCCCGAGCGGGCAAGAGAGATGTATCATGACCGCTCAGTGGCCAATCAGAACACGGCAGGATTCGCTTCATCTTTGCCGCTTGTGGAATAACTTATTTGCTCGGGTTTCGATACTCTTTCTGATGACAGTGATCAGAAACAATTTTACTCTCCCAGCTCTTTGGATGCGCAGTTTTATTGTATATTTCTCTTTTAATTAATGTCGCCTATGATAACCTATTCATATGTTAACTGTAGTCAGGTACAGTAATAGTGAAACAGCTCTCTATGGCTACAATCCCGCTCTGTTTTGAGTTCTTTTGGTGTCGTGTTGATGTCTTGCATTATAATTTTCATGTAGTACGATCAGCATTGCAGTATTCTGCTTGCAGAATTAAAAAGTCTATCAGAAATGATGATAGCTTACTACTATAAAGTCGCTCACCAAAAAGTCAGTAACAATTCTCCAGTGTACGGATATTTAATCAAGCCTCACGCTGCTTAATCATTATTGGTCGCGATAGATTAAGACACCAGAACTTTTTGCTCATTTTACGACTACGTCTCTTCAGTCTTACAGGATAAATTTTTAGAATTTGCCCAGATAAAGGGTGTTTTGGATAGGTAACTCTTTCCTTGTAATGTCAAAGCGCTCGATGGAACAGTTTCCTTGACTTTGCGAACCTATAGTTGCTTAGCAATAAACGAAGAAACTGGAATTAACAGTAGTGCTTAATTAAAGGCTCTAATTTAAAGCAGTTCCTTTTTAGATGTTTTAATCGCTGCATTGCTGATGAAACTTCAAACAAAAAATTTCTCTTCAAAATGAATTGCAATGTAGAATATTGTCTGTCAGTCAAAACATCCAGACGATCTATGAGTATTTATTGGTAACAGCTACGTTGGGTGTTATTGTAATAATCACAGGAAGGTGAAAACGATATACGCGTATGGTCAAATGTTTCTCTCTTACGAGAGTTAGGCAGTAGAGTTGGGGAAAACTCATATGCCCAAGAAAGACGATTATGCCATTGACAACTTTCATGCACATTTTCTTATTTGATTTCCAGTCTCATTTCTAGTCTTAAGACAACATGGTTTCCGCTAAAATATTCAAATATCAAATCCTATTTTTTGAAAAAACAAAAGCCAATTTTCTTTGTTGTTTAACGATTCATCTGCTTTCGAATTAGTGAACATTTTCTAATCAATCTTTTCGGGAATAGCATTTCTGAGTCTTCAGTAATAGCGTCATTAAACGTTTTCGAGATGGCCAAATGATTAGGGCAATTTTAAATTGAGATTTTGTTATGAAATTTTTGCCTTCAGCAGTTAGTTTATTGACATTATCTGACAATCCTTGTGAATTTCGTGCCGGTAGAGTTTGATTATTTCTTTGTCACGTGGACGTAACTTTTGTCTTTAAGACATAGGTACTGCAAAATGACAACTCCCATTATCGGCGTTATTTTCCCCTAGAACGCATCAACTATTCATGGATCCAAGGCGATTCATTAGTCTTAAGCAGTAATCTGTGAGTTAAAGAGTGTCTCCGGTAAGCATAGAGTGCTTCACTTTGTTATAATTATGAACGAAAAAGTCGATGAACATGACCATTCTGAGGGTTTACCGACCGCGACATTTGCACTGGTAGCAGGAATTTGTAGCTCACTATTTGGTTTTTTTGCAGCCTTAACAAACAGCCTTATTCTATTTACAGTATTCAAAGATCCGTACAATTATTTTCGAGCGCGCGCGACCACGTACTTTATCGTCAGTCTTTCTGTAAGTGATCTTCTAGGAGGATCTCTTGTGCAGCCAATGTATGCTGCATCTATGTTTACCATCTCTACCGGAGGCCAACCGCAGAAACTCTATGAAATCGCTCTTATTTTCAGCCATGCAACCACAAAGATATCAATTCTTACAGTAGTTGCGCTATCGCTGGATAGATTTTTAGCTGTCAAGCTTTCAGTGAGGTATAAAAGACTTATAACAGTGCGAAAAGTTATTGCTTGTAACGCTTTAATCTGGATTTTCTGCATTACCTTTGAAACTTCTCATTCTTTGGATGAAAATGAGGAAGTATTCCACCTCATTGATCTTCATCTTCAAACGACTATTCCATTGACTATCATGTGTGCCCTATACACCGCGACTTACATCGAATTTCGCCGTTATTCAAGAAACGTTGTTTTTGTGCGAACAAACACAGGCGGACGGTCACGCATTTTTCTTCGAAACATTGGGTTGGAGAAAAGGATTGTTTCTACTGTTGTTTTAATTATCATTGTGCTCTTCATATCTCTATTGCCGTATTTAATCGTGACAAATTTACAAGAACGCTGCCAAGAAGAGCTTAGTGGTGAATGCAGCGAGCCAGGGTTTTTGCTTGCTAAAGCCCTCTCCGTACCGCTGTTGTGTGTTAGCTGTGCTTTAAACCCGTTTCTCTACGCTTGGAGAATACCACAGTACAGGCAAGTTTTACGTATAATTGGGGGATGGATTTGTCAGAGATTTCGCCCTAGGACCCACACTGCTAACACATTAGCGTTGAATATTCCGACGGTACTAGCATCTGCCAGTTTAGTCGAACAAAACACTCCAGCTGTTGACCATCTTGAGAGAAGACGATCAGAAGAGAATGTAAACGACGATTGTGGCTTGAGAAATTAAAACTTCACGATCATTAATTCAAAGGTGTGGCAACAATCAAAGTCAAAATTTAAGATTTTTTTCTGTCTATTGTTTTAAACCGTGGTTACATTATTTTTCACCTCTAAACTAGGGTGAAAGCAAAATTGGCTAACGTGCCCCATGCTGCGAGTCAACTCAAAACATCCTTTGATATTTACCATGACTGCTTTTATTTCAAAGCGAGGCTGCGATCATCTGCGAACATTTTTTTCTGTAAATCAGAAAAAAGGAAATACAGCCCCTGATCGCAGGTTATTTAACTTAGCGCCATGAATATCATTAGGTTAAATAACTGAGTATTGAATCATGATCTATTACTTTACTCACTGCAAGGCATGAAAACTTTTAGCTTTATTTAAAAGCCTGGTCTTCCCTGGCGAAGCAAGCATTGCATGCGTTAAGGAGTATGGCCTTGATATAAGCACTGACAAGTTTCAACTCAAGAAAATCAAAACCTTGCGTTCTTCCTACTCCTATGCTTATATATATATCACGGCTTTTCTCACCTAGCTCCGCATAAAGCTTCTTATGCTCATGCTTATATAGTCGAACCACGCGTAACGGACACCCGCTTAATACGGAGTGACACCTCGTTATTACGGACCGTTTTCCTTGTCCCTGTTGAAAGTACGCGCTCACATTTTCTCTAAATTCAACCTGCTTAATACGGAGACTTTGTTTATTCCCTCAGTGTCCTTATATTAGGGAGCTTAAGTAACGACGACGGCGACGGCGACGGCAACGAGAACGGCAAAAAAGAAATAGGTTTAGATTAGCAAAACAACAACTTTGCATTTTCATCACGTTTTTGTTACATTTCTTAGTCGTCGTTGAACGACTACAACGTGAGAGTACCTAAATTCACGTTTTGTCGAGGACGGGGACACAAGACAACAACTTTTTTTTTCTTTTCCTGAGCTTTTATACAGTCCAACTCCAAAAACATGTGCCGAAATTAGACGAAGTAAACGAGATATAATAAACGCGATAAAGTTTGACTGAAGCAGCGCCGTTGTTGTTGCTTAAGCTCTCTATTAACTGGCTTAGATTGCACTGTACGCCAATGTTGCGTCAATGTTGCTACAAAGTTGGACCTAATTCAATTAGGTTCGGCACATGAGTGAAGCGGCGTCTGAACCGGGCCTAACGTATGTTTGGATTATGCTTATGCTTCTTAAAGCTTGTGCTTTTGTCAATAGTGAGGAGCTGGTTTTAGACTTTGATAAAATTAAAGGGGCACCCAACGACTGTTTCCTGTAAAACATCTGTTCGGAGAAGCAAATATTGTCTAGCATTTTCTTTCGCCTCCGGACGGCTAATAATTTCTAGATGAACGTTCCATTCATGTACAATTTTCGAAGCTTATCTAATAAATTCCCTATGATTTTCTGCAGTTTAATTTTTCATATTTTACTACCCAGACACAGTATCTTAGAAAAGGGAAACCTAAAATTTTCGGATTCTAAAATGTGATAGAGAGACAAATCAGAAAAAGTTTCACTTTCGTAAAACGTTAAATTGCACCGAAAATGTTGGGAAAAATAATACTGAAGTCCTTGTAATTTCGAAAAGGTTTACGTTTCCCTAGGATGACCGAACAGATAAAAATTTTGTAGCGCCGCTTAGAATGCATTTCTAGAGATCTAAAAATACTCTGGATAGCCAAAAAAGTGTTTTCAACGTATTTTGGAGGAAACCGCCGTTGGGTAGCCCTGAAATTATTATTGGGAGAATTAAAACCCGGGTCGGTCTGATAAGACTAGGTAGTCTTTAATAAGAAATTATACTAGTTGTTTGTACCGTGGGAAATTAGTTCGGCTTAAAGATGCTTTGTAAAAATCATGCACTTGTTTATTAGTTAATGGGCAAATTTTAAGTGACATGCGTTGAGTGAAAAACAGAATTGATTCTGAAAGGATTTGGCTGATTCAACATATATGTACATCAGATGTCTCATGTGACATTTGAACAGTATAGCTGCTGAATCTTGGAGGAAATGGTTCTTGAGTTTCGGAACTTTGCTGTCGATCAGTGTCTGGAAACCTAATGCGTCCTTTATATACGAACTAGAATCACTTCGTGAATTTTACCGGGGCCACTTTTGTCTTGGCAGCCCACGTGGAAGGGTCGTTGTCATTGACAAAGTTTTACAAGGGCGTTAAGACTGAATGGTCCTAGGAGATGGAATTGCTCATTTTCACAGGTCAACATGAAGTAACGATTGTTCTGAGTATTACATTGAACTATAAAGCTTATATGAACATCATTACAACAAAATAAGTATCCCGTGGGTATAACACAACTTCTATTATTTTCTTTTAAAATACTTTCAACTAGAGAGTCCTTATTAACAAGATAACACTGTGTTAAAGAGCCCTGATTCAAGTGTGAGTATTTTATTTTGACTTCTGTATCATAGATTGTTATAATACTAGGCATTTTGCCTACACGGTCTACATTACACATCTCATAGAACAAACATACATGTTCATGGAGAGCCTGTAGTGTTGAAGAATCGCAGTAAGTGCATGATTTGATGACAGAGAAACAAACTGCATATATGGACATAATAAAATGCTTATTTATTGATGACTGAGTATCATTTGTTAATTCATTGCATGTTGAAATGGAGGCATTTGATCGTAAGGCAGTGGTTGATACATAGTGGCATTCATCAATATGACCTATAGTAATTGTAGAGGAAGTATTTCTTTCCTGAACTGGGTAAACAGTAGTAAGTGGTGCAAAACCTTGATTAGATTCTACTATTTCTATAGTAACATTTAATGCATCTGCAACTGCTTGAATGATAAGTGCATCAGCCCATGTACCTTGAATACACATATTATTCAGATATCTAAGCCATGAACTTTCGGTATTGCTCTCAATAAATCTTTCTGGGTTGTCTCTCATAAATTGAACCCCAGCAGTACGTATACGCAAATGATGGTTGCTATTGCCATATAATTGATGTGATACAGATCTAAAGAAACAATCACCCGCACCGCCAACATCTATTGATTGTAAACCAAGTTCACCTAATCTTGACTGCATCAAATTCTCAGAGCAAATAGGAGAGGTCAACTGCATTGTTGAGCTGTGATTTTGCATAAAACGTTTAATTATTACTTCATGATGATCAGTGTTGTATTGAGTAGGTCCTGGATTCTTCTCAACATCTTTACTTAGTTTGAAATTCACATAATTGGTCATATGACTCACACAATTGCAAGAAAACAATGATAAATATCGATGTGCTTTACATTTTAGTTTCATTATCCTGTGATAATGCCTGCTAAAAAAAGACAACAAATAAGCTTTCTTGGGTATAGCCATTTTATTTAAGTTAATTATCTTTGGATCGCGTTTGTTATTACATTTATATCGTGCATGATAAAGTTTTCTCACCTTATTAACATGGCGATGGAGTTTTGAAGACTTCGGTATATCAATCGTTGAAATCTTTTTGAAGACAAATTTCTTCAACATGCTATTCTTCTTGTTGAGACCTCTTAGAAATGGCAATGGAATTCTGCTCGGTTCACGAGCACGTCTAGATCGCCTTGTAGCACGTTTTTTAAGATGATATAAAGTTAGTTTTGATAAGTGTTCGCTTTGATTCTCGATAACTTTCACGATGGAAGGTTCACTCAATGTAGATAGCTTTGATAAGTCGCTCTTATTCTCGATAAGTTTCACGATGGAAGGTTCACTCTTAAGTGATCGCTCGTAAATTTGTCTCTCCAAATATTCACTCTTAAATTTTCGCTCATAAACTAATGCATCGTAAAGGTTCGGGAACAAAAAGCTATAATCTTTTTCTTGAATGTCCTCCATGCCTCGTGCTTTCCAAAATGGCGGATAAGATTTCAATGAGCCAGCGAGTAACGAGCCAGCGATATATCTCAGTCAGCGATATATCCCTAACAATGTAACGTTGAAAAAACGGACCGTCTGCATTTTAAGACCGGTTCCAGCCTTCGGAGAAGGCTGGGCCCCGGTAAAAAGAGGCGAATAAAAAGAATGCAAATAGTAGGGATTCAAGGGATCTATATGGTGCCATTATTTCAAGCAATATTCCCTCATCACGTAGACTGTAAATTAATGGATGAAAAAGAAATATAGTTGAATAGTCATCATAAGTAGTCTTATTAGCAAGAGGTAAAATTTAGGCCCAGTGCAAAGGTCGATCTTTTCATGTACCGAATTTAATTACCTTTTTTAGACTCAAATGACACAAGTTCGACGGTTGATTTAGACATCAAACTTGACTAGTCGGACTCAATTCATTTTCACGATGTTCAATGGTTAAAATGCTTTGAAGTGGAAATAAATGTTAGTAATTTCTGCATTAGGTTCGGCACATGAGAAGTTCGACGTTTTTTCACTGTGAAACGAAGTCGCTCCACAGTCGAAATCCCGTGTTGGCCACTCGATCTTAATTCATGAGTAGACCCAAATTAGACATGTCGCACGTTATTGATTCAAACTTCGATCTCTTCATGTACTTGATTGAAGAGATTAGGTTCGGTACATGAAAAGATCGACTTTTGAACTGGGCCTTAGAGTTATAAACATAACGAAGACAATGATAGGTGGTCTTTAATTGTTCGTTGGGCGAAACAGCTAGGATTAAGATACGTCCGACAGAAACAAAACATTTAAATCATAGATACTTTTGGTTTTTGGCCATCTTAGCTTAAGAAGAAACAAAAAGCACACTGCGGTGATAAACATAAGGAAATATAAACGCTTTTCTGGGAAGAAATAAAACTTTAACTTGACGTTTCGTATGTTCACCTATGTTCCAACAAACATCTTCAGAAGTATAAACCTTCGAATAATTGTTTATCATTCCAAACCAAGTTTCAAACGAACATTCCGTTGACTATCATGTGTGCCCTATACACCGCGACTTAAATCGAATTTCGCCGTTATTCAAGAAACGTTTTTGTGTGAACAAACACACTGCCAGGCGGACGGGCACACATTTTTCTTCGAAACATTGGGTTGGAGAAAAAGATTGTTTCTAGTGTTGTTTTAATTACCATTGTGCTCTTCATATCTCTATTGCCGTATTTAACCGTGACAAATTTACAAGAATGCTGTCAAGAAGAGCTTAGCGGTGAATGCAGCGAGCCAGGGTTTTTGCTTACTAAAGCCCTCTTCCGTACCGTAGTTGTGTGTTAGCTATGCTTTGAACCCGTTTCTCTACGCTTGGAGAATACCACAGTACAGGCAAGTTTTACGTTTAATTGGGGGATGGATTTGTCAGAGATTTCGCCCTAGGAGCCACACTGTTAACACATTAGTGTTAAATATTCCGTCGGTTCTAGCATCTGCCAGTTTAGTCGAACAAAACACTCCAGCTGTTGACCACCTTGAGAAAAGACGATCAGAAGAGACTGTAGACGACGATTTTGACTTGAGAAATTAAAAACTCACGGTCAGTAATTCAACGGTGTGGCAACAATCAAAGTCACAATTTAAGAATTTTTTTCCGTCTATTTTTTTAAACCTTGGTTACATTATTTTTCACCTCTAAGCTAGGATGAAAGCAAAATTGGCTAACGTGCCCTATGCTACGAGTCAACTCAAAACATCCTTTAAATATTTACCATGACTGCATTTATAATTATATTTTAAAGCTAGGCTGCGATCGTCTGCGATCATTTTTTTTCTCAGTGTGTATCAGGAAAAAAAACAGCCCTTGATCACAGGTTATTTAACTTAGTGACCAATTCGTGATCTATCACTTTACTCACTGCAAGGCATGAAAACATCTAGCTTTATTTAAAAGCCTGGTCTTTACTGGCGAAGCAAGCATTGCATGCGTTAAGGTGTATGGCCTTGAGATAAGTACTGATAAATCTCAACTCAAGAATATCAAAATCTTGCGTTCTTCCTACTCCTATGCTTACATATATCACGGCTTTTCTCACCTATCTCCTCATAAAGCTTCTTATGCTCATGCCTATATAGTCGAACCGCGCGTTACGGACACCCGCTTAATACGGAGTGACACCTCGTTATTACGGACCGTATTCCTTGTCCTTGTTGAAAGCAAGCGCTCATATTTTCTCTAAATTCAACCTGCTTAATACGGACACTTTCTTTGGCCCCTCAGTGTCCCCATGATATTAGGGAGCTTAAGCAACGACGACGGCGACGGCAACGGCAACGGCAACGAGAACGGCAAAAATTGAATAGGTTTAGATTGGCAAAACAAATACTTTGCACGTTCATCACGTTTTTATGTACATTTCTTACTCCTGATTTCTTAGCTGTCGTTGCACGACTACAACGTGAAAGTGCCTACAGGGTGTTTCAAAAGTTCATTCCGATTGTAAATTGTATTTTGCGAAAAGCATTTAATGCTTCTTTAGGCAAATGTAAACTGATTCAGGTAAGAAATTTATCTAAATAACCTTTCAAAGCAATTTCAAACTAAAATTTGAAGAAATTATAATATTTTTTTAAGTTTTGCCCCAATTGTGCATTAAGGCGAGTTTTTTCCCGCCATATTTTTCCTACCCATTTTGTACGTTTTCTATTTTCTTTTTTTTAGCCGTTTTAATTTCTTTCATTTTCTGTACTCTTTCACGAAAATGAAGGCCTGCACTGTTTGTGCTAACGCTCAGGCATCTATTTTTATGGTCTTCTGGCCATTCAGTCGCAGAAATTGCTAAACTGTTGAACAAGTCTGAACGATATAAGTGAACAAGAGGTCAAAAGTAAAGACTTTAGAAGACAAACTAAGGAATGGATGGCCGTTTTTTTCGTTTAAATGTGTAAGAAATGTTATCGAAAAAGCTGTAACTATATCAGTAATAATCCTACAACACAGAAAGGTAAAACAATTCAACTTCAAAATTTTAAACTTTCGAGCACAACAGTATGAAGATATATGACCAACAAAGATTGGAAATCCTTGAAGAGAAAAAGGCGGCGCACATGCAGACATGGTGCCAGAAGGATTTGGTAACTTTCTAGCAAAGGGCGACCGGCTGGCAAACTCACGTGATGTGAACCCTCTAGAGACCATCTGGATTATCGTTGACGAGACACTGAAACAAAGATCCAGCCACCAAAACACTGGACGAGCTAAGGCAGTGACTACGTTTCGCCTGGAAAAATGTGCCTCCAGACACCCTTTGGGAGGTCATATATTCTATACCTCACCACTAATAAAATGTCAGATAACATAAAGAAGGACATTCTGGTTACTTATATTTCAGTTGTTCAATGCTAAATGAATGATTAATAACATACTTAGTTTTACAAAAGGTATTTTTAATAATCAGCAAAATTTAATGGAAGAAAAAGTCGGAACGAACTTTTGAAACACCCTGTAAACTCACGTTTTTTCGAGAACGGGAACACGAGACAACAACTTTCTTTTTCTTTCCCTGAACTGTGATACAGTCCTTTAGAATTCAACTCCAAAAACATTTGCCAACATTTGACGAAGTGAACGAGATGTAGTAAGCGCGACAAAGTTTGAAGCAGCGCGAATTCACTTTTTAAGTGACGTTTTCGTAGCCGTCGCCGTTGTTGTTGCTTATTTCTATTAACTGCCTTAGATTGTATTGTACGCCAATGTTGCTACAAAGTCGGACCTAATTCAATTAGATTCGGCACATGAGTGGAACGGCGTCTGAACCGGGCCTAACGTATGTTTGGATTATGCTTATGCTTTTTAAGCTTGTGCTTTTGTCGATAGTGAGGAGCTGGTTTTAGACTTTGATAAAATTAAAGGGGCACCCAACGATTGTTTTCTAAAAAACACTTGTCCGGAGAAGCAAATATTACCTAGAATTTTTTTTGCTTCCTGACGGCTAAAAATTTCTAGATGAACGTTCCATTCATGTACAATTTTCGAAGCTTATCTAATAAATTCCTTACGATTTTCTGCAGTTTAATTTTTCATATTTTACTACCCAGGTCACAGTATCTTAGAAAAGGGAAACCTAAAATTTTCGGATTCTAAAATGTTATAGAGAGACGAATGAGAAAACGTTTCACTTTCATAAAACGTTAAATTGCAGCTAAAATGTTGGGAAAAATAATACTGAAGTCCTGGTAATTTCGAAAAGACTTAAGTTTCCCTAGGATGACCGAACAGATAAAAATTTTGTAGCGCCGCTTAGAATGCATTTCTAGAGATCTAAAAATACTCTGGATAGCCAAAAAAGTGTTTTCAACGTATTTTGGAGGAAACCGCTGTTGGGTACCCCTGAAATTATTATTGGGAGAATTAAAACCCGGGTCGGTCTGATAAGACTAGGTAGTCTTTAAGAAATTATACCAGTTGTTTGTACCGTGGGAAATTAGTTCAGCTTAAAGATGCTTTGTAAAAATTATGCACTTGTTTATTAGCGAATGGGCAAATTTTAAGTGACATGCGTTGAGTGAAAAACAGAATTGTTTCTGAAAGGATTTGGCTGATTCAACATACATGTACATCAGATGTCTCATATGACATTTGAACAATATAGTTGTTAAATCTTGGAGCAAATGGTTCTTGAGTTTAGGAACTTTGCTGTCGATCAGTGTCTGGAAACCTAATGCATCCTTTATATACGAAAAAGAGGCGAATAAAAAGAATGCAAATAGTAGGACTGTAAATTAATAGATGCAAAAGAAATAGAGTTGAATAGCCATCATAAATAGTCATATTAGCAAGAGGTAAAATTTGTTGCAGTATAACTGATTAATTTAGGCCTAGTGCAAAGGTCGATCTTTTCATGTACTGAATTTAATTACCTTTTTTAGACTCAAATGACACAAGTTCGACGGTTGATTCAGACGTCAAACTTGACTAGTCGGACTCAATTCATTTTCACGATGTTCAATGGTTTAAAATGCTTACAAGAGAAAATAAATTTTAGTAATTTATGCATTAGGTTCGACACATGAGAAGTTCGACGTTTTTTCACTTTGAAACGAAGTCGCTCCACAGTCAAAAATCCCGTGTTGGCCACTCGATCTTAATTCTTGGGTCGACCCAAATTAGACATGTCGCACTTTATTGATTCAAACTTCGATCTCTTCATCTACTTGATTGAAGAGATTAGGTGCAGTACATGAAAAGATCGACGTTTGAACTGGGCCTTAGAGTTATAAACATAATGAGGACAATGATAGGTGGCCTTTAATTATTCGTTTAGCCGAAACAGCTAAGATTAAGATACATCTGACGGAAACGATTTTTTTTAAAATCATAGGTACTTTTGTGTTTTTTGGCCATCCTAGCTTAAGAAGAACAAAAAGCACACAGCGGTGATAAACATAAGGAAATATAAACGCATTTCTGGAAAGAAATAAAACTTTAAATGACATTTGGTATGTTCCCTATGTTCCAACAAACATCTTTAGAAGTATAAACCGTTGAGTAATTGTTTTATCATTCGATCACCAAGTTTGTTTTTTAATATATATCTTCGGGAAGCGAAGCAATCTGCTATTTTTCAAGGAAGAGCGATCGTAAGAAGGAGAAGAGCGTGGTTTTGTGTACGCATGAGCAGAATATTATTTGCAGCCAAACACAGTTGGACGAGGAATTTGCGCATGAGCAGACCATTATTTATAGACAGTTATTTGCAGGTCACGTGGTGGGCTTTCGGCCTATGAAAAGGAAGAAAAATTTGCATCGAATGATAATAGCAGAAATTTAAGTATAGAATAAGTAACTAATGAAAGAAACAATAAATGACACAAATAGGAAAGAAATGTTGAAAAGAATATAAATGATATATAAAGAAACAATTTAAGAGCGGCTCCGCGTAAATATCAACCAGACGTGGAAATAGTCAAAAAAAGACCTGGCCTCAAACTCGGCAAGAATAAAGCCCTATGGGCCCTAGTTACAAAATCGTTGGTTTAAGTGCGATCGAGTGAATAATATTTTTTTAACGAATTTTTTTTCTTCCCGAGGCCTAAAATAGGTAAAAATCATGCAAATTAGAGTCATATTCAGTGGCTCGTATATTTTAAAATAAAGTTGGCTACTAAAATATAATGACACTCCATATTTTTACTATCTTTGCTCTATAAGTTTAGAGAGATATGTCCAAGTTTGCACGCAGTAGCAAAAATTCCAAAAATTGGAGGAATCGCAGTTTTTGCTAAAATTAACTAAGTCAAGTGTTAGAGAAGGTAGAAGAGTGTCCAGCAAAAACTGTGATTTCTCCAATTTCTGCAATTCTCCAAAAATTGCGAAAAATTGGAGAAATCCCAGTTTTGGCTAAAATTACTACTAAGTCAAATGTTAGAGGAGGTAGAAGGATGCCAGCAAAACCTGCGATTTCTGAAGGAAAGTGGGTTATTATAAGGTACTTACATTATTGTGCTACTTACAAATGATGATTTGTTGTCAGAACAGTTTTGTAAAGACCAGTCAGACCAGGTTAGCCACCATCTTTGACTTGGTGTTGTTTTAAGTTTGTTATCTTTGTGGGAAACATGATGGTTTTCCCGCATCTGTTCATTTCCATGGCATTAGGGCAATAGCAGAAATAATTGGGATGTTTTCGACTGACTTACGTCCTTGAATGAAAACATCGAATGCTTGCGATGATCCATGGAAGGCATTTTGTATTTGTTCTTCTCGTCCAAGAACAAAGTTGGCAGGGAAATACTTATAAATAGTCTATTATTTTACGTAGTCGTAGGAAATCAGCGATAGTATTACCAATTTTATAAGCTACTTTTGACGGGAGTTTGTATTCGTATTCGTATTAGCTGGTTTCTCTTTGCCAAACGATGGTGGCCGTAGGTGATATTATTTCAGATTGTCACCTAACAAAAGGCATTGTTCGAAGGAGTGTATTTGTGCTCAGCGATTTTAGTGAATACATACACTGTAATAATCATATATGAAGCATTTAGCAAAACAAGGGGTTGTGCGTGCGAGCTGTTGGCGTGGTCACCAAAGTTTTTTTTCAGTTAGTTTATTACAAACGTTTATGTTTTGGAAGAAAGTCAGTTAACTTCAGTAGGAGGTCATAAAATGTGGTAAGTTGAAAAGCAATGAGAAAATATCCTATTTTGGATTGATCGCTACTTCAAATAAAATAATATGAATGCTGGACACATGAACCTGGACTATTCCTTTTGGCTGACAGATTTTAAGAAATAATAGTCCCTGTTTAAGACAAAGTCACATGAAATTATAGAGGTTGTTTAGTACACAGAAGGAAAAAACATTTCCCTCTTGAGCGAAACCTTGTTATAACGGCTACTGACATAAGACAGCACACAATTCCACTGAACCCATCACCAACTCGATTGAAAGGGTGTAATGGCAGGTTTCATACTGAAATGGGAGAGATAAACCCACAAAAAAATTGTTACAACTGTTGTCTAGGGTAGTGCAATTTAATGCACTCCTGTATGGAAACAAATTGGTTGAATTATAGTACTTAAACTACTATTGAGTAACTTTCAATGGGTTACCAGAAAGAAAGAATTTTTTCAAATATTTTTTTTAACATATTGATTACAAATATCATGTTACTAGAAACAATAACATCTTTCAAAAAATTGGATAGCAAAAAATTCGCAATATTATTCAATACACAATTTGATTCAGAGAAACTGTAAAATTAAGTTAAAATACACAAAGAAAAGTGACTGCTTGGTAGGCATTGTAGTGAAAAGAAACTATACAATGTGTCACATGGGAATGTCAATGTGTTTGGGATATTTTGGAAGGTTTCAATGGCGGTCTAAAAAAACCTAGCAAATGTTATTGCATTCACCCCGGAAAAGGCAAAATGTATTTCAAGACTTGAATATTGTAACAGTAAGAATGAGAAAAAAAGTCTTATTTTTGAACAAAATTACACATAGTCATGTATTGATAGCCTTTTAAAGATATCCTTTGAAGTTCAGAATTTGGGTGATTTGAAAAGAGTAGTGTTTTGTGATCATTGTCATTGTAAATACTGTGACAGACCTTTATACATGAATAAATAACTGGGGGCATAAATTGATGGAAATGTATTTTTATTTAGGCACACACACACACAACGTAAAAGACTCTACATAGTTATGATATAGATGAAAATGTATTTTTATTTAGGCCACACAGGCACACAAACAAAGTAAAATAATGTAGTATGGATGAAAACATTGGTGGAAATTAAATGAAGGAGTTACATGTAATCACAGGTGTTAGGGTTAAGAGAACTAGTTGTTGCTGATTTTAAGATGGTGATATTTAAGATGGCCTTGTTTTGGAAGATAAAGGGATAAAGTTGGCAAATGATTATGTAGGTTTTTTTTAATAAGACAAGGAAAGTTTGTCTGAATCCATTGTGATTTAATGTTGCAGGACAATTTTCATGGATTCTCCAGAAGACAAAGTGGAAAATTGTAAGACTGAAAAGTCCAAGCATATTCAGAGGAATATTTTTCTCACAGCAGGTACTTCTCAATGATCAATGTCAATTATGTAGCCTGTGTACAGACGTTCCTTTCCCTTGATTAAAAAATTCTGGCCTTTCACCCCATTTCTTACAAAAGGGAGGGCATCTATACACAAGGTAAATGATGTGATCTTTATTTAGTACTTAAAGTAGTCTGTGTTTTCATTATGGACATTTCTCAGTGTTGAATTAGTAACAAAAATTTGGTAACAAAATTATTTAAAATGTTTAATTTTCTTAGAAGTTCAGGGGACCAGTAGCACTGTAGTGTTAGTTTTGCTTGGTAATTATTGGTACATAAACTGGGATTGTATAATAATAGTAATGCTAAGAAGAAATATAAAAGAAGATAAATAGAAAGAAGATAAATTGAATAATAGTAAAACAAATAATAATATTATATTAATAATATTATAACTGTATTGAAAAGTGTCAATTGTTGAAACCATGCATGACTCGCACTGGTTTTGTGATTATTAACATGACAAAGAACAGTGAAAAATCGCGAGCACCGCAAAAAATCGTCAGGCTAACGATTTATCGCAATTTTCGCAAATTCTGTTAAGTCCGCAACTCGCTCTGGTTTAGTGATTATTAACATGACAAAGAACAGCGAAAAATCGCGAGGACCGCAAAAAATCGTCAGGCTGACGGTTTTTCGCAACTTTCGCAAATTTTGTTAAGTCCGCAACTCGCTCTGGTTTAGAGGTTATTAACATGACAAAGAACAGCGAAAAATCGCGAGCAAGGCAAAAAATCGTCACGCTAACGATTTTTCGCAATTTTCGCAAAGTTTGTTAAGATCGACGGCAACTCGCACTGGTTTTGTGATTATTAACATGACAAAGAACAACGAAAAATCTTAAGCACCGCAAAAAATCGTCAGGCTAACGATTTATCGCAAATTTCGCAAATTCTGTTAAGTCCGCAACTCGCTCTGGTTTAGTAATTATTAACATGACAAAGAACAGCGAAAAATCGCGAGCAACGCAAAAAATCGTCAGGCTGACGATTTTTCGCAACACCTGAAAAATCGCAATTTTTGCTGCTGCATGCAAACCTGGACATAAGTGCCTGAATTACTTCGTTCTTAAAACTTTTCAGTGTAGAATTCCAGGGGGTAGAAAAAGGTAATTGCAGATAAAAGAAAACATGGAAGAGTAGGAAACTGGAATTAACCGTAGTGCTTAATTAGGGCTCTAATTTGAAGCAGTTCCTTTTTGGTTGTTTTAATCGCTGCATTGGTGATGAAACTTCAAACAAAAAAATTCTCTTCAAAATTAATTGCGATGTAGAATATTGTCTGTTAGTCAAAACATCCAGTCGATCTATGAGTATTTATTGGTCACAGCTACGTTGGGTGTTATTGTAGTTACAGGAAGGTGAAAATGATATACACGTATATGGTCAAATATTTCTCTCTTACGAGAGTTAAGGCAGTATTCTTAATGAAAAGAGTTGGGGAAAACTTTTATGCCCACGAAAGACGATTATGCCATTCATTTGACAATTTTCATGCACATTTTCTTATTTGATTTCCAAACTCATTTCTAGTCTTAAGACAACATGGTCTCCGCTGAAATATTCAAATTTCTCACACTGCACCCGACGTTGTTGTATCAAATCCTATGTTTTGAACAAACAAAAGCCAATTTTCTTTGTTGTTTAACGATTCATCTGCTTTCGAATTAGTGACCATTTTCTAATCAATCTTTTCGGAATAGCATTTCTGAGTCTTCAGTAATAACGTCATTAAACGTTTGCGAGATGGCCAAATGATTAGAGCAATTTTAAATTGAGATTTTGTTATGAAATTTTTGCCTTCAGCAGTTAGTTTATTGACATTATCTGACAATGCTTGTTAATTTCGTGGCGGTAGTTCTTTGTCTCGTGGACGTAACTTTTGTCATTAAGCATAACTACTGCAAAATGACAACTTTCATTATCGGTGTTATTTTCACCGGGTGTACATTAACTATTCATGCATCCAATGCGATTCATTAGTCTTAAGCAGTAATCTGTGAGTTAAAGATTGTCTCCGGTAAGCAAAGAGTGCTTCAATTTGTTATAATTATGAACGAAGAAGTCGATGAACATGACCATTCTGAAGGTTTACCGACCGCGACATTTGCACTGGTAGCAGGAATTTGTAGCTCACTATTTGGTTTATTTGCAGCCTTAACAAACAGCCTTCTTCTATTTACAGTATTCAAAGATCCGTACAATTATTTTCGAGCGCGCGCGACCACGTACTTAATCGTCAGTCTTTCTTTAAGTGATCTTCTAGGAGGCTCTCTTGTGCAGCCAATGTATGCTGCATCTGTGTTTAGCATCTCTACCGGAGGCCAACCGCAGAAACTCTATGAAATCGCTCTTATTTTCAGCCATGTAACCACAAAGATATCAATTCTTACAGTAGTTGCACTATCGCTGGATAGATTTTTAGCTGTCAAGCTTTCAGTGAGGTATAAAGGACTTATAACAGTGCGAAAAGTTATTGCTTGTAACGCTTTAATCTGGATTTTCTGCATTTCCTTTGAAACTTCTCATTCTTTGGATGAAAATGAGGAAGTATTCCACCTAATTGATCTTCATCTTCAAACGACTATTCCATTGACTATCATGTGTGCCCTATACACCGCGACTTACATCGAATTTCGCCGTTATTCAAGAAACGTTGTTTTTGTGCGAACAAACACAGGCGGACGGTCACGCATTTTTCTTCGAAACATTGGGTTGGAGAAAAAGATTGTTTCTACTGTTGTTTTAATTATCATTGTGCTCTTCATATCTCTATTGCCGTATTTAATCGTGACAAATTTACAAGAACGCTGCCAAGAAGAGCTTAGCGGTGAATGCAGCAAGCCAGGGTTTTTGCTTACTAAAGCCCTCTCCGTACCGCTGTTGTGTGTTAGCTGTGCTTTGAACCCGTTTCTCTACGCTTGGAGAATACCACAGTACAGGCAAGCTTTACGTTTAATTGGGGGATGGATTAGTCAGAGATTTCGCCTTAGGAGCGACACTGTTAACACATTAGAGTTAAATATTCCGTCGGTACTAGCATCTGCCAGTTTAGTCGAACAGAACACGCCCGCTGTTGACCATCTTGAGGAAAGAAGATCAGAAGAGAATGTAAACGACGATTGTGGCTTGAGAAATTAAAACTTCACGGTCAGTAATTCAACGGTGTGGCAACAATCAAAGCCACAATTTTAGAATTTTTTTCTCTATATTTTTTTTTTAAACCGTGGTTACATTATTTTTCACCTCTAAGCTAGTATGAAAGCAAAATTGGCTAACGTGCCCTAAGCTACGAGTCAACTCAAAACATCCTTTAGATATTTACCTGACTGCATTTATAATTATATTTTAAAGCTAGGCTGCGATCATCTGCGATCATTTTTTTTCCTGTAAATCAGAAAAAAAAGAAGAATACAGCCCTTGATGACAGGTTATTTAACATAGCGCCATGAATATCATTAGGTTAAATAACTGAGTATTGAATGTAGTGACAAAACATATTGATCTATTAGTTTACTCACTGCATTTAAGCATGAAAATTTTTACTTTGATTTAAAAGCCTGGTCTTCACTGGCAAAGCCAGCATTGCATGCGTTAAGGAGTATGGCCTTGATATAAGCACTGATAAGTTTCAACTCAAGAATATCAAAACCTTGCGTTCTTCCTACTCCTGTGCTTATATATATATCACGGCTTTTCTCACCTAGCTCCGCATAAAGCTTCTTATGCTCATGCTTATATAGTCGAACCGCGCCTAACGGACACCCGCTTAATACGGAGTGACACCTCGTTATTACGGACCGTTTTCCTTGTCCCTGTTGAAAGTAAGCGCTCACATTTTCTTATAAATTCAACCTGCTTAATACGAACACTTTCTTTGGCCCCTCAGTGTCCTTATATTTGGGAGCTTAAGTAACGACGACGGTGACGGCAACGAGAACGGCAAGAAAGCAAAAGGTTTAGGTTAGCAAAACAACAACTTTGCACGTTCATCACGTTTTCTTGCACATTAATCTTAGCTGTCGTTGCACGACTACAACGTGGAAGTGGAAGGTGAAAGTTATGTTTGGATTATGCTTATGCTTCTTAAGCTTGTGCTTTTGTCGATAGTGAGGAGCTGGTTTCAGACTTTGATAAAATTAAAGGGGCACCCAACGACTGTTTTCTGTAAAACATCTGTTTGGAGAAGCAAATATTGTCTAGCATTTTCTTTCGCTTCCAGACGGCTAAAAATTTCTAGATGAACGTTCCATTCATGTACAATCTTCGAAGCTTATCTAATAAACTCCCTAGGATTTTCTGCAGTTTAATTTTTTATATTTTACTACCCAGGTCACACTATCTTAGAAAAGGGAAACCTAAAATTTTCGGATTCTAAAATGTTATAGAGAGACGAATCAGAAAAAGTTTCACTTTCGTAAATCGTTAAATTGCACCTAACATGTTGGGAAAAATAATACTGAAGTCCTTGTAATTTCGAAAAGACTTAAGTTTCCCTAGGATGACCGAACAGATGCAAATTTTTTAGCGCCGCTTAGAGTGCATTTCTAGAGTTGTAAAAGTACTCTGGATAACCAAAAAAGTGTTTTCAACGTATTTTGGAGGAAACCGCTGTTGGGTGCCCCCGAAATTATTATTAAGATATTGGGAGAATTAAAACCCGGGTCGGTCTGATAAGACTGTGTCGTTGAAGTCGTTTTATCTCCTAAACTAGGTAATCTTTAAGAAATTATGCTGTTGTTTGTACCGTGTGAAATTAGTTCAGCTTAAAGATGCTTTGTAAAAGGCATGGACTTGTTTATTAGCGAATGGGCAAATTTTAAGTGACATGCGTTGAGTGAAAAACAGAATTGATTCTGAAAGGATTTGGCTGATTCAACATACACTGCCCATCAGATGTCTCATATGACAGTATAGCTGCTAAATCTTAGAGCAAATGGTTCTTGAGTTTAGGAACTTTGCTGTCGCTTAGTGTCTGGAAACCTAATGCGTCCTTTATATACGAAAAAGAGGCGAATAAAAAGAATGCAAATAGTAGGGGTTGAAGGGATCTATAAGGTCCCGATATTTCAAGCAATATTCTCTCATCACATAGACTGTAAATTAATAGATGGAAAAGAATGAGTGGTCATCATAAGTAGACTTATTATCGATTATTAGCAAGAGGTAAAATTTGTTGCAGTATAACTGCCTTTAATTTAAGCCCAATGCAAAGGTCGATCTTTTCATGTACCGAGTTTAATACCTTTTTTTAGTCCAAAATGACACAAGTTCGACGGTTGATTCAGACGTCAAACTTGACTAGTCGGAGTCAATTCATTTTCACGATGCTCAATGGTTTAAAATGCTTACAAGAGAAAATAAGTTTTTTCGTAATTTATGCATTAGGTTCTGCATATGAGAAGTTCGTCGTTTTTTTCACTTTGAAACGAAGTCGCTCCACAGTCGAAAATCCCGTGTTGGCCACTCGATCTTAATTCCTTGGTCGACCCAAATTAGACATGGCGAACTTTATTGATTCAGACTTCGATCCCTTCACGTACTTGATTGAAGTGATTAGGTTCAGTACATGAAAACATCGACTTTTGAACTGGGCCTTAGAGTTATAAACATAACGAAGACAATGATAGGTGGTCTTTAATTGTTCGTTAGGCGAAACAGCTAGGATTAAGATACGTCCGACCGAAACAAAACATTTTAAAATCATAGGTACTTTTGGTTTTTGGCCATCTTAGCTTAAGAAGAAACAAAAAGCACACTGCGGTGATAAACATAAGGAAATATAAACGCTTTTCTGGGAAGAAATAAAACTTTTAATAACTTGACGTTTCCTATGTTCCCTATGTTCCAACAAACATCTTCAGAAGTATAAACCGTCGAATAATTTTTTTATTATTCGATCACCAAGTTTGTTTTTTAATGAATAAATATCTTCGGGAAGCGAAGCGATCTGCCATTTTTCACATAAGAGCGATCGCAAGAAGGAGAAAAGCGTGGTTTCGTTTACGCATGAGCAGAATATTATTTGCAGCCAAACGCAGTTGGACGACGACGTTGCGCAAGAAGAAACCATTATTTATATTTATTTATTTGCATGTCCCGTGGTGGGCTTTTGGCCTATGAAAAGGAAGAAAAATTTTCATTGAATCATAATAACAGAAATTTAAATGTAGAATAAGTAACTAATTAAAGAAACAATAGATGACACAAGTAGAAAAGAAATATTGAAAAAATAAAAATGCAATAGAACAAACAATAGCTGACATAAACCTACCATATGTCAGATATTGTTTCCCTAATTAGTTACTCATTCTACATTTAAATTTCTGTTATTATTCAAAGGTTTATAATTGTGAAGATGTATGTTGGAACATACGAAGATGATTGAAGATACGAAGATTGGAAGATACTTACCTAACGCGGGTACGGTGGCCCATAGAGGACACGCTACTTATATTTTTATATCGCGCGATAATTTATCGTGCGATAAATTGAAAATTTTCGCGTGATAAATTCAAATTATCGCGCGATAAATGGAAAATTGTCGCGCGATAAATGGAAAATATCGCGCGATAAATCCAAATTATCGCGCGATAATAAGCCACGCCAAAAAGTGACAAACATTTTTTTCACTCAGTTGTTTACGGTGTTGTTGCCAAGATGGCGGTCCATTTAAGGTCTGCTATCGAACTGTTGATACTTTTTGTCGTATGTCAAGTATCCAGCGCTGTATTACCCTCTTACATTGGCAACAGATTGATCGGAATTGTGGAGAGGACCGACCTCATTAAATATTACTTTAGCCTTGGTCTTCAGTACTCCGAGATATTGGCTTTTCTCCTCACTTTTCATGAAATTCAACTGAGCTTGCGTTAGCTCAGACGAATTTTGAGACGTGAGGGTCTACGTAGAAGGAAAGACCACAGTGATATCGAACAAGTTATTAATGCCATAGAAACTGAACTTGAGGGAAGTGGAAACCGAATTGGATACCGTCAAATGCATCAGCGATTAAGGAACGACTACGGTCTCGTTGTCCAAAAGGAGATCGTTCGAGAAATAATCAAAGAATTGGACCCTGTTAGAGTACAAGCACGGTCGTCAAAGAGATTGAGGAGAAGAGAATACCGTGCAAAAGGGCCTAACTATATTTGGCACATAGATGGCTATGATAAACTTAAACCGTTTGGGTTTTGTGTACATGGAGGCATAGATGGTTATAGCAGACGCATTTTTTGGTTAGAAGTTGGTTGCACAAACAATAATCCCAAAATAATTGCCAATTATTTTACTGACTGTATTCGCCAAATAGGTGGAGTTCCGAGGATAGTGCGAGCCGATGCGGGAACAGAAAATATATCTGTGGCAGGTATACAACGATTTCTGCGGTCAGGAACTGAAGATGCATTCTCTGGAGAAAAAAGTTTCCTGTACGGAAGGTCGGTAAGCAATCAGAGAATAGAGGCTTGGTGGTCATTTTTGAAGAAAAGTAACGCTAGCTGGTGGATCGATTTTTTTAAGGACATGAGAGACGAAGGTGTGTTGTGCGATCATGACCCAATTCACATTGATTGCTTGAGATTTTGTTTTATGCCTCTAATACAACAGGAGCTTCACACAGTAGCAAAACAATGGAACCTGCACAATATTAGACCTTCCCACAATGCAGAATCTCCTTCTGGCGGACCAGATATACTCTATTTTGTGCCATCATGGACAGATACAAGGGATTACATGACTGAGGTCGATCTTGATGATATTGACATAATTGAAGATGTATGCTGTGACAGAACAAGCCCAACTCATTGCTCAGACGAGTGCAGAGAATTAGTGGACATAATAATGCAAGAGCAACATTTACAAATTCCTACAAATGCTCGAGAAGCACGTGACCTTTTTGTGGATCTTGTTTACCATATTGAAAATACTTGATTAAGTAGACTCTCGCTCAAAGACCGAGGACCGGGGAAAATAGCCGAAAATCGAGGTCCATATATATGTCAGAAGGGGAGTGATTCGGCAGTTTTTCAATGGTTAATTAACTGATTTGAGAGAAGACGTTAAGTATCATGGAAAAACTTTTAATTCTGTTTATTATGAGAAATCGTTAACTTTGTGTAAGGAAACGAGTATACATGCGGAATTCAAACCTACTTGTAGTACAATCCATGTGACATTTCCGGCAGTATAGGAACAAATAGTTCACGCAGTCATTCCTTGTTATCGTTAACTGAGTCTTGTCACTGACAAAACAGTAAAAGGGGATTATGACCATTAACCAAAGTAACTGATTCAAACTACAAGCAAACATCAACTATGAAAGTGCACCTAAACTTAAATGTTTTTCGTTGTTGAGACTAATCCCTTCACCTTTTGCAAACTCATGTTTACCAATTTAAGGTTAGGAAAACTTGCACTCATTTGACAAAGACCGAGTTGTGAGAGACATGGTCTATTCCTAATTTGACGCCACAAACTGTTTTGCAAAGCACAAATTCTCTGAAATCAGAACTGAAAAGCAGTTTGGGACGCTAAGTCACAAGAATAGACCCGTGACACTTAGAAGCTCGGTCGTGGATGAAATGACTGCTAGTTGTCTTCAGTTTACAGAACCTTAGAATTCGCGGCATTTACATGAGAAATTTCGAGGTGAAACTGATACAATATGTGCTCTATAGGTGGTGAAATTTATCTCAACAACGAAACCTTCTGAAACATTTAGAGCATTGTTTGCTCCTCCTGAATGTTATAACAAAACGTACAAGAATAATTACTTTAAAATAACACAACGAGAGGTATTAGTCAGTGTGCATACTATTAAAAGAAACAGGCGGTGCAGTTGACTGTTCTAAAGGAAATCTATGTCCCAATACTCAGACGACAGGACACTGTTCCACTCTTCGCGGAACAAAGGAAAGGATGGATATGTAGTAGGGAGATCCAGCACTGCTCCGCAAGTGTGTCCCACAGGTCTTCTAACAGCACCCTCCAAAGTGTTGAATGAGATGGTGATCTTCTCCACGCACATCATATTGGAACCGGTACAAAATCGGAGGAACTTCGTTAATTTCTCACTCTCCAGTCCACGTACATATTGCTTCAGGTAGGACATGGTCTCCCTTTGAGCATTGGTTTCAGCATTTGCATCTAAAAGTGCTATCACCTTAGTGGTCGGTTTTCCTCTTTCAAAGAACTGCTGAAGCAGATCTGGTGTCTGAAATTCTTGCTGAAGCACAAGTAACGGTGTACTCCAGCTGTCGATGATGTATCTTGGCGTTTGGACCAACTCCTTATGCGCTACCTCCAAGACGATATCTCCGACTTGCTCCGCATTGGGAATGGTCTTGCACCCAAACCGATCCAACAGTTCCAGCCATTCCTCCTCGTGTTCCTTATCCAATCCCTTATTCAGAGCGAGCTTGACCAATTCTCTTTCATCTTTACTGAGATAGGCCAGGAATGAGTCTATCAACAGTTCATTGGTTATGGCGCTTTCACCGGCCGAAGAGAGTGGCTGTCATAAAGACTCTGTTTAATCTGACAGAGAAAAATTTCACTTGCTTGTAACCTTTGACAATTATTCTTCCCATTGACTCCCACTCTGAAACTTGGAAGTCGTATCTTATGACGGGAGCTCTCTCCTCTTCCCCATTTGTACAAGATTCATAGAAGGCGGCCCAAAATGAGGAAAGAGCGTCAAGGAAAACACCATTGTTATCCACGCCGTCCTCTTCTTTCCCAAAAGCATTAATCATGACCACGTTGAGTGGGATATCCATTACAGTTTCATCTTTAAAGAGGCTAATCATATCGGCCACAACTTGAACTCTTCTTATCTTTACAACCCTGCAATGAAACCAAAACAAAAAGAGAGACATTCAGGGTTATTTCATTACCGTAACATAATTTATGACATTGTGATAAGGTTATATGCTGTCAATGGTTCGGTTATACTAAGATATCAGATAACTAGCAGTAACCGCTATTGTTCAACTCTAAATAATATAGCCTGCACAACAGGCAGCACTCAGGTGGGTTTTGGGGCAGCACGTGAAGCGCGAGGCACGCGAGGGAAGGGAAAAGGAAAACAATCACCATAACCTCTTCCTTCCCCTCCCCTCGCGTGTCTCGCGCATCGTGCGCGCGCCGGAAAACCCACCTGAGCGCCCCGGCCCAATAACGCCTGTTGTACAGGCTATTAATAATACTCTTACAGCATGAATTAGTTGGCTCACAGTTGATTAATTAAATCAATTTACAATCAAGCCCAAGATAGCACCTTACCTGCGAGTTGTTTGCTGTGATTCTAAGCTGTGGCTTACTTCCGTTTCCACACTTTGAATCATTACTGGGGGGTATAACGTCCGCAACCGCCGGCCTAGAGGAGTCATCTTCAATGATCACCACGTTATCAGTGGAGCCCTGATTGTTGGTAATTCCCATGCAGGTAAGGGGATCATTGTTGCTCTCCGCCAACTCCTCAACACCTGGATCTCCAATGTCGGTCTAAAAAGAAAAAAGTAATATGTCATTTTCTTAAACTGAGAAGGCTTCCTTGCGTTCCTGCGTGTACAACAGTTGTATGAAGTGGGCTGAGTTTATATTCCCAAAAAATCAAATCACGTCGCATAGAAGATTACCCCAAGGCGAAAATATAGCAAATATATATATATATATGTTGTGTAAAAAAACGGTACCGTAAGAAAGCTGTTTTTTTACACTGATATATATTTGTAAAATGACAGCTTTTTTACAAAAATATATTTTGTAAAAAGACTTGCAAATGTCAAACGCAAAGCGAAGCTACTTGTTTAATTGTTCTAATTGAAACCGGTTTCTGTGAAGGACACTCTTCTATTATTTTATCATACTGCGCAAGTACATTTTTCAGTTGTTCCCTGGCCCAATTTTAATGGACTATATTTTCTGTAAACGTCATATAGTTCGGATGTAAATGTTGTAAATAGTGCAAAGAATAAAGAAAGTCAAAAGTTAAGTTCCCCTGACCTTTTCTTCCAAATACTTTGGGAGGTAGTACTGACGAAAATTTCGCGCTCGGTCTTCCATTGCCCTCTTTCTGCTTCTCCTTGTGCAAGTAGCGCTCTGCTCCTGCAAATTGGGTAGATTGCATGCACAAGTATCCCAAGCGTCATCCCACCAAGATGATATACCCATGATGTATATCAACATGACATACCCATCAGTATGTAAATTTGCCAACCTTTTTCACTTTACTTACAAAGGTGCATGAATCATTCTGACCTACACTGAAGTCAGTCTTGTTCCCAAAGTCCGCAGTTTTTGAATTGTATTTGGTTGGTGAATAAAATGGTAAAGTTCCAGCATGCTCTATCATATCCTTAACTTGATGGAGTTTATTTTACAATATCCCTAACTTACGGACATCCTTCTTCATCGGTATCAATATCCCATGCCATAATACGACTTGGTGGGGTCATTCCAATCTCTCCAGTTTCGCCAAACCCTTTAAAGGAAACTTCATCGTCATCTGCTGACAATGGTATTGGATCATCCCTCTGCTCCATAAACAACACTTTGTCAGCTGAGTAGTCTATAGACACAGACGGGTCTATTACATTGCATGGTGTGCTGGATAACGAGAAGTACAGCGGAATAAGCTGCAGCGAGCCAATCCAATCGAACACTGCCGCCATCTTCTGGTTGGGTTTGAACGCACGATTGACCAAGCCCAAGTCGATGTGGCGAACACGAACAACCACACGCGGTTCATCTACCGTTGGTTCGTCCAACACTCTTGACAAGCGAGCCGCGTGAATTTCTTCGACCTTTCTTGCTTTATTTAATTCTTCCTTAAGGGCTTGTTCCCTACGCTCCGTTTTCGCGCGGTCCGCGCGCAGGCTTTCCGCATACTCTCCGTCTTGTTCCTCTCTCAGTTTGGCCCTTTCACGCAAGTTTCCTTTAAGCACTCCAAGAGTCTCCGACTCGGCTTCCGGTTCCCCCTCCTCAACTGAGATGGATGATGTTCCTCTTTGTCGCGTCCTCAGATACAGGCGGACACGGGTGAGCTTGTGGAGCTCGAAGTATGATTGAAGAGAGAAGTCCACTACATTACCTTCATGGGAGGTTAGGCTTCTTTTCACTTCACGGTGAACTCGCAATCCATGTCCATCCAATTTCCATATACTGATTTTCCTTGAGGAAAAAACAGGTTCCGAGCTTCTTCTAGAATGTCGGAAATGGTACTGTAGCCTGACATCGATACAGACCTAGTCCCCCCTCCTCTGGACTGTCGAACAGCAACAAACCTTTTGTGGACTTCTGAGAAATGCTGCCAGCCTAACTCAAATTTTCGCGGTTTACCATAGGAGCTAGAGGGCGTATTTTTCTTCTGCGACTCAGGGCCACTTGAGTGCTTTACTTTCTTGCACCTTATTTTGTCAATTAAGGACTGCTTTCTTTCTTCAGCATCTTTGCTTTTTGTCTGCTTTTCTTTTCGTTCACAAAATGAACGTAGAGCGTACAGGTCGCCCCTCGTCTTTAGTCCAAGTTCAACTAGATAGTATTCGGGAGAATAAAGCACTGCAGACCCGTCCATCTAGGAAAAGAAAATTTTAAAGCATCGTCAGTGCTGGCGTTGCTAGTGTCCACTGCAACATTGATGATGGTTACCCATGATTCTATTCTACCTTTTAACCCCCCCCCCCCCCCAACCTCCATCCCTCCTCGCATCCCACTTCCAAGGGATTTGCATTTATTCTTACTTGTCGGTCAATTTCCCACAACCCCAGGTGCACAGAAAGAGACAATTACCCATCCCCGGGTGGACTTGTCCCGGGTGTCCGTTAGTAGCTGGGCTCAATTACTTGCGAGCAGATACCTTCATTTGTGAGAGTGAAAACTAACCTTCATAAATATTTATTTATATGGTCAAACAATTAATAGCATTTCCAAACAAACAACTTTTGCGTGTGTGGATACCACAGTATAATTACGTAAACACCAATAAAATTGAGCTTTCACGAGAACACATGATATCTTCACAGGTGAAAATAACATGTTACCTTCACACGTGAAAAGATCACCATTGCTATTGTTACATAATAAATCCCGCTTCCGCAGTGAAAGTGAAGTGGTTTGGTATTTCATTAGTGTTTATATGATACTTGTAAATAGCTTACTTGTCTCCAGTCATCTCCAAGTTGTCTACTCATTAATTATTTACTAGGGAAGCGCTTGGGTTATTGGCGGATTTCATACCTTGAGGGCCTGGGTACGAGTCCATGTATTATGGAATTATTAACACAAGACCCCTATACTCAGAAAGAGCACACCGAGCTTTACAAAATCCTCAAGTTTCGTGTTAATTGGGCCAATATTGAACAAGATACAGCCATTCAAAATCGTACAAATTTTCTAAGAAAATACAAGTGTCCGGCAATCCATACATTTCTTAGTAATTTTTTAAGATTTTGAGTGGCTGTATCTTGTTCAATATTGGCCCAATTAATACGAAACTTGAGGAGTTTGTAAAGCTTGGTGTGCTCTTTCTGAATATAGGGGTCTTGTGTTGATAATCCCATAATACAGACTCGTACCAGGCCCTCACGGTATGAAATCCGGCAATTGTAAATAGAACATTACATTGCCGCTTACAGATGCTAATTTTCTCTTCGAGTGAAATTTCATATCTCCGCACAGCCATGTAATATCCTGTATTTCTTACCTTTTGTTCTCGAAATCTGGAGATAACATTTCCGTTTACAAATCTTTCCTCCAGAAATTTACAAACCTGTAATTAGACAGTAAAGTTTGCTCGGAGTCAGGGAAACCGATGCATCAGACAACTCGTGCTCGTTCAATCGCAGGCATTAGTAAATTGACTGTTTTTCTCATTCAGTCACAAGAACGTAAGATTAATAGAGAAAAACACAAATTATTTCCCAAGAACCTCTTTCAATCGAGAAGAAATCCAAACTGACACATACCTCGTCAACAGTCGCAGCCATAACTCAAGCGATCATCCCGGGCATCGTGCAGAGCTGTGTAACCGTGCCTTTGAAATTTATCGCGCGATAATTTGGATTTATCGCGCGATAAGTTATCGCGCGATATAAAAATGTAAGTAGCGTGTCCTCTATGGGCCACCGTATCTATGGGCTACCGTATGATACCGTTGCGAGGTTTCGTACCGGAGTGAAATTCTCGCCCCGATACAAGAACTCATGCCGAGGTGACTCGCGCCGGCATGACATTTTGTGGTGGTATCATGTAAACAAATATAGAGCCATGAGAGGGAACCAGAGTGAGCTCGCTCCGGGGCGAAAGTCGCCCCGGTGTCATGTAAACACCCCTTAGCTATTCGGTATTCGACGAGCTTCATTATCTTAAGAAACCATGAAGAAACCTTGGAACCTTCAAGTCTTCCCTCCAGGCAACATTTGGTGAGTTGATATTCATAGTACTTTAACAATTTGTTTATTTTGGAACAGATGTCGGCAGAAAAGACAAAGAAAATTGAATATATAGTATGCTGATCGACTAAGCTGTGCGTAGCGGCTCGCATTTTCATTAATGTACAGCAATACCCAATTTCGCACAAAAAAATCTTAATTTAGGATTAAAACAGTAAATTATTGATACGGTTACACTGAAGCATTCAAAATAGCTCATGCACGTTAAAAGTGCCTAAGCTTTTTGTTTTGTTTACAGGTAAATGTGCCATAGCTAGGGGTGAACCTTACAGAAGGGGGAGCTTACAAACGGCAGTTTACCTTTTTTTATCTCTTGGTTCTATTTGCTGTACTATCAAAAGAAGTTTTTCTTTTTTGGGGCCACTGAACATAAAAAAGTCTTTTACTGAAAGAGAGGGTAAGCCGTCTAAACAGATCAATGTACTTTAAATTTCCACAACAACATGTATCTCATTACGACATGCACATTTTTTTTTAAATCACTTTTTAATTATATTTACGTTGTTACATGTACAATTTGTGATGATAAAAGAAATCTTATTTAGGGATTAAAAACAAATTAGAATAGATTTTCCTTATGTGACCAAAAGTCTAAACGTAGAATAAGTAAGGGTAGATAAGGCTAAAATAAAGCATCCGGTATTCTTCTGAGCAGGCCTTCAAGGAAAGGAAAAAAAACGTAGGACTATTTCCATGCATCCGTGGCGTCTCGGAACAAGTGAGTCCTCGTCGATTCCTGATTCTTGTACAGGATCACGTACTAATGTTTCGGTTTGTTCCCCACGCTGCATCGAAGGTGCGTAGGACGATGAGGCCATACAGTGCTTTTGAAACGAAAAAAAGAAAAAAGTCAAACAAAAGAGTCAAAGAAATTACAGGATAAATGTTAAGCTGTCAATAAATAAGTAAATATATTCTAAAAGAAAGAACTAATTAAAATATCGTTAACTTGGTGATTAGCTATGGGCCTATACATTATTGATATAAGAAGTAAACCGTTTATATGCTAGATGATGCTGTTAAGTAAAAAACAGTCAGAATTGAGTGCCGTAAAATAAAAACCAACTTGAGTAATTTGGTAAACCACAACAGAAGCAGACAAACCAATGAATCAATTAGATTTCATGTATGTAAAGCAGTCCAGTGTAAATAGATTTTCCTTTTTTTGTTATACTATTTATGTTCTCGACCATATTAGCCTTTCAGCTGCAGGCTACTCTGAAATTCAAGTATAAGTAAAGGACATGTCTGTATGTAACGAAGTTGATGAGCGGATTTTGTGAACTTTGCCTCTTTTCATTGATTTTTATCGCGGTTTTTTTTCTCATTACTCTGTAGGGTTTTGCCGATTTTGACAGACCACTGTTTAATTTTGCCTTCATTTGTTGTTACCATAATTTCTTACTGAGGTTTCGCGATCCTAACTTCACCTTTATTAAAGCCAAATTTCATGCAGGGCAGGAAAGATACCTAACTTATATTCTAATCACACTGAAACGATTATAAAATATTTTGTAACTAATGTAAATAATCACAAAACACAGAATAGGAGTGGGCATCTCGTTTATTGATGCAGCGAGCGTAGAGCGTCACAAAACAACATTACAGTTATAAAACTCAGGGAAAATTACAACAGTAAATAAAATAAGAAATCAGGGTTGAAAGAGATGCCTCGAATGGCACTTACATATCTTAACGAACCTTAAATAGTGTAATAGCCCCTTAGGACACCTTATAAGCACGCCTAAAATACGTTTACAGTATTATGCAACCTAATATACATACTCTTGTGAAACTAACAAACGTAACAAAGTATATTTAATTAGAGAAGTCAAATGCTTATATAATGAACACTGAAGAAAATTGGTTTGCTTTCCATCACCCACAATTCTAACAAGGCCTGATAGCTTCACTGCGTTTTTCTTTGAATCGTCATTAATTTACTCGATCTCTCGAAGAAGCCCTCAAATTACTCTTGTCCCGGCATCATAACCTTTTGAATCAGTTAACTTTTAAACTGAAAACTGTTGTACATGTTATTACAAACGCTAAACTACATCAGTGACGCATCCAGACCCTCAGATAAGGGGAGGGGGAGGGGTTTTTCGGTCATCCAGACCCTCAGATAAGAGGGGGGGGGGGGGGGGTTCGACCCTCCGGGCCTCAGTTTGGTCTAAATATAAGGCGGGGCTCCTTTGATCCGCCACTGTAGATAGTTAGCTACCTCTATATATTGAATCACGTACCTTTCGCCTAAAACTAATCCATCGCTAAGTACAATGATAGCTATGCATACGTTTACATTCTTCAGTGATGCTATATTGGCAGACAAAAGTCAAATGCTTCGGCTTGTTCTCTGAAACGGGAACAAGCCGAAACATTTGACTCGTATCGCCAGTCGCCAGTCTTCATAGGCCCTCCAGCGATCAGTTACAAATGCAGTAAGTTGAGAAACCATACATACTCTACTTTGAAATACTGACTTTCAGTTTGCCACTGAGTGTTCAAAAAGCAACACCAAAATACTTCTAATTACACTGACTGAAAAAAGGTAAAGAGACCTTATTTTACTTTAGTAGCTCGAAATAGTCATTTGATTAACAAACCTGAAGCCGACGGTGCGCTCTTTTTACCTTCCCCCCCCCCCCCCCCCCCCCGCCCTTCTTTCCATCAATGCTCCGTTTTACAGGTATTTAAAGCTTAACTCAAAGCTACATAGAAAGGAAACAAGTCGACAGAAGGATTTGTTGTCACACCTGGTAATCGAACTTGGGACCTCCCGCACAGAAGGCCGTGCTCTAACCAACTGCCTAAAACCTTCCTCCTATCCTATCACTATATTCACATACAAAATTACACAATCTAATACCCTAGTCCCAGAGGTTTTTTTGTCATTTTTCTCCGCGTAATTCCAAGAAAAACCTTTGGGACCAGGGTAACAAACTTACCAAAACGTGAAGCAACTAATGAATTTTTCAAATTGTTAGTTGGTAATATCTGTAGTATAGTAAGAGTTTATCTATATTTCAAATTTATTCATTAATACAGAAATTATAATTTGATGCTGTTGCTGGTGTGTTACGCGTAAGTGGCTAGACCACAACAGAAATAAAATACCTCTTCTGGTTGGCGGGTACTACAGAGTGAAGGAGGTCGTCCCCCAGAGTACTGCATGTTGAATCCTTTACTCACTTTGTCTAGAAATGTCAAATAAGCCGTAGAATAACCATGAATAACCCACATATGTGAAACAATTATAGCAGGGGCGTAGCCGGAATTGTATCCGAAGTACGGAGAAACTAAATAAATCGAGAGAAACTGTGCTTTTTAAAATGATTATTATAATTATATATTATAATCTCTAATTTTATTGTGTTTATTATGTTTTTTTTTCTACCTTGGACTTTTTTCAGCACTCAGGTACGCACAGGTGGCTACGCCCCTGTATTGGTAAAGGTTTTTGTCATGTCTGGAGTAACCTGGCCTGGAAGGGGGGGGGGGATACTTCTGTGAAGTCTTGGGGGTGTGACCCCCAGTTCTCAAAATCCTGACCCTATTTCAGACCTAAAAATGTCATTTTGCACGCCCGTTTTCAAACCTGGCCTCTAAAAAATAATGTCATTATTACTCAGATTAGAACAGCAACGAAAAATATTTCTCAAAATGCATTTCGAATTCGCATATTTCTCTTTATAACTTACTCATTTGGAAATGAAAAGATAAATACATTCATACACTCCCCTAGTTCCCTCGAAACCCAATGGGCAAAGTCTATACCCTTTTTCAGACCAAAACGGCCCAAAAACCCTACCCTTGGGGGCCGGGGCGGCACATACTTATATGGCTTATATAAGGGAGTACCCCTTCGGGCATCCTGGCCAAGAATAATCTCCTGTTCGAGCTCAGTGTTCATCACTCGAGTTTTTCACGTGACCATTTTCATCCAAGAGAAGATGTCATTCTCATTTGCTTTTACCCCGGATAGACCGGACAGTACAGTAGTATGCAGCCCTTAATTTTATAAGGTTCTTCATGATGTTGTAGATGTTTCAACGGAAGATCAAATTTAGTCCTTTAGTAGCTAAGCAGATGAACAAGAAAAGCCGTAAGAGAGAGATAGAAACTTTAGGCTGTTCTTTTAAAGAACGCACACTGCATTCAGCTTTTGGGCTATAGTAAGAATTCTTTTTTTTGCTAGACGAAACCTGTTTATCCTAGTGTTCTTATAATAGCCATACCCGTTTGTGTGACGAGCCAAAAGAACGTCTGTCTGAACGGCTACATTTGAACGGTCTTAGAAAAGCCCTCGTACCATCCCCCCGCTTCTTGAATCCAGCCCCCCCCCCCCCCCCCCCTCACTTGAAAGACTGCTTCGAGAGCCTAGGAATGGTACCTTGGAAAAATCGGAAAAATGTCAAATGAATCTTATTTGTTTGGCTGACCCTTCCCATGGCCCTTTGCATTAATTATACTGTGAAACAACCCATTGATTGCCTTATTATATCCAAAGGTAATAGAACTAATCGACGACATCAATAAAACCAATGAGTAATCAATAAGTAATAGATGGGTAATCAGTTGATTAGTCATTGATTATATCTGATATTCAATTAGTAATCAATAAATAATCGATAGGCCACAAAATTTTCAGTCATCGATCTGTCATTGATTAATTATTGATATAATTTCGGGGATACGCAAACCATATCAAATCGTTCCCGCCCAAATGTGAAGTTCCCTCGGTAGAGTCGGTGTTCTCGTGGTTCACTCTGTTCTCTTGACCGTTCACTGTCAGCGCGGTCAAGAAATCAGAGAAAAATCAGCGAAAATCTTTTCACTGAAATGGAGAGCCGAAAAAGTATCGAGGACTTTCTGTGACCGGCATCAGGCAGTTGAAAACCTGACTCATCGAAAAACTTAACAGAGGAGACAGAGCGTAAAAACCGCTGATTGGTTAGTGGATAATGACGTAATTTGGCCTGTTTTGCGTAACAGCGCCTGCGCAAACCCGAGAAAATTGAAAGATCGATCAAAGCATGGCGGCTGAGCGTGAGAGAAGGATGCTAAACTACAAGGACCTACAAGGCAACTGTTCGTTCAAAAAGAAAGAATCAAATTTAGCAAGAAACCATAAATGAAAGTTATGAAACCTACTGTTTGATTGCCTTAAAAACTCTGTGCGTGAAGTTACTGAAGCGCCGTTTGGGATGCCCACTGTATGTAAACATCGAGTGTTTATATTACAAATCCTTGGAGCATATTTCAGCTTTCAGCAAACTGACATCGGATTACTCCTTTGCTCACGGGAAACATAGAACATGTCATGAGAAAAATGCCTTTGCTGCTGTTTGAAACTAAAAGAATGCCTTTTCCAGCTGCACTGTAGCTGTGATTTCGCTGAGAAAACAACGTGAGCAATCACAACGATTCAGTGTCACCAAGGTGTTTTTATATTTAGCGCCTCAAAAAACACAATTAATGTACATCGACCGAAATTTACTACTTAAAAAAAATCTGTAGATAACCACTTTGACAGGTGAGATTACAAAGTTCTAGATTTCAATTTTCGTGAAAACCAGTTGCATATCGAATTCCTTACACTGTCAGTAGAAACAAAAATTGCGAAGCAACGCGGTAAATGACGTAAATATACTAGTAGTTCTTCCAACTTCGCCTTGAACAAGCCTTCCTTGTCATTCTTAAGTCATGAAACAATAGTCCACTTTTAAAGAGCTATAAAAAATTTTCATAGAAACGAAAAAAAAGTCATATTTGATATGTTTTACAAAAACTATTTACCTCCAACATTTCTCTTTCCTGACCTTAAAGAGTAAGCGACCACCTTAAGAAACGCAAAAAACCTGCCCTCCTTCGAAAGAACAAGCTTCAAAATAGGCTCCGAAGCTGGTCACACACATCGCTGCTTTAGAGAGCCTGTTTAAGTCCGATCTTTTCGCTAGCGTCGCCAAGACATGGCTGAATGCTGACAGATTCCGTTTAACGATGTTGAAAAATTGTCAGAGTGAGGACAGAGGCTTGGCAGCGTCCGCAGTGACGTGTTAGATTCTGATTAGTCCTCCGCCATTTTGAAAATCGAAAGGCGGGAAGACAAGAAACAGAGGCGAGAGCTCTAGTGCGCATGTCCAGCGGTTTTTGCGCTCTGTCAACAGAGGAAGGATCTTTGTCTTTTAAATAGTCAATGTACAACTGAGTGTACACTATATTTTCGGGAGTAAAACGCTCTGACGCACATTTCCCCAATTTTTTTCGGGAATAGTTGCGGCCACTTCGAAGTTTGTTCCTAATATTTCTCGAAATTGTTGATGTTGACAGTTCTCCGCAGTCACCGTGAATGGCCAAATCATCGCGCAGTTCTTTAAGAGAGGACGAACCTCTTGCTTGCACCATGGTCTCCAACAGAATAGAGTCTTGGAAAGTACACTTAGGAACTGTTCGAATGTGATTCAACATTTTGGGAGCCGTGCTTCCAGTCAAGTTGTACTGCTCAACTATTTTTGAAACTGCACCCTTGCTGATACGTAATCTTCTCCCAACTTCTGAAAAACAATAATCCTGCGCAAGTTCTTTTACTTGATTCCGCAAATCGCTTGAAAGTGGGACACCTTTTTGATAATTTCTTCCTTTCTTGTTGATTGAAAACATCTTCCCTTTGAGCAGTGCCGAGAAGGATAACTTCACATTTGGGCGGGGAAACTTCAAAGTTTGATACCTGAAACTCAGACGTTTGACGTCACGTGAAAACATGTTTTGCGCACGTGCGTTCACGGGTAGATGCAATCGACGGTACTGTCCAATAAATAGAGACTTTTAGCACCGACGGTTTTCAGGACGGCTACGGGAACCGGAAATGAAGTCAGACTCTTTTGCGCGCGCGCCAGTGTCACCCTCGGTCTCTTGCCGCCGTAGCGGCCTTCCGTAGTACGGCAAACCGAGTAGTTTGACGTACTTGCGACTACGAGAGTTTTAGGTGACTGTTCTTTAACCTTTTAATAGACTTTTTGCCTTTTAATTTGAAAAAAACAACTTCTTCTCCCTTTCTTCGTAAAATTTAGGCCAGTTTTCTTCAGAATTGGTTTGATATTTTTGCTTTATTTACGCTTTTTTCACAGGTGTTGATGAGACATGTCGGTCGAAAAGCATCCCGAGTGAGCTTAATTTCTTTACGTGATTTTGCTTGTCCTTTCGGTTTTCGTTTTGATATAGAACGCTAATACTCTTTATCTAAATTATTTCTTAACGTTTGGACGAGGGCTTTTCTTTCAAGTTTTTTGCTATTGTTGTGTTCCAGTCACCTAACTATCTGGTTTTGTATCCGTGTCTCTCCGTAGTCACAGGAATTGTTTTGGTTGCTAAACTATTTCTATTTTCGCGGGCTTTTGGGCGGTTGGCTCCTGGCATCCCAGTCCCCGCGCGATTTAGTTCGCCGTAGCCGTCCTCAAAACCGTCGGTGCTAAAAGTCCCTAATAACTTTGATTTGCGTTCTGTTTTATCATGGCCTATATACATTGGTTTTCTACATGCAAGTTCAATTCCTGTTTGACTATTATTATCGTCAAGAACCATTAAACAAATAAATAAATTATTACATGAAAAGCAATAACACGCAATACAAAAACAAGTATAAAAACACCTACTCTTCCAAACAAACTAAAGAAGAACAATGATAATGATACTGCGTTTTGCTTCTCCTTGTTGACAATCTATCGCTTTCTGGATAGTTTCGTCTACACGCAGCGCAAACGACCGTACCACTTCCCCGATCTTCCTCTTTCGAATCACTCTTGCTGCAATAATCTCCAATAATCACTCGTATCGTTATATACATTTCTGTCCACAAACTTTTTCCGTGAAGGCATGTAACTTGTCACGGTAATCTTGACTTTCTTTAAGATATCTCGAACAACTTCCGGCCTCACTTCGGAAGCAAACTGTAAGTTTAAGACATTCTTCAGCGTATTTTGAAATTTTGAGCGGCGACCTGTAGTTACGGGGCATTTATAAAAAAAACTCCATCTCTACATCTAAGGAAAAAAAAATTCCGGGAACTGCTGGGAATTGAAAGGTAAGTGATGAACAATCTAAGTATAAGTCAGTTCCATTGTTTTTTTTATTCCTAGCGATCAAGGTAAAGCCAGAATATGGAATTATTGAATTTTTGTACCTGCGATACAAATCGGAAATCACACAATTGGCACCTCGGATATCAATTTTCTGAAAGCTCAGTTCTCGCTTGATAGATCTGTGTAATTCTTATTTTGCAAAATTCTTTAAGGGTTAATAGCAGATCTAATACCCACTGAAAAAACAGATTCTATTAAAATCCGAAAACAACCATTCCCATATTGTTTCGACGCAACTACCTACCTCTCTCCATTATAATTGAAATTGCCTTTCTGTTACCAATTTCTTCCAGACCGCTAAGCAAGACTTGTAGTGAAATTTCTCGAGAGATGAGATCTTCTATCAAGGCCTTTGCTGGGCGGCTACCAGTCATCCGTATCTTGTTGATTTCATAAGCTGAATAAGCAAATGTTTTACTTCTCATCAGTGCCTCCCAGTTCGTCAGGGTGGATATCTCCAAGGCGTGGGAGAGGTCGTCGATCGTTTCAATGGATAAGTGTTTGACTTGAAAAACTTCCATTTCCTGTTAAAATTAATACATTCAATCAGAGTAACAACAAATTAATAGTAATAAATTCACTGAAGTCAACATCTCCTGTTTTTCTTGTTGAAGAAAGAACGAAAGACAACTTTTGCCAGAACAGAACCGAAAACAGAAATTATGATCAGCACTGAGATCAGTCCAGAAACACGTCCAGAAACCGACTCTGTCTTTCGATTACACACAATTAGGCGAAAAAAAAGCTACATTGTGCCTGAAGAGTAATCATGATGGTGACTTCATTTTACTCTTTATCCGTGAACGTTAAACTGCGGCTAAAAAGCTCATTCAGCTTTCAAACGAAAGTGAAACAGATGTTGACGGAATAGATGGTAAAAGCTTCCACCAATTTGACCTTTGTTTTACCACGCTTTCGCCAAAATTTCCAAAATTAATAGTTATACAGACAAAAATAATAAAAATAAAATAAAACGGACCAGTACTGATTTGGTCAATCATGTTGTTACTGAACGAAACAAAGACAAAATATGACATGAAATATGATAGCAGCTGCTGGAAAAAGTACCTTAATCTTTCGTACGTTTTTGTATATTACGTCATCAAAAGGGATTTCGCAGCCGGGTAAAACTCTCATTTAGTATGCACAACTGATCAAGGAAGTTGAAATTTGTTATCAAAACGGATAAATCCTGAATGTTTTGAACATAATTCGTTTCAAGCGTATAAATAAACTGTTTCAGAATGTTGTACATTGATTTCACTAAGGTCTCTGAAACATACCTGCAAAAGGAAGAAGGGAGTTCTTTGGGAGTTGTGTTAATAGCGGACGATGAGCGGGAATATCACACGTCAATTTACAGCTTCTCACTACAGTCATCAGCAAACGCAAACACAAACGCAAACGACGTCGTATATGAAAACATAAAAATAAATCAGTAATCATATGAAAGATGAAATCAAAGCAGAATAATATCGCTGAAACTGTTATACTATCACTCTAAACAATGATTTATTCTCAGCTATTAAAGTCAAAGCCACAAAAAAGTAAATTTCGTCGAACCATAACCTCTTGGTTTTCGCTCTTCGCAGTTTCGTAGTTCGATTGACTTTGTCTGCAAATATTACATAAAATATGAGTTGAATCTAGCACAGTTAACTGATTCCGAAAGTGTGCTTTTTGATTCCTATCTTAGGATCGCAACTGAAACTAACAATCACTTCTCACATACCTGTTGACTCTGCTTCAAATATTAGTTCTTCTCCCCTCCGCGACCACGGTGTTCTGAAAAGTTTTATTACGTTGACTTAAAATAAAAGTTCATCCGATGACGTATGTTGTTTTGAGACATGCGGAGGTCACGTACTTAGTGCATGCGGAAGTAACCTGAGATCAGGCCCAATTTTAGCGGTTCTCATACATTCTCTCGAACGTCACCCGCTAAAATTGCGCCTGATACAAACTCTCTCAAGTTTCAATAATCTGTTCATGTTGTCCTTCAGCAGCATAATAAAAATATATAAAAGTGTTCTATTGAGGCCTTGAACTGCTGTTTAAAAAGTGAAAACTACAATTCAAGCTTTCGCCGATCAACGGTCATCAACGGCAGCATCAGGGATGATATGTTAACGTTTCTCCACGTGCGTATATTTTTATTAGAGTGGCTTGACGTCAAAGTCTGTTTCGGGTCATGATGCCTTAAATTCTCTTTCAAGAGAAAAACAAATCTAAAGGTAGCAGTTGCTTTGAAAGTTATGGACCAAAAGACACTCGTTAAACACAGATGAAGTTATAAGGTGCGTATAACTGTGTATATATAAACACTTGGAGAGTTTGCCAGACACGAGTTCACAAATCTTTGATTAAAAACCTTGCCAGACACTCCTTCTCTCTCTTTGACCGGAATAAGACTCAGCCCCAAACAAGCAAGACGAGTGAGAAACGGCTAGCTTATCACTAGAAGAACGATGGACGTGCTGACTTATTCCCTGCTCACAGATGTCCTTCCGCTATAAAGTTTAAAATACGACTAGAATGCGCCAGAGCGTGAATTGACCAAAGGTCCTTTTAATTTCTAAGGGCTTACTTTCTGGCAAATAAAATGAACTGAAGGTAAAAAGTGAATGAGAAATAGCGAAAAATTCAACTTCTAATTGAGTCTATTTTTTATGGTTTAGAATAAACTATTCTTGATACTGAGAATGTTTTGATCAAAGCTGTGTAAATCGAACTGAAACTGTGCATGGAACCTTGCGTTTCCTGTACTTATCTCACCTATTGTATGGAATATGTGTGAAAATCTTCATTATGAATCGGTATATTTCGAAGAGCTTACCCTGCTAGGAGAGGCTTTTCCCTTGTGTTTCTCAGCGTTGTACTGCCATTCTCTTCGCTGTTTTGGCTGCTCGCGTTTTGTTTTGGTTGTTTCTGTGCCGAGGAAAAGACCTCTGCAGACAGCCCATTCTCGACTCCAGTGTTTACGGGTTTGGAAATGCGCCCGTAAGCTCTGGGAAACTCTGCGCCGGAGTAGCCAAAATCTGGCTATTTGGGTCTCACAGCGCATGCTCTTTGATCCAACCCAAACGGTTTGCTTATATCTGCTTCATAGCCTGTGTACAGCCGCCCCTGTCCTCAAAAAAATCGAGGACAGAGGCGGCTGTACACAGGCTACTGCTTCATCGCTAAGTGTTTTGTTGCTTCGGTATTAGAACTGAAGAAATTCAGTTAACAGCCGTGAAGAATTTTCAGGTATCCAAGGCTCTCGTGGTAGCTGCTGAGAAATTACCGTTAAACGTTCCCAATCACAGATTTGAGACTTGAAGTTTGCGTATGCTTGGCAGTTGATTAATATTTCTGTGGACTACTTCACGAGGCGGTAAGTGAAACCCGAATGGCTTGTCAAAATAAACGTATCGAAATTCCAATAAAACTTTCCAAAATATGAATTTAGCGTCCTTTTATTTATGTTTGTTCATGAACATTAACACTTCAGCGAAGCTGCTTTGAAATGTGATATCTTGGGAAAAGAAGAGAACTATAAATATCTAGTAGCATTATTATATTCTTATTTTATTTTTTCGCATTCAAATCTTTTTCTTGGTCACGGTTCAATTTTCGATATGTAGCTAAGCTAGTTTATTTGAAAAGTGGAAAATCCAGTAATTCTGCCTAATTAGTCGTTCAAATGTTGTTTTGGAATCGCTGATATCAAGAATCGGCCGGCCGTGTTTACTTCAACATGTCTAGGGAAAAACCCGCTCACACACCAGACACGCCGCACGTTCAACCGCTCTCGCTCAAACTTGAATAGACCAATCAGAAACACTTTTATTGTTTTTTGCTGAAACCAATTAGAGACAATCCTTGCTCCAGGGTTCCCCAGAGCTCTTGATCTCTCTCCTCTACATGCGCAGAAGAGCTCTGGGTCGAGATTGCAGACAGCCGTTTGGGATTCCTGTTGAGCATGCGCGAGATGAAAATGCGGTTACCATGGAATTTCTGTGTCACGTGTCGGTAATACGATGCCGCCGCCGGAGTTTGCTCATGTATTCCTGAGTCAATTTTCCCACGGGAATGACTCGCACTCGCCATGTTCATATAGCGGGCTCACTTTTGCACAGCAAACTAGTACATAAAAGATGCGCGAGTTGATAAAACCGGTTCCACAACCGGTTTAGTCATGTGATTACCTCCTAGATCTTGGAGGTATCTAATGCGCATGCTCAACAGGAATCCCAAACGGTTGTCTGCAGAGGTCTTTTCCTCGGCACAGAAACAACCAAAACAAAACGCGAGCAGCCAAAACCGCGAAGAGAATGGCGGTACAACGCTGAGAAACACAAGGGAAAAGCCTCTGCTAGCAGGGTACAAAGAGCTACACAACGACAATATACAGAGCAGGGGCAGCTGTTACACTAGAAATCGTCTTTGCGAATCGCCTCGTGTAACATCACCTAAAGGGACCGGTCATTATTTATCAGCTGGAACAAGGGGGGGGGGGGGGGGAATTTTAGGGGAGATCACTTGATTTTTAGGAGAACAAAAGGGGAGATCAGTCGCAACTGAGAACCCAAAAGGCGGGGATCATTGAAAACTTTGGAAGGATTCAGAGGGAAGACAACTCAAATTTGCTTGGAAAATGAAGACATGTGGCGGGGGAATCGCGAAAGTCATAAAAAGTTATTAGGGGGATCACCTCAGTGAAATAACATTCAAAGTCGGGGATCGGCTAAATTTCATCTTATTTAGCCCTAAATCCTCCCCCCCGGCGGTAAATAATGACCGTTCCCTAATAATGGCCGGAAAATAAAGAAAAGCTGGAAAAATTCAATTAATAAACATGCCGACAGCTTTGACACCGTAACTCATTTTAGAGCACTGTAGTGGTTTACGACTTCTCTGACAGTGTAAGGGTGTCATTGCTTATTATTCCAGAACAGCGGTTGCCTATCAGGCCCCGTAGGTAGGTGGTGTATGGCGACTCGGACACTATTATCGACCAGGTGATTATGTTTTTGGTGTTATACGCTGGAACAAACATGGTTTTACTGCGGCTCAAATCCAAACCTAAATAAAGTACAGTGCAGTCAAATCCCGTTAATGCGGACACTGAGTGGGCCAAAGAAAGTGTCCCTATTAAGCGGGTTGAGTTTAGAGAAAATGTGAGGACTTACTTTCCCCAGGGACAAGGAAAACTGTCCGTTATAACGAGGTGTCGCTCAACTTTCACGCTTTCGCGTGGCCTTTCATACATTGCCTCTTTCTCATTTACGCGAGTAAATTTTACGTGCGTTTGCAAGCAAAAATTGCCCGACAGTGGAAATCAACCCTTAAACGGGTGTCCGTAACGAGGGGACGGGTTCGACTCTGTAAGCATGAGGATAAGAAGCTTTATGTGGAGCTAAGTGAGAAAGGCCTTGAAATATAAAAGCATGAACAGTAAGTAGAACGCAAGGTTTTGATATTCTTGTTTTGAAACTTAGCAGTACTTATATCAAGGCCATCCTCCTTAACGCATAAGTGCTCATATGATTTGCGGTATATGCAATGCTTGCATCGCCACTGAAGACCAGGCTTTAAAATAAAGCTAAAAGTTTTCATGCTTTGCAGTGAGCAAAGTAATAGATCATGATTGGTCACCACGTTCAGTACTTTATTTAACCCAATGATATTCATGGCGCTAAGTTAAATGACCTGCGATCAAGGATTGTATTCTTTTTTTTCTGATTTACAGAAAAAAATGATCGTAGATGATCGCAGCCGAGCTTTAAAATATAATTATAAAAGCAGTCATTGTAAATATTTAAAGGATGTTTTGAGTAGACTCGCAGCACGGGGCACGTTAACCAAGTTTGCTTTCATCCTAGCTTAGAGGAAAAAATAATGTAACTATACGGTTAAAAAAAATAGAGACAACCCACAAGGTACATATGACGTCATCATTTTCTTTTTGATGCGTTTTCGACTGTGCACTCTAATTCGAGAAGTATACTTTTTCGTTTTGATCTTCTTTCTAGAGTGAAAACGCTCTTTGTATTGGAAGGGAGGCCTAAACGCTTCGAATGTATGCGTTTGCAAAAGAAAACGCATAAGTGTGGAAGGGGCATAAGTTTAGAAAAAAAAAATTAACGAAAGTCGTTGTCTTGAGTTCACGTTCTACATAAAACGCAAAATTAGTCGTAGTCGTGCAGTGACAGCACAGAAATGTACAGAAAAGCGTGATGCACTGGCAAAGTTGTTGCTTTGTGAATCTAAACCTATTGCATTTTTGCCGTTCTCGTTGCCGTCGCCGTTATTGTTGCTTAGCTTCCTAAGCAACCTTAAATATTGATATTAACCTACAAAATTTCGTTTGCAGGCATCACCACGTTGATTAGTTGGAGCTTAAGCAACAACTACGGCGACAGCAACGGCAACGAGAACTGCCAAAAAAGCAATAGGTTCATAAAGCAAAACAACACCTTTGCACGTGCATCACGCTTTTTGTACTTTTCTTTGCCATCACTGCACGACTACGACGTGAAAATGCCTAATTTCACGTTTTATGGAGGACGTGAACACAAGACAATGTTTTTTCTTTTCTTTTGGGAACTTAGATACAGTCCTTTAGAATTTAACTCCTGAGAAAATCGCCAACATTTGGCAAATCGGTTGGAATCGATGGAGCATGAATCTGCGCGAATTCACTTTTTGCGTGACGTTTTCGCTGCCATCGTCGTCGTCGTTGCTTAAGCTCTCTTTAAATGCTGGAAGCTGCGCGACTTCACTTTTTAAGTGACGTTTTCGTAGCTGTGTCTGTCGTTGTTGCGTAAGCTCTCTATGACACTAACAAAAACACCCAACATCCAGTTAAGTGTGCAAGAACTTACAAGTGCTATAAGAGACCTTATCCGTACATGACAGATGAAAGTAACATGAACGTGATACTCCTACAAACAAAATTACAAACCACATTGGTTGTAAGCCTGGCGATATTTTAAAAAGCAATATTTTAGCAAAGCTCCACGCGCGCACGCGAGCGTAGCTCCATACCTAAGAAAATGTGGTAATCTACCCATCCGATAAATTTTGGTAATTACGTGACCGTCCGCCCGTCCGCCCGCCCACCCTCCGTCCACACCACAGGCATATCAGTGTAAAATAACTCTATCAACAGGTATGGAGACCCAAATGCAACTCGAGGTTATTTCAGGTTATAAGTGGCGGGAAACCGCATAGACACCCCCGTCTTGTGAAGCAGAGACAACCACTAGATTCAATGAAGTTGAAAACGGAAAGTGGAAATTGTTCCTTTATCCGTGTTGTCTAAATTATTAAGCTTGCATTAATTGTCATGTCCACAAATTTGGAATATTATATGGAGAACGAGAATAAAAAGAAAAAGAGAAAATAGGCGACGGGCCAGCGAAGCTCAACGAGAAAAAGAGCTACCGAGATCTAGCACGAGAGAAAAAAGCAAAGGAGACATTTTTTTGTTGGAAGAACAACATGAAAATTTTGTAGCGGCGGTGAGAAAATGAGAAATGCTAGCGGCCATCAAGTTGAAAGTGAGCGGCAGTAAAAAAAAAGTGAACAAGAACACGTGCGAAATTTCCTCCATAAAACGTGTAACTAGGAAGTTTCTGGACGTTTTACTCTGTAGTCGTGCAAAACAACGACAAAGAAATGTAGCAGAAAGTGTGCTGCACTTGCAAAGTTGCTTTTTTGACCTATCGTTTTTCACCGTTCTCTTGCCTTCGCCGCTTAAGGTGATGTTACACGGGAAGATTCGCAACGACGATTTTTTGCGCAACACAGTGTTACAATGTTGGAACAACGTTGCAACAATGTTGCGATGATGTGTTGCGTAAAAAATCGTTGTTGCAAATCGTCCCGTGTAACATCACCTTTAGCTTTACAAGATTTTATATTTTGTTTGAGCAAATTGTAAATATTATCGAGAGCTTCGCTTTTAGCCGTGGCTAAATCTGTATATTATTCTTCTTCTATAGGGCAGTTTCCTTTGTTTTGTAAATAATGTGTGCGGTAAACCTTGGTACTCGATGTTTGATAGCACTCGTAACTTAATTGATGTTCTTGATATACTGTACACACTCGTCACCTGAAGGTGATGTGACACGAGACGATTCGCAACGACGATTTCAGCGCAACACAGCGTTGCAACATTGTTGCGACATTGTTTCGAATGGTTACAACATTGTCCCAGCATTGCAACACTGTGTTGCGCTAAAAATCGTCGTTGCGAATCGTCCCGTGTAACATTCACTCATTATCATTAGTTCCATTTGCTGTAATTCCAAAAGAAGTACTTATTTGTTGGGGCCACTGAAGATGGAATACTATTTACAGAGAGAAAGCTAGCCGTTGAAACGGATGAACGTAATTCAACTACCCTAAACAACTGGACTCTTACAATAGTTGACATATGATTGTTGTTCACAGACGACAATGGAATTTTTTGTAAAAAACCCGTTTTTAATGATGTTTACGTAATTACATGTAAAATTTGTAATGACAGTGACTTAATTCAGCCTGTGAAACAGTATGTAACAATAGGTGCCAAACAGTTAAAGTGCCCTTAACCCTTCGATTTGTTTTCTTTTGGTAGATTTCCATACCTTTCAAGAACTCATTTTGCGAAAAAAATTTTCAAAAATATTGAATCCTGGTTTTTTTACGAGCGGTTGAAGTTACTGAAATTTTTAAATTTTTGTGCGCTTATAAGCCCCGCTGGACAAATTTTTGTCTCGTGGGCTCATTAGGAACGAGCCAATGAGAAGCGTCCGGTATTTGACACTTTTTTAGCTGTGACGTAAGAAAAGGACACCATTCCAAAGCATGAAGCATTGAAAGTATAGTGCTATCGATGATTATTTGTTAAAGCTTACAATTGGTATGAAAATGTCCTCTTCCGAGAGTTTTCCGACACAAGTAGCGAAGAGTATCTTTCAGACGATTCAGAATGCTTTGACTTTGAAGATATAGAGACGGGGGAACGAGTAACCCAAAAACATCTATCCGAAAGTTCGACTGCCGACAAAGAAACAGACAGCGAATTGCAAGCCTATATGGACGAGCCTCTCGCTGATGAAGCATGGTTAAAAAATTATAGACAATAACAAGAAGAAAAAAACAAGCAAGAAGAAGTTCTTAAGCAGCAGCTAGCAGACAAAACCTCAGGCCTCGGATCGCTATCACAATGAATCTTATGCATGCTGATTCCTTTCTCTTTATTTTGAGAGTTGCTGCATCCAAAAACCACACATTTTTCAACCATTTTCTCTGTTTAACAATAAAGCATTACCGCGAATCTTAGCATATTCTAACAACTGAAGCTTGCACGATGTCCTTTTCTTACGTCACGCTTCATATTTGGACACATTTGGCAGAGTGGGGGACTAATGCGAATGATAGGTGAAAATATCGACAAGACTGCCTTCACTTTAGCGTTCGTAAAAAAAAAGGATTCAATATTTCTGAAAATTTTTTTCAAAAATGAGTTCTTGAAAGATATGGAAATCTACCAAAAGAAAACAAATTGAATGGTTAGGGGCACTTTAAAGGTAAACAAAAGAAAACAATGAGTTGTATAAATACTACGTCTTTGTCTACCAGTTATTTCAGGGCCGGTTAAGTAAAATCACTCTAAAAAACCTATTTATGGATAAAAGTCACACAATAGATTAAACTATTCCACAAAAAACTGTTACTCCTATCACTGATAATTTCCACTCTATTTTTAACATTTGTCTTTACACAAATTGTTGGGACCACTGAAGATGAAATTCTGTTTCACAGAGAGAAAGCGAGCCGTCGTAACAGATCAACGTAGTTAAAATTAATTTCCAAGCCAACTTCACACTTACTACACATACATATGATTGTTGTTCACGAACAAACGAAGATGAAATTTTTGTTTAAAAACCAGTTTCAATTATTTTTAGGTAATTACATCTAGAATTTGTAGTGATAAAAGAAAACCTACCCAGAATAAAAAAAAATCATTCTAAAATATTCTCCTTTGTGACAAACTAGTTTTAGCTATTCCATTGTAAACTACTATTCCTATGGAAATCCTAATTTCTGCTCTATTCTAAAAACAATTATCATTTTGCACGGCCTATACATCCTTTGCATGCTTTTGCTAAAAAGTATAAGACGTAAGGCAAGGACATCTGAATTAATTAATACACTTTTAAAATTTTGTTACCCATATTTATCGAACTTTACCATTTACCATACACTGAGTCAATCTATATTAAAATATTGCAATTGAAAGCATAAAAGGTCACAATCGAGGTAAATCTAATTTAGAACTTATTTTAAAATGTTATAGTGATTTCAACATTGCCATCTGTATTTATTTCTAATCTAAAACACAACCTTCAAGGGATCGAAATGTCAATGAAACAGCATCTTTCACAGATCATAACTATTGCTCTCCTGAACGATACATCCTTTTGAGCCCTTCAAGGTAACAAAGGCAAGGGGAAAAAAGGCTGACGACCATTTCCTTGTATCCGTGAAGTCCTAGGTCACAGGGTCGCTCCTTATTGGTTCCTGATGTTTGTACAGGATGAGGTAATGTTTCAGCTTGTTCCCTACACTGCTTCGCAATAGCGTAGGACGACAACGGCATAGAGTGCTTTTGGAACAAAAAAGAAAAAAAAGTCAGTTGCACTCGTTTTAACAAAGAAATTACTATAGAGGAAAAATGTTTTAAACTTTTTCCTATTAAAAATTGCCACAACAAATCGTAATTTGTAACCTTGTTTTAAAAATTAATCTTGTCCCAATAATTAGAGAAATTTGAGTTACCATTGACCCTAACGTTAATAATACAAGAATCATAATCTGCTCCCGCTTATATATCAGATTCAAAGATGTTCTTACGTATAAGAGCAATCAGAATTGAGTGGCGTAAAAAGAAAACCAACATGAGTCATTTAGCAAATAACAACGGAAGCAGACAAACCGTGCAGGTCATCAATGAACTAATTAGAAAGGTTGAGCAACGAGAACGGAGCTGATGAGTGGAATTTGTGATACCTCTTTTGATCATTTAAGGATCTTGAGTCTACGGACGTTCGCTTTTGATTGATTATCATTGCTTTTTTCCCCTAATTATTCTGTACGTATTTGCGCGTGCTCCGCCAGATGATCTAACGTTGCCTCCAGTTTTTATGATCACAATTTCTTACTAACTTCACAGACCCTAACCCTGCCTATAATATGTAATACACAAGGCATTATACTAAGCAGGACAAATACGTAACTTAAAGAGCGAAGTCAAATTCTTATGCAATGCAAACTAATCCTAATATGGTCATGGCTTCACTGCGTTTTTATTTGGTGTTGTACTTTTTAATTTACTCGATCTCTCAAACTGCTTTGTCATGCATCGAAACTGCTTTGTGAAACGGGCAACTTTTAGATAACTAAACTAGGTAACTAACAACGATAGCTAAACTTACTCTTACAGGGGCGTAGCCAGCTTTTTGACTAGTTGTAGGCCTGGCTGAGTTAAATTTCCACATATCCTGAAAATTGCACGCATGGCTAGTACGCCCTGACCTAAGCAACACTTAGAGCTCTTAAGCTTTTTAGCTCGCTCCAACAACGCATAATTTATCAAAAATTTGTTGACCCAGGCCTACAGGTCTATGAGCTAGCTACGCGGCTGTCTTACATGCACCAGTAACGACATTGGCAGATAAAAGTTAAATGTTTCGGTTTGTTCCTGAAAGCGGGAACAAGCCGAAACATTGTACGGACGTTCGCTTTTCATTGATTATCACTGCGTTTTTTCCCGCAATTATTCTGTACGTTTCTGAGGTTTCCGACAGACGATCTAATTCTTTGCCTCTATTTTTATGATCACAATTTCTTACTAACTTCACAAACAGGAAATATTCATAATAATACACAAGGGATTGTACTAAGCTGGAAAAAATACCTAACTTAAAGAGTGAAGTCAAATTCTTATACAATGTACGCTAAAGAAAAGTTGTTTGCTTACGATCATCCACAATTCTAAAATGGTCATGGTTTCACTGCGTTTTTATTTGGATTGTAATGAATTAATTTACTCGACCTCTCAAACTGCAGCTTTGTCTTGCATCAAAACCTTGTGAATCGGGCAACTTCAGTTAAAACACCAAACAATAACTAACTATGATAGCTAAACTTACTCTCAATTACAATCACCAGTAATGTATATTGGCAGATAAAAGTCGAATATTTCGGCTTGTTCCCGAAAACGGGAACAAGCCGAAACATTGGACTCGCATCGCCAGTCTTCATTGCTCCTCCAGCGTTCTGTTACAAAAGTTAATTAAGCAATCATACTGCACTTTCAAACAAATTTGATTGGTAACTGAGTCTCAGTGTTTAATATAAAGCAATACAAAAGTATCTCGGCTCTTGTGCACACAAACTAGCCGGCCAAAACGCAAAGCATCTAATGGCTTATTTTAATCATTAATTATCTAACGTCTGTGACATAGTTATTGTTTATAACATTACAGATTTGTTAATAAATTCGGCAATATGCATATGATTCTGTTTTTGGTATGTAGGGCCAAAGTCGTTAGTTAGACTATTTAGGACTAAGAAGAGAAATAAATACCTCCTCTGGTTGACGGGTAATACAGAGTGAAGGAGGAGGTTGTCCGCCAAAGTCCTGCATGTTAAATCCTTTACTTACTTTGTCTAGAAAAATGAAACCAAATGAAGATTATCTGTGAATGGACAAAATATGTTTAACATTTATTGCTTGAGGTTTTGCGATATCCGGAATAAACTAGCCAGTGGTACAGCTGGAAAATAATCAGTTACTCGACGTTTTGTAGTGTTATCAACGAACAGGGGATATCGTGAAAAGTACACACTTGAGCAGCACGCTAGAGGAGACGCTCGCGTGTCCTCGTGTCCTCGGTTCGCTCGCCGAAATGAAGAGCATGCCCGCAGGTAATCTGGGTACGAGGCAGCCCTTTAAGCGTGTTAAGCCTGTACAGTGTGCAGTTGTGTTCAAAAGAGGAGTGAAACGACTCAATGTATACAACCACTTTTGCTCTTACTAATTTATTTCAGCTTCACATTATTTGGCTTAACTCAGTATAATTCTCTTGAAGCGCTGCCCAGCTACTCGCTATTTCGAAAAAAAAGGCTTTTACTAAATAAAGAAACAGTTTCTAACGCTATCCGAAAGCAACCATTCCCGTATCGTTTCGACTTTTGCGATAACAACTACCTACCTCTCTCGATTATTGAAATTGCTTTTCTGTTTCCAATGTCTTGTAGACCCTTAAGCAAGACTTGAAGAGGAATTTCTCGAGAGATGAGATCTTCTATCAAGGCCTTTGCTGGGCTACCAGTCCTTCTGATCTTGTTGATATAATTTGCTGAATAAGCAAATGTCTTACTTTGCATGAGTTCCTCCCAGTTCAGGGTTTCTTTCTCCAAGGAGTGCCAGAGGTTTTCGATTGTTTCATGGGACAAGTCCTTGACTTGACACTTTGCCATTTCCTGTTAAAATAAATAGATCCACAAGTAACAACACTTAATGGTAACAACACCAAAATTCTTTGGGGTCATCATTTCCTCTTCTACTTCAAGGCCGAAATACAAATCAGTTTGCCAAACAGAATTAAACTTCTGACTGGCAAATCAAGACACCCGGCGCAACTTCGTCTTTTGATTACACACTTTAGCTACTGAGATTCCACCTGAAAAAGAATCATCGTTTAGCGTAGACTAGTCTCCCTTTTTTCTTAATCTTTTGGGTGAAGCGCGCGAGACACGCAAATGATCACGCGCGTACGTCGGCGTTCGCGTGCATTCCTGTCACTAAATATGAAGAAACAGAGAGACTACTCGCAGTCTACTTTTAGCTCGGTATTTATAGTTTGATGGTGACCGAACATACGTGAACACTAAACTGCTAAACAGCCCTTTCAGGTGGTTTACCTCCGTATAAGGACCTGTGTAATTTTTCTTCGTTTCGCACCTTTTGATTTTCTAGCTTCTATTGTGTTGGACTTCTTTGTTTCCTTTGCTTTACGTCATCCGTGAGTTTAACAGGTTCTTACACCGAGGATGAGCCCTTTCAGCGTTCAAAACGAAAGTGAAACAGATATGTTGACGCGATAGCTGATAAAAGCTTCAACCAATTTAGTTTTACATTCACTGGCTTTACCACGCTTTCGCCAAAATTAAAAGAATAATAAAAATAAAATAAAAAGGATCAATACTAGATCAATCATGTTCTAAAAAACGAAACAAATGAAGATAAAACATGAAATATAATAACAGACGCTGGATCAAACTAAGGGAAAAGTACCTTAACCTTTCGTGCTTTTTTGCATATTGTTTCAAACATGGGGAATTCCCCGCCGGGTTTACCTCTCTTTGAGTACAGTGTATGCAGAACAGATCAAGGATAAATAATGAATGTTTTGATCATAAAACGTTAACGTTTCAAACATATAATTAAATTTTTTCAACATGCTTCGTTTATTTCCAAGGCCTTTAAAGCCCTAAAACATACCTGGCAAAAGAGATATGATTGGTTGATTCTTTGGCAGTTGCGTTACCCTATCGGTGAAAACACATTATAATTCCGAATTAAAAAACCCACTAAAACTAAATGAGCGAGAATATCACATATCAATTTACAGCTTATCCGTATTTCTCACTACAGTAATCAGCAAACGTAAACGCTTTTTAAAAACTTTCACTAAAGACGCTGTAAATTCCCAGCAGAAAAAAGTCAAATGTTTCAGTAAGAGCTATCTTTAACTACATACCGTAAGAGTGTGAAAACATAAAATTAAATCAGTATTCCTGTGAAATATAAAACCAAAGTAAAATAAAATCGCTGCAACTGTTATACATACATGGTTTTGGAAACTTGTTAGCCTAAACGTTTTTCAAAATTCATTTTTGTTGCTTGTTATGTTTGAAATATTGCTTGGGAGGTATATTTGTTTGACACAAAGCTGTGATTTTTGTCATTGACAAGTAATTTCTCAATTTTCAGAGCGAATTGGCATTATAAACAAAATGAACCGGACAGCCGCAACACAGCAGCCCCTTTGGTAGTAAACATCTCTTTTACTTCAAGGCCGAAAGACAAATTAGTTTGCCAAACAGAAACTTCTGATCAGCGGATCCAGACACTAACTTCGTCTTACACTATAGCTACTGAGAGTGCACCTGAAAAGGAATCACTGTTTCAGTAGCGGCATTTATAGTTTGATGTTGACTTCATTTTACCCTTTATAGGGGAACGTTAAACTGTGAACAGCCCTTTAAACGTTGCAGGTAAAAGTGCAACAAATGTTGACGCGATAGTTGATGAAAGCTTCGACCAATTAGTCTCACATTTGTTTTGTCACGCTTCAGGCACCAAAATTTCAAAAAATAATTATAAATGAAAAAATGTTAATAATAATAATAATAAAAAAAAGGCACCGGGATTTGATCAATAATGTTGTTAAAAAAGAAACAAAGAAAAAAATATATGACATGAAATATAATAGCAGTCGCTAGAAAACACCGAGGGGAAAAGAACCTTAACTGTTCGTACGTTTTTGCATATTATTTCATAAAGCTAATTCCCCCGGGGAAACCCCTCTTTTGGTATGCAGAACAGATCAAGGAAGTTAAATTTTTAATCACAAGGGATAAATCGAGAATGTTCGGAGCATAATACGTTTCAAACATATAAATATACTTTTTCAGCATACTGTGTATTTTTCCAAGGCCTTTAAAACTTACCTGGCAAAAGAGGTATGAGAAATCTGATTCGGTGATCTCTGGCGATTGTGTCGATACCCTATCGGTAAAAAGATGAGCGACAATATTAAACGTCAATTTACAGCTCACCAGTATTTTCTCACTACAGTCCGCATCAGCAAATGCAAATGCTTTTTAAACACTTTTCACGACGTTTTAAATCCCCGTGGGCGATCGGTAAAGTGTAAAACAGGCATGAAAATAAATCAGTAGTCTTTTCAAAGCAAACTCAAAGTAAAATTATATCGCTGAAACTGTTATACTGTCACTCTAAACAATTTGGAATATTCATTTTCAGATATTAAAGACAAAGCCATAATTTAGTAAATTTCGTCGAACACCGACAAAATTTTGCTTAGCATTGCACTTTCCGCAGTTCGATAATATAACAAGATTTGAGTCGAGAATTGCGAATCTAGCGCAGTTTACTGATTTAATATTGCGAAAAACAGTGCACCTTTCGACTCTCAACTGAAACAAACAATCACAGTTCGCACATACCTTCTTCATCAATGACTCCTTGAGGAAGCTCTTCTCTCTTCGACTTTCTCCTTCTTCTCGTAAGTATTATTTTTTGTACTTGATTAAAATTCAACCAAGGGGGTTTTTCCCCAACTATCCGATGACGTTGTTGACGTATGTTTTTGTACCGACCAGAGACACGCAGAGGCCACGTGCATGGTACATGCAATGGCAGAGATTTCACAATACTCTTTTGAAAAAATTTAGATTCGCCACTTTTCATTTAATCAGAAAAGTACCCCCAAAAACTGTTTGACACAAAGCATAAAGGTTTTAAAACAGTCTAATGTGACTGTAAGTCTTTTTCTTAAGTTTATTAAATTCTGAACTGTGACTTGTTTTGACTCTCTCTCTATGATGATGGCATTGAGGGAGATAACAATATTTTGTAGAATGTCAGTGATGTTTACGTTACTGCACGTGCGTCTATTTTTGTATAGTATTCAATTTCCGCCGTCTCCCACTCCTTGTTGGGGATGAGTGCGGGCTCATTTTCCCGAACAGCGGCTGGTAATCGAGCCAAATTGGCAAAGGGGAAAAATACGTTGTGTAAATTTCATGAGGTGTCCGAAGGGGCTGAGGTCGGTGGGATCTAATGTTAGCTTGTGAATGACGTAGTCATACCATGGGCTTTTGGCGGGACTCGAATGGCACTCGATCGCTCACTCACTCACTGGATTCTCATTAATTTATTAATTAAAGTCAGATTAAACACTTTATTTTTACCTCCCTTACTTAGTATTACTTCAATCTGTTCTATTTGCCTCTTACGCATATGTTTAGCATATTCTGGTGGGTACTAGTAAGGCGTACATTTTTTCCCGTCATAGAGTAGCCAGCCGAAGATGGGTTTTGTATCAATGGAAATGATTATAAAGAACAGCGACAATATCATCTGCAAGAAATGGGCTTGGAATTGTTAAAAGGACGTTGAAATAATTGAGCATGCATCATTGTTGTATATTTGGACGAATTGTGCACATTTGTTTCCGCTATTACTTACTCTATGGAGAAGACGCGGTCGACAGGAGTGTGAAAGAGGTATCGCACCCTGACAATGGGATTTCGTTCAGCGAAAAGCGAATAAGTCAAAGAGCCTTAGCTGCCAAAAAACGGTCCTCGAATTGTTAAAGCGACGTTGAGGAATATCTATTGAGTTTTATTATTATTTGGACGATTTTACTTGAATTCTGTAATTAGGTGATCTTTGCCCAGCAGCCTCTTGTTTGTCGGTGATTCCATTTATCAGTCCTGTTGATGTAATTTCTACAGGAAATACTGCGCTTGAATGAATTTTGATTAAAAACAAGTTTAAAAACAAGTTTCTAGAATATTCAGGTACAGAAGGGCAATCGGATACTTCGACTGCGATTAAATTACTTAGCTATCCAGAGTACTTTTACAGCTTTAGAAATGCATTCTAAGCGGAGCTATAAAATTTGTATCTGTTTGTTTTGTAGCCAGCCTTTAATTCTTCCTTAGAAATATCAGTGCTTTCAAGTTTGTAAAACAGACTGGTCATGATAACACAAGATGAATTTGCTTGATATTTTATCAACTTCTCCCCACTACTTCTGTACGAAATGAAAAGGGGCAACAAATCAGATGTTGATCTTAGGGTTTAAAGGGTATAATGTTCAACGTAGATCGACTTCTGAAAAATGTCCAATTTTGACAACCTGTGAGAGCTTCCGGTGTAAAAGTCGTTAGCATTATTAGCATAAGATAGTTCATCCTTTTTTACATCATAGTCCTGAGGTTATTCTTGATTCTTCTTAACGTGCAACTAACCCCCAAAAATGTTTTTCGCTAAATGAAATCTTCTTGTTTTTCTGATTACTTGTGCGAAAAAAATGTGTGTTTGTGGCAGGCATAGCTAATATCAATTTCAGCTGTTGCAGTCTCACTGAATAAAGCAGGTCCATTTGCATTAAGAAGGTCTATTATGGATGACACAGAACTATGGAACGTTCTTGAGCATGCATTTTCAAAATAGTAAATGCGTTTCAGAAATTAAGTTCCTTGTTTGTATCTGATCATAAAAGTTGCAGGTTGATAATGGCTCACTTGAGAAATCGTCTCCTGAAACTGTCTTGAGAAGCTAGTTTTCAAGATTCGTATGGATTTTATACCCTGGTTGAATAATCTAGACTGGATCCCGTTCACTATCAAGTCCAAGGCTTCAAAATATATACATCTGTAATAGTATTGTTCAGTTCTGGGAAAATGTGCGTCAGATTGTCCTCAATCAACAATGTGCTTTTCTAGCATTTTCTTCATTTTACGACATTAATTATGAAAGAAAATTTAGGCGGATTAAGAGAAAAAATCGAAAAGAAAGCTCTCCTTGTGACACATCGAACTGTTCCTCTGTAATATATCAAGCACTAGACGCAGCGTTTCATCACCTGATGAAACACTGAGAAGAGAGTTGAAAATACGACGCGCAGCGAAGTATTTTTGGCGAACTTCGAGGTGTTTCATCTGGTGATGAAATACTGTGTCGAATGCTTGATATAAATTCTCAAACAAAATGATTTAGAAGGAGAAATTAAGGATTAAAAAATGAGCAGTTTTTCATCTGATTTCCAAATACTCATTAATAAACATTTCACATTTTCTGATCTATTTTTAATCCGTCTTATAAGCAATCACCTATTCATTCATTACTTTTGTGACAAAGCTTCAGACGCGAGTCCAGGATATCTGAGCTCCTTAATTTTTTATCTCGTTACCCATTAAATCTGACTCAATCTACACCATTTGTTTTAAAAATAGTCTTCGGGTACTCCTGTTAAAACACTTTAAAAGAAGTCATAAAAGTTAACTATCGTTGTAAGTTTAACCCATAACTAATTTCAAAATAATGATTTTAAAATTAATACTTGTATTGATGTCTATGCCTTAATATTGCCTCAAGTCACTGATATAAAATGTCGACAGGGCACTTTTGCCATTGGCCTAAATATTACTATTTGGGCGGTTCAACCATCCAAAGCATTGGAAGAAGTAATTGATCATTCCCATGTATTCCTCATGGAGTCGATCCGGATTGCACGGACGGTCTTCCTTGGCTCCAGACTCCTGAACAGGATATGTTTCGCCTTGTGCCTTTACTGAAGAGGCATATCTGGCATATGACAAGGAAGCCGAAGAGCGGTTCTGAAGCGAAAAAGAAAGAAAATAGAGAGATAAAGAGTCACGTTTAAGCCAAACAGCAAACGTCAATTTGTACCACGTGACCAGCATTTCTCCTTAATGGTCGTTTACTGTTTATTACTTCTACTAAAAAATAAGCAGTTTCACGCCAGTTTTATCCGTAAGAATTGTTCTGAACAGTTTTTATCTGCTTATTTTCTATTCTGAAAAATTCTTTACTTGAATCTGACGTTTGCCGTTTTTCGTAAACGTGACTTTTAATCTTTCTAATAATCAACTGACCCCTCTTTAGTGACAGAGAAATTATTTAAGGTCTTGTTCGCAGTACGCAAGCCATTTCAGACCCTCATTTCTAGTACGAACGATTTTTTTCGCCTACCAATTTTCTCAAGTGTCACCAAACTTCAGAAATGCCGTCGAGAAAGTTTGGAGGCCCACACATTTTTTGACAGTCGACAAAATCCTTTGTTCCTTGACAGCTATCACTCGTCGAATCATCTTATTTCGCGCTAACATGACCAATTAAAGTTCCTTTGTTACATGAAAACCTTAGTGTGCGTCAGGTGCAAAAAAATGAAAAATTGGTATAAACTACGACATTTTCAAACTTCATTTTTGTAAACGACAAACTCTATTTTTTGTCGTTTTGCGAACAGGGCCTAAGCAATAGAAAACGTTTTCCGGGTTTGGATGGCCTGATATAAACACGAGGGTGGATGGGAGAATTCGACACGGTTATGCAAACCCGAGACGAAGTCGAGGATTGCATAACGATCAAGAATTCTCCCAACCCCTCAAGGGGGTTGAGGAGAATGTTCTTGTTTTGCAAAAAAGATGCTTTCCAAAATACGGATTTTTCTTGCTTAAATTGTCAGCTTAAAAAAAATTAACGCAGCATGTTTGTTAAGATTTTTTGAGTGTCGGCCAACGAGGAAATCGGTAAATAAAGTGGACTTATCGAGTTTTCAACTCAAAACCTTTTTCAAATTCCATTCTCGTCCCCAGATCTCTTTGTTTCTTTTGGTCTCCGGTTGTCAATGTTCGGTTGCAAAGTAAGCCGAGTAGCTATAGGGATGAGAATGTTCAAATTCGTTATTGCGTGATTAGCGCGCGAAAGCAAAACATCTTGACGTCACAACCATCTTTACATACTCTCATGCAAACGCGACAAACACGACCCTCGACCAATCAGAAATCAGAGGGAGCGTACTATCTTTATTATTTTATAAAGGATGACTATTAAATTGTCGAGAGTGATTTTACTAAATAAATAACTAAAAAATAGATAAATACAGATATTTAACTAATTTATGAAGCCCCTTTTCTTTAAATTACAGATATTTTGGCCCCTCCTTTGTTTATAAATGTGAGGAGTAACCAGTGTGTATATCAGATTCTGGCAAATATACTCTTAGCGATCAGAATTGACTGTCGCCAATACAAAACCAAAATAGTTTGAATTAGCCAGTCACAATAAAAGCAGACAAATTACTAGTAATTTCGTAGATGTTAATTTTGTTATAAAACTTAACGATAAAAGGTCACGACGTTTCGACCTCTCCGAGGCCATTTTCAAGTGCGAGTAAAATATGAAATTAGCATAAATATATTAAATGGTAAAAACGGTAAAAACAGGAAAAATTGTCAGGAACGCTAAAATGCGATAAAATATGTAAATAAGTACAAATAAGTAACAAAATATTCTACGGAAACAATTAAAAAGTAATTAAAACCGACCTAAACAAATAATTTTGCGCGGATGGAATCGCATTGTTTGTTTAGAAGAACACAAGGGATCGGCCATTGGAAATCACCTCAAGGAGGAACACGATATAGCCCCAGTTGACATTGCGCAGTTCTTTAAAATTTTAAAAAAGTGTCAGAGCAAGTTTGATTGCCTTATTTTTGAAATGTTTTTTATCAAAGAACTGAAACCAACTCTAAACAAACAATGCGATTCCATCCGCGCAAAATTATTTGTTTAGGTCGGTTTTAATTACTTTTTAATTGTTTCTTTAGAATATTTTGTTACTTATTTTTACTTATTTACATATTTTATCGCATTTTAGCGTTCCTGACAATTTTTCCTGTTTTTACCGTTTTTACCATTTAATATATTCATGCTAATTTCATATTTTACTCGCACTTGAAAATGGCCTCGGAGAGGTCGAAACGTCGTGACCTTTTATCGTTAAGTTTTATAACAAAATCAACAAATTACTAGGTATAAACAAATGTGAACAACAAGAGGGAGTTGCTTTAAACCACTGAGGAAGAGGGAGCAACCTCGAAACGTCTGGTATTTCGTACCATTTTCAACCCACATTTGGATAAACTCTGTATAAATCAACAAGAGGGAGTTGATGAGTTCATTTGGGCCACTGAGTTTATTTTTCTTTTTTGATCGTTACAGTCTGAAGGCATTTGCTTTTTCTTGATTTTTATAGCGATTTCGTTCGAATTCCTGTACTCTTTCGATAGAACATTTTATCTTGCTTACTTTACCTAAATGACTCATTCATATAATGCAAAATTCACTAAAATTTCATACTATCCAGATGACTAGTTAAAGTAGCCGTATCGATTCACTTTCGTTTACCTATAGCCTGTATACATGTAAATGCAGGCATAGTTTGAGGGGCTGGCCCATGGGTAATAGAAAGACCCAGTCTTTCTATTATCCATGGCTGGCCAAAGCTGCTTTTCTAAAGTTTGACTGAATTGCCGTAACCACCTTACTTGAATAGATAACAGAGATATTCGTTTGGGAAGAGGAGGAAAAACAGCCCTTGGCGTTTGGTTTGCTCGCCTTTGGGCGCGCAGCAAGTCTCGTTTCGCGTTAATCGACTCTCGCCTCAGCCGTACGGAGCTACTCTGACATCAATGCAAATGTTTGGTGATTGTCCACACGGTGAATAGGAATTCATGGACTTGACTGATACATCGCGTTTTTCTTTAAATTGTGATAATTGACTACTGCTAATTGACTATTACCCACTCGATACCTCACCCATCACCATTATCATAAAGACCCTAATTCGTAATATCTTTTAAACTACAATAGGTGTTATGAACCTAAACTACAAACCGCTTCATCCAGCACCCCTCGACCTCAACTTTGCACCATTTCTCCTCTCCCTTTCCCACTATCGACGTCTTGATTGATCAATAAAATATCGAGTACTATAGCTACTCCAGAAACATGAAAATACGTTCCCTATATTAAATCATGTTCCTTTTGCCTATTTAAAACTAGTCCATTTCTAAGCACAATGATAGCTAGACATATATGATTAAAATATCGAACAGTCGGCCCCTCCAAAATCATTAAAAAAATACTTTTCTTATACTAAATCTCGAAAAATCAAGTTCCATCCGCCTTAACCTAGTCCAAATCTAAGTATAATGATGGCTTGATCCATATTCACAGTGGTATATATTGGCAGAAAAAGGTACAATGTTTCGCCTTGTGCCTGAAAACAGGCACAAGGCGAAACATTGAACCGCATCGCCAGTCCTCAAAGCACTCCAGTGTACCACAAATACAGTTAGTTAGTTAGAAACCACCTTCAACATGAGAATAACATATAGCTCTCAATTACGAGTTTTAAGAGTAAAACTAAATTACCGTAAATCCTCTATTAAGACCCCCATCTTAAATAAGCCCCCTCCCTCTCTATTAAGCCCCCCCTCCCCTCCCCTAAATATTCTTCACTAATAAATGGTAAAATATATTAATCAATCACAACTGTTAAACTTTGTGTGGACTGGATTTGTTTTTGATCCTCGGCTGCATGACCTCTAACTTCTTGTTCTTGAGCATTTCCATTTTGTATTCTAGGTTTTTATAGAGAACTGATACCACCGTCTTTTCTAAATTAAGTGAGCCACCCCCCCTCAAATAAGCCCCCCGTCTCTATTAAGGCCTCCCTCAAATGGGTTTGAAATAATTACGCCCCCCCGGGGGGGCTTAATAGCGGATTTACGGTACTTATAACTACTATTCGCAAAAAAGAAGAGTAGTGTGACGTAACGAAAATTCAAATTTGTGAAATGTTGGAATAGAAAAGAATTAAAGAAATAAAGAACGTGATGAAATATGTTCAATTGCCAAAAATGAGCTAGCCTGTTCCAGGCTTTGAGATAACAGGGATGGATGACGCGTAAGTGAAGGGAAGAGAAAATATGCAGGCGCATGATCTGGTAAAAGGGGGCGGGGGTGGGAAAAAAATTATTATACGTTTCTGGGAAACTCATCACCTACCCCTCCCTTAAGCAAAAATTAACACTTATTTTTTACTTAGGGAAAAATGTTGGCTTAGGGGAGGGGTAGGTGGGCAGTTTCCCAGAAATGCATAATGATCAAAGGAAGCCACCCTTCCTCTTCCCAGTTTCCTACGCTTTGTTTTCGTTTTCACGCTTTCTCAATTTCGCGGACGCGACTATCTTGGACCCTTGAACAAGATAAAAATGAGTCTGTTATTGCAAATTGGCGGGGAGATATAAGTACTATTATGCTCTGATGACTCCATATAAATCCCTATAGGATACGCCTGGATCGTATCGGAGAATAAAAGTACTTAATCTGCGAGCAAGACTTCTATTTAGGGGATATCGTGAAAAGTACAAGTGCGAGAGGCAAACTTGAGGAGACGCTTGCTCGCACCAATTTGAAGGCGAACAGGCCCATTTTTGGCAAGTGAACATGTTTCATCGTGTTCTCCCTGGATAAGCCAAGCTATCCCTTGATTTCACAAATTTAGTTTTTGTGACGTCATCACTTTTCTTCTCTATTACCCGCATGTACAGACGCATGCACCAATTAATCATATCATGCCATAACTTTATAAGCTATGCAATATCTATAGAGCATAATGAAAGTTTAATTCTATCGCAAAATTTATTTTAAACATAGTAATATTCATTTCATATATTTGTTGTTGGTACAAAAAAACCAGCCAAAGTGGGTAGACTGGCAGAATAGCAAATACCTCTTCTGGTTGCCGCGGTTTGAAGAATGAAGGAGGAGGTCGTCCACCAGAGTCTTGGGGGCTGAAGTTATTGCTCATCGTTTCTAGGAATGACGACAAAAAAGGGTCTTCGATAAGGTTTTCGACTCGGGATCTGGGAATTACCTTATTTGGTCGAAACTGGAGATTTGGGTGGAGAAAGGGAACAGGGCTGCGGAATTCGATTCGGAAAGAGAACGAACTTCCAGAAGGGAAAGTTGGCTTTATTCAACTAATAATTATATAAAATAAATCATTTTCATTCAGTTAACATGACGCAAGTACAATGCTTTCTTCTCGAACTGGTCGGGATTTAGGCTTGATTACCAGTCGCTGTTCGAAAAATAGGCCTGCACTCCTCACAAGAACAGATTCTCTTCTCGGGGAGGGCAGAAAGAGCGGCGGAAATCAAGCCTAATCGAGACCAAGTTGGAGACCCACAACAAGACACCGCAGGGACTGAAAGTCTGTAAGTTAAAATAAAAAAAAACCAGTCATTGCAGTTAATATCCTTCCGTACGCGTTATAGACACAATCGAGGATTGAACATTACCATCGCCTGTTCACAGACCCTCTATTTTCTCTTCAAAGTCCCTCGGGCACGCGTGATAAAATAGGGGATTTATTGACCGCCAGCGCAAGGGGGTAGGGGTGGGGTAAAAGAAAATATTTTTCTTTCTCGCGCTCCGCGCTCGCCGATGTTTTCGAAAAAAACGAAAAGGAAAATAAAACAACTTCTAGTGTGTACACGATCGCATTACTATAGACATACATGGATCACACAAAGACCTTGGAACAATACTTTAATTGCCAGTTGGTCCTTCACGGGGCTGGATGAGGAGAAGAGCTCGGGTCTCAGCCTGTGAAAACTGGTATAAACAATACACCAAGCTGCCTTTGTAGAATGAGCTGAGCTATTTATTTCAGGTTTTCTTTTTTCAGAAACTAAATTTATCATGTTCAGCTATAATTTGTATTCTTTTAGTTCTCTCATGGCACGTCGGCATGTAATTCTTTTTAAGCGCAATAAGCGGGTTACTCTATATTTTGAATAAACATGGGACTTTTACTTTATGACGAGATTCTATCAAAATCCGAAAACAAACCATTCCCATAGATATCTTTTAACCCATGCGACAACGACAACTTACCTTTTTCAATGATCGAAATTGCCTTTTTGTTCCCAATTTCTCTTAGACCGCTTATCAGGTCTTCCAATGGTGTTTTTCGACATACGAGGTCGTGTATTAAGGCCTCCGCCGGAGACACGCGGCTACTTTTCAGTCGTAGTTTCTCCGTATCTTGGGTTGAATAAATCCTGAAGCCAAAGGTTTGACTTCGCATAAGATCCTCCCAGGAGTTCAGGGTGGGTTTGTCCAAGGAGTGGGAGAGGCTGTCAAGCGTCTCATAAGATAGGTCCCCAACTTCCATTTTTCTCATTTCCTGCATGTTTAAACTAAGAGGATGATCAAACAGTAGAGCAAAAACTTACATTCCACGCACTCTTTCCACGATCACTATTCGCCATTTTCACATAGACCATAATGCATCTTGTTCCACCCCAAAATTTTGCATAACCATTGTTTCCAATTTCTCCTGTGTATTACAGTTGTCCCAAGAGAAATTCGGAAGACAATGGTTATACAATATTTTTTTGGGAGTGGGAGGGGGGGGGGGGGGGAGGGGTGAACAAGGTACATTATGGCCTCGCCTATGTGAAAATGGTGAATTGGGCTATCGCATTTAATATCCGTGCCCCCCCCCCCCCCCCCCGAGCCCATGATTCTGCGTTCGATTAAAATTTTCAAAATGCAAACATATATTTTCACATTGAGAACGAAATCCAAAGACAAATTTTGATAGACAGGAATTCTTCGGTGCTTTCACTGATAAAAGGATCCAGACACGAAATCTGCTTTAACAGATTTCGCAATCAGCAGTTCTACTGTAGTAAACTGGAGAGCTAGCGCCTTAAAGTGACCGTAAGCTCGATTGCCAGCTTCTTTTCCGGAAACGAGCCCGCGCTTCTCTCCGTTAGACCAGCGGAAATCGAGCTCAAGCGGGCCGTCCATCGGATCATTCATACAGACCCTATTACTTATTACCTTTTGTATAATGTGTATTCCAATCCAAAGGGCTAATTAACAAGTTTCACTCACTATGGAAACCTCTCCTGTGCTTACTACAAGTTTTAATTATATAATCACCATGGCTTTTATGTGTAAAGTAGTGTAATTTAACTCCTTATTTTTTTAATGTTTTGTTTTGTAACACTTTGTAATGTTTGCAAGGAAGTGTTGAAGCATTAAAAAAAATAATAAAAAAAACTTATTACCTTTTGTTATTTAGTGAGTTACAGGGGATGATCTGATCCGGTCCGATCCTGGTTTTGTTGACACCTACTTAACAAATTTCGATTCTACTCAAATGATTATATACTGACGGTGGTACAAGCATATACACCAACAAATGATGCAATGGATGAGGAAAAAGATGAATTCTACAACCAGCTGCAGGACACTGTTTCAAGCTGCAAACAGAAATGATGTGATTCTGGTGAAGGGAGATTTGAATGCTAAGGTGGGCAACAGCAATACCAATAGAGAGGAGGTTATGGGGAAGTTTGGCGTTGGTGTTGTGAATGACAATGGAGAGAGGTTATGTGACTTCTATCTTCCCTCATAAAGACATCCATAAGCTGACCTGGAGGTCACCAGATTGGAGGACAGTAAACCAGATTGACCATGTTCAAAAACACAGGGCTTCAAGAATAGAATAGGTTGTATTTTTGTGCGTTCAGCAATCTAAAACGACATCTAAATAAAATCTTCATTCAATTCATTCAGTTTTTACCCTACCTTTGAATTTTTTAGATAAGGAAGGAGATTCTGCTTACAGGGTGCCCAATGTGCACTGTTAATTATAATCAGTGTTTAATAATAATAATAATAATAATCAACTTTATTTAACGAGGGTAACACGGGACAGTACTTCAACTGAATAACTAGTCTCAAAGGATGCTTTCAGGATGCTTTCAGGATGAGTCCATTAAAAAGGCCATTTTTACAAACAGTATTTGACAAGCAATCTAATTGACAAAAAAGAAGCGATTTTTAAAACATTTGACTATGAAAAACTGCTTTAAAACTTTGCTTAAAAACATTTTAAGAAATTCAAAAAAAGTTAAAAACATGACGTTTCGACGTTCTCCTAACGTCATTATTAGATCAAAAGAAAGTAGCGTCTGACTTGATAACGACGTCCGAGAGGATCGAAACGTAGTGATGTTTTTAAGGCCCATGTTCACCCAAACGGCTTTGCGCGCTTGTGTTTTTGTTTTGAAACGATTCTTTTGTCAAATGCAGTGTTTTGATTGGCTTCCACTTTTGAGGAGCGTTGCCTGACCATACTAAAAACGACTGCGAGGGAGATCAGCTTTTCTCAAGCTTGACCGAAGCTTAACAGAGACAGTATCAAAGAGGCCAGTAAGACTTAAATTCTTTTCCAGATGGAGGAAGATATATCGCCGACTTCGTTAAATGTCACCGGAAAAAGCAGTTCAAAATTTAAACTGGTAGTGAATGCGTATGCATGCTTTGTCGAGTCCGATGAACGCAATGAAGGTCATAAAATTACGAAATGTCTAAGCACCAGGTCAGATTTTCCTGAAGCCCGTTTCGACTGTGAAATGTTTTCATTGCTCAATCTATTATTTTGTGTTAATTCTTAGGAGGCTTAGGTATGTGTTCTCGAAAGAATAAGCGAGAAGTTGTGTTTGCAAAGCGTCGAATCAGCACTGCTTACAGTCTTGTCGCTGTATAATAATCGCTGTGTTACAGTTTCTTTAGGTTTGGCGAAGGACTGGTTTGCTAATAATAGTTCTCGCTACTTTAGAGCGATACGCCAGACGATCAGTTTACGTTAAGGATATCACTCGCTTCATAGGTTAAATTAAATAAAGCATCGTTCATGTTAGATTGACTCGCTTGTATTGCTTTCAACTGATTTCAACGGGACCTTTGTTTACAATTGAACATCAACATTCGATGTAGAAGGAACTCGGCAAACACTCTGTCTGTAGAATTTGCAGCCAAGAGCTTCTTTCCCATCTCTCTAGAGATTAAAAAAAACGGATCCACGGAGACGAATGTACTTCGGCGACCCCAGTCGATGCGGTCTTCCAACCGTACGCTTCCATGGCGCCGCCATCGAAAGTACTGCAGTGAAACAAACACTCACAGAAACAAAAAGACTCGATACCAGACCAAAATATTCAGAAAGATGTAAAGAAAAATACCAAAAGCACCTGTTTAGACTTTCTTTAAAACCAAATTTTGCGAACTGTGGAAGATTAACAAGGATTGACTCTACACACTGAAGGCAGCGATTTTCAACTACGCGAAGCCTACGCGAAATGTTTTTTTTCTTGAGTACAGGGCGCGCAATGCATCTAGGGTGAACATGGGCCTTTAAATTTTTAAAAAATTTTCTAAAATGTTTTAAGCAAAGTCTTATCGCAGTTCCATAACCAAAACAAAAAAAGGCAGGGGAAAAACCCAAGGGAAAGTACCTTTTACTCTGTGCCAGTTTGCGTATTAATTAAAATTTACATAGTGCGAAGGGAATTTCCCGCGGAAATGTTTCCGCTTAGTAAGAAGAACACGTCGAGGAATTTGTTGTTGTTAAAGGACCTGCGTCACGAAATTTGGCAAAATTCAAACAGTGAAAACAGCCACCAGGCAAAGTAAGGCATGAGAAAAACCTCTCAAGCTAAAAGACTCTTAATCCTCATTTTTTTTTTGTCAAAAGAAGGTAAAAATAATCCAGCTGTATAGTACAAAAGGAGGGGTCCATGGACAAACTTGAAGAGGATTGAAAAGTTGAAACGGAATGCTTAGTGGTTTTTGAAAACTTGTAAACCGAACCAGACAGCAGCAACCGATAGCCCCTTTAAAATGAATGAATGCACGAAACTGTTTCACACCTCCCGCCAAAAACTGAAAAAAGAAAAAAGACTATTGGTATTGTGAACCGACAGGTAATAGAATTTAGATTCGACAGATACCCGTCGCTTGCTTTACTTTGTACTTGTCCAAACTTTCAATTTGAACTGAATTAATCTTGAATTCTTTCTTCTCTACTCTGCAAATGTAAGGTAACTAACTTCAACTTAGCTAAGCTAACTGTCGTTAAAGTACCAGCATCGAAAATGACAGATAAGCTGAGATTCGCAACAACCAGTACGCACATACCTTTGATCGTTCTTGGAGCTCTTCTCGCTCGATTGTGCTGCAGTTTCGTTGCAGCGACTTGCTAAAAGGTCCGCGCAAAGGTGCTTCCCCGACAGTGACGTATGGAGTTTGCCAGGCCAGGCTGAGACCAGGCTGAGACCAAGCTGACGCGGAGGCCAACCAAGCGCATTGTACCACAGGTAACCCAGGCTCACTGTTTGTGTCACGTACGATGGGGCGAAGTTAAGGTCTGGAAATTTGCTAGGAAATAAAAATAAAAATCGATGAAATTTACCATGTGGCGAGTTGTTGTTCTTAATATGTACACGAAGTTTCGAGAAAAATAGTCTGCTTCATCTTTCCAATGTAGAAAAGATGAAGCAGAGTGCAGTTCCGCATTTGCCTAAGGCCAAGGATTGCGATGAACCATCTGCGAGTAGAGCAGACTAGGACGATACAAATGGTTTAGATGAGTGCGTGAGCCGGCTGCCACGCAGGCTATGCGGTTGCTCCCAGACCCAGATTATTAAAGTAAGGTACATGTAAAGTCACTTGACCCTTACCTCCTTGTAAAAATGAAGGAATTTTCCTTTACAGACTTGACATTGTCCTTTAGCCTGCTCATAGACGTTGTTTTATTTTTCTTTTCGTTCTTTTCGAAAAACATTGGCGAGCGAAGCGATCGCGCGAGAACTAGCGCGGAGCGCGAACAATCCCCCCTTACGCTGGCAGTCAATAAATCCCCTGCGGTTTATATTTTATCACCCCGGCTCGACCGACTTTGAGAGAAAATAGAGGGTCTGTGAAGACTTGCCTTCTTGGACACTCTAGCCTATCAAATACAAATCCAAACTGTTTTTGGTGTTACACGCTGGAAACACGTGGTTTAATTGCGGCTCAAATCCAAGATGGTGGACAGTCTGGCGAAGTTTACAATCCACCGAATTGGTCTTTAAAAAAAAAAGAGTATAACTTTTTACTGAAATACCCAGCACTCACTGACAATGGTAAAAGGAAAAGGAAACAAGAAGGGCAAGAAAGCAGACAGGAGAGCGTCAACAACTGCCATGAACGGAACAACTGTGGACGAAGATGTTAATTGTGGGGATGACAATGATCCACTTGACCCTGAAGACTTGGAGTATTTTCAGGATTCTGATAGAAGTTTTGCGTTCCTACGAAAAGTAGTAGCTGAGTAAGTTTGCGTCATAATTATATGAGCTCACCTTTGTTTCAAATCGGGTGCGTAAACTTCGATGTCCCAGCGTTACGCGTGATTCAAAAGGTTATTTTGCCTTTGCGGCTCATCGTAAAGGTGTCATAATTATTTTCACTACTCATAGGGCAATATTTTTTACTGGTATTTAAGGAATGAACGGAGTCTTTATTATCTGCAGGCTTAGCAGAACATGTAGCAGACCTAGTAATTGTACTTTGTAGTGTATGTATGTAAGCCATTTAGATGAGTGCCAGAAACAGAAACGATGGCAAAGTTGTGGCCGGACAATCTGCAGGCCAGTGAGCCATGCGAGCCATGCAAGCCATGGAAAAAACAAAGTCTTATGAAATTGCAAAATCATGAAAAATGTTTTCTGGTTAGTTCCCTTTAAGTATGTGGGGTTTTGCCACTTAAAATATATGCAGAATTGTGCAGTCTTGGTCAACTTTCACTGATCAGGGTTAAGTCCTCATTTTACTGGCTAGGCTTAAGCACTCATTTTGCAGATTAGGGTTAAGTGCTGTTTAGGTTAACTTATTTACAACAGTTATCTTTCCCTGTTACTGTTCCAATTTTTTTGGTAAGTTTTTTCGCATAGCTCGCATGGCTTGCGAGCTTGCTGGCTCACACTGTGACTTAACTCGCAAAGTTGCCAGTGAATTAAAATAATGTATGAAAGGAGTCATGCTCTGAACTGTAGATGAAGACATGAAAGTGAACATGATCTTCGCACTTAGAATGAACAACCTAAGTGCTCAAAAAAGAACCAGTCCTGAAGAAATTCAGGTTTGACCGGGAATCAAACCCTGGCCTTTGCAATGACCGGATGCAAGGCCCTATCCATTGGGCTAATCAAGCCAACTGGAGAGCAAACCATTATGAGTTTGTAATATACCCGATGGTGGAAATATAAAAAAATGTAACATGAATAATGAAATATATCAATTAAATCATATATTTTTTAAACTGCAGATAAGGATATGAAAGTGAACATGATCATTTGCAGTAGAATGAACAGCCTATAAGAAAAAGAAGTTTAAATAAAAGTACCTGAAAAAATTCGAGAAACAACAACAACAACAACAACAACCATTTATTTGTACTCACAATTTATAAAATGATTACAATAATCATTAAATTAGTATAGAGTAATGACATGGAATCAAGCCCTGACCTTTACGATGACTGGATACAATGCTCTATCCATTGAGCTACGTTGTATAATCAAGCCAACTAGAGAGCAAGCCATTGTGAGTTCGTAATATATCCACTGGTGGAGATGATGTTGAAATAATTAAAGCATTAAATTGAAATTTTATTATATTACTATGAATCATTTTGAACTGTAGATAAAGATATAAAAGTGAGATGAGGCCTACTATCCAGTTTCCACAATATAATTGACCTTGAATTGCATCCGATCGCACAATTTGAGGAAAATCGCATAATTTGTAAAAAAAATGCTTAATTCAAGTAAAATAAACAATGAATTCTAACTTTAATTCAACATTTTCCCAATCTTAATGTTATTTAAAGTGATTTACCAAAAAAGAAAGCCTTGCAAGATATCTGAAACCTATGCTCACGGTATCTGGGCAGCCATTTTGATTTCAGAGACAAGTAGTGTGGTCAGCGTTGTAACGGAGTCATGTAATATTAAAAAAGTGTCTTTTTTCTTTTCCGGGTAAAAATTATCGGACAAATTTAACTATTTTGTTTTAAATTTAATAAATAGATGTTTTATCATTCCTTTACATTCAAATTGCCTGTTAAACAACATTAAAGTGGTTTTTCTCCTTTGAACCTGGAAATACAATGTAAATTAGCCCTGAAAAAATCGCATGATTTATCGCATAATAGTCCTGTCTTATTGCACTATCTACCATGAAAATATCGCACAATTTCTGATTTTTCATTGCACTCTATTAGATGGCCTGTTTCCAGGCTGAAAGGTTTGGGTCAAGGTTGCTATCTCAGCCTACTGTCTGACTGATCTGTTTAAAAACAATTTTGACATAACTGACCTGCATTCTTATTGAATTCCACACCCCAGTCAAAACTTGGATGTTATGAAGTGGTTCTTGTGTGACTGCATGAAAGTGCCGATGGTTGGTGTGAAATTGCTGCAAAGCATATCTGTTAATGGTTTTTATTCCTTCCTCAAGAAATGAATTGTTTTCTCAAAATCCTCAAAACTCAAGAATTTAGTTTCAAGGATATAGATCAGCTGTGATAATAATGCACTGGTAGTTTTTTTGGTGTTAAAGATGGTGAGATTATATTGAATAGGCATTCAGTGATATCCACACCAAGGTTGTCAAAAGTAGCCGGCTGCTGGCGAAAATTCCCACCTACTTGGTTAGTATTGGCCAGCTGCTCTGCTTAGCATTTCTTTATTGATGGCGTTTTTTAAATAGAATATCTCTAGACTGGCTGCTTACTTTGACAACTCAGACGTCTACTTCAAAACGTTCTGACAACCCTGAAAGAGACACTTGTAATATTATTTTGTATAGAACTTAGTTCCTTAATTCATGTGGATTTTGGTTTCCCACTTCTGCATTTGTTACTCACTTTAAAACAAACAGTTCTGCTTACAATCTATGATAATGAAGCCTGTCAGATTTGTTTGTTATTTGTTTTTGTTACCTGTACTTGACAGTGCACAACATTCAGTGGCATTGCTATCATTCGAACCTACTCACCAATAGAGATGTTGCTTTAATTATTTTTTCACTCAGTCTCAGTTTTGCATGTGATGACACCATATGAGGGTTGAGTTTGTTGTTGGTCCTCTCCCTTTCTCTTAGAGGGTTTTCTCTAGGTGCTCTGGTTTTCTGGTTTTCCCCTGGCCTTAAAAACCAACACATCCAAATTCCAATTTGATTTGGAATGCACGGACATGTTTCCACGAGTTCTTAAGAATTTAATTCTTAAGTGCCCTGTGGGTAAACAAATTACAATTTACAATTTCAATTTTTACAGGGTCAGGGAGCCCTTAATATACATGTGAATTGCATCCCTGTTTTTTTTAAATCTTTTATGTTCTCTGGCTTTTGCAACCAGTCTAGTAGACCCGTCCAGTTTAACTTATAAATAATAGATTTGTGCTGAATTCACTTCTATAAACCAAAAATGAGAATAATTTTGCAAAGAGCTTCATGCATTACCTGTAGCTGGTGAATTTGTTCAGTGTGAGATTCTTGTACTGTAACTTGTCATGAGACCAGGAGGTGTTTTTGGTCCTGCTTAAGCCTAATGTGGCAAGACTTACATTGTAGGTGCAACATTTGCATTATAACATGTAAATGCTTTCCTTTCAGTGTGCCAGGCAGTGGAAAGAAACGTAAAAGAAAAAAGATAGAACAAGAAGAGGAGGCTGATTATGAGAAGAGACCAAGAACAATACAAACAGAGAAGGAACACAATGAAAGAGTTCTACTGCCTATCAAGAGTAAAGACAGCATTATACGAAGAACAGAAAAAATACCCATCATAGGTGTGTACATGTATTTATATTTTGCATTGATACTTGTGTATATGTTTTGTGGTTCAATTTAATCCTTGCTTTATGAGTTTTATTTTTCTTTCTTTGAAACTGATCATTAATAAATCTTACATTACAAAGGAAAAAGATTTAAGCTGCCAATTAGATTGTACTACAACATAATAATGTTATTTATCCCCACAAATATTTTCTTTGTGAATTTTTTTTAGTGTTTCCTTTAAAACAAAAACAAGCTATATTCCCTTGCCAAAAATGTTGTTGTTTGCACTCTATTTGTAGCCTAAATCCTCAGACATTGCAATGAAAACAGAAAATAAAATTATGTTTTAGTGTTCATTTTGTTGTTTTATTCTGGAATAATTCAGAATTGTATTCTTCTTCAAACATAAGGTCAATCAAACACTCGATATCTGATATACACATGCACCTGTGACTGTCTTTCTCAGTAAATCCAACATTTCTGATATTTCCTATTTTTTCTTCCAGATCTTCAGGAACACACTGAACAGACAGATCCTGTAGATCTTCTACCTGAAACAATCTGTCAGAGTACAGAGTCACCCACACTCCCCCCCACATTAAGTATGGTGGAACTCTTCAATAAGAGGAAACAGAAATTAATGCAAAGAAAGCTTCGGATTGCTGAACTGTCAAATAGCATCTTGGAAAGCCCACAGGAAAGTGTAAGTAGAGAGGTAAAGTGTTATTCCCATTAGGGCCAGCTGTGGTACCACGGTTTGAAACGTGCGGAAAGAGAGTCAAGAAACAAGATTTCATCCACGGTTAACTGTCCCATTATGCCCATTGCCGTCTCATGAATTATCGAGGAGTTTCTGGCAGGATACAGTTACATGAGGGTGGTAAAGGGGGGGAGGGGAGGGGGTGTCTAGATTACGTTTCACGGAAAATAAAACGGTCCTTTCACAATTCACGGAAAACAAAGACATAATGAAAATCAATGTTCATGGCGAATTAAACATTTATTTCTTGTTTCACGGAAAATAATTTTGCAAAATCATGCTTCTCGGCTACTATGGAAATCACGATTCATGAGGAAAAAATCAGCCATTTCACATTTCACGGGAAAAAAAGGGGCCGATCATGAGTCACGAAAATACCCTTTACCACCCTCTTACATGTACAATCTCGCAGTTGCTAGTACAGTGTACAGGTCATTAAAACTCCTGAGTGAAATTTAATTTGCTTTTCTTTGCCAGAGTTACTAAGAATAGCCCATTTTCCCTGCAGGTGAAGCTCAGTTTTTGAGATCACTTGGATTGTGGTGCATTAAAGGAAGGGCGTAATTAAGTACTCTGGGCAAGGATTCATTTGTTCCTTTGATGCACCATTATCTGAGTGATTCCAGATTACTGATGCTGATCCTGATTATATCAAGGGAAAGCGCCTAAAGGAAATGAAACTGAGAAGTTCTCTGTACACACTATACCAGATAATAATAACAAAAAGTGTAACATAACTCTGTGGTTTTAAGTTAGAAAAATGACAATTTGAGAAGAAAACTGCTTCTTTCTAAATAAGTACTCCCTTTTTTCTTATTATCCTAAATTTGCACTCCTGTGTCAGCTTGTTTAGTATTTATAAAAAATTTTCAGTGCATGTTCATGTACATGCATGAGTGCCCCTGTATCTGACTAACCTCTCTCTTCAGTGTAATACCCACATATGTGTTCTCCATAATTTCCCTGAAAGAATTACATGAGTGAATTTGGTAAAAAATCAAAGTATTTTCCCTTTGGGAATTATTTAACCCTTTAAGCCCCAGTATTCACATACAAATTCTCCAAACTGATCTCCACACATTTCCTTAAAGAATTAGTTGAGAGAATTTGTTAAAGATCAAAGTATTTTCTCTTGGGTGATCATTTTATCAATTCTCATAACTTATCTCTGTACAGTGTAGGGATAATTGTAAGGAGAAAATTGATCTTGGACACTATTGGGACTTAAAGGGTTAATGTATTCTTATAACCCTATTTCTTGAGACATGGATATTTTTGAGAGAAAAATGATCTTGGCCACACAGTGTTGGGTACGGTGCCAGAAAGTCCTATTCACATATTAATTTATTGTTGTTGGTTATTTTCTTGCAAGTTATCTGAGTTGCAAGAGCTGTGTAAGTTGTGCGATGAGAGGGATACAGATGTTAGAATTACCACTAAGAAGCTGGCCATGGTATCCCTTTTGACGGTTTTCAAGGACATCGTACCAGGGTGGGTTTGCTGCAACTAGGCCTGTTGCTTTACTTTCTATTCTTAGACTACATGTATGTTCATACATGTACTGTACCACATGGATGTCCTGAAGGTTTCAAGTTGATGGGTAGTTACAACAAGTAGGCAGGGAATAAATATAACAGCTAGAATGGTAGGGATTTCTCTTGGTTCTTTTTTTCTTCTATTTTCCTATGAATGTAGCTGGGGGCCACTTTCATAGTAGCCGGGGGAAATCCCTGGCCCCCACCTCTTAATGACAGCCCTGACATCAGATAGCTCTTGCACCAGCATGAAAGCCTTACCAAGTAGGGCTTCTGTTCACGCATAAGAACATGCAGTTTGGCACAATTTCTGTGACAGAGTGAAACTGCACCACACTGATGTCAAAAGAGGAGCATCACATAATTATTGCAAAGGTATTATGCCACACTTTGGTGCAGTGTCAACCAGTATCGAGACTGTAGTGGAAGTGAATAAGTTGGAATGGGGAGTGACATCCATTGACACTGAAGTAAATATTCAGGAGTGAGAACTGCTCCTACATGATGTTTGATGTGTGTGAATGATTTGTTTCAGTTCTCTGCAGTTGCAATTCACACTATACCAGGTAACTTGTCATGTAGGAACAAAATGTTATCTGGTATACTATACTGTGTCTGCAGCCTTTGGATGTTCTTGTATTGGCTAGCCATCACTAATAAGGAGTTGTCATTATCTTGCTCAGGAGATAAGCCCTCAAATACAATATAAATTATGTGACCATGAGTTATTTGAAAAAGGTTATTCGTAGGCCGTGCAGATGTGAACATTACATTTTATACTTAGAGACCAGGGGGTTTGGAAAAGTGCAAGAAAACAAAGATTTATACCTAATAGTACATGTATCTTCTGCTTTCTTATTTCAGGTATCCAATTCGGAGACTTACAGATAAAGAGCAAGGTGTAAAAGTGAGTGCCTCTTCATTGATACTGTACAAACATTCCAAATACTACTACTACTGCTACCACTAATAACAGTAATAAAGCTCTTTATTAGTTCCAAAAAACAAACGTTCTGCTACAATAGACAATTAAATAAAATTGAAGAGGCATCTATAAAAAAACAGCGTTTAAAACGTTCAGTCCTAATCTGAGGAAGTACATAGGAATGACCACTATTCTTTAGTAATCTTGTTTTACTGGGTGGGAGGAGATCTACCAAAGGGCCTTCAGTAGAAGTAGTTATACTCTTCCATAGCGTATTATCTGAGGCCTCTAAAAGACTTACAACAAGTTGAAACTTCCTCAAGGAAACCAAAACGAACTGCTCTTTTCTTAAACTTGTCAATTTCGGAAAGATGCTTATCATAATTAGCAACACCCCATACTGAAATGCCATAAGTAAAAATAGGTATAATCAGACCATGGAAGAGGTGGTATAGAGAGTCTAGACTTTGGCCATATTTCTTGCACACTCGTAATATGTGCATACTCTTCCCTGCTTTGCTAAGAAGGGCATCAATTTGCTTGTCCCAATTTGTAGGATTACTATGAAGATAAACACCTAAAAGCGTAAAAAATTCCTCCTGTTTGATATCAAAAGTGACAGTAGGAAGGGGTCTCTCAACTTTACCCATTACTGCACTGTGCATAGGAAATAGGCAACCTTTATCTTGAAAAAGTTTTGAATGTCATCCTTTCACGGGTTTATAACGAACCAATTCAGTGACCTGCTCCCAGTTGCTTGTTAGCTTAATTGTTAAAGCGTTGCACCGGTATCGCAGAGGTCAAGGGTTCGGATCCCGTACAAGCCTGAATTTTTTTCAGGCTTTCTTTTCGCAACTGCTAAAATTGGGTATGTAAGTGCGATGATCATCCTTCATTTTATTCTTTATCCTGAAGAAGTGCACACAGATGATATTAACTCATCAAATTGAAAACATATCTGAGATTAATGCAATATCTAAATTTTCCTTTCACTGTAGCTTTCTTTTCTTTTATACAATGTATGTGTTCCTGTGCTAACTTTCCGTAAGCCAGTTTCACTTTATGTCTACATGATAAAATTTCTTTGGAAATTGTACATACAAACTACAACCACTGCACTGTTTTTGTACACTCTCATAGACACTAGCTCCCCATCTCGAGAAATGAGCAATGAGTCATTATAAAAATGCTTACATTTGTACGTGTATGCAGTGTATGCAGTTATGGTGAAAAAATTGTATGCTTGGTGATGGGTTATCTAAGACATCTACACGTTTTTAATATCATATGTGGAAGAATAATTTTCCTACTTTTTTTCCCATTCAGTTATCTAAAGAAGTTAAAAAACTGAGAGACTTTGAGGAAGGATTGCTAAAACACTATCAAGAATACTTGCAAATCTTGGAAACTACTGTAGAGGGTACTTACTTGCTATTTTTATTTATTGTTGTCTTTTCCTTCAAAGGGAGCCATTTTTCTTTGTGAAAGAAATTAACGGATTGTGAAAAATCTGTGTTACACTTTGTATGTTATAGTGTGTTAATATTCTGTGGTAAGTGCTTCAGTAAATTTAATTTGATATGAGTTTTATGAACTCGCGATGTTATTCTGCTTATTTATTCCTTCAGTTCATTCTTTAGCCTGCGTGCAGACGATAACTAAACTCTGATTAGTACCGTCTGCGAAGCAGCGCAGATATCCTTGTTCTGGACCCCCAACGGACTCAACGAATTACCGGAAGTGCGTTTCGAATTTCCCTTCAACCTGATTGGCAATCACGACAAACAAAACAAAGGCCTTTTTTAACTGGCCAATCGTGGCGCGTACTCAAATCTGGGTACACAGCTGGAAGTCCAGAACAAGGATTTCGACGCTGTTTCGCAGATGGAGTTAGCCAGAGTTTAATTTCGTCTGCGCGCAGGCTATTCATTCTTAAGATAATACCTCGATTCGTAAAAGCAGCAATCATTTACAAAATAAAATCAAAGTGACCATTCTTGCTTCCTTTTCTGAAACGAATTATACTTTAAACTTTATTTTCAACAATTTGTCACTGATTGTTTATCACAGGAATATTTTTCTTAATTTATTATTCTAACCTTCTCGTTGTTGTTGAAGAAATACAAAATACTCACTCTTTAAAATAATAATTATTTCAGATTACTCCAAGAATCAAAAGACAACCGCATCTAATGGTGTACTGCAGAAAAATGTTGCATCTGAGGTGCAGTAATGCCACATTAAATATTACTTAATGGCTTAAGATATGTGTGAATGTGGTTCCAATTTGTAAGGACAAGGGGAGGGTTAGGGTGGGGTTGGGTTGTGAGTAAAGGAACCAAATTCCCTCTCCTCCTACATGTACTTCTTGTATTCCCGCTCTATGACTCGCACCGCACTCCACTGTCTAAACGCCTACAATAGGCTAAATAATACAATCACCGTTGATGCAGTTTAACAGGGTAAGTCTAAGTCAGGGTAAGTTATATTAAGCAGTACAGGTAGCTACAGTTATTTCCTATCCCATGGCATTAAATAATACAGTCACCGTTGATGCAGTTTAACAGGGTAAGTCTAAGTCAGGGTAAGTTATATTAAGCAGTACAGGTAGCTACAGTTATTTCCTATCCCATGGCATTAAATAATACAGTCACCATTGATGCAGTTTAACAGGGTAAGTCTAAGTCAGGGTAAGTTATATTAAGCAGTACAGGTAGCTACAGTTATTTCCTATCCCATGGCATTAAATAATACAATCACCGTTGATGCAGTTTAACAGGGTAAGTCTAAGTCAGGGTAAGTTATATTAAGCAGTACAGGTAGCTACAGTTATTTCCTATCCCATGGCATTAAATAATACAATCACCGTTGATGCAGTTTAACAGGGCAAGTGTAAGTCAGGGTAAGTTATATTAAGCAGTACAGGTAGCTACAGTTATTTCCTATCCCATGGCATTAAATTTGGGATCTAGGCTTTTAGGCTGTACTCTGTAAACATACATATTTTAAACCTTTATTATTAAATGGTCCTAGTCAACCGTTTCACCCAAAAAAGTGGCCAAAGTAAAACGATCACCTATTAAAAACTTAACATTTCCTTTTGTCAAATTTTAAGAAATATATAATACTATGCAAAAGCTCGGCCAAAGAGGCTTCATTTGAATAAAAACACCACAGGATTTCTGCCACAGCTTTTAAAGTTATAGTGACATAAAATCTTGTCGTAATTGCTCCGTGAGTGAAAGAGTTAACTTGAAACTGGAGAAGTACAGTGTAGTCTATAATTAATGATACAAAGCGTATTTTCAGTGACACTGACAATGCATTTTGAATGTCGTTTCAGAGTGTGATGCTTGTGGCAGTGCAATGTATGTGTGATCTACTGACATCTCTGCCCCATTTTAACTTCCACACAAACTTGGTGGCTGTGCTTGTACCACGAATGAACGATAAATCCCTGGATGGTCAGGTGAGACAAAGGAAGGTGAGCGGTCGTTTCGCCCACGCGTCGTTTCTCTAACGTCCCGTTCGCGAACGTCTTAAGTCGTTTCGCTTACGAAACGAAACGAGAGCTACACATACATATACCTCGTTCTTTCAGCCACGGCACGAAAAACGTCCGACACACATGTGTTACTGTATACAGGGTGTCCCAAAAGTTCGTTCCTCTAATTTCATGCACCATAACTTTTGATCAAAACTTTTATTTTTACATGAAATTTCTAGAAGATGTTTACTTCTCTATCGAGTACATCTATTCAGAATTTCAGTAATTGGCATGCCCTTTTTTTATCACATTCTGTAGCCGTTGCAGCATGGAGTGGGATACAGCGTATAGAGCCACAGATGATCCATTTTGAACTTTTCTATCAGCCGGTGCGCAGGAGCCAGTTCAACCCCCAAACCTGGCAGTATTTGTTAGTTTAGGCAGCTGAAAAAAAAAAAAATTCTGGGCGTTCATCCAAAAAGGATAATCATCCCGGCCCCTTTCCACAGCAAGGCTTTTGTACTTCTTTACAAATTTGAGACGAGCTGGGTGTTACTCAGCTGGCAGACTAAGCAGATAGGGGTTTTTGCCATTTCACTCAGGGGCTAATTTTAAACATTCGCTTTTCATGATCCTTTCTGGACTTGGCTTGCTAATTACGTGAGAGCTTCCTCGTCGAGTCTCTTATTTTGTATCTAACCCTCTTTAACACTATTTTAGCTTTTTTATTCAGGACTTTTGGTCTTCCACTTCGTTTCTTTCCTTCAAAAATTCCATTTTCCCATGATCATTTTACCACCAATATTCGGATTTTTCCGGATTTTTAGCAGTTTCTACAACGGATAAACCGGTAAATAGAAGTGTACACGCTCACACGTAGCTGAACGTTTTTTTCGTTAAGGGGGTTTATCTTTCGTGATATTAACAAAAAATAAGGAAGGAGTTCCAGCAATTCGGGCTATAAAATACAAAATTATGTGGCTGGAAAATATAGGCTCGCGCATGCGCACCTTTGGCACGAAGTACACAAATCGAATATTCGAGTCAAAGGATGACACAACAAGTATGAAAAAAGTGAATTAGATTGAAAGACACAACGTTTGATTAAATGATTTGCTTACCAAGTCCAATCGTACTGAAATACAGACTTATAAAGTAGAGGAGCGAACTTTTGGGACACCCTGTACATCGTTCTTTAATGCGTTGATCAGGCGAAAGAATTCGGGAACTGACATAGCATGGCAGCGAGACTACTTAGGACTTTGGCGAACAGGACGATGGCGAAACGACTTGTAGGCGAAGCGGTCGCAATCCAGAGGATAAGCCTTTCTATGAAATTTAAACTTGTAGTAGCTATCCTTTTATGTGATTTTGTTTTTTCCTGAACCATCTGAATGTGTTCGCAAATCTTTGTCATTTCAGGTTTCAAAGTTGTGTTACAATGCCTTTGTCACTTTATTCAAACAAGATTCCGTTGGTAGTGTTTCTCTTGAGGTAAATTGTTCGTCACTGCCTGCTTACATTTTCCACAAAAAAATTTCATCAGCCAGTCTTTCGGAGTTGATTTTTATTTCTTCACTATCATCTGTGTTCAAGATCACAACGGATATTTTGTCACACGAAACGCTTAGGCTACCGTAAAATTCCGAAAATAAGCCCCTCCATGTATAAGCCCCTCCAAATATAAGCCCCCCCCAAATCGTAATGCAAAAGACCCCCCATTAAATCGCCCCTCCGAATTTGCCCTCGAATACAAAGTAAACAAAGCAGAAATGGTAAATTTCCTTCCCACTACAAGCTAGCCCAATCAAATTTGAAACGCAAATTTCCCTCCGTACATAAGCCCCTCAAAAAGGTTCTTTGAAAGATATGAGCCCCTGGGCTTATTTTCGGAATTTTACTGTATGTTTACACTATACTGAATGGCTTTGCGCAGGCACGAAAACAATACCGGATGGGGCTTCTGTTCACACATAAGAACGGTGATTTTGGCGCCATTTCTGTGTCGGAGCGAAGCTGCGCCGCGCCGATCTGGAAAGTGGAGCGCTACATATCGGATAGGTTCTGTGACACATATTGGTGTAATGTGAAGGGGTAGTCGGAACGTGGCGGAAGTAATTAAGTAAGAGCGATGACTACAACCACTGAGGCGGAAGTAAATATTCAGGAGTGAGTACTGGGATTTAGTGTGCCAAACCCTCTCGGCCAACTGCTCCGGCGCGATGTTCGATGTGTGTAAACGACGTGTTCCTGTTTTGTGCCGTTGCTGTTCATAATGGAGAGCTTTAGATTCGAAGACGAATCACCACAAAAGTTAGTTCTTTTATTAACGTTGAACGAGGTAAAGCCCTCTCCCGATCTCGAAATGGTAAAATTCCTTACATTTGATGACATGTTTTGCCACCATGACATTCTCGTTAAACTCGTAGTAGAATGTCGACGGCTACCACGTTTTCCCGCCAAAATGACGTTGGTTCACGCGCAAGCAGTGCGAACGCTACTTAGTACTGAGAAAATCTCGTACTCGTAGTCTCAGAATCTAAAGCTCTCTATTATACAAAATAGCTTTTCGTGCCGAAACGAAAAGCTCTCTGTTATAGTGTAAACATAGCCTTAGAATAAACAGAAACGTCAATTTTTTCCCCGAAAAACTTATTAGCAGTAATTAAATACCATTAAATAAGAGGACTGAACCAGTCCCCACCTTACTACTCGTGTTCTGTTCGTTTCAGTGTAAGCTGTATCTATTTACCTTCTCTTTTCGATCTCAATTTTCGGGACGATATTTCACGATGGCGCGTTTGTGAATTTTATATAGTTTGTATCGAATCGGTTTTGGACCGTTCTGTGTCGTGGCTGTTCACAATACAGCGGATCAAATCATAACGATGTCTCTTGAACAACAATGAATACTCACTTTGCAGTATGCAATTGTTTTTGCTTGTATTGATTTCTTGCATGTTTTTATCTTGCTAGACCGTGAGGGTTATCAGTAAGTTTGTGAAAAGTAAAGGATTCAGAGTACAGCCTTGTGTTAGTATATTTCAGTGCTTTGTACATGTACTTGTATATTAGTAGTTCTCAAGAAAACAGTAATGAAAGATGCTATAGGCGAATCTTTGTTTACATTTTTTGCCTTATTAATAAATGCGTATCATTATCTGATGCCGGAAGCTTATTGAAAGAGCATAACAGTTTAAGTTATCTCTGAAAATTTGAGCCCAATGTACAGAATACAGAGATGCCAACCTCTGGAGACTTAAAATCGGGAGACTGTCTTTTTTTTACTCCCCCCCGGAATTTCAATGACCCCCCCGCGCCCCGTAAAATTGACCCAGCCCCCAACGGGAATGACTTAGGACATTATATGACGTCTTACATGATGTACATACTATCAAAATTCGAATGCTAGAAATAATCTTTGTCAATGACAAAAATGCCCCAGAAACCGTACTGCGAATAAGAAAACTTCAAGTTTTGAGCTAAAAATGGGCTAAGTCTCAAACTAAGACTGTTTTATTTTTCACTAAGTATTCAATATTTACAGTGAACGTAAAAAGCGGGAGATTTATGTACCAAAGCGGGAGAGCGGGAGAGTTGGCATCTATGAGAATAGTTTCGGAGAAATTCTCTTTGAAATGCCTCAAACTTTACAGCAATGTATGAGCTCATTAACGTTTTTGCCACCCATCAATTTCGCAGGTTGTGATTGCTGCTAGTTCCATTGTTATTGATTCCAAAGAGCTGAAACTAACTAATTTGTATACAGCTAAACCAAAAAAGGTTGCTTTTGTAATTGGTCATTGGTAATTGGAAATTTGAGCATATGGAACAATGCAATGATTTACTTGAGTGATCACCAAACAATAGCTTCCCAATGCGCAATTCCCAATTCCCAAAGCAACCTTTATTGACCGCTCCAGAAAATACCGTTACATAGCATAATGCTCTTTGTTTGTCACCCCAAAATTTTTACATAAGCATTGTCTTCAGTTTCTCTTGGGAGTTTAAATGGTCCCGAGAGAAACTGAAAACAATGCTTATGCAAAATTTTGGAGTGACAAACAAAGAGCATTATGGTATTTTCTGCAGTGGTCAATCGAATCAGCTGTATACGGCGACGTCTCCTATGGGATGGCCCCTATGCTAATGAGCAAACATGTAAGCAATGACTTCAGCAAGGATTCGCATCCGGTCCAAGCCCCTGTCCACTCGTATCGGGATATCTTTTCAAAATAGAGGGAACTTGTCTAGGGAGGTCTCGGGGGTGGGGGAGAAGCTCCCTAGTGCTCCTCAGAGATACTTTCATTTTTACGTCTTTCATTTTACTGATTTTTGCTGCAGGTTATGGAAACATTTCTTTACTTGCGGATAAACCAGCTCGATATCCAATCACTGCAACAGAACAGCGAGAAGAAAACTGCAGTAGAACTGAAAATTGAGAAAAATAAAAATAGAATGGAAAAGAAGTTGAAAGGAAAGATGTCCAAAAAAGAGAAAAAGGTATGGCAGCCTAAACTGTACCGTATTGGAAATATGTAGCAGAAGAGTGGAATTGACATAAATAGTGGTCTTCAATTACAGATGTACATGTAGAGTGTAGATGTTTCCCTTTCAAACGGAGCTTAGGTCCACGAGCCAGTTCACAAAATAGTAGTTGTTTCAGCGGTCTTTTATCTTTCATTTATTAGAAGCCTTTGAGCGAACTCACAGTTCTTGTTTTGTTAAGTTTAATTTTTTTGAATCACATGTATGTTCATTAAACTTGATATCATGGGTGCCAAATTGCTCCATAATTTTGGCGCGAAATTTCAGCATTTATTTATAATTTCAGATGTAAAATTACAAAATTGCTATAGCATTGTTACGTACGTCTCAGTGGCAAGATGTTCATGTCAGGGTATTAAAAGACGCTTCAGAAAACCTCAACACACGGGCCGAGCCGTTACTTTGTCGAAAAATTAACAAAATTATACACTTGAGCCAAAATTTAAGCTCTAAACTTTTCAGTGTGTGGAGTTAAAAACCCACAATTGTGAGCCTAATTTGTCACCCAAGATATACAACAATAACACGATTTGTGGTCTTCAGAGAAAAAGAGAAATGAAAAAACTTGAAAAGGAACTTCAGGAGACTGAAGCTGTGGAAAGCCAACAGAAGAGAGCAAAACTGGTGAGTGCTGGTCATAATTTTTTTTTTCCTTTAAGAACACACAAATTCTTCATGATAGTGATCTCCATACTTTTCCTTAAAGAATTAGTTGAGAGAATTTGATAAAAGATTTTGCCTTAAGTGATCAGTTTATTGATTCTCCTTTACTATGCCTTGATATTGTGAGGAGAAAGTTGGTGTTGATAACTACGGACCTTACAATCCGACAACGGCGACGTCCATAAAAACGTCGCTGCAAAACAGAATTCGCATCATTTTAAACTTTTTCGCGATTATCCCAATTCGCCCTGTTACTTAAAAGAAGGGGATTTTAGCTGGAGCTGAAGAGAGAGGAACGCGCTCAAGTTCGGACAGAGATGGTAGAGTTTATCGCCTTGCCGTTCCCGTTCCCAAGTAAACTTAAAATTTGGTCATTTCACGTCGCAGTTGTGCAATGAAGGCAAAGAAATGTACAAAAAAGCGTGATGTACGTGCAGAGTTGTGGTTTTGCTCATTAAACCTATTGTTTTTTGACGTTCCCGTTGCCGTCGTCGTCGTGGTTTCGTAAGGTCCCTAACTCTTGGGACGACGGCGACGGCAGGAAATACGTCACTCAGCGATGGAATTCGCGCTGTTTCGAACTCCATCTCTGTAATTCCATCTCGTTTGATTTGGGTAACATAAATTTTTCTGGTGTATAGTTCACAAAGTTTGCGGAAAAAAGAAAGAATATCGTCGTCTGGCATTTTTATATCCTCCATGAAAAGTGAAGTTTGAAGTTTCACTTAGTCCTCGTGCAGGAACGACAACGAAATAAACGCAAGAGCTGTTGTTTGATCTACTATAAAGCTACTGATGATGTTTCCGTTGTTGTCGCCGTTCTGGTTGCCTAAAGTCCCTTGCATTTTTACTTGACTGTATAGGTGTCGCATGAATATCTCAACACCACTTTTGAGACATTTTACTTGAATTTTTAATGTCTTCTGATAACAACTTCCTTGATTTCGTTCACTTTATTGGAGTCTTTAGGTATTTCTCAATTTTTAGGTGGTATATTTTCTATTTTTTCTAAACTTTTGCATAAAGCGTTGTTTTCAAATGCCCGTGGGAGGATTGCATATTCCCAGGATCATTTGAAAACAATGGGTTATGTTAATTTTCGGGAAAAAACAGAGTGTAGTACAGGGTTTTAGAAAATAGTTAATACCTGGCTTTGCGTACTCTGATAGTTTACTAATTTGAAAGTCTTTTTAAATTTTCACAGCAAACAGAGATCCTGAAGTTTGTTTTTGTGACATATTTCCGTGTGTTGAAGACAGTTGGCCATTCACCTCTCTTGTCTCCTGTTCTGGAAGGACTTGCGAAGTTTGCGCACCTTATCAATGTTGACTTCTTCAGTGATCTCATGGCCGCACTTCATGATTTACTAAACAACAAGGTGCGTTATCTACAATAGGGAGCTTAAGCAAAGACATTTGTGAGCGTCGCTCGTCAACCGGAAGTGGACTTTTTGCATTCTTCAAGGCGTATTAAAAGGGAAAAGGCCTCACTTCCGGTTGAAAGTGCGTCGCTCAAAAGCGTCTTAAATGAGTCCGGATACTTTTGAAAACGGAGATCTTTTTCTTCGTTTTTCAGAAAAATGCGCGTCCGTACGTAGTGTATTTGAATCGCCTTCGCCTGTCCACATGAAAACTCTAAAACGATGGTAGTACATTTGTACGATAGCATCCCTTACAGAGTATGCGTAATGCTAGTACATGGAGTATAAGATGTATGACATCATCGTATTCGAAAACGTTCGTTTTCGTCCGTCCAGACGAAAACGAGAAGCATGCGTTTTCAAGAATCTTCACTCTGCGATATTTTATGGGGTGTTTTTCTTGTTGCAATGAAAAATCCTTGTTACTTTTACGAATTTTGGTACAGTTTGCAATTCTTATTGAGTTTTTTCTTGCTGTATTTGCTATTTCTTCTATACATTTCTGTGGGGCTTCCCAGATTTGCTGGCAAATTTTTGCTGCAGCTTGCAATCCTTGTTAAATTTGTTATTCTTGCTATATTTTCTATTTCTTCTATACATTTTTAAAAACCTGCGTTTTTGGTGCCAGGAAACGCCGAACAGGGGTGGGCGGCGGGCTAAAACAAGCCCAGGAAGGTTTAGTTACATACTTGCAAAGGCACCCACTCTGCTTGCCTGCGAGCAAGCTCTCGGGGGCGCTCTGGCGTTGGGGCGGGAAAAAGAAGGAGAGCTTGCAACTACGTCTCTGGAATTTGAATTCCGCCTCCAATTCACCTGTGGCTCTCCTTCGTCTGAGCTGTCAGATTTCCGCCAATCAGCGCGAAGCGGAAACGATCACGAATGTAAACAAACATTGCAAAACACGTGGCCTGGGTAATGACGTCATCGTTTATGTCATCTCCGCCGATCAGCATTTCGTATCGACATTTTCGATGCAGATATTCACATTTCAGAGACGTAGTTGCGAGCTCTCCTTCTTTTTCCCAGAGCGCCCCGGAGTAGCTTGCTCGCAGGCCATTACTCTGCAGTTCAATGCGCTAGTGATTGAGCTGACCTACCGTAGTTCTAACTGTATGGCGTGTGTGTTTTGCAGGAACTATCTCTTAGGGAGACCCTCAATTGTGTCCTTACAGCTATAAAAATCCTATCGGGCCAAGGTTAGAATCGTTTTTTCCGTAAGAGAGCTTTAGATTTTAAGACGAGATGGACCACGAGGACTAGATTTTCTCGATACTCAGTAATGTGTGCGCGTGAACTAACGTCATTTTGGCGGAGAAACGTGGTAGCTGTCGTCGTTTTACTACAAGTTTTAGCGAGAATGAAGCGGAAATAAGTGCTCAATGTTAGACGTTGTATCATTTTCGATAGGGGGAGAGCCCAGCTTAACCTTGTTCAATAAAAATAACCGTGCCAACTTTTTTTGTTTGTCTCGTTCACGTGGTCTTCCTGGTCCTTGAATCTAAAGGTCTCTTCTGTTTGCAAGGTAACGGCCGGGAGGAGCCTGTGCAGGGCTTTCAAGTAGTAGAGACAATACAAAAACAAGCCAAGCGAAAATATGTCCAGACTGAGAGTAGTCTCTCTTTTTTCTTGGTCCGTCGAGCAAAACGCCCGAGACACGCAAATGACCACGCGCTTGACTGAAGGCGCGAGACGGGCTGCCGTCCTCGCTTCTCACGTCTCGCGGCTTCGCCGCTCAACGCTCGCGCGCGCGTGCACCCCCGTTACTAAATCCATGGATTATTATCCATGCTAAATCTGAAGAAAAAGAGAGACTGCTCGTAGTCTAAAATATGTCGCGCGTCAGCTGTGGAAGGGGGCCGTCAAATTTCACATCCGTTTTTTGTATCTTGGAGCCTTGAGCAGGCTAGGGCGGCAGCGAAGAATACTATACTTGAGAACAAACAATGAGTTTTAGTAATTTTCTAGGGAATCTATGTTTCAGCACCGTTTTCATGCCGTTTCTTTTGCAAACAAAAACTTTCTGATCTGACACGTGTTAACCCAATCAAAATGGACCATTTCTCCAAATTCCCGATTATTAACGGACGAGGACGGGCCAGGGCGCCGTTTAAAGTCCTTTTAGTTAACGAGCCTTGAAAGCTGTTGTTGTTTACATTCAAGAGCGAGGTTTCAATAGTTTTGTAGATAACATGTTAAAACTATCGGTTAACAAAACAAAATGGGGTGGTTTGTTTTCTAGGACCATCGCGTTTATTCTTTAGATTTTAATTTGAATATTTTGTTGTGGAGTAAAACACTGTCCATTGAGTCCCACTGAGTTAATATAAACTGGTTTTAAAAAGCTCACCTCTGTCAATAAGAAGCTGTGTTTGCTTTTCATTTAACAGGGGAAGCACTTAACATTGATCCCAGGGGGTTTTATAACACGCTGTACACTAAACTGCTCCAAGTTCATGTTGGTAAGTGGGCAAAGACAAGAAAAACGTAGCTTTTTTTTTTTTAATTTTGTCAATAAAGAGTTAAATGAGCCATGTCACAGGACAACGAAATCGGCTTTTTCTAAGGGCTTTTGCTGAAAACCCATCTCCTTCTTGCTTACTATTTAGGATTTGACTGATTTGGCGGGATATTTTTGATTAATAGTGAAATTCTCATTACGGTGGGAACGGTCTGGCTGGTCAGTTCTGACAAGTGGAAAGCGCCCTAAGAGATTCCATTCCATCTGAGGTAGACGAAGCTTTAGCACCAGTTGAAATGATTACAGATGGCAATAGAAAACCGCAAGCATCCGTTTGCCGTTTACCGTAAACGTGCTGCACAACATTTCTTATTGTAAAATTCCGAAAGTAAACCCCGGGGCTTATATTATTCAAAGGCCCTTTTTGAGGGGCTTATTTTCGGAGGGACTTATCTACGAGGGAAATTTGCGTTTCAAAATCGACTGGGCTGGCCGTATAGTTGGAAGTAAATTTACCGTTTTTGCTTTGTTTTACTTTGTATTTGGGGACAATTTTCCTAGTACAAGCCCCCGGGGGGCTTATATTTGGAGAGGCTTATACATGGAGGGGCTTATTTTCGGATTTTACTGTATGTTATTTGTGCGTTTGTTTATTAACAAAGGCTTTAGTAGCCAAGACGTTCCCGTAGTGCTGCAGTGTCTTGAGGAAATGCTAAAGAAGAGAAGAAAACAGGTAGGAAAATTGCATCGTTTGGAAATTTGAAAATCCTAAGAGGGCAATAACAACTGTATGACTCGTCCTGATCACTACAGAAATTTTATTTGCGCTGATTTGACCTTTAATGTGGCTGGTCGAGTAGCCATAATGTGTCGTTGTCAACTGTTCATGGCGTCAGAGAATTTCTTGGAAAGTTTTTTGGCTACAAACTGGAGTATACAGGGTGTCCCAAAAGTTCGTTCCTATACTTCGTAAGTGTGTATTTCAGTACGACTGGACTTGGTAAGCAAATCATTTCAACAAAAGTTGTGTCTTTCAATATAATTCACTATTACCATACTTGTTGTGCCATCTTTTGACTCGAATATTCGATTTGTGTACTTCCGCGCCAAAGGTGCGCTTGCGCGAGTATATTTTCCAGCCACATTTTTTTTTTGTATTTCATAGCTCGAACTCCTTCCTTGTTTTTTGTGAATATCACGAAAGATAAACCCCCTTAACGCAAAAATGTTCAGCTGCGTGAGAGCATAAGTCTGTATACTTCGATTTACTGGCTTATCTGTTGTAGAAATTGCTAAAAAACTGGAAAAATGCGACTGTTGGGTGGTAGAATGTTCCTTGAGAAATGAAGGTTTTGAAGGCAAGAAACTAAGGGGAAGACCAAAAGCCCTAAATAAAGCAGCTAAAATAGTTTTAAAGAAGGCTAGATACAAAATAGGAGACTCGACAAGGAAGCTCAGTCTTACATAGTTAGCAAGCCAAATAAAAGGGTTATGAAAAGCTGTATAAAATGTTTAAAATCAGAGGCCCCTGAGTTGGCAAAAAAACCTCTGCTTAGTCTGCCAATTAACGCCCAGCTCGTTTCAAATTTGTAACGAAGTACAAAAGCCTTGCTGTGGAAGGGGGCTGGGATGATTATCTTGTTTGGATGAATGCCCAAGATATATCTTTTTAACCTGCCTGAACTAAACAAATATTGTTTAGGGGTTGAACTGTATCCTGTGCACCAGGTGATAAAAAAGTTCAAAATGGATCATTTGTGGGTCTACACACACGCTGTATCACACTTCATGCAGCAACGGCTACAGAATGTGATGAAAAAACAAAAAGGGCGTGTCAGTTACTGAAATTCTGAATACATGTACTTGATAGAGAAATAAACATCTTCAAGAAATTTCATGTAAAAATAAAGTTTTGATTAAAAGTTATAGTACATGAAATTAGAGGAACGAACGTTTGGGACACCCTGTATTTTATAGACTGAAAGGGTTGGTGAAAGAACAATTTTTCGCTTCAACTCAGCTATTCAGTAGTCTTGCACCTTTTCATTTCCTCTTATTAAATGGATCATTATACGTTTCTAGGAAACTGCCCACCTACCCCTCCCCTAAGCCAACATTTTGCCCCAAGTGAGAAGTAAGTGTTAATTTTGGCTCAGGGGAGGGGTAGATGGGCAGTACAGCTCAGTACCCCTATAAGTCGCAGCTCTTCTGTTTTCGTGCTAGGTTCCCTTGTTAACTTTGTTTGTTCATTGTTTTCCCAACCAATAAACCATTTTTGCAGTTGTGGACTTAGTAGCCTAGCCTTCGAGTGAATGTGAGGCTGAGGTTGACCTTGTTTTGATACAAACTTCTTTTGCTTTGCTATGGAAATTGTCCAGGAGCATGAGAATAACTTGATTTACATAATAAAGCAGGAATGTTTTGTATAAAAAAAGGTCGTTTCCAGCCTCCTTTCCATCCCATCCTCGGAGACCCAGGGGCAGTCAGTCGGGTTGGGAGAAAAGGCGGAACGTAAGTTTTCAAGTACGGGCAAAACAGCCCCTGGGTGAGCCGTCGTGTACGAACTCACGAAAAGGACTCAGGAGAAACTGTTCGCCGATTGGACACAATAATGCAAAGCATTTTTTGTGCCCAATCAGGAGCCGGCATCCGCTTGAATTTTTGGAAATAGTTCGGTGAGAGTCGGTACCCAGGGGCTCTTTCGCCCGTATTTAAAAACTTTCGTCCCGCCTTTTCTCCCGACCCGACTGACTGCCCCTGGGTCTCCGAAGATGCCTTCCATCCACAACTGTAAAATGGCCCATTCCGTATTAAAGGTCTTTTGAGAGCCGCAAGGTCGCCCCAGCTATTAAGCCATTGTTAAGACTGACTGTTGTTACTTTTTTCTGCTCAGGTTCCTATACAAAGGGTGGCTGGATTTGTAAAACGCCTTTGTACCATAAGCTTGCAGTCTCAAACAAACGGGGCACTAGCTTTTCTGTCTTACGTAAAGTCATTTCTACAGGTAAACAGATGCCCTGGTCACAGAGATTTTTCTTAATTTTTCACCCAACGGAATAGAACGTTGGGGCGAACATCTTCGGGGTTCCCATTTGCGTGGAGAAAAATTGATAAAGCCTTTTGGATCTGGGTACCAGAACACTATAGTCATTTGCAAAAGCGTTGTCACCTAAATACTGAAAACCATAAACGAGGAGACCCAACTATTTTCTTTGTGCAATTATATTCCAACGTGAAGCAACTTCCAGTTCTCTCGGCTATAACGTCATTGAACGGATGCGCATTTGCTTACTCAGAAATCTCTCTAGAGAGTGTGGCAACGTTGATACAATACAAATCGTCGTGGTAACCGAGAACAAAATCAGATCGTTTAGCTCGAAAAGGCCAATATACTTTAGGCATGCTGTATTTCTTCAGTACTGCGCTGGCTCGACATTCGTTCATCATGCCGAGGAGGTTATTGTATAAACGTTTGCTTCATAGTGGAATGTAAAATGATTCCTTTGCTCCACAGTCACTCCAGTTATTAACCTCACTTATTCTATTTTTCTCCTTTCTAGTCTCATACTAAAGTGCAAGCAATACTCGACAGTGAGAGCATGGGCACTGGTTTGTTTCGACCTGATGTCAATGACCCAGAGCTGAGTAATGCTGATAGCACGACAGCCTGGGAACTAGCTCTGTTGGAGACTGGACACTATCATCCAGCGGTGAGGATCGCGGCTCATCACGTGGCCGAGGGAGCGCCTAGCAAAGGGCAGTTCTCTACTATGATGAGAATGTAAGTTAAGTAAATCAGTTGTGCTGAATGATTGGACGAACAAACTGTATGTAATCCTTCTGGGCCTTGTAGTTCGAAAGTAGACAACGCTATCCACTGGATAAATCACTATCCAGTGGATAACGCAATTGCTTTTCCTATCACTTATCCACTGGGTATTGATTTCTCCCGTAGTTAGCGCTATCTTATGTGTCATAACGGGGGGCTGGTAGTCTAGTGACAATAAAAGCAACATCACAACGTTGACCTCCTTTGATCTTAAGGCCCGGTTCAAACGTCGCATTTCATCTTTGCCAAATTCATAACTTGCGAAAGGGGTAGGGGATAGGGAGGAAGGGAAAAATGAAGAGGCTTTCGCGCTTTTCTTCCTTCCCCCACCCCCTCCCCTTTTTGCGCCTTCCACGCAGGCTACCAGTTCAATGCTGTTGTTATCACTAAATTGAACCTCAGTAAAAAGCTCTTCTGTGTCACAATCACAGTCACAGAAAACGGCTAAAAGGAAAAAAATGAAAAATATGGAAAGCGAGTAGATAGGAATTAATTAGGCTTACTAGTGAACCAGTCTAGTATGCATTCATTTGCAACATAGGCGTACAGCCGTGACATTTGCCCTTTTTTCGCCTTTAAAACGCTTGTGCTGCAAATGAAAGCACCCTATACTTACTTACTTACTTAACTGCATCCGAGAAAACAGGTGACATGACGAAATTCTTCCTCCAACTCACTTTGTCCAACATAACAGTTTGGAGTTCATATGGCTCCAAACCAGTATCATCTTCCAAGATTTTCTCTAGGGTAATTTTGGGATGACCCACTCTTCTCCGCTCATCAGGTACCATAACAGAACCCTGCCAGCTGGCTCATTGTGTCTTGACATGTGGCCAGCCAAACTAAGTCGTTTTTCTCTAATGATCTCAGTGAAACGAGGCGAGGGTCTCTTAGTGAGCCTAATTAATTCCTATTTGGCTATTTCCCTTTTTCATTTTTCCTTTCAACATTGTCTGAAGGGGCTACGGAATGCCATTTACTATCTTTTTAAAAAGCTAAAACTTTTTTCACATCAATTGAATTCCAAAAATAATGGTCAAATTTAAAAAAGGTGTTTCCTGTCGTCAAGAATGGACATGCATTACCTCAAAGTTACCCCAAAATTTGCCATAGTTAGTGCTTCGTGGTGAACTTTGTTTGCTATCTTCTTCATAACTCAGGGGCACCCAACGACGGTTTCCTCCTAAATACATTGAAAACACTTTTTAGGCTCTGATCCAGAGTAATTTCAGTTCTCTAGAAATGCATTCCAAGTAACTTAGCAACATCCTCGTGACGTATCCCCTTGAAGACAACGTCATTGCCATTAGTTGTATACAGGTTGTCCCAAAAGTTCGTTCCCCTACTTTATAAGTCTGTAATGCAGTACGATTGGACTTGATCAGCACATAATTTAAACCAAAGTTGTGACTTTCAATCTAGTTTAATATTTCATACTTCTTGTGCCATCTTTTGACTCGAAATTCGATTTGTGTAATTTCGCGCCAAAGGTGCGCTGCGCGAGTAAATTTTCCCGCCCGAACTCGTAACTTGTTTTGTGTGAATATCCTGAAAGAGAAACCCTCTCAACGAAAAAACGCTCAGCTACGTGCGAGCAGAAGCATGTATTTCTATCTACTGGCTTATCAGTTAAAAAAATTCCCCCAAAAGTGGAAAAATCCGAATGTTGGGTGGTAAGATGGTCATCGAGAAATGAAGGTTTTACAGACAAGAAACGAGGGGGAAGACCAACAGTCCTGAATAAAACCGTTAAAATAGTTTTAAAGAAGGCCATGTACAAAACAGGAAACCCAACGAGGTAGCTCTTACAGCAGTTAGCGAGTTAAGTCTGGAGCAGGTTCATGAAAAGCAAAGTTTGGAGACCCCTGAGATGGAAAAAACCCCTTTACTCCCGGCCAGGGCCGTCCGCCAAGCAACGTTCAGCTCGTCTTAAATTTGTAAAGAAGAACAAAAGCCTTACTGTGGAAAGGTGACGGAATGATCATCTTTTCTTGGATCAGTGCCCAAAATATATTGTTTCAGCTGCCTAATCTAAAAAGTTATATTGTTTGGGGGTCGAAGTAACTCCTGCATACTGAGGTGATAAAATAGCTAAAAATGAATCATCTGGGGCTCTACATGCTACATGGCTTATCTCACGTAATGCCGCAACGGCTACAGTGTGTGACAAAAAAACAAAGGGGGGATGCCGGTAACTGAACTTCTGAACACAAGTACTCGATAGAGTAAGAAATATATTTTAGAAATTTCATGTAAAAATATAGTCTTGATCAAAAGTTATAGCGCATGAAATTAGAGGAACGAACTTTTGGGACACCCTGTATTCTATAATCCACAGGTCGCCTTTGGAGTTCTGGGAACAGTATGACTCCTCCGACATGAAACTTAATCCTGACATGGTTGAAAACGCACAAAACAGAAAAGAAGTGAACTTTAAGAGGATAAAACATATGAAAGAAGGGGACTGGAAAAGCTCTAATATGGAGTTGAGTATTAAAGCAGCTCTGGACTTTGCTGAAGTCATCAGTGTTGAAGTGGTATTTTCTTTGCCAGTGAATGCAGCAGAGAGATAGTATTGTACTTGTGTAAGTAGTTCCACGAACAGCACATGAATGAATTGCAGTATTCTTTAAAGTTAAGAAGCTAGAGTTAGAGCTCTTACGCCTTTTTCGTGCTTAGCAAACCTGCCAAGTACATTTATAACTCCACTGTTGTACAGCTGCAGCGTTTACAACCCATGTTCTAACGTCAAAGGCCCTCAGATCTTAAGACGAGGGCGACTACAAGGACGAAAAACACTTTAACTCAGCCTGCATAACGATCAGCGAAGTGAGGCGAACCCAGCTTTTTGCGCGAAGCGCGAGACGAGCGCGAATTGCCAGACGAGAGGAGGAGAAAATAAATTAAAAAGAAAAGAAAAAATGAGAGAGCAAGTTAACCAGAAATATATTATAGTTGTTTAAATGACCAGGGTTGCTATTTTCCAAGACTATAAATTTGCGTGTAACTGCAAGTCACCTTGGTAAAGTTTACCCGAGTTGAAATACTTCCCTCGTCTCGCGCTTCGCGCAAAATGCCACGTTCGCCTCGCCCTGCTCATACTGTTATGCAAAAGTAAAACATCCGATATCTTAAATTTATACTTAAGCAAAGCGAGAGGTCCGACAAAATATCTTGCTTTTTAAAAATCACCAGTATGAAATATTGTATGACCATTTTAAAGTATTATAATATATATCATGTTACCCCTCTGGATTGAGCCAAAACCACACTCCACCCAAAGGCCTTTACAATGTGATGATATTAGGGCGAGGTCTTTTTAGCGGAGCTCCCACGCGCGGGCGGAGCCCCATAGCTAAAGTAATCTACCCATCCCAGAAAATTTGGTAATCACGTGACCGTACACCACCCGTCCGTCCGCACCACAGGGCAACCAATGTTCAATCTCACACTTTCTAGCTAGTTTGGGAGCACACGAAGACTGATTGCACACATATTGCACATCAATGTTGTGATCAATTGACAGCTGTTAAAACAAGGTATCCGCTGACCAGTATCACCTGACCGTATCGCGGGCTCAGGTGTCGACCCATCGAGGTCGATTGCTTTTTTGAAGTTATCCGCTGACAAGTTACTGGTTTCAAATGATCGCAGGCTCAAGTTTATTTTTTTAAAATTTATATGAAATATGCTGTTTATATCATGATGGCCCCGCACTGTTAAGAGTTTGATTTCAAACTAACCATGAACGCGAAAATTCAGCAAGTTATTTAAAAATACAGGCAGGGAAGACCTTTTCTTACCTAGGTCACGCTTTAAGCCCAATTTTTATGCTCTGATTGGTCAAAATTTGACAGGTAAATTCATGCGGAAAATTTATGCAGCATCTTGAAACTTATCGTGAAACTTGTTTACTTTGACAGCTGAAGCTGACAGAGTTTTGTGTCAACTTGTGATGTTTTTAACTGTCTTTTTCCACTGGATGTACAAAATGAAATACAGCTGCTATCAAGTCTGTTATTCATGGCTAGTTTGTTCATTGGTTTTTTGGTTGAGAGATGCGTCGCTTGTCAAAGTCGGAAATCCGATTTTGGATGGCATCGTTTTCGTTTTTCACCTTGCTTGATGCGTATTAAAGAGGATTTAAAATTCTCAAGCGATTCTCGCGTTACTTAATAGCTTTTAGGAGCTGCATCTCGAAAGGTAAGCCTGAGTAATGATTTCATTTGATGTTTGTTTTTTTATATCTAATTTCATGTAGTCGGGCACAATTTATGCGGCAAGTTTATGCACTTTTGTAAGATTTGAGACCGTGAACCGACCTAATTTCAGGTTTGATATAAGCTTACAGAACTTTAAAAAGCCTTTAGATATATTTTCTCACCGCAAATAGAAAGAAAACGTTCCGAAGAATATTTAGTTATAAATTTGGCTGTAGAAAGAAAACTTTGAGCAATTTTCTTGCCTCGAGTTCATCTTTGAGAAAAGCAAACATCGCGAGGCCGGCTTAAAACATAAACTTATTAAGCTTTAAGACACAGGATTTTTCAAAACGCTTTAATACTTATCTTCGTGAGTGAAAATTGTTGTTTCTGTAAATGTTTAACCGAATTATATTTCTTTTAGTGATTGTTAGTAGTCTCTCTTGTAAATCGCTGTGCTGTTTGTTTTCAGTCATTCATAAACATCGCTTGCAGGAGTTATCTTTTTGCCGCGCGTATCAAACGCTTTTCAAGATTACACATCGTTATAAAACCGTTAAATAATAAAAAAAACAATAAATTATTTATGTTGAAGCATAACTCTTTTAATGCAAATTTGGCGCTCGAGGTCTGTATGATAAATAGTACTGTTTCACCTCAGATGTGATGTGTAAAAAGTATAAAAGGTTGGTTTACATATCCCCGGATTTGTTGGCAAGATTTTATAAAGTAAACTTGTCGAAAGCAAAAAATTCGGCCTGATACGTTTTCCAAGAATTTGTTTTCCAGGTATAATCCACTGTGATTAAGAGCAATTACGGCTCTTGAATGTGAACGAAGATGATTGCTATTTTTGGGTGTTTTATATGGGTATCAACTCGATGTAAGATGTTTCACTCTAAAATCACTTAGCCTTTCCCATATGAATTTCCCCTTAAGTTAACTGATTTGTGGATTACAAGTTTATTGTTTGATTTAAGTAATAAATTTATTAATGGGAGCTTCGCTTTTAGCCCTGGCTAAATCTATATATTACAAATGAAAGCGGCCGTGTGCATAAAGTGCCGAAAGAATGTGATCGTATGACCTTGGTGGCCGTTACCAATATACGTAGAAAAAAGGTGTTCCACGGTTTGTTTGTAGATCCTTAGGCTCGATCAGGCGGGCTCGCTTTCGTGGCTTCAAGAAATTGGAAAAGGTTGAAATACAGCTGAATATTATGTTTATTCAATATAAGTATAAAAACTCGTTTAATAAAAGTCGAAATTCTCCTAATCAACAATTGAAAGGAAGGTGTTGCTAACTAATTCAGTAACTTGAGGAGAATAGATGTCCAAGGACGGAAGGTGAAGACGTTGGACCTTTTAACCGGGTGCCACTAAAATAACAGGAGTTTGAGTCTAATTTGTTAATCTTCTATTGTTCAATGAAGTTATTTTTCCTCTTAATAACAACTTTGGGCATAAAGACGACTACTTCTTTTCACGCGCTCAATTCTAGGTTTTTACTTTTCTCTTATCCGTTGCTTTTGCAAAGGGCCACACTTTCTTGCAAAGATAAGAAGTTTGGCTACCAAGACTGAGAAACGTTGAGATACAGCTGTATCTACCTTTTACGAATCTCATAACAAAAACCAAAGTTCTCCGATTGAAAATGATTTGTTGTTGATTGTTGTAACTCGATACCCTGCGAGCAGAGCTAAGGTTTCTCTCTTGCATGGCTTTTAGCGTTTACGAAGTCGTTCGCGTGACTTGTCTGTCGCGTGGTTTGTTTGTTTACGCCCTGTGAGAAACTTAAGCCTCGCGAACGAATTCGTAAACGCTAAAAGCCATGCAAGAGAGAAACCTCTGCTCGCAGTGTGGTAACTCGATCGAAAGGAATCAGGAGATATCCGGGGCGAAGAAGGGAAGTCGTTGAACCTTTATCCCGCTGCCTTTGAAATAAAATCTTTTAATCTTTTTTTAATGAGTATCATAAGTATTAAAACCAGTTCGTTGTTCTAGTATTACGTAAACTATAATGCATAAACAGGAACAGCAACCGAAACAGGACCTTTGCCAGCATTGTGTTTAAATTCTTCAGCTCTAGTCTCTTTCCGGCGATATCTTTATTACTTAGTCGTTCTTCACTCTCGTGCCAGTTAAAGGTCGCCTTAACTGTGAGAGAAAACGTTTCCAAGTTCCAGAGATTTGAAAAACGCCGGACGGGATCTACCGAGATGAAAGTGCTTTCAGTAGTTCTACTTCTCTTTCTCGCGATTTCATGCGTGTCTGGTAAGCAATTATTTAAATACAACTGTATCTTTTCTTTTAAATGCGAAACTAGGATAAAGAAGTTAGCAAAAAAAGTCATGTGACAAAGTTTGGTTTAATCGAGCAAGTAGCAAAATAAATTTCAAAGATCCGAAAGATTCAGGGCATTTTATAAGCGATTATCTAATGTCTAAATACATGTAGTGTACGGTATTAAAGTAAACTCTGCCTCAGTGCTGTTCTCAATTTTTTTTTGCTGCGTTCTTTCCAGTTAAGAAAAAGCCCAGAAGGTAGTTCCAAAACAAATTGTGCCTTTTGGGGCATTCGTTAGGAAAGCATAATGCAAAAATGTTGGTTGATTCACATTAAAGCATATAGAACAGATTATCAGGGTTTTTACGATTTCTACGCGTGTTACTGAAACAGCGTTTGAAAGCTCTAACTAAAAAAAAATTGAAATGAAGAAGTGATGATCGCAGTTAACGATGTCCTGGATTTTTTTCAGGCTTCTCTACGCAATTGCATAAATTGCGTTAACTGCGATGATCACTTCATTTCATTTCATTTCCGCAGTTCACATATGATTCATTTCATATATATCATTAAAAAAAATTGTTTATCGCTGTGATTCTCGCATAAAATTTTCGGACCTTTATAGGAAAGAAAAGAGCAAATTTCTTTCTTCTTTACCTTCTTTATTTTTATGCAGTGGAAAGTTAAAAAAAAAAAAACATTTCAAACTGCGTAAAAATAGATGACTTATCAATAATTCTCAAAAACAGTTTGATATTTAAAAAAATTTCGTCAAATCGTTTTGCTTTGTACCGAGATCAGTCGAGGAAATTGAAATTCTCTAAGAGTTTTAGTTCCTTTCTTCTTTGCGCGAAATATTGCATTCTATAAAAATTCAACAATCTCTTTTGTTTCAAAATAGTTTTTCCATTTAGATAGTAAACTCCATGCACCTTTATGTACGTACTCTACTTAGAACATTTTACCATATGCCTATGTTAAAATGCGCTATAGAAGTATTAAATACGTCTAAAACACGAGCTATGAAGTAAACTGTTGTGGTTCACTATCCTCGGTTAACGGTGAGGGTAAAAGGCGGAGTGAGTTTGCGGAATGACATGTGGCATGGCTTGCGGAATGACATAATTATGCGGAATGTAAAATATGAAAATTGGCGCAAATAAATAAATTAAACTGAAAGGCATACGCGCGTCATTGCCGCGCCTTTTTTGGCGCCAATTTGAGTGAGCAACTGCTTTGCTGGTCCACGCTAATCTCGTACCCAGATCTCCCACTGGGTACGAGATTAGGTTCACGCATTTCGACATTTATCTATAAAAACACACCTGAGAATTGGCTAGGGTTCCTGAAGGCAGCCTCCAAACGAAAACATTGTATTCCGGTAAATATAGTGAGGCGTAACCAAAGTAAGTACTTGTGCGTTTGATTTTTTGCTTCTTCAAAATACTGTCGGCACCGAAAATGTTACTCCTTCGATCAAGAATTACGTTGCGTTACTACCCTGATTTCGTGACTGTCATTTTGACAGCTCCGTCTCTTCAAACTTACGTTGTGCCACGTGCAGTCACGGAACAGACTGTCACGTAGAGTCGCCGGCAGGTAAAGAATGGCTAAAATTGACCCAGTTTCACCTTTTAACCCCATTCTTTGATTGAAAAAAGCAATTTTGCAAAGGGAAACCTACAAGACGTACGAAAAACGAGCCTTTAGGCTGTAAATATCTATTTATGTGCGTTTCGAAATTGGAAGTGTTTACACAATACAGACAATCACCGCCAGCCTACCATGAAAATTCCCGAACTTCGATGGTGTCTTACAGAGATTTCCTTCACTTACCCAAGCCAATTCCCAGGTATGTTTTAAATGAATGTCTAAATGTGTGATTTAAATAGCAAGAAGAGAATTTGGAGTTATACCACATGTTAATATTGCCGTCGAAAACGAGTAACGAACTTAAATTTTTGTTATCCTGTAAACCTATCCCTTATTTTTAAAATTATTTCAGTACGACCAGCTTCCCTACTGTCCAGAAAGTATATTCTAGTGGAAGGAAAAGAATTTTTCTGTTCGTGGAAAGTGTCCAAATTTCTCCATCCAGCTTCGTTTGCGAACGCAAGGAAAGTTGATGTTAGCGAATTTCAGGTTAAAAGTTTAATAATGCAGTCTGAGACTCCGACATCGAAAACCGATCTTCTATTCTTTCTCACGAATAAAAGGCTTTCGGCGGGAACAATCTACGTTAGGTTTCTAAAAGCTATCTATGAACAAAAATGAAAGAAATTGATTTTTCAACTCTTGCCACGAAATTAAGATTTTGGTCGATTTTTCTGTTTCGCACGTCTCACCCTCGCAACTGAGGAAACAAAATACAAAATTCGATTCATCTCTGAATATTATCAATTATGTCAGACTCATGTCACAATCACGTAACCGACAGTCTCTTAAAGAAACACTTCTCACACGGTTTCGAATACAAATATAGGTAACAAGAAACTGTTAAGTTAATCGTACAAACATCTTTTGCAGAAAAAATTAAAGTGGAAGGGAGCGTGACCTTCGAAAACATCTTTTCTTCAAAATGCAATAGACGAAGAATATTTTTGGCTGTGCGGAAAAGGCTGGTCGACAATGAGCCTTCGTGGTTTTTTGATTGTCATCGTATGTTAAGCCCGCAACATTAAACAGCGGCTGCGTTTGCTAATTGATTGGCGTCAAAAAGGGCGCTCTTTTCAGTTTAATTTATTTCTTTGGATCATTCAGCAGCGTATATTAAATTCCGCATAATTATGTCATTCCGCAAGCCATGCCACATGCCATTCCGCAAACTCATTCCGCCTTTTACCCTCACCGCTCGGTTAATTTGTTTCCTCTTTTTTCCATATCATATAAACTAGCGTAAACAAAAAGAAAAGAAAACACAACTTGAGGGAAGGATAAATTGGAGCGAACTAATATACGGGAACCGCAATATGCGTCAGTTACGGCCCCTTACATTTTTGTTGGCAACGGATTTCGCTACCATTGCGGATTCCACAAAATAATAATTTAAACAACTGTTAATTTGAAATCATTGTTTCGCTACATTTTGTGAACCATTAATGAACTTTGGTTTTGTCTTTTCACACATTTCTAGGTTATCATTGTCCTAGGGGCTGGATGCAGTTTAAAAGCTACTGTTACTTTGTGAGCAGCTCCATCAAGAGTTGGCACCAGGCTCAGGCCTACTGCAAAGGACTGGGAGGAGAACTGGTGAAGATAAACAGCGACGAAGAAAACGAGTTTGTTTTGAAGCTGGTTCACAAACGTGCACCCGCTGTGAAGCAGGTTTGGATCGGGCTCAAGTGGAATGCGCGCGTGCATGGCTTCATCTGGTCCGACCTCTCCATTCCTAAATATTGGAACTGGGCTCCTCGTGAGCCGAATGGAAAAGCGCGAGAACCGTGTGGAAACATGTGGACTGGGAACACTACTAACCTACCGTTTCATGCTCCTGGTTACTGGAATGACCGTCTTTGCCAACTGGTGCGTTTTCCCTGTGGCCTGGTGTGCAAAAGCCTTGGCGAACCAGACGAGGCAAGCTCACCTCTGACAGCAGCAAACGTTGATGCAATATAAGAATGTGATTCTGAGTTCGTTATTGCATTTTTCGTATATGCTTTATTTTCAAGAGAAATGGAATAAGACGTTTGGATTTCTTTGCATTTGTTCTATTGTTTTCACTATTTGATGCTGATATTTTGTGTAAACAATCTTTTGTTCTTTTCGTTGTGTTGTATTTCATAGATTTACTTTTAGTCAGCTGAACAATTTAGCTCTTTTTACGAGATCTACGGTGAAGCTTTTCTTTAAGCCTCGTTTATGATTTCTGACTAAATAAGGGAGCTTGAGAAAAAAGGCTCGTCAGCGACGGGAACGAAAAAATCACTAATAAAATAAATTCGTGTTGCTGTTCCTTGCGATACTAAACTCCAATTTGACGAATTTTGTCAAATTTAGTGAGTTTTTAGGGGGAGCGCATGGTATTTTGGTAACCGCCCTGTAATGTCTAGCCTGTTCCAGGCTCCAAAACAGTAGTGCAGTAATGCAGTAAAAAATAAAGCGAAAAACGCGTCTTATTTTCACTTGGCTTCCCTAGTATCTGAGAGTCTAGCACAGGCTGTCTAGTGTCGAAAGAAAAAGAAAAGTCGTGTGGCGTTCCTCCATAAAAACGTCACATTCATTGGAGAATTTCATGTCGTGGCTGAGCGACGGAAAATGAACATACGAAAAAGCACGATGTGCGTGCACAGTTGTTGTTTTGTACTAAACCAATTCCTTTTTAAGGGTTAATTTGTGGAGAAAAAGAAAGAACTGTCGTCCAATAACAAACATTTAAACAACGCTTGAAAGATCCAAAAAACATCTCAGTTACAGTAAAAACCTGCGGCTGAGAGCCTGGATTTTCCCAAGTAAGCTCAAACAGGTTCTTACATAAACAATAATTAGCACAAATTTAGCCTATTAAGGTTCTTAAATAGGTTCTTATTTTCTGACGAAAATGTTACATGGTAGCCCACGGTAGTGGTATTCACGTTATTCCTTATAGAAAATCTGTATACTAAATTATAGTATTTATGTAAAAATGACCGAGAAGAAAGACTGAAGCGCTGACCACATGAATTTTAAAGTCCTTTGGCCAAGTGTACAATTTTTTTTTAATGGAATTTAGAAAATAAGAGCTCGTTTTCAAATTTTAGGCTAAACTGGTTCACTTTTAGAGGGGGACTAACCGACAAATTTTAGGCTTAACAGGTTCAGTTATAGAGGGGGCCTAACTGACAAATGTTAGGCTAACGGGTTCTAAAGTCGCAGGTTTCTACTGCATATGTACAGCGCCCTTGCCATAAGGAAAAAAAGAAGAAAAAGAAAAGGGAGAAAGAAAACGTTTGTATTGTTGAATCATCATACCTAGAACTTCATAGATTGCATTATGCCATTAAAAAAAAAAAACAGGAAATTTTAAATTAAAACAGGTATCACCATGTTAAAGAAAACACCTGTGCAACATAAGACACATTTCAACATCTCTAGTCGATAACCCAGTAGATAATAAGAAAATAGGCTTCAGGAATTAGATTAAGTAATTCAGAGGAAGTTTTAAAATCAAGAATTATCATATACAAAAACACTGTAGGAATGGAGATTACGCTTGGTTGTCTTGTCATACGAGAGATGAAAGTTCTTTCAGTAGTTCTACCATTCTTCCTAGCGATTTCAGTCATGCGTGTCTGGTAAGCACTGAATTACAAAGTCCGTCGTTCGTATTTCAGTAAATACAACTGTAAAAAAAGTGGGCAATTTGACTTAATTGAGCATAACTGGGGGAATAAATTGCAGAGATCCGAAAATTCAGGCCATTTTATAAACTTTAACGTTAATTTTTGTCTAAACATATTTAGTGCACGGCGTTAAATAATCAAAGAAATTCTCAGTAAACTGTATCTCCATGCTGAACTTTTGTTCTCAAATTAGATTACTGTGTCCTTTCCTGGAAAGGAAAAGATAAGATGAAAGTTTCAAAAAGAAATTGTAGCCTGCTGCCGAATTTGTTAGGACAGCGTAATGCAACATGTTGGTTCAGTTAAGCTTAGTTCCCACTAGCGACATAAGGATCATAAGCATAAGCATAATCATAAACATAAACATAAGCTTTTTATGTTCTAGTGGGAACGCCCGCACTAAGAACTCGCGTGTCTCTGTTGTTGGACGCCATCTTGAAATGAACCGACCGACCCGAAAGTACTGGACCTAGAATTTCATTGGCCAAAACACAATGATCTAGTTGCGTCATGTTTCTGATTATGTCGTTATGATTTTCGCGTTCCCACTATAAAGAAGAGCAACATAGTCGTAGTCATAGACATAATCATAATCATAAGAAAATGGTCGATCATTTTCTTATGATTATGATTATGTTGATCATAAGGGCGCTTATCATTATGTTTCTGGACGTTCCCACTAAGACATAAGCGACATAACAGCGTTATGTTTGAGCTTGTGATTATGATTATGATCGTTATGTCGCTAGTGGGAACTAGGCTTTATAAACAGCTATAAGTTGGTGAATCCCTCAGGGGCATCCCCCTTGGATACTCAAACCACTTGGCCAGGTTATTTTTGAGGTTTTTGCACCTTTAGGAGTTTTATGTCTTTTGGCGGTCGATGTGGAGCCTGTTTAGCCTCTTTTTTCTTATTTTACTGGACGGTCGATTTTTTTCAGGGTTGCCGTTTGAAATATTTCTGGCTTTAACTAATAGCAAGATCAGTCTCACGGATCTATGCTGTAGCAGGGTTACACCGTATCTCTTACGATCAGTTTCTCTTCAGGTGTGTGCGTTCCTCTATAAAAACGCCACATTAGAGAATTTCACGTCGTCACTGAGCAGGCTTGGCATCGCGATAGAAAATGAACATACCAAAAAAGCACGATGCGTGTGCAGAGTTGAAACCAATTCCTGTTTGAGAGGTTGGTTTGTTGAAGAAAAGAAAGAACTGTCATGAAATATTAAACATTAAAATAACGCCCGAAAGATCCTAAAAATATCCCAATTCTAGTATATTTGCATCGCTCTTGGCCATAAGAAAAGAAAAAGAAAAAGAAAAAGGAGAAAGTAAAAGTTTGTATTGTCATCATGCCTAGAACTTCATAAATTGCATTATGTTATTAAAAGATAGGAAGTTCAAAATTATAACAGGAATCAGCATATCAAATGAATCACAGGAAACTAATCTGAAAACGAATGCAACATAAGACACATTGCAACCCCTATAGTCGATAACTTACGAGGTAAGAAAATAGGCTTCAGGAATTAGATTATGCCTTCAACGGAAACTTTTAAAATCAGGAATCATCATATAAAAAAAAACACACCGTAGCAGTGGAGATTATAGGGAACGAGTTTCTTTTTATTTCGTGAAGTTAGATATAGTCCTTTAAAATTCAACTCCGGAAAAAATCACCAACCTATGACAAACTGGAAGAGTTGGAATAAGAGCAATGAAATTTGAAACAGCGCGAATCCTATTTTAGGGCGAAGTTTTTGTTGCCGTTGCCGTCGTCGTTGCCTAAGGTCCCGAGGTTCGGTTGGTTCGAGTTAGTGGGGAATTCGAGTTATCCGAATTCGAGTTATCCGAGTTCGAGTTATCTATGGTATTTCTTTTAGTTAGGTGGCCAGTTCCGGGTTGCTACATTGTATTTCACAGGCCCTTTATTAATTAACAATTAGCTAGTCGCCGAAGGCGACGTGAATATCGGCGAATAGTCACCAAGACGAAGTCGAGGTGACTATTCGCCAATATTCACGTCGCCTGAGGCGACTAATTGTTTTAGTATAATTACATTGATGATTATTCGAGAAAATAAAATTATTGATCAATTTCCGACCCCGAAACATCAAAAAATCTGGCTGCCATTTTGAAAACTGCTAGCCTTCAATGCTATGATCACCGCGCGGTGATTATAGCGGGATAAAGCGAAGCTCCTAGCCAATCACAGCGCTCTATTTTCGATAGTCATCGATGTAATTATACTAATTATCAATAGCAAGTGTTTAGAGGGGTGAAAAAGAATAACTTATCCTGGTACCTCTTTATGACTCTATGCTTATAATGATATCTGGAGAATAAGATTCCTCAAGTCGCTCACAATTACAAGCAGTCCTTAAACTTCAGCTTTGCAAAGGTAAAATTTGACTTTCCCAAAGGAAAAATATACTTCTCTCAAAATAAGTCCTTCGAAGCATAATTATTGTGTAGTCATAAGTATCAGATCATAGATGATTTCTACTGCGCTTTTCACAAACATACGAACTCTAAAGTTCAAATGCCGTCTTCACAATTGCTTTTTTCGCTGCCGTCAATCATAATTATGATCACAAGACAGAAACACATAAAACGGATCGAAATCCACCAATCACAAATCAGAAACCATGACCTTTTTAACCTGGTAAAGTAAAGTTTTGTTTCCCAAGAGGTCCGTTAAGGTGATTGACGGCAGCGAAAAGCGCAATCGTCAGTTGGCTTTTGAACTTCAGAATTCGCATGTTTGTGAAAAGCGCAGTAACTAAAAATGACTCAATGAGAGAGACTTGATCCAGCTTCTCTTCTGGTGTATCAAAGAAAAATCCCTTTCTGATCCGGTGGTTTATCCAGGGTTGACTATACTCTCCATCACTGTGGTGCACTCAAAACAAATGAATTAGTCAGGTTAAAACATGCACAGATGCATGCATGGTCATGTATGTTGATTCAGTAAGAGGGATAAACGGTGGAAAAAACGCTGATCCCCAGCTGATGGACTATACTCTGGCTAATGGACTCATACCCATATGGACTACCTTTTAAATAAGTGTTTACTCCGCCGTTCGTTTGCATTGTTTCACACCGAGTGTTTGCACTAAAGTTGATCAAGTGCAGAAAAAGCGTATCAAGGTATTACGCGTACGCGGGAAAAGACAAATGATATAGAAGCTTATAGTCTAAAAAGGGGAAAACATTATCCTTTGGGTTGTTTTAAATATCAAGTACCCAAGTCTAATAAAACGACAAAGAGAATTGCAAAAACGTACATGTACTTCAGATTTAAGTTTAAGTACGTTTATCTTTGATCTCAAGTTTATACATGTCTAACCAGAAGTCTGAAGTAGATCATTTCTGAATTTCTTTTTCTATGTCATAATGAAAATTACAAATCACCACAATTTACCGTAAAATTCTGAAAATAAGCCCCGAGGCTTATATTTTTCAAAGGCCCTTTTTTCGATTGGGCTAGCTTATACTTGGAAGGAATTTACCGTTTTTGCTTTGTTTTCAAAATCGATTGGGCCAGCTTATAGTTGGAAGGAATCTACCGTTTTTTGCTTTGTTTTACTTGGTATTTAAGGGCAATTTCCAAGTACAAGCCTCTGTGGGGGCTTATATTCGGAAGGGCTTATTTTAGGAATTTTAGGGTAACCAGTGATACATAGACGAGGCTACAATAATGCTTCAGCTGAATTCACTAGACGAGAGACCACAACCAAACTTTGCAGCGAAACGAAATCAAGCGACTGACCTAACGAACTTCAAACAGTCTCGGGGAAAAGAAGCAATAACTAATGATGGCAATACAGTAATGAAACATACCTTTCAGATCAGTCTTTCATTAAGTGTAGAACTCAAAGGGATTATTTTGAAATTATGAATACATGAAAATCATATATGTGAAATGCGGAGTGAAGAATTATTTGAACGAAGATCATCGCAGTTATATACGCAACTTATACAGTTGCAAAAAGAAAGTCTGAGAAAAATTCAGGCTTGTACGGGATTCAAACCCTTGACCTCTGCGATACCGGTGCAGCGCTCTACCAATTAAGCTAACGAGCCAACTGGGAGCAGGTCCAAGGGATTATTTTAACAACATATCTCCACATGGCCGCGCGGAGATACGACATTTCTCTTCGAGTGTTGAAACTTTCATATCTCCAAGCGACCATGTAATTATCTTTTTGATATATAAAATCCTCGGAATACAACAAATACTCGTTTTCGTTTTCGTCGGACGTTTGCTTGGGTTTGACATCTAGTCCCCAGCGTCACTCTTTCTGTCAGTAGGTTTAATTTCCGCCGCGAAGGCCGAAATGTAAGGTCGAATTTAGACACAAAGTGTTTATAATGGCTTGAGGGCTTTCAAACCCTTAAGGCATTTGGAAGCATACAGTTTTTGTTTAGGCTATCCGATGTCCTAGACTTGTTTTCCAATCCTTTGGCTTTTAGTTCCTATTGTTTTGCTTTGCGAGTAGCCATGTAGGTTTAAGCACACAACGTCAGTAAAAAATGTGAAGCCGGTTGTTCTGCATGTTTGTTCAGATATCTCTGGATGCTCGAGAGTAATCCTCTTAAACTTATGAGTTTGTAGTGCAAAAGGTGGTAGAGCAGTCAGGTATCCGCGGCTTCATCATGAACAACCAAATTTGACACGATTTCAGAATAAAAAATTCCCTATTATATCTCCAAAAGCCATTTAAGAACGCTAGCTAGGACTCCGTTTCTTCAGTTCTAAATCCGCAGGAGCACGAATCTTCGCGATGAAGTAGATAAAGAAGAAACAAAAGTTTTGGTAGGATAAAGGAAAATGCCGAAATTGACGTGGCGAGAAAGATTAAGTGGCCAAAAAACACAAGAAACAAACCAAAAAATAACAAATACAACATCTCTTAATTAAAGCTCACAGGAATTAGCATATTTTTTGTACATGTTAAGACAAGCAGCGAAAATTTTTGACTCCTTATTTAACCCATTACATTACTCATATCTTCAAAGAATGTTTATTTTTTTTTCAGTTTGCATTTTTTCTTTTTGCTGAGCAAGTATACTATTTCTCAAAGCCCCAGCTTTAATTTCCAGGGTGTTGTTCACAAGTTCTAAACAAGGCTGTAACAAATAACCGAACAAACCTGAAATTACAGGGTTTCTTAGCAGCATTACAAGCCTTACTCTAAGGCATAGTTTGGAGACATAGTTCACTTACCAAATCTCTCTTAGCAGTTGTCTGGACGGTCCTCGTACAAACGGAAGCGTAGGAGGAAGGTTCATTCACTTCCGCTCGAGAAATGCTGTCGGTCTTTCTAAGAAACTGATTCAGTTAAGGCACACATGCATCCAATAAAGACTGTCACAATTTGCTCCGAAGCGAATATCAATTTTAGTACAAAATACACGTAATAAATATTGCACAGATTAAGGCAGGGAGCTGTCAGTTGCTTAATTAATTTTATCAGCTTTTAAGCTGACACATTCCTGCACGCAAAAGAGGAGTGAAGGGATCTCCGATGTTGGTATTAAAATCACAATCCGCTTGCGAAGGCTGTCAAAAAGCTCTGGTCGCTGCTGGCGCTTGTTTTCATCGCACAGAGGGTAAGTACATAGTCATTTCAATGTACGTCTACTAAACACTAGGAAATAGTAAACATCTATTATATGTTATTGGTACTAAGCTTTAATCCCGTAAGAAGTCCAGTAGGCAACAGTAAGGTCGCACGAAAGAAATTTTCAAGTTACTCAGAGAAAAAAATGAAATAAATTAAAAAAAAAAAAAAACCGTTGTAAAAAATAATTGTATTTAATTGATTTTTTTGAGAACGTAACGGCTGACAAATATACCAGAATGTTAAATGCACTTGCAGATGCTTTGTTTTGCTTGTAAATTCAATTTTTTTGCTAGTCTACCCTACATGCATTACACCTCAGCCGGGCGCGAAGCGCCAGAGGCAAACTGTCTCCTTTATCAATTTAGAATAAGTCTATTGTGTTGACACTATGCAGGATAGCGCTTGGGCCAGCACTAAAACCATACCGAATACCAGGGCTTCTGTACACTTAGGAATGGTGATTTCCTGAGATTTCGGCGCGATTTCTGTAACGAAGCGATGCTGCGCCGCGCCGATCTCTCAGTGATGTGGAGAGGCAGATGTCGGACAGGTGTTCACACTATTCCCGATAGCTTTTCGTCTCGGCACGAAAATCTATCTGTTATAGTGCGAGCAAAGCCTAAGTTCTCGTCCATACATGTTCGGATAATTCTGAAAACGGAATCGTTTCCTCCTGTCCTTCTTCAAAAATCATACGCATCCAATCGCATCCCGTTCTAATCGTTATCGTCCGTCCACATGCAAATAAACAACGACGGAAATGCCACTGCATCCCTTACAGAACATGCCCTGTATGCTGTATGACATCATCGTATTCGCCAAGCGGATGTTTTGTGTGAAAACAATCATATATTTGTTCTTCCTTTTAACCTTCTGCTACTGACGAAAACTATGAGCCGGCGTTTTAAAAAAAACTCAACTCTGGGGAGCGTTTTCAATAACCTGCAGGTTGATGTTGGAAAACGCTGTTTACGTGTGGACGAAAAACTAAAATAGAGAAAAATTGTCTGTTTTCACAAACATCAGAACAGGTGTACACGGGGCCTGAATAACGCTTTAATTTATACAGGTTATGTTTGTTTCCGCTTTTGTGCTCGTTTATGTCGCTTTCTTTCAAAATTGATGAAAATAGTTTCTGGCATTGTCAACGTATGTACTGTTTAAGACAAATTTCCAAGAGGTCAATATGTGAGCCGCACTGTATATATATCATGCCTTATAGCCACTTATAGCTGTCGTCGTTTGGGAGCGTTGTCTAAAGGTACGGTAAAACAGACAACAAAAACGTGCAACTTGTTTTGCAAAATTGCTGCACTGACGAGTTGAAAAGCGATGTTGCGTTTTTTGTCATCCACGTTCAAACCTGTCTTGCAAGAAATAAAGTCTGCTCCAAGTTGCGTGAATCAGTACTCACTTCCCATTGGAAAAAATTACCCAGGAGTCACACACACGGTAATTGCGTCACTTGTTGCAAAACAAGTTTTCCTTGGACCAGTAAAACGCGCAGCACGTACAGATTTTGTCTCTACTCTCTGCAACAACTTTTTGCAAACTGTACTGGGAACAACTTGATTCGTTGTAAGACAGTTTGGAATGTGGGTGGTGAAACGTACAGCATCGCTTTTCAACTCGTTTTGCAGCAATGTTCCAAAACAAGTTGCACGCTTTTGTTTGCCTTTTTATCGTACCTTTAGATCATACTCACTATTCCCTTGTGTTACTATACTTGGGAGCGGTATTGTTGGGGCTTCGGTTTTGGTTTAGAAAAACTTTAGTTAAATAAAGTTTGTTAACATTTAAACATGATATATCCACTTTGCTTCATCCTGTAGATCGTCAGTTGAATTAAAAAGAGCAACAATGGCCCAGTACTCACTGCGAGTCATAATTCGTCACAAATCTTCCACTGCTGGAAACATGGTAAAGTAGAAAACAAGGCGGATACAGCTTGGCTGCACAGTTCCTTGGATGTTCAGAAAACCGACTTGAGGGATATTTTATGACTTTCTCTATTGCATTCGGAGAGGGAGGGGCTCTAGAATGAAATTGCTCTCACCAAATGTGCTTGAAAATAAATGTATTGCCTGCGAGTTCATTCTCACAGAACTGTCAAACTCCTTTCATTTATCTAATTTCCTGGGCCCAGTTGTTCGAAGGCCAATTAACGCTAACCCGGGGTTAAATTTTAATTAAGGTTTCTTACGTTTTTCTTTTATTCAAAAGCATGCATTTTCTTGGATGCTTTTTTTATATTCCTTTTATAGTATCTAATCATCAAATTACAGCAAAATAAATCAAACTGAATTTGCTACTAAGCTGAAATATTTGAATTCAAATTCCTCACTAACACTTGGTTCTCTCTCACCTATTACTATTGACAGCATCAGATAGCATGAGATAGGTAACTGATACACAAACAAAATTCCTTCATAACTACAGCCTGAAAACAAAAAATCAGATGCACAGCCCAGATCTGCACGGGGAAACCAGAGCTGGCATCGCGAAACATACTACTAGCCTGTTTTTTCAGGCTACACTGACTATTGGACTAGAAATTTAAACTGACTTTAAAAATATCTCGGTCAATAAAATAATATAAGCCGGTACCAACATGATGAACAAACTAATATTAATGTTACTATATAATATTTCATAATATACTTTCATTAATTTTATATATTAATATTCTGCAGTTTAGAAGTTTCCAGATGCCTAGTACTAAGATGTTAAACTTTCGTGGGCAACACGATGGTGCGAAACGCTTGATTTCTTTCCAGAAGGGAGGATATCCTTGGCCTACAGCCTATATCCGCAATTTTACGGTAAATGCTTAAAGTTACAGACTGAAATACCCTTATTCGAACTTGCGTCCCAACTTTAGATTTGGTAGAACACCCCCGTGTTATCCTAACCCGCAGCCATTTGGGAAGCCACTTATCAAGATTGGGCGCAAAACCTGCTAGAAATTTATCATATACTAAACAAGTCCATTGCTTACTTAAAGAAAGACCTTAATGTTGGTTTTGAAACGTGATTTCTTTTCGTTATCCCTTATTGGTGCAGGAATGTGCTTACGGTAGTTATTATAGATCGATTATCGCCTACATAAATGATGATTTTTATTGATAAGCCCACGGCTACTTTCCCAGCCCTTTTTTGTTATGTCCACATGGGAAATACGCAATAATTTCTAGATCATTTTCAAGCACGTTTTGTTTATTACAAATTTAGCGTTTTCATCTTAGTTAGTTCAGTTCTAGTGTAGACTTCATGGTGTTAACTCTGTCAGCCATTGGGGCTTCATTTCTATCTACACTCGTGCTCATCAAATATCAAGTTCAGCTTAGCTTTTGATTTAAGGTAACACTGGTGTGTGTGTAAACCAAAGTGAGTATAGTTTTTCTTTTCTTTTGGTTTTTCCAGTATCGATTTCATTATTATAATAGGAATAATTGAGCTTAGTTTTGGTTATCAATTTGCAACTTCGTTTCTTTTCTCTTTATGCGAGGAATCTTTTTAGTCTTGTCATCACTGAGCTACAGTGGTATTAAGGGTTTTTATGCGCTACTCTTCAACATGAGTATGCTGAGTGATTGATACCAGCAGTTTTATCGTCGTATTACTTTAATCACTTTATAGGCTAATTTAGTGTATTTTCTAGCATTATTTAGTTCTCATTCGCTATTTGGTATTATTGGTTTTTAGTCAGATATATTTACACTCTATGTATTTTTTGCTAAGTTTTCGTTCGATTTTATCGTTTTTCAGTTCGAACCGACTTTGTACGACTTTGTACGATTTTGTACGACTTTGTACGACTTTGTACGACTTTGTACGACTTTGTACGACCTTGTACCGATTTCACAACTTAGGGACCTTTTGTCTTGTCAATCGACCCCGTCGATTCTTCTATGTCAAGTTGTGACCTCCGTGCTAGGAACATTGATCTCTGGTTCAATAAATCTGTTCATGTTACCTCCTTCACTTCCCGTCGAGTTCGTTTTATATCGCGCACCGTGTTAACTGTGATTTACTTGGATTTTTGGTTCTGGTATTCTGTCCCTGTAAATTACACTTAATCTCATACAGTTTTTCTTTATGTCTCTATTCTCAAACTTGCTTAATAGAACTCAAAAGCCACAAGAAAAGTATATCATTTTAAAAGACAAAATGCCATTTTCTTTCGAAAGTTGTTTCAAAAAGTCAAAATAGTACCTCATCGCAAAATCAAAAAAGTTCGTGTCGCAAATTTCTTAATGCGCTGCCGTTTAAATCTAGATCTCGTCTTGGTTTTGATGCGTAATTAAACACTGTGCATCGTGTTTGGTAGAATTAATCACGGGCAGAAAATTAGAGGAGAAGATAAACAGAAGGGAAGAAAACATTAACCCGCAACTCCGTTAACCACTGGGTGAATCCAAGAGAGAATGAGCTAGATCATTCTCTCTTTGTGAATCGGTACAAGATCTCGACGCATAAGATTTCTGTGATCCAGCTTTAAGGTCATTGTCAAAAGCGTTTTTTTAATGGTTGCCTCTGATACCGTGGACTAACGATCCAAAAAGACGTTTTGCGAAAGCTTGTAGTTTCCCTACATGCAGTTTATGAAGTGACGAATATTACTATCTGACTTCCATTGTAGAAAGAAACATCGAGGGCAAGTGGAGGAGAAGCGACATTGGACCATCCTCATCCTCATCCTGGACCACATGTACACTGGGTTTTTCCTTGGATTCATGTACATAACGAGGGTGACATCAACTTCAGGCCAGCAAATCTCTTTCCTGCAAAGAGCAGCTCACCCCATCGACCTCACCCAGTTGAACCGGACACCGATTATCGGATGTGGAGTCTTGTTAGCAGGGAGAATGGCAGCCTGGTGCAGCGTGATCCAGCTACTAGTTCCGTGAATTGTAAAGGAAACTTCAGCGATAAAACAGGCAAAAGTAGGTGTTCTTTGTGCTTTCCGTTTCTTGCCCTTTTCCGAGTGTTTTTGTTTATCATATACCACGCTTAGAACTCTCTATTCTGCCCAAAAAATCTTCAAAAGCTTAAGTAAAAACACTTTGGGATACTACTCGTAGAGGCGTATGTGACCGGCGCGAGCGGTTAACATGCACCTCGAACTCCGAATCTGGATATCCGGGATTCAAAGCCTCGCCCGTTTCTTTGTTTCCTTAGACGAGGTACTTTACTCCACTTTGTCTCTCTTCACCCACGTGTTTTTATGGGTACAGGCGACATACTGCTGGGGGGTAACCCTGCGATGGACTAGTATTCCGTAGAGGGGGAGTAGCAATACTTCAAGGCATGCTTCATGCTAAGGAAACCAGGATAAGCTTAGGCAGTTTGGGCCTTTACCTTTTACCATACTCGTAACTGAATAATTATCCTCCTTCCTCTCTCAACACCCTCCACGAACCAGCCACAGTTAAAGGCGGACTGTGGTTCGGTTTAGATTTTCAATTAGCCATGTTACCGTGGTTGCCGGCGAAAGAAAGGTTGCATTCACGTATGTTAAAGTAATTGGCTCTTTTTGTTGCTTTACTTATAATATATGTAGATTTAGCGAGAGCTAAAAGCCAAGCTCCCATAAATAAATTTATAATTTAAAACAAACAATAAACTTGTAATCCATAAATCAGTTCAATTAAGGGCACATTCGTATGACTTTTGAGGGAAAAGCTAAGTGATTTTAGAGTGAAACAAATTTTGCATCGAGTTGATAGTCTGTGATAGTTTGTTGATAGTTTGTGTACACCCAAAAAATAGCACTGGCAATCTTCTTCGGTCACATTTAAGAGCAATAATGGTTCTTGATCACAGTAGATTAGGCGTGGAAAACAAATCAGGCCGAATTTTTGCGTTCGACAAGTTTACTTTACAAAAACTTGCCAACAAATCTGGGTGCGTGCAAACCAACCTTTTTTACTTTTTATACATCACATCTGAGGTGAAAGAGTACTATGAGACGCTGTTTTTATCATACAGACCTCAGACAATTGGCAGTCAGTTTCACAATTTTTCAAGACAAATTGCATTCATTCAATATTCAGGACCATCGAATTGAGTACGCGTGGGCTTTTAGTGAAACCGCTCAAAGAATTTCCAAAGTCACCTATACGGCCAGCCGGTTCTAATTTTTGACAAGCGCCTAATTTCAAAGAAATTTTGAAAGAGTTACGCTTCAACATAATTACGAATTTATTGTGTTTATTTTTTATTGATAGTTTTATGACGATGTGTAATCTTAAAAAGCGTTTGATACGCGCGGCAGTACTTCT
>JBBMOI010000002.1:16352500-16417500 GCA_038088405.1 Porites divaricata
ATTAATAAGTGCTTAATATTTTGACACTCAGATAAAGTGCACTTTTGTAGAGTTATTTTAGCAAACCCGTGAAACGGTATGTAACATTTAGTGCCAAATAGTTAAGAGTAAAGAAATTAGAGTGTAATAAAGCGTATTACTTCCACTATTTATTTTACCGGTTAAGTAAAATCACTCTATCATTGCAAGTTATCACTAGCGATGCTTTTCGAATTTAGCACCTAAATACAATAAAAGATTACTTGTAAAAAAACTCGTGAAATTTCTTTTGACAGGAGTGGAGAAAATGACCCTTCTCGGTTCAAATCCGTTAAATTCCTCTTAATAGCGGAGCTCTGGCGCGCGAAACGCGCCTGCGGAGCACCATGGGTAAGAAAATATGGTAAACTAACCATCCGAGAAAATTTGGTAATCACGTGATCGTACACCGACCGACCGTCCGTCCGCACCACAGGCATACCAATGTTCACTCTCACAATTTCTAGCTACTTTGGGAGCCCAGGAGAAAACTGATTGCACATCAATGTTGTGATCAATTGACAGCTGTCAGGTGTCGACCCATCCTGGTCTAGTATTTTTTGGAAGTTATCCGCTGACAAGTTACTAGTTTTCAGATGATCGCAGGCTCAAGTTAATTTTTTTAAAATTCATATCAAATATGTTGTGTTTATGTCACTATGTCCCAGCACTATTAACATTTTGATTTCAAACTGACCTCGGACGCGAAAATTCAGCCAGTTATTTAAAAATGCAAGCTGGGAAGACAGATGTTTTTTTGTTTTCTCACTATAGTCACGCGTCCAATTTTTATGCCCTGATTGGTGAAAATTTGACAGGTGAGTTCATGCGGAAAATTCATACAGAATCTTGAAACTTATTTGCTTTGACAGCTGAAGCTGATAGAGTTTTGTGACAACTTGTGATGTTGTAAACTGTCTTTTTCCACTGAATGTACAAAATGAAATACAGTTGCTATCAAGAGTCTTCTGTTATTCATGCCTGGTTTCTTTATTAAATTTTTGGTTGAGAAATGCGCTGCTTGTCAAAGTCGGAAATCTGATTTCGGATGGCATCGTTTTTGTTTTTCACCTTGCTGGATGCGTAAGAGAGTTATAAAGGCTCAAGCGATTCTGGTCTTACTTGATAGCTTCCAGGAGCTGCATCTCGAAATCTGATAAACCTGAGTAATTATTGTATTTATATCTATTTTCATGATGTCGAGCGCAGTTTATGAGGCTAGTTTATGCACGTTTGTATTAAGATTTGAGACACTGATCTGACCTAGTATGAGGTTTGATATAAGCTTACAGAATATTAAAAAGGCTTTAGTCGATATTTCACCGCAAATAGAAAGAAAAACCTTTCCGAAGAATATCTAGGTATTTCTTGGGCTGTAGAAAGAAAGCTTTGAGCGATTTTCTTGTCGCGAGTTCATCTTTGAAAACAGCAGACACCGGGAAGCCGGCAGTTTAAACTTAAAGTTAATCTTTAAGCTTAAAGACTCAGGATTCTTAGAGACAATTAAATACTTGTTTTCGTGAATGAAACTTGTTGTCTCTGTAAATGTTCCACCGAATTATATTTCTGATCTTTTCTTTATTGTTAGATAAGTTGTCTCTTGCCATTTTCATCGCTTTGCCGTTTGTTTTCAATCGTTCATGAACATCGCTTGCAGGAGTACTGCCGCGCGTATCAAACGCTTTTTAAAATTACACTTCGTCATAAAAAATAAACACAATAAATTCGTAATTATGTTGAGTCGTGACTCTTTTAAAATTTCTTTGCAAATTTAGCGTTTGTCAAAAATTAGAACCGGCTGGCCGTATAGGTGATTTTGGAAATTTTTTCAACGGTTTCGCTAAAAGCCCACGCGTGTTTCGATGGTCCTGAATATTGAATGAATGCAATTTGTCTTGAAAAATTGTGAAACTGACTGCCAATTGTCTGAGGTCTGTATGATAAAAACAGCGCCTCATAGTACTCTTTCACCTCAGATGTGGTCCATAAAAAGTATGAAAGGTTGGTTTGCACGCAGCCAGATTTGTTGGCAAGATTTTGTAAAGTAAACTTGTCGAACGCAAAAATTCGGCCTGATTTGCTTTGCAAGAATTTGTTTTCCACGCCTAATCTACTGTTGTCAAGAGCCATTATTGCTCTTAAATGTGACCGAAGATGATTGCCAGTGCTATTTTTTGGGTGTACATGTAAGCCTATCAACTCGATGCAATATTTGTTTCACTCTAAAATCAATTAGCCTTTCCCTCAAAAGTCACACGAATGTACCCTTAAGTTAACTGCTTTGTGGATTACAAGTTTATTTTTTGTTTTAAATTATAAATTTATTAATGGGAGCTTCGGTTTTAGCCCTGGCTAAATCTATATTATCATTTTATACATATATAGCTGAGATAACTACAAGCGACATCAATGGGAATTATGTGAGTTTACTTTTCAAGGACCCAACAACTCATAAAAAGTACGTCATGACTGCAAGAGCTGACCAAAGTGGCAATTTTAGTTACATAGAGGCTGTGGTGAGTTATTTGTCAGGCTAAGTATCATCTAAAGAATTATGGAGATCTTTGAGGGTGTTTTCCAAATCCAATAATTGTTTTACAAAAAAATCCCTCGTTTAAAAGTAAACTAGAATATGCTTACCCCCATCGATGTTAAGTTCATCTTCAATGGCCTGTTTATTGGCAAGTTTAAGAGACAAAGGGTTGTATAGTTCTGCAAATATTCTCCAAATAGCAGATGTCGTCCGTGTAGTTGTATTCTTGATGTTCTTGCCTTATACTTTGTAACCTGTGTACATATCCCCCTCTCCTAGACTATTTCTTCCTCGCGAATGGAGTGAAATGTTCCGCCATTTTGTCCTTACCACCAAAACAACTCAACCTCGTCCCAGATATTCTCGGTTAACTGTCCAGTTTTCTTTGACGTCATTTTTTTAGATATCGCAAACTTTTTCCAAATTTGGTCAACAGTAGCTGGTTATGAAATTGTCCGTAGGATTTTATCCAATCAGAAACATAGAAATATTTTGAATGGATGAATAATAGACCTTATTCATGATACCCGCCATCATTCCAGGTGCTTTAGGATCGATGGGATAAAGGCAATGTCACCTAGTATTTCATGGGGTAAAAAATGATAAAATTTACCAATACAAGTAATTGCGGTCAAGTTTGTTTAGTCTATCTAAACGAGAATACGATTCACAGCTGCAGTGCGACTACTATAACCGTGGCCACCTAGACAAAGTTGACCATGCAATTGGGTGACAAGAAAATAACAATACATTCCGAGAAAGTTTATCAATCATAATTACAATGGAAAGAAATCAACAACATAGATCGAAATCACAAAAGGCCTTTGTTTCCTGAGATGTCCGTTAGAGGGAAACGTTATAGTCATATTTTTGAGTTGAGGTCGCATATTCATTGCAAAGTGCAGCAATGTTAGCGAAGAAGTTGCTGCTGGTAGATGACAAAATAACGTACAGCTTGTGTCAAACAAATATGTTTCCTGGATGTAAAGTTGTAAAGTTTCGAATAAAAAAAAACATTGAATAGTGAACACCTTGCTCTCTTGAAAAATGTTTGCTATCAATATTTAACTTTTGTGCTTTGCCAGTTACTTATTGTTTTCTTACGAACTGTTGATTGGCCCCCATGACCAATTTAATAATTCACTGAACAGTGAGCTTCCGACTAAACGAGATCTAGCTAAACTCCATAGTTTAAATGATCTGGATTTATTTAATTTGAATATGGCCTTTGATACCATCCAAACTGATAACGATGCTTTAAATAATGAGCCAGTGTATTAGAAGTCGATATTTTTTTTCATGTAGTCTTAAGCAGTTTACTAATAATCTAACGCAGGATCAAATCGAATTTAGTCTCTCAATTTTTGACAATAACATTAGAAGCCTTAATCGTAACCTCGAAAATCTAGTGACTCATTGTTTACAGGAAATAGGTATTCACTCCAATGTAATAGGTGTCACGAAAACTAAAATCACCAATTCGAATCGCATAATTAAGTAAAATCTCGCATTCTGATTGGTTAACGAAGCGAGTTATTTAGTGTGGAATTGCGAGTTGAAAACGAGGCTAAGCGATATTGTTTCGCATCTACGTAACAACTATCGTCAAATTCTAACACAACAACTGCAAAAAAGGTTTTCTACGATGTCATTTTACCATTGTCACCTTTTGAAGAGTTAAAAACAAACAAAAGCGTTTTTTAAAGTGAGCCGGAGGTTCTTCCTTGTTTTGAACTGAACTACAAATTCTTGGAGAGGCATAAAAGACCTCTTTGGCTGGCGACAACGAGAAACCAAAAAAATCCTGTGAACGCGGCCCAGAAAATGGCAAGACAAAGTTCAACCAAACAAAACGGAGAAGCGACAACGGAGGAAGTGCCAGGGTCGATTGTCACATATACAGAAGAAGAAATAAATACCTTCAAAGACGACATGACCTCTGAAAGCGCGAAAAAGAGTACGCCGCTTGCAGTCGTGTTACTTAGAAAAGTACAAACAGAGCTGAACTTGAACAGCATTTCTAAAACATTTCAAGATACTTACCTTATATCAATCGCAACGTTAAACTTTCAGTGCTTTCCCTTGGACACTGCATTTCTTTCAGTTTTGCCACCGAAGAGGTAAAAGGTGTAAATTATTTTCCTTCTCGAGCAAATGACCAATATGGAAAAAGCTGTTATAGATAAACGGATGAAAGTAAAGAGTGATCATCGCAGTAAATTTTCCAATTTAAGCAATTGGAAAGAAGAAGCCTGAAAAAAAATCAGTGCTTCAACGGGATTCGAACCCATGACCTCCGCGTTGCCGGTGCTTTGCTCTACCAACTGAGCTATGAAGCCACACACATTGGGAGCGAGGTCAATTCTATTGAGTTCATGTCTCCCGTGAGGAGTGAAGTGATGTGAAGTATATGAAATAATTCATATTTGAACTGCGGTTGTAGATGAAAGTAAAGAGTGATCATCGCAGTAAATTTTCCAATTTAAGCAATTGCTCAGAATAAAAACAGAATAAAAACAAACAATATTATTGCTGTTTTCTTTTTTTTTTTCTGATTTTTATTCAATTATGGGATTCAAGGAAAATCCATTACCTGACTCGTGAATTCCACTTTAAATTGCACTTGAAAATCGATATCGCACTCATCGCTTCGCGATTCGTGCGATATCGGTTTTCTCGTGCAATTTAACGTGGAATTCCCTCGTCAGGTAATGAATTTTCCTATGATAAGAATACAGGCCTTTCAAACATACCCAGTTAATTAGCTAGTTACGTTTTTGAACACGTTCCAACACCTCTAGCATGTGATGGTGTAGGCCTCTTTGCGATAAAATACTTAGTTATTCAGTTTTAAAAAAAGTTTCGATCGAATCTTTTCACTAGGCATTGTGGATAGAAATTTCTTTTCTTGAGAAGAAAAACGTGATCTGTAGAGTCTTATACCGTCAACGCAATTCTCTAGAGAGCTTTCTTAAATACTTGGAAGAGACTATCGGTAAATTTACTCCGACAGGAAAGAACTCATGTCTCTTAGATGATTTTAATTTATGTCTACAAAAAATCGAAGCCTGTAATTACAGTCCCGACTTCTTACTAGCTCTTCAACGTTGTTATCTCCTTCCAACTATTGACAAACCAACACGTGTTCACAACAATTCTGCAAGTTTAATCGATAACATGTTTGTAAACAATCCTGAGCAGGTGCTAATCAGCGGTAATCTCATTACTGATGTCAGCGATCATTTTTCGCAGTTTTGTATTTGACATCAACAAGAGATACAATTAAACGGAAGCAAATCAAAAAACGCGATCTTTTGCATTTCAATCCCGACAGTCTTAACAGCAACCTTGCTACGATCGACTGGAACGCACGCAAATGATATAGACGAGCTATTTTCACCTTTCTAATAGAAATTTTAATAAAATTACAAATAAAGATGCACCGATTAAACCCTTTCTCAACGTAGCGATTAAACAATTTTCTAAGCCTTGGATAAAAAAAGGTATAAGATCGTGAATAAAAAAAAAAAAAAACAGACTGTACCAAATTGCCGATCAGGAAAAGTATAAATATTATCGCCTTTTTTAATAATAATTTAAATAATATGAAAAAAACATGGCAAGGCATAAATGAATTATTAAATCACTGCACAAGAAAGTGTAAATCTGTTGGTAAATTAAAAGACCCAGATAACCACATTACTAATGATTCCTCTCGTATACCTAATATCTTAAATAAACATTTTTCAACTGTTGGCAACATCTTAGCAAGCAAATTGCCACCGGCCGAGCGCCCCTTCACAGAGTACCTAAGTACGTCCAGTTCGCCAGAACTTTCGTTTTTCTTCAAACCTGTAACTCCATCCGAAATTCAATATCTTATACTACTACATGATAAATTTCTGCAATTTGATTGGCTGTGGTATTTCAGCTTAATTTGAAATACCTACATGTGAAAATTACAAACCTTGTGTGGGTAGTAGTATAAACAAATAATAGCATGATTTGTTCGTGATATTTGGCATAAATACTACTCGTGATATTTCAAAATAATCTCAAATTTCACAGGCCTAACGGCTCGTGAAATTTCGTATAACAATTTCGAAATATCACTGGTGGTATTTATGCCAAATATCACTACAAATCATGCTTTTACCTATACAAATTTTACCTATACCAAACAGCAAACTTTGTAATTTTTCGTCCATACCAAAAAAAAAAAACAAAAACTCAACTATGACCCCCAGGTTTATGTTTTTGACAGTGAAAGCAATAAAAAGGTTACCCTTGAACGCCCAAACTTTATTAAATGTCTTGGACTGTTAATCGATGAAAATCTATCTCGGAAAACCCGTATTCACTCTGTTGCAAACAAAATAAGTAAAACAATATTGGGCCAATTGCGAGATTAAGACATATTATCATTCGATGCGTATGTTTCTTCCTTTTCATTGGCCGAGAGCCCACCACGTGACCTGCAAATAACTGCCTACAAATAATGGTGTGCTCATGCGCAATGTTGTTCAACTTTTTTTAGCTTTCACCGGCGAAAAATGTCTGATTGGTCGTCGCGCGACCACGTGACATTGCCAAATTCAAAATGGCGGCAATACCTCCATACTTTGTTTATTCCAGTGGAAATAAGGTTAATTGCGGCTTAATACGAGTTGCAAATGCACATCGGATATTTTTAGAGTAGCCTAGACTTTTTATTATCCTTTTTCACCTATTCCTATGGGATGCTCGCGATTTGGCCGGTTTTCGGGATTCAACTTCGGAACGAAGGACAACAATGTTTCTGAAAAAAGCAGGGTCACCAGAAAGAACGGCCTTTGTTCACAGCTCAATGCAGCAGATAAATAAGACACTATGGGTCCTTTGAAATTGCTTACACATCTGGTAGTTATTTTTTTATTATTTTTTTCCCTGAAAGGTAAAGCAAAAATACTTTTTCTCCAGCAACACTTTCCAATTTACAAAGAAAGCTTGAACACGAGCTAAATGAACTTTAGTGTCTGCATTCAGTCTTTTCATTGAGAACGGGTTCAATTTTAATATCAAAACTTTAAAGCCGTCTTTAAAGAGAACTTTGATTCAAGTGTTAGTTGAAAAAATACTGATTATATTTTTTCAGTTTATGAAGATTAAAAAGGTGATGCATATAGTCTAAAGTGCTACAAAGGAGTAAAAACCCAGATATCTCCATAAATAAATTTTATTGACACTGTCAGGGACATGTGCTTTCCTTGAGTACACATTTTTTCGTTAAAAAATCTTGTTTGTGAGGCTGCACTTTGTTTGATGCAGGATCAATCAATCTTTTCTGAAGAGAAATGAAAAGTAAAGTATGTTAACATGTCAGATACTTCAACACTGCCTTAGCCAACAACTAAGAAGAAACTGAACTTCAAATCAAAAAACCAAGTGAAAGCTACTTCACTGTGAAACAACAACCACTTCAAATATATATCACATTAAATTCATGCAAAATGTAGACCTGATGAGAAGTTTATAAGAATAGAAACAAACGATAATTACAATGAAACTATAATTTTTGAATGAGATCTGTGAGTGTCCTCTCATAATCCTGACAGAAGATCAAAATTGGAAACTGCACATCCTACACAACTGCATTCATCAACATGATCCAACGAAAATTTCATTAAGACTCAAAGTTTACTCCAAGCTTTACACTCCTGTAAGTTTAATTTGTGATGATTTGTTTTTCTTGGAAAGAGCTTTTGAATACTTAGTAGCATGTTAACTCTGTCATTCATTTTATAAATTGGCTCCCAAAAAATTTAAGCCAAAAAAAAATGCATATAAAAACAAAAGCATTCACAGAAAAATTACCCTGTTCTTCTCCTTCCAGGATCCAATTTTCAAGCAAAGAAGCACCCCCAACTGAAAGCCTTGTGTGTAAAAAATTTAGTAATCCCAAGCCAAATTTATGAGCAAAATAATCAAAACTTTGATCCTTCAATTATAAAATTGCAAGCAGTTGTGCACATTGTAAACAGGATTTTTTTACAAATCAAAATGTTGCTGGACCTATCGAACTGTAGCTCCAAGACGGTCTAAGCATTTTAATGAAAACACTCTCAAATTTTCTCATTCGACAGTTCGGATAAAACTCAAATTTCTGTAACATACAAAGCTGTAATAATGTGCAACAACAATGAAATGTGCACCGATCGACAAAAAGACGTTACGAACTACGCACTTTAGAAAACTGCTGCAACCCGGCCGCTTTCGATCCACTAGCCACAAGCCAATTTACACAGCAAGACAATGGCTAAGAATATTTCTTTTGTACCGAGTGACACGAGATTAAGTTGAACCAAGCGTAAGCTTATTTTTCTGCCATAAACAGTGTAAACACACGGAGATTTAGCATCTAAATATAGTTTTTCGAGCAACAAAGTACAAGCTAAGTCATATTAACAAAACAAAGCCCAAAAAGTCTCTCCCTCTACTTTTCTTTGTTGAATCCGTGATAGGAAACTCGAACTAAACAACAAAAACATTTTGGGTAGCGTTGTAATACGCTCTTCGATCAACAGTCGAATGTTGTCGAATGTAAAGTCGAATTTTGACACAAAAACGGGATACACATTTAACAAAACTGTCGCTTCCGTGCCAATCGGTACAAGCTTATTTATATACCAAAACAAAGCCCAATAATTTTTCTTTCACTACTTTATAATTTCTTTTTGTACCGAGTGGCACGGAACATGCAGTAAACAAAGAGAGTAAAAATTACCCGCCTTTTCGGCCTGTCTTCCACATGCAAACCAGCGATCTCAACGTCAACAAAACTGAATCAGACCATGCCACTGCGATGTTTCGCCAGTTCCAGGACGCTATATTCTATAGAGAACACAGCTCCGTCAAAACTTCGATCAAAATAATTTTTGATCTCTTACAGTGGCAAGAAATTGCAACGTTGTCACTGCCAAAAAAAGCTGCCATCGCTTCTTTCATCTCAACAACATTTCGCGGGCAATTTTGCCTCGGAGCCAATGACATTGCCCGAAATCGATCACGTGTCATTTTTTGCAGAGCATGCGTAGACATTTTTCGCCAGTGAATTTTTAGCTGCAAATACTATTCTGCTCATGCGTAAATGAAACTACGCTTGCTCCTTCTTGCGATCGTGGCAGATCGCTCCGCCGACTTGGCAGAGAGCGATTTGGCATGTTTACTCGATCAAAAGAACAGTTAAAATACTAAAAAAGCCACAAAAGTTGCTTATAACGTTTTTCGAGAATATCTAAAAGAAAAAAAAATTGACGAAGAGTCACTCACTTCATCAAAAGAAAAGTTGGCATCTGTTTTGAGAAAATTCTACGCTGAAGCGAGGAAAAAGAATGGCGAGCTTTACACCAAAGCTTCATTTGTTGGGATACGCTTTGGCCTTCAACGGTTCTTCGGCTCACACAAGATTGATGTCATCAAAGACCCTGAGTTTTCTGAAGCCAATGCAGTTTATCAAGCGGAAATTTCAGAGCTTAAACGGGAAGGAAAAGCTCACACACTACACAAACCACCGATAAACAAAGATGACATCAAGAAACTGTATGAAAGTGGACTGTTTAGTTTAACTTAGCCGGAGACACTCCAAAACAAAGTTTTTTTTTGAAATTATGCTTTTCTTCTGTAGAAGAGGACGCCAGAACTTGAGAGAATTAAAGAAGGAAGATTTCTCTACCTGTACCGACTCGTCTGGCGTCAGATATGTGTGCAAAGTGAAAGATGAATTGACAAAAAACCGGCGGGAAAACGACGAAGCCCAGGAATCACAAACAATATTTGAAACTGGTGGGCCTTTTTGCCCAGTTCTGTCGTTTGAAAAATACGTCACTCGCCTTAACCCGAATAACGAGTTCCTTTTTCAGAGGCCCAAAAAAGGAGTAGATAAAAGCGATGAAGTCTGGTACGACAACATGGTCGTTGGCCAACGCACGCTTGGTGAGAAGATGAAGAAGTTGTCTATCGAAGCAAAGCTCTCTTGTGTGTATACGAATCATTCAATCAGAGCAACTACGATCACGATACTCGACGAGTCAGGATACGAAGCCCGGCATATAATGGCAGTGTCAGGTCACAGGAATGAAAGTAGTATTAGGAGTTATTCTTCCCAAACAAGCTTGAGCACGAAGAGGAAAATGTCGGAGACATTATCCGAATCGCTGAGCAATAAGAAGACCGTAAACCAAAGCGAGATTCCTACCGCAGAGAGTGCACTGCAACCACTTCTCACAGCCTCTCAAGAAGAGCACATTCTTAACGAGCTAAGTATCGAACAATCTAACACACAGCAGACAGTTAACAATTTTTACAACTGCACTTTTAACTTTTCGTCTTAAAAGTAAATTTTCAACCGGCGTGTTGATGCTACTCATTATTGAATGAATACATTTTACCTTTTTGTCGGATTTCAAGTTCTTGAAGACTGTAAACTTGTTCTTAAAATTCTTCATGAGTTTAATTGCTGGATACATTTTGTTATGGAACGGTTAACTGTATTTACAAGTTAAAGTCGAAAGAATAAATTATTGAAATGAGAAGGAAACCATTTGATCTCTGTCATTACTCCTGGAAGGCAGCGCGCGCTAACCGCTTTCCGAAGATATTATGTATTAAAAAACAAACTCGATGATCGAATGATAAAACAATTATTGAACTCGGTTGTCGCAAAATATCGTGATTTGTCAGTGTCTCGCAGATCAATTATTTGCCTCAGCCTTCGGCTTCGGCAAATAATTGATCTGCTCGCCACTGACAAATCACGATATTTTGCTCAACCTCGTCCAATAATTGCTAATTGTTCCCACTTGCACCCTCCTAAATATTTATCAGTCACTAATTACACCTTATCTAACCTACGGTCTTATCTCTTGGGGCAACGTGTGTAAAACTTTCCTTGACCAAATTCTTTTCTTTTAAAAATGGGCACTTCGTTTAATATATTTTGCTGAAACAAACGACCACGCAATACCTTTTTTTGTCAATGCAAAAATTCTAACTTTACAGGCTCTTTATTATGAATCCGTTTGTAGTCTCATGTATGATGTAAATAAAAACACTGCTCCGGATAATATTTTGAAACTCTTCTCTCTAAATTCTAGTGTTCATATTTACAATGCACGTGCCTCAATCGCTGAACATTTTTATGCTAAAGAATCTCGACGCAATGTCAAACGAAATGCTTTTTCGCGTTTTGGGGTCAAAATTTGGAATGGGATACCTCAAGTTCTTAAAGAGAGCCCGAAAAGGGTTTTTAAAAGACCACTAAAAGCGATGCTACTCGATATCCTTCAAACGGAAGACTCCTATATTGATGTCGATAAGATTATTGTGAAAATGTAAAAGTAATTCTCTTGTCCTTTATTTTCATTTTAGTTTTTTTAAATTTCACTTTAATTAATAGTGTCCTTGTATTTAAGTAGAAAAGCATTTATTTACTGTAAAATATATAAACTTATTTAACGTCTAACTTCTTTGTATTTGTCTAGTTTCTAGTAAATTATGTAGCCTAGCCTGCCTCGAATAGCCTCGCTAACTGCAGACCAGTCCCAATGTACCTCTTGTTATATTTCCAAATTTTAAACAAAGTTGAAATTAGTTGAAGTTGGCCCACAACCAACTTTCTTAGAATGTATCCTTGCATTGGCAAATTTTTAAACTTGTTTGCCCTCCTGACTACGTCGGCATCACGTGATGGCGTGTATCGTGAATAAGGTCTATTGCGGTCTGCTGTGGATAAGGGCTCGATTATCAGCCACTGTTCGGGAAATGAGCCCTCGCTCCTCCCCATAGAAGACCCTTCTCGGTGTGGACCGATAAATTAAACCTGCTGTTTGATAGTGTCAAAGAAGACTTAAACAAAGGTGAAATCGCAAATCGCAAGCTGCGGATCAAAACTTTAAATCTCTTCTCGTGCGAGAAAAAAAAAACAGTAAAGAATAGCGATGCCCTCTTACCACTGGCTTGTGTTACAGAAAATAGGAGAAGTTTGGGAACTTGCACTTACAGTGGGCCTTAACTGATCTTAACTTTACTTCACTGTTTAGTTATTTAAAAACAAGTAACTGTTGCTTCGAAGTATTGCCTCTCCTCCGATCCACTGACAAGCAAACAATTGCCCTCGACTTCCACACGCGCCCATACATACAAATGGCCTCGCTTATGGCCCTTTATGGCGTTTTACCAGGCAGTATCGGTCAATTCACTTCGGTCACGTGACTCGAAACGCATTGGCAGAGCGGAATAATGAGGCCTGGGGACAAGACAGAAAATGACCAATCATAACCTATGAGGAAGCTCTCTCGGCAATCTCTGAGCTTTGCTCCTCAAGCTAAAATTTCGTTGAAATAGAGCAGCAGCCAAATTAATCCCGTATCCCGTACAGACATTTTGTGTATTCCCGAATCCCGCGCTGTATTGTGTATTTGCAGACCCTTCTATATTCGTACAACTAGACTACCATTGTTGGTGAATTTTTAAACTGTTTGTTCAGAATGAACAGTGCTTGGGGATTTGAATAATCAAAATTATTCTCTCTTGATTCGTATGATATTTTTGTCTTTCTTGTCGTATTTCAGGCAACTACATCAGGTCAATATTCTGACGAAGCAACATTTATACCTTTCTACTATTGGAGTTATACTATTTTCCGGAACAAGTGGTTCAGCAAAAAGTACTTGGGCTGTGATAACAAAGACAACATGACATTGGTGGATATGGCCTTTCTAGATTATCCAAATCCACAAGCTCTGTTTATTCTGAACAAAGTTTAAAAATTTACTAACAACGGTAGTCCAGTGAACAACTTGACGCAAGAGCTTTTGTTACACATTAAATGGTATATTAGTCGCCACTAAGACCTATAAATTTCAAAGATATTTTAAGCAATTAAGGTTTTTGTTGATTAAGTAAAATATGTCAGCGTGGACTTATAATTTGATTATACAGACACCTACAGGTTTGTAATGATAGAGTGAATAAACTTAAGTTTCAAAGTATCACAGACGAAACGATCAAAATAAATATGTGTGGATCTGGTTGCTAAATAAATGTTTTGAGTATTTTACCTTACTTATTGTGTCGTGTCCGAGCTCAGAAAAAGCTGAATTTAATTCATTCTGTGAATGTGAGTCCGACGATCCGTTCTTAAATCACACAGGACGCTTAATGAACGAAACAAAATAGTATATTGTCGTGTGAAGCTAACCTATTCAAGCCCTTTATTAGCACCCTCTTAATTACTAGAACATGAATAGTCGATGATAAAAAATTCTTGGGATTTATTACCAGCCGCTGTTAGGAAAATGAGCCCTCATTCCTTCCTCAATAAGAAACTCAGGACACGATGTCGGACACGATCAAACAACTCGTGCGTCAAGCCGTCTCGGGGAGGAACAAGACCAGAGCCGAGAGGACGAAGGCTGGACTGCTTGGGCCAGTCCAAAGTCTAGCGGAAAGGCCTGGGATGAGTACTAGCTGCAAAGAAAATGAGTTTGCACTTATAGGAACCATGCACCATTATTGCAACAAGAATGCATGACAGGCGTCAAATCTTAAGTGCTGCGCTCCTCAAGGGACGAATGGAAAATCCCCGGGAACACGCCAGCCACATTTCGACAGGATACATTACACTACTATACCTTTCGGCTCTACTAGTTACTAGAACGGCCTCCTGGTGGAATATATATCCAGGGTTGCCTTGTCCGTGGGGTGTACTCACAAAAGGGTAAAAGGGTTGTAAAGGGTTGCTCTTCCCTGAGTTGCAAACCTCATTACATCGTGCTGTAGACATTGTAGAAAATTTTTGTTTACAAATGTCACGACCTATTAACCGTAGCATCCCTCCAGACGCACCACGCGCGGCACACAGTATGTATTGTTTTCAAATTTTCATATATCTCTGATTGTAACCGCTTTTCTGGCAGTTGCCTGATGATTGCTTCTGATGAAGCATGAAACTTTGAGTAGCAATTAAATGTCTTGGACCAAACAATCCAGCTCTCCGACTACTTTATTATCTATTGCTCTAGTTTAACTGTTGAGCACTCTAGTAGCCGATCAGGTATAAAAACTGCTTATACATTTAAGTAATGGTCCGTGTAAGAGGTAGGCAGGTGAATAGACTAGCACTGTTCACAGTCCTCTATTTTCCGTAAGATCGTCGAGATCGAGCGCTTTGCGTTACGGGCTGTCATCTTGCATGAGTGTCAAAACTACGTAGGAGGAGGGGGCGGTCCCGACGCCCTCCCCCTCGGTACTTTTGAAAATCAAGATGGCCGCCATTAACGCTAAAGACGCGCTATATCTCGACGATCTCACGAAAAAATAGGGGACTGTGAACAGTCTAGGCCCTGGGTAGTTGTTTTCGTTGTCAGGCCGGATAAGGAGGAGATCGGAATAAGATCAAATAACTGTTGCGCTGAAAATTGGAGTACAGCTGGGCATAAAATGAAATAGCGATATATTTAACAATTATTCCTCGAGCCCGAATGGGCTCTGAGATCAATAGCCCATGAGGCCGAAGGCCGAATGGGCTATTGACTCAGAGGCCATGAGGGCGAGAGGAATAATTGTTTTAGTAAAATCCAACTAGTTGGTCAAAAATATCGAGAATAAAATAAACTTTAGCTAGTTAAAGCTAGACTATAATCCTTTTTTGCCGCCAAAAAGCCCGCGCTTTTCGCTACTAGTAGGCTATAACATATAGCCTAGTAGTAGCTCAACCAATCAGAACGCAGCATTGATGATAGACCACTAGCTGGATTTTACTAATTGTTGTTATTACAAGGATGAATATAGTTCTCGAAGAGATGAAGAACACTTGAGCTTGAGGTAAGCTGCACTCAACTCAATTTGTAGTTTTCCCACCTCCGCGAGCATTATGTGTTATTCATTTGCGTTTGCCCTTTGCGAAACCTCAATATTCCGTGTATCTTTACCCATCTCTCATTTTTTCCTCTCTAGACTACTTCATCAAGAGAAATGGAAGTTCCCCGTGTTCCTTAAATTAAAATGAAAGAATTGAAATTTGTGACACAAGTTTACAGTTTGTGCCCTTGAGTTCTGACCCGGGAGTACTCCCTATAATGGCCTACTCAGGGAGGCTCCGCCCGAAAGGGGTACCTTTTTATCAGGCTTCAGGTTTATGAAAGGGCAGGGAAATCGTTGAAGTATGGGAGAGGGTAGGGAAATCTGTCATTTGGGTCTGTGAAAGGGCCCAAAGGGCTAACAGATGAATTTTATGGCTTTATAAAGTCGAGAAAAAGTTCTGTTTTTTAAATTGATTCCTATTTAAATGACAGTGCATTTACAGCAGTTAAAAGGGTTGCAAAGTTCTAAACAATAGAAAGTGTACGAAAAAAAAAAAGTTATATAAGAGCCCATGACTGTAAATATCGAGAATCGCTGGCCAGGCTAAAAAAATCGAAAATTCTGATAATTTGTTCGAAAAACCCCTTTGGGGAACTATCTTCGAAAAAAATATTTTCAACTTTCAAGAATCTATAGTTTTCGAGAAAATGAGGAAAAACGAAAATAGCGGTTTTTACCTAATTAATTATGCAAAAATTAGAGAAAAAATGACCTACTTTATCCCGTCTGTACCGAGGCAAGATTCAAAGCTATAAAGCAGAAATATTTTCGTTTAAAAGAATTCTATCTTTCTTTCTATCCATGGTATGTTTTAAATCATAAACATGATTTGGAAATTTTTTACGGTTTTTTAAACACTACCACGAAGCGCACTTTTTAAAATGGCTAAAAAATGAGCGACTTCAGAGGCAAAAAACTCACCTTGGTATGTGTGATACCTAGCCAAAATGTATACTAGGACAAAGCACAGCTCTTATATTGACAGAATATGAAATAAAAAATCTGGGTACTCCGGATTTGCCTTTGCAAAATAAAAAGTTTCGTGACCACCAGCGGCAAAATGTCACAAATTTGCCTAAGTCAACTTTGTAGAGAAATGATGCCGCCTGATTTTTTCTTTGTAGTTTCGGTACGTGGTATATTCGAAACGTAGAAGAAAGGATGAAAGCGACTTTAAATGAAGCTAAAATTAAGTAAAGGATCTGAAAAATTGATATTCCTGATAACAAATTGCTGTGAAGGTTGGTGACACAATGTAGCAAATTTGCATACAAATGCATCTGCATATTCCTATCGTACACAAGGACGCATTTCAATACTGTTAGCATCACGCAATATTTGAGGTTTGAAATAGCATAACCAAGAGAATAGCTAATGTTAGATGTTTTGTAATTTGTATGTTAGCTCTTCTTAATTGTACATTATAAAATTAAGGTTGTTCAGCAATTGTTGTTGGGTGTTGGAGTACTGTATTCTGCAATTGCGTGACCGTTGTCAAATTCATCACAGTCAGACTTTATTTTTACCGGGTACGATAAAAAAAATGTGAGCTTATGAAGTAGTGTGTAAAGAAATACTATTCATGTCAGATAACTTAACTTTACTTTATTCACCTGAATGAATTTCACCGTCATACATCTTTCTTGGAGTGGGCACATGCTTTTATGGTACCGATAGTTCATTCATCAAGGCATTTTGGGGGATTTGTCATTAATAACACTATACATCATATCCTGTAAGTTTTCAATCAACAAAAATCCGAAATAGTTAATTTTCTCAGTAGTTTTTCAAAGTTATACTTTGGTGAAATTGCCACGTCTCGCATATTGAAAATAACGTAAGTAAAGACGAGATTAAAGTAATCATTGCCCCCTTTTCTCTCTTTTCTGAAATTCTTCCTCCCGCTCTTTCTGCCTCTTCACTGTTCGTGCGTTCAACACTATTAAGTCCAGACACGATTTCGAACACCCAAAGATGGTCAAAGATCGCCAAGTGGACCGACCCGTAATTGTGCCATTGATTAGTTAAAACTTTCATTGAACGGACCCAATTGTCCTCTCAATAGAAAAAGTAAATCAGATGGAGGGAGTACTGCCGACACTGGGGTCGTTTTGGTGTTTTTGTTTTTAACCATGGATATCCTTCATGAACCCAGTTAGCTTTCCATTTATTCAACAAGGTTATAAACTGATCAAAATCAACAATTAAGGATGGATTTTTTCACTGGAACCTCATTTAGCAAATTTTCACCTATCTTCGAGAGATACACAAACAAAAAAGCAACATTTGGGGTAAAAAAAATCTACTTCCAATTTTTTTATTCACCTTCTATTCACTACAGATTAATTAAATGTCCCTTTCCTGAAAAGTTAGCCAGCCAAAATTCCTTGCAAAACAAAGACAGTGGGAAGGCGATCAAGTGCTGAAGCAACAGAAGAAGAAAGGCAAAGGGAAAAAAGAGAGCGGGAGAGAAAGATCGATATAGGTTCGTAAGAGATGTCCAAATTTTGGCTTCTGTGAACGCGGCAAAAAAGCTTCTAAATTTGTGTACGTCCAATTGAGCAGTCTTGTGTTGCAAATCTCTTTTTCAGCCATTCCCATATCAAACTAACTGGCTAGCCTGCATAACAGGCGTGCATGCTTTTGTCAGGCGAGCAAATGCAAGCGCGAAGCGAGTGAGGAGAGAGGGGTATGTCTGAGGCGGAATGCAAAAAAAAAAAGGAATTTGGAGAGGCCGTTGTTTTTTCTGCTTCTTCTCCGTCGCGCTTGTCTGGCGCTTCTCACTCACTTCGCGCTTGCCTTCGCTCTCCTGCAAAAACGTGGAAAAAAATAACGCCTGTTATGCAGGCTACTAACTAATTGAAAGCCGGACCACAAAGGAGGATTTGGTCAAAAGGCGGGGTTTTCTTCCACTAAAATTGGTCGTCAAAAAATAGTTAAAGAGGCTATGCCAGGCTAATTGATAGTGCATTTTAAAAAGCTGATATGGTCTTCATTTCGCATCAATTTAGTTCCAAAAATTATGATCCAGTTTTTTTTTATGTAAGGATGATATTTAGGCACTGAAACTGTTTCCTGTCGCGTTCTCTTGCTACTGATGGCCAGGATGGACATGGACTGAAAATTGGAAAAATTGGGCTATCTTTTTCAAGTTTAAATGCATCACCCAAAAAGATATTTTTGGCTAGTGCTCCCTGATAAAATGATATCTTCTTCATACCCCACATGTAAATCTACACTGAACATTTTTTGACTGGGTAAAGGCGGTAAGTTATAGCACAGAATCAACCTAAAACAGCAAATATACTGATTTGGGGTCTTCTTGACAAGAACTGTCACAGGGAGCCCAGGACCCCCGCCTCACACATTGACAATCTGTAACCAGCTGTTGTCATGTTTCGCTCCTGCGGATATGTAATATTAGATACTGTCATTAATTGGAGGGCCTGCTGCTAAGAGCGAAATATCTAAATATTGGATTTTTTTGCCTGGTGTCACAAATGGCTAGAGCTAAAATTTTCACGGTCAAAATTCCAAACCAAGAAAAAAATGTTTTTCCGTAATTGTTTTGGTAACGGCACATGTTATTCAGCAATTACATAGTCCTCAGCCCCTCGCATAAGCCATAACTAAACATCAATTTAAGAGCAGTTTTATCGCATAACTTTTTTTCCCCTTTGTCTGAAGTTCTTTCCTTCTTTACTTTGGGAAACGGTTAGGCGTAAATAAAACCGCCGATGCCACTTACTTACCTCGCTCTGTTATTTAGCTCCTTGGTCGCTATCAATTACCCTGCGAGCAGGAGCAGAGGCCCTTCGATCTTCCTAGATAAGTCGGGAAGAGGAAGAGAAGGGTAACTATCAACTAAACAATGATTCGATCGGACGTTCCGGGGTGAAGGCACGAGCTGGGACATTGTGGGTACTGACGTTAATACTCCTGAGCAAAAGGCAGGTATTTCTTTAAACAAAACTCGGGTCTGCTGTAAACTGAAAAACGTAGTCAAGTTACACTTTTACTCTACGTCGCCTGACTGCCCGGTTAATAAACGGTACTTACGTCGATATAAGTTCGTTGCACATACTGCGATAGGCCAGGGGCGTCAAAGATGACCTTTCTGATACTTACTCTTTTCAAGATGATGCTACGTTTTGCAAGCACTCAACATGGGTGGGAGTTGGTTAGAGTAGCTCAAAAGGTGATTTAATTATTTTGCTGGAGTACAGTTGAACCTCCATGTGCGACCACCTATCCAAGACACCAAAACCCACCCAGTTAAGTCTTACAGTTGGAATCTCTCCTGTAAGCGCCCGCGACCACTAATTGGTACTGACTGTTTAATGATTTTACATTGTTTTTAACCTTTTGTAAGCGACCACCTGACGAGTTTTCTGATCTCTTGTGGTAGGAACAACAACAACATGGAACTGCACATATCGTAACTTGGAAATTGCATGTAATAAATTATCTTCCTTGAAGTGGATGTGTCCAGTTTTCTTCTCAAAGAAACCTCCTGTGGTTTGTGGTTTGTGGTTCGATTCTCGTAAGAGACCACCTCCCGTTAGCGACCATTAAGTCTGCGCATTTTGGGTGGTCGCTTTCGGGAGGTTCGCCTGTAGACTCCTTTTCCAGTTCTTCGGTGGCGTCGGCTGGAACTTGTTTTGGTTCATAGGTTTCGCGTATAGATTTACACACTAAGGGGCGGCGCTGGCAGGTGGTACAACTTCGCGATGAACTTTCGGAGGAGAGAAACCGCTGGACCGTATGAACTACGATCACGTATAGCTGTTTCCTAGGGCCTTTGGTAGCTGCCTAATTATACCTCTATTTGTGAAAAAGCAAAAAAATTAACCAAGGGACGGTTTGTTGTTTGTAATACGGAGTAAAAAAATCAGATTTCAACATCTGACAAGAAAATGCTAACATTTAGTGCGTGACTGACAGGCATGCAAAGTTAGTATCCCTTCTTTTCTGAAAAGAAAATAGACTACTGAGAAACAAATGATGTTGCGAACAACGCATTGTCTGTTCAAAGCAAAGTTTCCATAAAATTTCATAAGGAGGAAAAAAAATCAGTAAAAGAAGGCGGAGCTGCACGAGACGTCGTTGCGTGACATTGTTACTTTGACTGTTAGTTTATGACTTCCTCTCACGCAGTGTATCCCGTTCGCAAAAAAACCTCCTTCAAAATAAAATTTCAAGGAAAATATCCCTACCTATTTTAGATATACCGGAGGCGAATTTACGATGATACAGATGGATGCTGATACAAGGAGTTAGGAAAAGAAACGAGAGACATGGGATATAGTTTACATAATAATTCAGCGCTTTTACATAACGCTTCTTCGAGGTCGTTTTTTATTATTATTTTTTTTGAACGGTTAATTACTCTGATATTTTAACATAAACTTTATCAAAAAACGTTTTCTTGCTTCGTGATGTTTCCGAACATTAGATACTGACCCTGAATTGAAACAAAACCGGCTGCCGCAACATTTCTCTACAAATTTGACTTATGCAAATTTGTGACATTTTCCACTAGTGGTCACGAAACTTTTTATTTTGTGAAAGCGAATCCGGAGTACCCAGATTTTTTATTTCATATTCTGTTAATATAAGAGCTGAACTTTGTCCTAGTAAGCATTTTGGCTAGGTATCACACATACCAAGGTGAGTTTTTTGCCTCTAAAGTTGCTCATTTTTTAGCCATTTTAAAAAGTGCGCTTCGTGGTAGTGTTTAAAAAACCGTAAAAAATTCAAAATCAAGTTTATGGTTTAAAAAGTACCATGGATAGAAAGAAAAGATAGAATTCTTTTAAACAAAAATATTTCTGTTTTATGGCTTTGAATCTTGCCTCGGTACAGACGGGATAAAGTAGGTAATTTTTTCTCTAATTTTTGCATAATTAATTAGGTAAAAACAGCTATTTTCGTTTTTCCTCATTTTCTCGAAAACTATAGATTCTTGAAAGTTGAAAATATTTTTTTCGAAGATAGTTCCCCAAAGGGGTTTTTTCTGACAAATTATCAGAATTTTCGATTTTTTTAGCCTGGCCAGCGATTCTCGATATTTACAGTCATGGGCTCATAAAAGGGTAAGGAGTTGGACCTCGGGGCGCAGCCTCCCCGTAAAATATAGATTTAGCCAGGGCTAAAAGCGAAGCTCCCATTAATAAATTTATAATTTAAAACAAAAAATAAACTTGTAATCCAAGGGGCACATTCGCGTGACTTTTGAGGGAAAGGCTAAGTGATTTTAGAGTGAAACAAATCTTGCATCGAGTTGATAGGCTTACATGTACACCCAAAAAATAGCACTGGCAATCATCTTCGGTCACATGTAAGAGCAATAATGGCTCTTGACCACAGTAGATTAGGCGTGGAAAACAAGTTCTTGGAAAACAAATCAGGACGAATCTTTGCGTTCGACAAGTTTACTTTACAAAATCTTGCCAACAAATCTGGGTGCGTGCAAACCAACCTTTTATACTTTTTATACATCACATCTGAAAGAGTACTATGAGGCGCTGTTTTTATCATACAAACCTCAGACAATTGGCAGTCAGTTTCACAATTTTTCAAGACAAATTGCATTCATTCAATATTCAGGACCATCGAAGCACGCGTGGGCTTTTATTGAAACCATTTTAAACTGTTTTAACCGTTTTTTATTGATAGTTTTATGACAATGTCTAATTTTGAAAAGCCGCGCTTGATACGCGCGGCAGTACTCCTGCAAGCGATGTTCATGAACGATTGAAAACAAACGGCAAAGCGATGAAAATGGCAAGAGACAACTAACAATAAATAAAAGATCAGAAATATAATTCGGTGGAACATTTACAGAGACAACAAGTTTCATTCACGAAAACAAGTATTTAATTGTCTCTAAGAATCCTGAGTCTTTAAGCTTAAAGATTAACTTTAAGTTTAAACTGCTGGCTTCCCGGTGTTTGCTGTTTTCCAAGATGAACTCGCGACAAGAAAATCGCTCAAAGCTTTCTTTCTACAGCCCAAAAAATACCTAGATATTCTTCGGAAAGGTTTTTCTTTCTATTTGCGGTGAAATATCGACTAAAGGCTTTTTAAAGTTCTGTAAGCTTATATCAGACCTCATACTAGGTCAGATCAGTGTCTCAAATCTTAATACAAACGTACATAAACTAGCCTCATAAACTGCGCTCGACTTCATGAAAATAGATATAAATACAATAATTACTCAGGCTTACCATATTTCGAGATGCAGCTCCTGAAAGCTATCAAGTAAGGCTTGAATCGCTTGAGCCTTTATAACTCTCTTACGCATCCAGCAAGGTGAAAAACAAAAACGATGCCATCCGAAATCGGATTTCCGACTTTGACAAGCAGCGCATTTCTCAACCAAAATTTTGATAAAGAAACCAGCCATGAAAAACAGAAGACTCTTGATAGCAACTGTATTTCATTTTGTACATCCAGTGGAAAAAGAGAGTTAAAAACATCACAAGTTATCACAAAACTCTGTCAGTTTCAGCTGTCAAAGCAAGCAAGTTTCAAGATGCTGTATGAATTTTCCGTATGAACTCACCTGTCAAATTTTGACCAATCAGGGCATAAAAATTGGACGTGGAGCGTGACCAACGCGTGACTATGGTAAGAAAACAAAAAAACATCGGTCTTCCGTGCGTGCATTTTTAAATAACTGGCTGAATTTTCGCGCCCGAGGTCAGTTTGAAATCAAAACGTTAATAGTGCAGGGCCATAGTGACATAAACACAACATATTAGATATGAATTTTAAAAGATAAACTTGAGCCTGCGATCATCTGAAACTAGTAACTTGTCAGCGGATAACTTCAAAAAATACTCGACCAGGATGGGTCGACAACTGAGCCCGCGATACGGCCAGGTGTTACTGGTCAGCGGATACCTAGGCCTTGTTTTGACAGCCCTCAATTGATCACGACACTGATGTGCAATCAGTTTTCTCCTAGGCTCCCTGGGCTCCAAAGTAACTAGAAAGTGTGAGAGTAACCATTGGTATGCCTGTGGTGCGGACGGATGTTCGAGCGGTCGGTCTGTCGGTCGGTTGGTGTCCGGTCACGTGATTACCAAATTTTCTCAGATGGGTAGTTTACCATATTTTCTTACCCATGGTGTTCCGCAGGCGCGCTTCGCGCGCCAGACCTCCGCTATAAAAGTATTTTGAGTACCCCCCCCCCCCCCCCACCCGGAGTTCTGAGACTGAAGCCTCTTAGGAATCATATAAATAGCGTTGAGCTTTCGCGCGAAAACTTGATATCTTAACATGGGAAAATATCACCGTTGCTATGGCTACATAATAAGTCGCGCCTGTCACACCAAAAAACCGTGGCTATTAAAGTGAAATGGTTTGGTAGTTCATTGGTGTTTATATAATAAACAGAACATTACATGGCCGCTCGGAGATACGTAATTTCTCTTCTCGCTGCGCTCACTCGTGAAATATTTTTCAACACTCGAAGAGAAATTTCTTATCTCCGCGCGGCCCTGTAATATATCCTCTATGTCATAAGAGTTTCCCATGGTACAGAAGATCTAGCGAGAATAACAATGGCTTACCTTTATTTTTTCTAAGGACGAGAGGGACTGTGCGACGGATTTTTATAGTGTAAGTTTCAAAACCTTGTAAACAGATAAACTGTAGGAGAGCTTTTTCTGAAACCCGACTCTCCGAACGTGTAGGAGTTTTTTCTATCTGGGCATCATCATTTTTTTTTCCAAATGCTTTAGATCTTGATAACTTTTAGATTTGATTTTATGCACTTTTTTTTGTTCTGTATTGTGGCCAAATATAAACGCGTGACATTGGCGCGTTCGCAAGATTCGCTTTGTGAGCGTGAATTGCTGCTTTGTACAATTCTGGGAGGCGACGTAAATGTTGATCACAAAGTCGCTGATTGATGTAAGACTTGCTCATCTTCATGTAGTTCCATATCAGTTTAACTTCCTCGGGTTTGGCGAATAGACTGAAATCTTTTAAATTTTAGATGTGTTATATTTTCCAACAATAAAAAGTTGTTCGAATGGCTCTTAAGCTATTTAATTAACTCTGAAATTCAAAATTTCGCACTCTTCGCTGCACTGACCAATCAGATCATTCAGATCCAATTTGATTAGAGAAATTAGCGCCTGAAAGATAACTGACGCTATTGCCGCGGGCTATTGTTTTTGTTCCTGCTTCTTTATAGCTGGACATTACTTAATTCATTTTCACGTTCCAGTACGCAAAAGAGAGGTTAACGTGTCACAAGCCTGCCATTTCCTATCGTAGGTAAAGCACTCAAAAGCCATCAAAAGGCTCTACTTGTTGCTGGGGCGTTTTCTTCGTACACACCGTAAGTAAAAGACGGTTATTTCCCATCTTGGTCCTCCAGTAGTGTTAAGAACGAAACCACTTAGGGCGGAAGATATATAGTAACGTGGAAAACAACGATGAATTATTTCCGTTAAGAGCATTTGTAATTCCGTAGGTATTGCGGATGAAAATCAGTGGTTCAGTTTTTCGTTGGCACATAATATCAAGATCTTTTTCATTTAGCCAATTTTGTTTAAGCTACTTCGTTCTTGTACCATACCATATCTAGACCACATAGGACCCAAAATTCCTCGATAAGATATAACTTTCAGCCGAGCGCTTTAAGCCAGCTCCTAAACACCGGGGGAAGGGGCGTACTTAAAAAAAAGTTCTACACTTACGGGGCTTCGCCGCGAAGTCAGAGCCCCTACCCTTTTATATACCATTTTTTTTTACAGAAAAGGTACCCCTTTCGTATACCTTCTATTCATTGACAAATGGTGCCCCTTTCACTTACCTAGTTTAGAGCCCTGCGTCCCTTTCAACTGCTGTAAATGCACTGCAGCTGTAAAATCACAAAACCAGAACGCTTCCTCGGCCTCTCAGCTATAAAATACATCTCTTTGCCTTTTTGAGCCCTTTTACCGAGCAAAATGAATTTTCTACCCTTCCATATACTTCATAAGTGAGATCCCAACCCTTTCATATACCTGAAGCTGAATTAGGAACCTCTTTCTGGCGAAGCCTCCCCATTTAGGCCTTTATAAGGAGTCCCCCCGGGCTCCAAAATGTCTTGACGTCGGCCGATTCACCCTGTGAACTCGGATAGCAACTGAACCAAATTTGCATATAGTAGATGCTATTCATCATTGCTTGAAGTGCTTGATTGCTTTGTTGACGCTGACCTCAAGTCTTTTTAACAAATTAAAGCAAATTGTACCAATAATGATGAGAAGTTTGTTGTGTTTCCGCCACATGGACTGGCGTGTACATCAACATCAACTTTGTAATAACTGCTAGAGTACGTGTGACTTTAAACAAGGAAAGATAAAAACTGAATAATAATTAAAAGGAGGCGTGAGGCCATTGACCTCTTTGTTGAAAAAAAATTAATCATCATACTAAGACCAATATCTTCTTAGGAATTAAGATGGCGAGGAAGCCTAAAATGCTAAATATTCTCTTGACCCACGATGAAACCAAGCGCATCATCTCTTTCCATAAAGGAGGGGAGGTTAAGGAATTTCACCATCTTTTTCTGCAAGTCTTTTCAGATGCCCGCCCCCCTCGTCTGGCTTTTGCTATTTGCGGGTGGAGATGGCAAAATGATGTGTATGAAATAAAGTATAGTGTGTGTGTGTGTGTGATGTTGCCCCGGCAAATGTTGAGTTCCAGCGATATGCTGACAACTTCGAAGAATACTTAGATCTTAATAACAACGAAAGGCTTGATGAGGACGAAATGTTACAAACTTCTAGCCTTGGTGTCTAAACGAGAAAAACATGTGAATGTTGATTCCCCGTTGGGGAGGTGGGGGGAGGGTACTTCCATTTGAACGGGGCATTATTCGCGTCCGTAAATTCTCCCCCCTCCCCCCAAAAAATAACAATCCTGGCATGGCTCAAGCATTGTTTAAATACAAGAAGAATTCATTCTAAAACAGACAACCAAATTCAAGTTAATTTTAGTTGCGATAAAGAAGTTGTCATTAAATGTTTTCCTCTTGAATTTCTTTTCCCGTTCGTTTTTCTCTTACCTTACTTTTTTAATGCCCAGATGCAAGCGATATCGAGACTGAGACGAGAAGACAAGCATCTGAGGCTCTTCATGAAAGTTTCTCTCCTGGGAAGGAGAGTTAATTCTTTTATTGCTTAAAAGCTCAAAAACGGACCTTATATAATAATCCAATCCATAACTCCGCTGGATTCAACAAAGACGTATGCTGGTGGGCGATGTTGCATTGGCCTCAAATAAAATCCAACACCCTACAACATCTTTCATGAACTGTGAAAATTGAAGCTATTCAGACCGAATTAATTTTCAAAACCATTTAACCCTTATTCGGGGCCACTGCTCTGCTTTTCAAAATGTTTATTTGATTGCGCATGCGCGAATCCAACATTTTTTTAGACAGCTGTCGAAAGCTCCCAACATGTTTCGTTTTGGTTCGAGACATGGTCCATCGACCACGAGAACAAAAGTTGGATGAAAGCTTGAACTTATCACTGACCTCATCAAGCTGCCAAAAAAGGCGTTAACTCAGTTGGGAGAAGTGCCGGTCTGCTGAGCGGGAGGTCGCGGGTTCAAACCCCGGCTGGACCAACACTCATGGTTTTTAGATAACTGAGAAGAAAGTGATGCCTTTGTGATGACATCTGCAAATGGTTAGACTTTCTAGTCTTGTCTGATAAGGACGTAGGTCCTGTCTCACAGTACTTTTACTTATCTGGTTCTTGTCGGACATAAAAGAACCCACACCACTGTTCGAAAAGAGTAGGGGACGTAGACCCCGGTGGTGTGGCCAACCTTTCGGGCATGGGCTAGCTGGGTTATCTGTAAGGAGAGATCTTAATATAGAGATAACCTTATGAACCTTTCTCAGGTGTCGTGATGGCTACCTACAAACAGTGTATAAGTATTTTTGTTTTTGTCTTCAGGATCACATACTATCCACTCGCTCTAGGGATGTTTCCCCGGCGTTGCGCCATTTTGAAAACTAAATAGAAGCAGAAGTAGCGGTAGCAGGCGCCGAGTTTCGATCTTATTTTCCCTTAGATCGTGTTCACATATTTACTTTATATATAGTATATGACTATACTTGAGGGGGCGCTAATGTCGGAATTTCGGCATTGGTTTAGAAAAACTTAAATTAGATAAGCTTTCTAAACGTTAAAACTTGGTATCCACTTTGCTTCTTGTAGAACCTGAAGTGAACAAATAGGAGCAACAATGTCCCAAAACTTATTACGTGTAATAATTCGTCACAAATCATCCGCCGGCGGAAATATGGTAAGGTGCAGGGGCGTAGCTTGAGATTTAGACGGTGTACGCACGCGGGGAAGAAAAGTTGTAGCGCCGATGCGAAGGCGACCTCAACCTAGAGGGGTCTGGGGGTATGCTCCGCAGAAAAAAAATGTTTAAATTTAGGGTCTCGGAAATGCCATTTCCAGCGTTTTCCGCACGATATTTATAGTTAATCTATACGCAAGAAAATGTAGTGGTTAGTTGTTTGTTTTACCCATCTCTAGTGTTGTCTGTAAGATAAAGTGTTTAGGAGAAAAAAAGCCAGTGACGCCATCAGAATTACTGGTGGAACAACAAAAGGATAAAGGAAATACTAACACAAACACACCAACATATTTAATGATTAAAAATGCTTTTTCAAAAGATAATTTTTTCCACATTTCAGCCGTACATATAGACGCTACGCTCCTGAGAAAAGAGCGCAGAAATTCCATACGGATGACGTGTCACTACCCTGGGAACGAAGTTGATCCCAGGTGATCTGTGACGTCACTGCGGGGGCCTGGGGAAAGACATTTTAATGCCGTATCCCATAAACCAAAGCTGACGGGAACAGATTGAATTAAATTGAATTGGTGCGCGCGTTGGTTTATGGGATACGGCATTAAAATTTATTTCCCCAGGCCCCCGCAATGACGTCACAGATCACCTGGTCTAGGTCGTGCGTCTTATTGGATGAAGCAAGTTTTCAACTTATGATGCACAACCCAGATCTGGGTAGTGACACTTCATCAGTATGGAATTTCTGCAGTCGTTCCTCAGAATTCATTCCACGGGGGAAACCAGAGGTGGCGTCGCGAAATATCTGCTCTTTTCTCAGGCTACCCTGACTATTGGGCTAGAGATTAAAGCTGACTTTAAAAATATCTCTGTCAATAAAATTATATAAGCTGGTAGCAACATGATGATTTTATATATATTAATTTTATATATCAATATTTTTCAGTTTAGAAGTTTCCAGATGCCTAGAATTAAGATGTTCAACTTTCATGGGCGACACGACGGTGTGAAACGCTTGATTTCTTGGCCTACAGCCCATAACCGCAATTTTACGGTAAATGTTTAAGTTACAAGATTGCAATACCCTTATGCGAACTTGCGTCCCTACTTTAGAAATTGATAGAAAACCCCTCTTATCCAAACCTGCGTCCATTTGAGAAGCAGCCTATCAAGTTTGAGCACAAAGCCTGCTAGACATTTATTACGTTGTAAACAAGGTCATATTGTCTACTTATAAAAAGACCCCAATCTCACGCAGTTTTTCTTGATATAACTCACTATTCTCAAACTCGCATATAACTCAAGACTCAAAGATAAAAAGAATCATGCATTAAAAAAAACAAAATGCCATTTTCTTTCAGAAGTTGTTTCAAAAAGTCAAAAATAGTGCTTAATCTCAAAATAAATAAGTTCGTCGCAAATTTCGCTCTGCGGTGCCGTAAAACTCTCTTCTTGGTTTTGATGCGTAATTAAACATTGTGTATCGTGTTGGATAGAATCACGGCAATCACGGAACAGAAAATTACAGGATTGTAGAAACAGGGAAGCATTAACCCGCAACTCCGTAAACCACTGGGTGAGTTGGTACAAGTTTTCGGGGATACGGGTTTTAGGTACTCATCAAAGCGTTGAATTTTAGTGCCTGCCTCCGATACCATCGACTAAAGATCCAAAACGACCTTGTGCAGCGACGAATAATTATTACTATCTGACTTCCGTTGTAGAAAGAAACATCGAGTGCAAGTGGAGGAGAAGCGACACCGAACCATCCTCATCCTCATCCTCATCCAGGGCCACATGTACACTGGGTTTTTCCATGGATTCATGTACATCACACGGGTGAGGTAGTCTTCCCGCAAACAAATCTCTTTCCTTCTCTAAAGAGCAGCTCACCCTTTCGACCTCACCCAGTTGAACAGGACACCAATTATCGGATGTGGAGTCCTGTTAGCAGGCAGAATGACGGCTTGGTGCAGCGTGATCCAACTAACAACAATGTGAATTGTAAAGGAGCCTTCAGTGATAAAACAGGCAACAGTAAGTGTTCTTTATGATATCCTTTTCTTGATCTTTCTTGTCCTTTCTTGTTAGTTTGTACGATGTATTTGTTTAATGTCATATAAAATAGTAGTCTGCTACACAGCCGTTTTTAGACCGCAGTAAAAAAGACTGAGCATTTCATGGGGCAAACAAGTGATCAAATTTGCGACTACGAGTAATCAAGGTCGATGATTTTTTATTCTCTCAAAACGAGACGACGGGAACAACGAGTTCCGCAAAATGTACAGTCCGATTGTTACGTCATTATTGCTGGCTGTAAGGGCGTCTACGTCAGTCACTATTGCATCAAAAGTACTAACACTGATTACATTCCACCCATATTTATCGTCTTTGAGATAAAAAGTTCTCATTTTCTGTTGAATAGAGTAAACAACTCGACGGCGATTGAAATTCTTGTAAACGCAGACGTTTATCACTTGTTTGTCCCCTAGGAAACCACGTGACATCTCGCTTAATCCCTTCAGTCTTTAAAGTGAATGAGGTCTACTCTTTATCTATTCAATTAATTTCAAAAGCGAAAGTGAAAACCTTCGGAGCTGGCAGAATATATATTTTTCTAAATCATTATCGCCTTAGCTCTCTTTTAACCAGTCATCTTGCACCACCCTGAACACCATCCACCACCTCCTATTTTAGGTGTGGGAAGAGGTTGTATAGGGTGTTGGAGCTTGGGGAAGAGGTAGATACGTATTACACTAACTTAATGGAGCTTTTTCAAGGTTGTCTAGTTTATTTTGTTGAAAATGCAAACTCTTCTTTCTTGTTCGCTCAGGAACTTGAGAAATAACACAGCTTCGGGTCAGACGGAAAAATGTCTCCCAAGCATCATATGGATCAATTTTAGGTTTCTAGGAAACTGCCCACCTACCCCTCCCCTAAGCCATCATTTTACCCAAGGTGAGAGGTAAGTGTTAATGTTAGCTTCGGGGGAGGGGTAGGTGGGCAGCTTTTCAAGAAACCTAAATTGATCCCAATATATGAGACGTTGTTTTTACTATGTCATTTATACCTTCTTTTAATGTTCTTCAAATTCTTATTTGTAACGAACTTTTATTTTCATTTCCATTTTTCTTTAAGCCCCTGAAGAAGGTTTGTCTTCAAACCAAAATATTGGGCAATTTGTTTAAATACATATATTTTTTGTTTTATTCTTTTGTTTACTTCATCATTGCCTTGCCGTAAGGATCAGTTTGCCGTTTCAATTTTTTATACTTTTTTCACTCAATTTGGTTGCAGTTGCCACCCTTTGAATATATTACGTGACAAAGCTCCTTTAAAACGGTGATTATGCGTGACATTGTGTCCTTCAAGAGACAGCGATTGGTATACAGCTATTTCGAGAAAGGTTGTCGGAAAAAGTGCACGCGACGACCCCGAAAGGTATTGCGGGTGGTTTTGACTTCACTGGTGTTCAAAGAAATTTGAAACAATTGCACGAGAGGCCATGGACGTTTGTTTGCGAGTGCTAAGGAAAGAAAAAAAAAGTAGGTTCGACAGCTACAGTGTCAGGAACAGTGTATTGATCATATCCCATATTACCTTTTGGGATTGTCGCGTGCTCATTTCTTCCGCACTCTTTCTCAAAATAGCTTTAGATAAAGGTGCATTAAAGTGCACGTTAAAAGAAAGAGGAAATTTTAAAATGTAATAATAATAATAATAATAATAATAATAATGATAATAATAATCTTACTTCAACACGGTTAAAACTCATCAGGCTCACGTAGATCAAAAGCAGAAAAAAGTTGCAATATCTATTTAATCAATATTTATACAAGAGAACACAAATTCCTACGAACAAATGAAATGGAAAAACATTTTCAAGAGTGCCGTGCCTTAGTTAAAGTAACGTCTACAGCCAACCCGAAAACTCTGAAGTGTATGAGCTTGCCACAACTCCTGATTGGAAGACTATTCCAGAGCACCGCCCCAGCATGGCTGAAGCTCCTCTTTCGGAATTCAGTACGAGGAAGCGGAATGGAAAGTTGGCCCTCTGTGTTTCTTAATGACTTCTAGGTTGATACGCTGCTACGCTCTACAAATTTAGAACAGAGATAATCTGGGACAAGACCGTTAAGGGATTTATAGACCATAACAGGTTTTTGAACCTCTCGTTGGAAATCCAGTTTTTTTGTCAGCCAATTCAAGAAGTTCAAAAAGGTAGTCAGCAGTATTGTCATAGCTGGAAAAAGTCAAAACCCGTGCCGCCCGATTTTGTAGTTTTTGTAATTTGGCATCAAGGTTCTTACCATAATTACCCCAAACCACATTTCAGTAATCAGAATGAGGTTGAATCAGTGAATTATAGATGAACTGCAGGGTAAAAGGTCGAATACGTTTTAGGGCCCCAATACCAGAGGCAATTTTTGTTGATATAATTTCTCGATATGTTCATTCCAAGACAGAGATTGGTCAATTAGCACTCCAAGTGCCCTTGCGCACGAGACTTGTTTAGTTGAAGCACCATTAATTGATAGAGATGGGGCAATCTCGAGAGTCTTTAATCTTTGCCTGGAGCCTATCAACATAAACTCTGCCTTGGATTCAGATTGAGCTTGTTAGCAATGAGCCAATCGCTGGTATTAACTAGAAGTATACGTTATCGCAAAATCCTTTAAAGCTTTAAAGGATCAGCTTTAAAGGGAACAAGCGAAAGGGAAAAAATGATCAAAACACTAAAAAGAAAAAAAAAAATGTCTAAAGTTTAAAAGTATAACTTCGCCGGGATTCGATCTCGCTCCCTCCGAGAGTTGGATTCTTGACCACTGCGCCACGCAGTCACTGAATAATTGTTCCGCTAAAATTATTACACTTAAGGCATTTCTCTCTGCCGTGAACGCTGTCGGAAGTTGGTGGAGCTGCATACATTTCAGAAAAATAAGCTTAAAGGCGTATTTCAAAGCCACTTTGCATTATGTCGGTCTTAATTTACTTTCGGGTTCAACGGCGGATGGATGTACGGAGCTGAATCAGTCTTTGATTTGATCAATCGGTCACATCGATCATCGGGGAAAGAATCAATTCATTGTTGGTTTGCCTCAGTGTAACATGACTTCAATACAGGTTCTAGGGAAAAGTAATTAAGGTTTGACGGTAAAAAGCCGAAGAACGCACTTTTGAATAAAACATGATAGTGCACCTCAGAACTGGATGGCGTCAACTGCGGACACCTAAAAGATCTATAGAAATATTCGCAACTCGAGTTTCTGCCTCGCTGTGCGATCAACGTGCGAGGCGAGCGAGAAATTTATAAACCTCACCTAATAAGACATTGATTTAGGTAAGGGTCAATAATATCGATACTTTTACAAGCAAAGGTTAGATGAGTGTCATCTGCATACATACGAGGCTGACAATGGGAAAGACAATTTGGGAGGTCGTTAATAGGGAGCTTAAGCAACTACGACGACGACCACAACGACGACTTAAAAAAAACAATAGGTTTAATGATCAAAACAACAGCTCTCCACGTGCATCACGCTTTTTAGTACATTTCTTTGACGTCCACTGCACGACTACGACGTGAAACCTCCTAATTTGCCGTTTTATGGAGGACGTGAACATACGACGACGAATTTTCCTTCCTCTTTTTGAACCTGAATAAAATCCTTAAGAATTCAACTCCAGGAAAAGTCGCCTGCATTTGACATATTGGGCGGGTCCAAATAGACGCGATTAAGTTTGAAAGAACGCAAATCCATTTTTTTACCGTAGTTTTGACTGGCGTCGTCGTCGTCCTTGCTTAAGGTCCCTAGTATAAATAGGAAACAGAAGAGACCCAAGTTTGTTCCCTGAGGAATGCCGCAGTGAACAGTTGTCAGACAAATGACCATTCACAAAGCATTTTCGATTACGATCACTTAGATAGGACTTTAACCTATCATTGGAAAAACCTAGAATGACATATTCACATAATTTCGATAAAAGGATGCCATGGCTCACCGTGTCAAATGCTTATTGATGATCTAAGAAAACTATGGTGTTAACCTCACCATTGTCAATATTAAAATCCCAATTGTCGGTAGCCTCGAGCAGAGCAGTGAGAGTCGAGTGAAGCCGAGGGAACCCTGACTGGTGGCTAGATAGTAGATAATTAACTGTTTAAAAGTGTGTGAAGACCTGATCGAAACTATTCTTTCCGTCGCATTCGCCACAACAGAAATAATTGAGATTGAACGATAGTTATTCAGAAAACACCTTAAAAGAAACACTTCCAATCATCAGCAAGAATCCCAGAGGCAATACAGCGATGAAGATGGAACAAAGAGTGGGTTCAATCAGGTCAGCTCATTCACGAAGTAGTCTCATCACAGAGATCTGATCTAGGCCAGTAGCTTTAGATTGGCTTAATCCAGATAATAATGAATAAACAGCAGCTACATCCGGTGTTTGTTTCAGCACGAAGCAATTTTCATCATCAAGATTAAGATTGAGATATTCTTATTGAAAACTATCACCTTTGGGCATGACGCAGGCTAACTTTGGCTCGACACTAGTTAAGTGGTAATTAAAGGTTTCGGCTTACTCCTGTAGATCAACAATAGAATGGCCATTCATTTTCATCTCATTTACATTCGAATTAGTAGGTACGTTTTCTTGCATAAAGATCAATAGATCATTCACGACTCTCCAGGACGCTCGTGGTTCCCCTGCATTAACTTGAAATGCATTATTGTAGCACAATCCTTTGGCCCTTTTAATTTTAAAATTTACAGAGTTGCGGCATTCCTTGCAATTTAACCAATCCCTAGAGCGACGCACAGCAGAGCTTTTTTTTTTTAAGGCATCTCGTTCATACATGTGTTGTTGACTGGGAAGTTTTCCAAGGTGAACTTTAAGCCCGAACACGTTTTGAACACAAAGTAGCATGTTTGTCAACAACCTTGATAAAAACATCTCTTTCCAATCACGCCACATATCATGCAGACCATCGAAGTGATCTATACAACCATGATATTTAAAAAAAATATATCATTCCGAAAACGTTGTATGCCGAACATAAACATTTAAACTTTCTTTAAGTCAGTGCCCATGCGTGCGTGATTGTCTGAACGCGTTCTATCTCCTTGCTAGTTAAAAGCGAGGTTCAATTCATCTTGCTAAGGTTATTTGATTCAAACTCCTTTAGTTTTCCTCAAGAAAGTATCTTGGCTAGGCTAGGATCGGAGTGATCAGTTTATGTTACCCTCACACGAGGCTAGCCTCCCACGCAGATCGTTGTTGGGGCAGGAACGCGTGACGAACCCCTAAGAACGTCTCCATGGGATCGAGGCTTGTAATCATAGCTCTTTTGATCAGCATTGTTCTGGTTAGGGGTTTAGAAATCCAGGTTTTAGATACTTGTTGGTTAGATTGATTTGATTCATTCTAAAAATCCCGTTAAAAGTCTCCCTTGCCTCCCATCTAGTTAAATCCACTCAACTGACTCAGTGTAATCTCTTTTTAATTAGCTGTGATAACTACAAGTGACATCAATCAGAGCTATGTCAGTCTACTCTTCAAGGACTTGACAAATAACGAACAGTTCGTCATAACGGCCCAGGCCGACCCAAGCGGCAATATAAACATAGAGGCTGTGGTAAGGTTATTTGAAATTAATTTAACACGCCTTTCGTTGCCAATATATGATCGTCGGTAATTGCAATTAAAATAACTACAAATTAACCAAAACAAAATTTCGGGACTTCAACGGCATTCAAACCCAAAGTCTCTGCGTTAGCGCTTCAACCCATAGGTTGGAAGCAGGCCGAATTGTTGAGTTCATCTTAACCCTTGAAAGGAATGAAACATAGACTGAAGAGGATGTGAACTAAGGAAATATAAATTTAAATAAGAGATATGAACGTCTCCTATGTTGGGTACTCTTAATTTTGCCACTGTCACGCTCCCATAATGCAGTTTCTACATGGCACAAAATTTTTCTCCCCAGAAATAACAATCGTTCTCCGTGAGAAACTGAAAAACCTCCAGTTGGAGAACAGTCCACATGAAGTTTTGCAGTCATAATTGATTAATACTGTCTATCATTTATTAGTGAAGAAAAATTAAGAGAGGGGAGGGGGGGGGGGGCTTAATAGAGAGGGGGTGCTTATTAACTTTCTTCCCCTTAAAAGGTGGGGGGGCTTATTTGATGGGGGGGGGGGGGGGGGCTTAATAGAGGATTTACGGTACTGTGGCTTCAGCCCACTGAACAAAAAATCTGTGTTTAATGGGATCCACTAAGTAGATGTGCTGTAGGATACCCTCCCCACCCCCACGAAAATAACTCCCTAGCTTCCCACAGACACATACTAACCACTGGCTAATGAATGTACATTTTCCTAATCCGAAGACGAAAAGCGAAGTCGTCAGTAAGTATAAACAGTTTTAATACTCATGCCATTTTATCGTCTTCATATATATGAAATTCTCATAATTATTGGGGCGGGTAGGGTTTCAGAGTTTACTTTACGTGTAAGCTGGGCTTTTGACACATTAATAAAGTCTTTATTATTATTATCATCATTATTATTATTATAAATTATAATATTGTGGGGAGGCCTTTTCGGTTGATCACTCTATGATATGCAAACTAGGAGGTTTTATTACTCAACGCCACCAAGAGCTAAGAGATCTCGAAGCTGAATTTCTGAGTATGGTGTGTAGCAATGTCGAGATTAAGCAAGTCCTTCAAAACATCTTCGGAGAACATTTAAACAGAGGATCTAATAAAGCTCAGGATGCGAGATTAGATACCCACTCGCGTGGTTTCTGGGAGAGACATCGATCAGCATTCTTCTATGAGAGAGTCGGTCACCCTAAGAAGAATGGCGGGGAAAGGAGTGTTTGATGTATCCTAGCCGTTTAGCACAGCTGATCGCCATAAAAAAAGTAGAGCAGTATATATGCCAAAACCATCTCATGGATCAGAACCAGAACCTCATTCGCACTCTTGAGATCTGCGTTGGTTTGTCTTAGAGGCTCTAGGACAAGACGAGTCCCATGTGACATTAAGAATGTTGATATTGACGTCGAAGTTGTTGAAGGAGCCATTAAATCGGACTATTGACGTGTTTCCTTACTTTTAAATGGCAAATATTCGTAAATAAGGCGGAGAACGCTATTTAATTTTCCTCTTATTTAGTGATTTTCTTAGTAAGAATGTAATTGACCTTGAAAATAATTTTTTTAATCGAAATGGCTTGTTTTAATTGAAATGAAATGTTTTTAATTCCATTAATTTTTTTAAGTTATTTTTTTAAGGAAAGAAATTGTAAATAGCTAGTGTTTTGACAGAATAGTTTTTTTGTAAGTGAATTAATTAATTGTAAATAGGATTTTAATAGTTAGCATTGTTATCAATAAAATATGTTCGATATAAAATAAAATATTATTATTATTTATTATTTCTACATTTCAGGACATTTCATCTGTCCCACCATATCCTGACGAAGCAACATTTGTACCTTACTTATATTGGAGTTATACCATTTTCCAGAACAAGTTCTACAACCAAAAGTACTTGGGCTGTGATGGCACTGGCAACATGACACTGGTGGATATGGCCTTTCTAGATTATCCAAATCCACAAGCTCTGTTTATTCTGAACAAAGTTTAAGAATTCACTGACAAAGTAGCCCAGTTAACCGAGTTAAGATCTCACGTAAGAGTTTTGGGTGTACATTTAATTTTATTTGCCTCTTTAAGGCTTGGAATTTCCAAAATAGTTTGAGCAATCAAGGTTTTGTACAATACAATACAATACGTCGGCGTGGGCTTACAATTTGATTATACCAATACAGATTATGTTCACAGGACACCCAGTGGTTTGTTATTTAGTTAGAGTTGAGTTTCATGGTATCACAGCTGAATGATGATTGCAGTAAATTTGTGTGTATCAGGATACCGTAATAAACGTTTTAAGTAACTTACCTTCCTTGTTTTGTCGTGTCTAGCTCAGAAAAGAATGAATTTAAGTAATTTTAAGATGTGAATCACAGCCAGGACGCGTAATGACGAGCCAATTTATTTAAGCCCATCTCGGCTCTCTGATAACCACAACAACATGCGGAGTCCACGATAAACAATGTTGGCATGTGGCTGGGGTTGATTACCAGCCGCTGTTCGGAAAATGAGCCCACGCTCTTCCCCCAAAGGAGAAACGCACGACACCGCAATTAATCAAACCACTCATCTCTCAGGGACCAACAAGACAGGACCCGAAAGTGCGGGGAAATTCTAGACAAAGGCGGGAGCGCTGGGACCAGGCCAACGCCTAGCGCAAAGGCCTGGGTAGAGTACCAGCTACAAGGGAAACGAGTTTGTGCTGAAGGAACCGCGCGCCGTTATCGAAACAAGTATGACAGCCGTCAAGGACACCGTTGCCTTCGACAAGTCATAAGTGCTGCGCTCCACGAATGGAAAATCTCGGGGAACACGTGTTCACATTTCGTCTGGGCACACGACAGCATTTCGGGCTGTTCGGGTTACTATAGATTAACCTAATGGTTGGGTATACTCATCTAGTGCTGCCTTGTCCGAGGCGTGTACTCACAAGTCGTTTGTACAGGATTGCTTCGCTCTGAGGTCCAAACCAGCTTCAGTGCAGACCTCTTTACCGATACGGCGGCCATATTGAATTTCTTAGATGCAAGGAGTATTATGGGATGCCCAGGGGGCATAAACACGATCCTATACTCGCTCAGTATTTACGCCCGCTTTTTAGGCAATTTTTCTTAACATTTTCCTAGAATACGATTGTAATAGGAAAACAGATCGTTGTGCCGTGTTAGTATAGGATGTCATAATGATCGCCTTTCACCGATAAATAATACAGTGAGAAACTATACGAGTTTCTTTGAAGTGTCCACAGTATCAATTGTTTCTTTTTTTCTCTCGCTGTTTAGAATCAGTATCTGACTTCTAACTCCTAATTGATGGTTTGATGGTACTGGAAGCCTGTCGATGGGAGCTTTTCTCTTACGTGTCACTATTTCTCGACCATAACCCTTTAGAAAGAACGTGGGATGAGGATGACTGTCAACTGTTTTTCCAAATTTGAAATGATTTGAGCAAACTTAAGAATTTTTCTTCACCTTAAATCCGTTCCGGCTCAGTAGTCTCGTCCAAGTAGTCAAGTGCCTTGGGTCCTTGCAAGAGCAGAAACGTATCTCTGAAGAAACTGGTATAGTCTTTCACCATATATTTCGTGGGAAAACAGTGATCATTATTACATTCAAACGCGGCACAGCGATCTTTTTTTGCCATTACAATCTTACTCTACCAAAATTTTAAGAAAAATTGCTCCGAAAAGCGCGCGTAAATACTGAGCGAGTATAGGATCGTGGTCATGCCCCCCCCTGGGCATCCTATGATACTCCTTATACTCCCCGTATCGGTAAAAAGGTCTATTCTGGTTCGTTACTAGACAAGTTCCAGGCTAGTCCCTAGGCGTTCTCGGCTCCGGGAGCAGGCTGGGCAAGTTCGGTATTCATCATGCGTTGACGACATTTTAGTATTATAAGCCGAGACAAAATCCGCGTTCTTGATAGGCAGTAGTCTGTAGAGCTAATCATGACGGCTTAAAAAGAATAATTTAAAAAAAAAAATGATGAGTTTGATGGACATCATCAGCCGGTTTCAGAAAGAAAGGGTACAGTCTTTTTAATAATAAGAACGTCAAAATGGATGAGGCGGAGCTAGGACTAGAATTTTCTTTTAGGGGAAGGTTCTGAACTTCAAAACATTCTCTTCTATTTCTCCAGCCAAATCGTTTACGGCATTTGTGTTTATTGAACGAAATGAATGAAAGAAATGTCGTAAATTAAATGAGATTGGAGGACAACATACGTGTCATCTTCCCCGCATTTTAATACGGTTAACAGTACGCTCGGACGTCAGCATTCAAGGGCCCCATTGGCAGCCCCTATCGGCCAATTTATGAACTTACTGTAACCCATTCAGCCTATGATGATGTGAATAAAGTGTGCGGGTGGGTAGGCCCCCGGGGGTAGGCTACACTACAAGGAAAACTTCCCCTTCTTTCCAACCAGTAGTGTGAGTTCTATTACTTCCCTTTCGATAAAACAGTTATTGCTAATGTTGAAACTTATAGCAAGTAAGGCTTGTAACACTTGAACTACGATATGCGGCAGGCTAAAGAAGACAAACCTATACATTTTAACAGCCAAAAGTTAGCGGTCACAGTTTCATTAACAAAAAAAAAGAACAAAACAATCGACAACAACAACAACAAAAATTAAAAACAAATTAAAAAACAAAACAAAACGTCTAATACAGAGAAACTGACTGAGTAGGGGTCGTTCTGATTTCGAATTCGACCAGTATACCGGAAGTCCGACGAATCGTGACTAAAGGTTACGCTTGATGGACTGTTCTTGGTAATACGACCCTCACTGCTTCAGACTAGCGCTAGCCGACTTTAGTACTAACTCAGGTGGTGACAAATAATGAGCAGGTAACTGTATCGCCTAATTCCTGGTTTTTTGGCATTAACACAGATTACTGAAAAAACTGCGTTTGAAACAATCTACTTTACATTTGGAAAGCAAGGAGGTTGTAAAGAGCACTCACTAAAAGTTTTGCAAATCATATTCCCTCCGAACAAAAGTGACAAAATGCAATTGTTTTGACTTAGAGGAATGAACCAATTAAGAAAAACAGGTCATATTATATGTTACCTTTTTTTATGCCATATTGACTCAGTCTGCGGAATTCAGATTACGGGGAATGAAATTCGCGAAAAGCTGTACAGAATCGAATGTTTATGTTTTTCTATATATTTTATTCCTTTTCTGAGCAAATAAGCACCCTTTTAAAAAACGCCTCAACCGGGGCCTCAACTCAATATCTGACAATCATTTTCCATTGCTAACTCACTTAAGACTCACTTCCGCTTTTGACTGAAAAGTATAAATAGGTACAAAACTACAACTACTTATACATTTAAATCAGTTTAAGCATGCTTCACATTCCTGCACGAAAACTGAAAGGGAAGTTAAAGGGTCGCAAGGTTTAAAGCAGATTTACGAGGGACTTGCTGGGGAGTATTCATTACACGTACGGTAAGTAAAAGACGGTTATTTCCAATTTTGGTCCTCTTGGGGTGTCAACGAACTAAACAATAGTGGGAATATGGTAACGTTTAAGACAAGGATTAAATGTATGATTAGAAATTATAGGCTGGAACGTATAAAATGTTTTCTGAGAGATAGTACACGTTCAAGTAAGCATAAATTTATTTAAAACATCACGCTACAAGAAAAAGAAAAACGCTGTTCTTCTTCCGTCGATATAAATGAGAAGAAATTATAGAATGTGGAATGGAACGTGTAAAATGTTTGCTGAGAGATACTACACGTTCAAGTCTATAATTTCTTCTCATTTATATCAACGGAATGTGGAATTAACTCTTTCGCTTCTCATGATTAATCAATTCAGTTTATACTATCAGCATTTGTAGTGCCGTGTTTCTGAAACTCAGTACTCAGTTCGTCGGCTCACAGTCCTTCTCACGGCTTATGGTATTCGACGAAACGAAACGAAACAATTGGTAATCGACGAAACGAAACGAAACGAAACGAGTATTGTAATCTTGTGAAAATGAAAATGGTGTCCCAAGCTCACGTTACGAGTTTGTTATGTAAATTAACTTTCTCACAAGAGAGTCGGTTGCAGCCGGCCCACGTATTCGCTCTGTACAGAACAGGGCGGATAAAGGTTGGGCGGTGAAACGAGCGCGTCCGAGCAAAAAGGTGTGATGCAGTGGACTGGGACTCTTCTCAGAAATTAAATGTCGCTTGTTTTTCTTCAGTCAGGGCTTGAGATGTGGTTTGTCAATTAGACACTGCCGCTGTCACTGAATTATGGCGGCTTGATTTGTTTTCTTGCACTTCTTCCTCGTTCCTTAATTTTTGCTGGTACGCTGTCTCCGAGAGGAAAATGTTGCTATTTTTTGCGGGCAGTTTAGTTGGAGTAGACAAACATCTCTTTCAAAGGGTTTCACTCTAACTTATTACTTCCATGACTCTACCACTGAATTATATTTTCGTTCTACTTCTCGCCAATGTTGATGTTATTCCAAAACAAAAACAACTAAGTACTGTCTAAAACACGAAGAAAAATCTCATCCATGGCAAACTAAAAGACAGCAGATCGTCTTTCATAACTAGATGACGTGTATTTTATAAATGCGTGCAGCGCGTGCAAGGTGAAATTATGCTAATTTCAATCACCATCATCCTTCTTTTTAATTTTGAAAAAAAAACATCTCATACGTCTTCCTTTTTCTTCGAAACCTCAAAATTAGTTTCCCCTCAGTTTTTACTGTTTACCTTCTTTTGTTTTAGAGAGAAAAACGGAGAAAAAACCTTACAACTAACCTCAATAAATTTTGTTTACATGTGGTTGCCGGATTTGCGACGCATAGCGCGAATCGCCATGGCGCGTTGCACCCGAGAAGCAAAGTTTGAAGCAGTACAACGCCACTATATCAAAATATATCAATCTAATTTTTTGTTATGTTATATAAAATTTATCCCCCTTTAACATATGTAAAAATTGAGGTTAAGAAGTGTTAAGCTTTGCAAACGAAACGGCGAAAGACGATTAGGTGATATTTAGTGGAAGGAGGAGGTATTCAACACTTTCAAAGTAAACTCAAATTTTGGCATTATACGACCAACAAGTTTGACTTATAGGCATACAGACACAAACATATGAAACTGTTCATTGATATTGTTATTAAACGAATTTATCTATTTAACACTGTAGCCTGAAATTACAGAAAGAAAATAGGATTTCCGGTTTGCAGAAAGGAAAATTTCGCCGGCCTTCAAGCGCACCGGAAGCGCGGAAAGAGCGCTCGTGCCAGTCCTACTCCGCATCACACATTAAATGAAGAGCGGAGCGCTCGTTTCACCGCCCAACATTTATCCGCCCTGGTACAGAAGGTTTAGAGCGCCTGCGACGCAGGCAAAGTCGGTGTCGCGTTATAAACAACCGTTGAGACTTTGAATGAGAAATACAGTACTGAGATCTCCGAACGCTAAATATCATTATTCTTACTTATTTTTCTATAAAATAAATAAAGAACACTTACTTTTGATGTATTCCTGTGTTTTTTGGTTTGAAATCAGCGATTTGGTCGTTTTTTTGGCTGTTATTGTTTGACCCCTGTCACTCTCTTCATAATACAGAAAAACAGCCGGCGGTCCGGACCTTGTCTATTCAAAGGCGGGTGCGGCCCGAAAACCAATCGAATTGCAGATTTTTTTGACCAGAGGCAAACTTCTATCATCGCTACACCGCAGCAAACGTTTAAAAGCGACCGGCGCATGTCGCTGGAACATTTCCTCGAGCCATGTCCAAAATACCTTCTGTCTCCGGACACTGTGATACGGCAACTAGACACGGCGTTTGTCCGAGGTCAAATTTCCCTCGACCAAGGGTGGCTCAGTCAAATTAACAACCTCGTTCCCAGGTTCTCTCTCCTACCCGTCGAGAGACCCTGGTTGGGTTTGGGCACGTGTCTCCCAGAATCTGGGAGATTACAAACAAACGACTTGGGGGAGGGGCGGATTAGTGTGAGATTTGTCTCTACAAAGCGTAGACGTCGAGATCAGTGGAAACCTTGTCTAAAGGGTCCTGTTTTTTATAGTTCCCGGACTAGTCAAGACGAAACCTCGAACGCCGAATCCTTTGACAGCGAAAGCGTAACTTCCTGCAGAATATCTGGATGTTTATCGGATGTTGCAAAGGAAATCACGGATTCACCACTTGTGCTGTCAAAAATATTTTAGGCGGTTGTATTCATACCGAAACGCAGTAGGCTTAAATTGCCATTTCTATGTTATGGAGGCCACCTTTGGAAAGCAAACCTATGTATTTTCAAAACTATGATTATGCAGTTCGAAGCGGGGCCAAAAAGATGTATCAAGCATTGGACCATATACAAGAAATCCTTTCGCTTTGGAAGGTTATCATTGGGTTATGTTGTCTGTTCTGTCTCTGTTTATATTATTTCCTGTTGTCTTCAGTGTCGCGTTTTGGTCATCCTTTGCCTATGCACGTACTATATTATATTTTTTTACCTCTATTTACCACTAAAAGTGGATGTTACTAAAACGGAGAACGGGGAGCGGGAGCGGGGAACGGGGAACGGAAGTAAAATAACCAGTAGTCAGCGGTATCCTCCATAAAAATCCAAAAAAATGACCGATCACTTGGCCGATCAAGAACCCGGTAAGATCGATGATGGAGGAGCGTCGAAACAACACTTAAGGTCGCTATTTTACTAATGAACTAATTATGCTCTTGAGGTGCTTGAAATAATGCGGAGGTAATAATTTCATGACATTTTTCACTTCTTTGTGTTTTACTGAACAACAAAATATGCTCCAACAGCAGTTGAAAGAAGCTACAGTCGGGACAAAAACTCGCAAAGCACAGCCATATTTGGAACTCAAGCGAATCTATACTGTGTCTAACTCACAAAGCAATGAACTACTTTTGCTTGACGCGTTTCGTAGGGTTTTGGCTTAAATACATGCTGAAAGATAACGTAGATCGAAGCAGTCAGGTGTATTTCCTCTACAGTAATAGTGTGGCAGTACTAGTGGAGCTCCTTCCTAGCTGAATCGTTTTTTTTTTCAGGCCCAAATTAAAACATGTTGGCGAGGAGATAAAACTGTAAGTCTAATAATATTATATTTACAAACCTATGATGAGAAGTAAGTGCAAATTGTATTACGTGAAAAGATAAGATGGATGAGGTTATTTAATACATCAATAAAAGGCAACTTTAAACATATTAACATGCAATGTGCCAGGAATATCAACCATACCTTGCTCTTAAAGATGACAGTTGTTTCAGAGCAAATGACTATGCTGTGGTTTTATTTATTATAACCATGGTTGAAATTTTGCTTCCCTTTGTTTGGGGGTACGGTAATATAAATTTTGTAATTATGAGTTCAAAACAAAGAGATTAAAATTGAAACTTAGGATAAAAGTGAACCACAACTGAGCTGCAATATTAAGTGTTGCAAGTGTACATGGGGAAGTACTTTGGTTGGAAGGTACTGTCTAAAGGCTAGCTGTTAAAATATGCATGGGAAGTATACTTCCTCTGTTTAGCCCTCTGGATGCCTCTTTTTTTTCTAGGGGGAGTCCATTAATGTTTTTGCAGAGGGGAGCTCCACTTCTCTTTAATGAACGTTATTTTTACTGTGGAGAAAAATATTTCAAACTCAGTGTAAAACTGAATGTGTCAGTGACTTAAACCAGTTAATATTGTCAAGCTGCTTTATTAGCTTAATTAATTTAGTAATATTGCAACTTGCACCTACCATCAAGCATCACATCATCAATGTTGCAGAGGTTGGCAGCTTATTAAAAGGTGGTTGATAAGCCTTCAAGCAGGCTGTCTGTAGTTTTGGAAATAAAGAGTTCAAGGTCTCACACAAGTGATGGGAGGCAAAAGATTGGAGTGCGAATATGTTTTTCAGTAAACACGCACAACTGTGTGTGTATAGTGGCCACATTACACTTACTCAATGTTTCATGAACATATCGGGATTTTAAAAAAAGGGGATGGAAGCTTTTAAATGAATAAAAATTCATTTAATGAAGCGCAGTATCAAAGAAATTAAAGAGAAGAATCAGACTACAGTAACAGTAACCCAGAGGGGAGGAGGGGGGGGGGGGGGTTCTCACTGAAGTTTTATACGAAGAGGCTCTGCCCCAGGGACCAACCCCTTACCCTTTGTATGTACCATTTTAGACAGAAAAGGTACCCCTTTTGTATACCCTGCAATGACAAATGGTACCCCTTTCACATACCTAATTTTGAACGCTGCATCCCTTTTTGAGTGCTGTAAATACACCATCTTTACAATATGAATAAATCGCTAAAACAGGTTTTCTTGTCTCTCACATCCATAAAGTTCGCCTGTGGCTGATCTCATTTTGATCCTTCAGCTGACTGAAATGACAGATGTCCGTTTCATATACTTCAACTATAAAAAAAGACCCTTCCCTTTCATGTACCTGAAGCCTGAAAAAGGTAACCTTTTCGGGGGGAGCCTCTCTGTTTAGGCCATTATAGTACCCCCTCCTGCACTGAGAACAGTACTTGATACAGTGATGTTGTATGGTATGAGTTGCACCATACATTTTGTGCCCATGAAGAGGTACTTTGATTATTTTAAGATAATTTTCATTTTTCTTCAAAAGAAAGGGAAGAGTTTGGGATCTCATTCTTAGCGGGGGGTGGGGGGGGGGTGGTTAATTGAGGATCTGCAGTGAGTGAGAATCTTGCATTTAATGCAATCCAATGGTTTTGATTCTGGAAAAGGTCGTCAGGGGTATTTTGCAGAAAGACAAATGGCCACTGTACAACTTTGAAGTTTACTAATTAGGGTGAGGAAACTGAGTGAATTCGGTTCCATTAGGGTCATTATACTGGTCTATACTGGGCGAACTGACCTGAAACAAATTGTTTCATCACAGAATAATAAAATGATATTATTTTATTTTCATGGATCAGTGAAACACTTCAATATCGTGAATGCTTGCAGTGTAGTAGATCTAATAATATTAAAAGCAGAACCAGATTGTTAAAGTAGTCTTAGTAATTATGTGATGACATGGTCAATAACATTTTTCAAAGCAGACATCTCTATCAAAGGAAATAGGAGAAGTCTGCACGCAAGCTACCTGGCTACTTCGATGTATGTTATCTATCATGGAAAAGTAGTTCATTGCTTTGTGGGCTAGACTCAATATAGATTCGCTTGCGTTCCAAATAAGGCTGTACATGTGCTTTGTTTCCTAAGGATAATTGTTTAGTAAAACGCAACGCAAAAAGGTGATAAATGTCATTACCTCCGTATTCTTTCAAGCACCTCATGAGCATAATTAGTTCAAGTAAAATAGCGACGTTATTTAAGTTTGTTTCGACGGTTTTCACCGATCATTGGCCATATTGGATTTTATGGAGGTTACCGCTGACTACTCGTTCCCAGACTTCCGTTCCCCGTTCCCCGTTCCCCGCTCCCCGTTCCCCGTTTTAGTAACATCCACTAAAAGTGATACGTTTTTTCTGTTGCCGCATCATACAAAAGGTTAGGGGTAGGAGAAAGCTGACATTTCAGACTACAGCTTTCCGTTAAGTCATTAGAGCTAAAATATTATTTTGACCGTGAATGTAAAATGAATCCTCTGCTCTCAACGTAACTGCTTTGTTTTGTCACTGCTTGATTTAGGTTTTGCATGTACTGATTCGGGCCGATTACCAGCCGCTGTCACCGACAAAGACAAACTTTGATTCTTTCAATGCAAGTTCAACGAACAGGGATTTTCCCTTCAATGCGGATAAACACGCGCTTGTGTCTTACTCAGGATCGTAGATTTTAGTATCTAATTGTTGTCATCGGTTTAACTGCGATGACACGAGTTTTTTTATTTCTCCGCTGGTAATTCGCTTGTTTATCTGGTTATAGCTCTGTTTAGGCAGAAATTTCCCGAATTTCAGTTATAGTTGGAGGCTTAGCAAATCTGTCTTGCCCTTTCGATCATTGCGTGAACGGTGAAAACGAACCAGACAAAAAAATTGAGAGACAAAGGACTCCTCCCTCGGAATTAATTTTGTTCTGGGACCACATGACCAAACCTAACCAGGGTCTATCGACGGGGAGGAGAGAGAACCTGGGAACGAGGTTGTCAAATTAACTGAAATTTAATTTGAAGATGTTAGTTCGTTTTCACGCGAGAATGATCATTCTTTAGGTTTACAATTTTAACGGGTAAAACCCCCGGCCTTGGTATTTAGCAAGAAGAAGACTATCGTGAGCAAAATTACTTTTTTATATATTTACCCCGTTTGACACAGCAATGTTCGCTTTACCGGACAGACCAAACTTCAGAACAAGGCCGTTTATGATAGAATTTGAGATCATTGTTTAGTCAATTACCAACTGAGCCCCCTTTAATATTTTGTGAAACAAAAAGAAGAAGAAGAATTGTTTAGGAGCTGAGTATTTTCCCCGTTTGATGTAGCATTGTGTCTGCTTTATCTGATAGGACATATTTTATGAAAAAAATTGGGATCTTCGTCAATTACTGAGCCTCAGGCGTTCGTATTTAGCGAAACAAAACTGCTATCGTGTCCAAAGTGTTAGGAGCTGCAGAAGAACAATTACCACTTTTTTTCTAAGGTCAAAGATTGTTTCGTTTCGTCGAATACCAATTGTTTCGTTTCGTTTCATCGATTACCAATTGTTTCGTTTCGTTTCGTCGAATACCATAAGCCCCTTCTCACCAATAACAACGAATCTATGAATTCACACCGAAAAACACAGGAATACATCAAAGGTAAGTCTCCTTTATTTATTTTCATACAGAAGTAAAATATAATGATACACATGTATTTAGCGTTTGGAGACCTCAGTATTTTATTTCTCAAAGTCTCAGCGGTCGCCTGTAACGCGACACTAACTCTCTTGTGAGAAAGTAAATTTACATTCCACACTCGTAATGTGAGCTTGGGATGCCTGTGGTGTTACCGATATAGACTGCCCTGTACAGATCTGAACACACTGGACAAAAAAAAAAACAATGATGGTTTGGATAATAAACATCCGTTATAATAAACATACTGATACCAATATCTTCTCAGGAATTTACTGATATGTCTAAGAAGCCGAAGATGTTAAAGGTTCACGTGACTCACGAAGAAAACAAGCGTATCATCTCTTTCCAGAAAGGAGGGGAGGTCAAGGAATTTCGCCATCTTTTTCTGCAAGTGTTTTCAGATGTGTTATTAGACCAAGTTGCTCCCGCAAATGTTAAGTTGCAGCGATATGATGACAGCTTCAAGGAATACGTTGATCTTGGTAACGAGGAGACGCTTGAGGAAGACCTTAAACTTCTTGCATTGGTATCAAAACAGGTAAGACAGGTGAAAGCTGATTCCCCGTTGGGGAGCGGGGACTTCCGAATGAAAAGGGTTTGATTCTCGTCGGTAAATTGGAACTAAGCCCCTCACCCCCTCCCCCAAAAACCAATCTGGACGCCACTCAAGCTTTAAGCCCCATGCAAACGGACACAACATTGTTGGCCAACAACTCCCAACATTGTTGGATGTTACATGTTGCGTCCGTTTACACACCCTGTTGCATGTTGTTGGATGTTGTTGCGTGTTGTTGCGCAAAGTTTGAAACCGGTCAAACTTTTCAGCCAACAACTCCCAACAGTTCTTTTGTTCTGTGATCGCCGAAGCGTAGCGCAACAATGTTGGATCCGTTTGCACAGCTCTTCCAACATTGTTGGGGCCACGCACGCTCATTACTTATGGATTTCAAAGACTTATGAGTCGTATCCTTTCCACGATGCACTGCAGGTCCCAAACTTGTTGGGAGTTGTTGCATTCGTTTGCACACCACTGCCAACACGCACGCAACAACTCCCAACATTGTTGGCACAACAATGTTGGGAGTTGTTGCGCCCGTTTGCACACCACTGTCAATACGCACGCAACAACTCCCAACATTGTTGGCACAACAATGTTGGGAGTTGTTGCGCCCGTTTGCACGCAACCTTATTTGTCTGATTCTGAGACGCCATTCTAAAACAGGCCCCGGTTGTTCAAACGTTGGATAGCGCTATTCACCGGATAAATCACTATCCAGCGGATAAGTATTAGGGAAATCAATTACGCTATCCGCTGGATAGAGATTTATCCGGTGGATAGCGCTATCCAACGTTTGAACAACCGGGGCCAGATGGTTAAATAGGAGCTACACTGTATAGCACTTTCAATGTTGATACCGAAATTGTCTTCCAACTGTTTTCCTCTTCGGTTTCTTTCTTCTTTTCCTTTTTTTCTTCCTTCACATTTTTTAGCTTTTCATGACACAGCCCCAAACGATACCAAGAACTGCAATCAATGAATCTTTTTAGCTTGAGCGTTTTGTTTTCTCATTTCAGACCACGTGATGGCTCCCCAGGGACCGTTTTCTTTCGTACGTCGTCTTATGCACGTGCATTTACGTGGATATGCATGCATATAATTAAGGAGAAAAACAAAAGGCAACTTTACTGGAGAACATCACGTGGTATGAATTGGGAAAACAAACCATACAAGTTTAGAAGGTCCATCTGCACCCCTAAACGAGAACACGAGCATCCGCCCCTCTTTTCTTAGGAGTCCCCACTCCAAAAGAAGAAGGATAATCATGTACTTTGTTTAAAAGCCCATTTAAAAGGACTTATTACATGCGAGCTGTCATGCACTTATTTTCCTCAAAGTTACCGGTGTAAGCTCGCGAGCCGCGAGAAAAGAAGGCGTTAGCCCTCTGAGGTTTCTGTTGGGCAATGTTGCATTGTCTTTCCAAAAAAACCCAACTTGTTGCCTGGATATTTGAAGCCGAAACGAATTCTGGCTGAATTAATTTTTAAAACTGCTAAACCCACATGAAGAGCCATTGCTTTGTTTATCAAAATATTTTTTTTATTTGCGCACGCCCGAATCCAACTTGTCCATCGACCACGAGAACAAAAGGAATGTTGGATGAAAAGTTTGAACTTACTCAAACCTGATCAAGCCGTCCAAAAAGGCATTGACACGATTCCAACATGCCTCATCTGTTTAAGGTGGCTGAACACAGTTTTGGCAGTTTGTGAGTATATGTCGTTTTTCCAAATCATGGCAAGGGAAAGGTAGCAGCTCACAAGCTGAAACTTGCCAAGTGAAAAATATACTGATAAAAGGTTTTGACTAGCCGGTAAAATGTGACGTTTTCGTAGTTTCCATGGCAACATGAACGATTGAATACAACCTTAAAATTTCACTTTTGCTCAGTTTATATAAAATTCGCTCATTAGATTTTCCTATAAACTAGCACACAGCGTACTATGATTAATTAGTACCATTTGAAACTTATTTGACCAAATTTTAACAGAGGGGTTTTTAGATAATCAATAATATGATTGTACTGTAATTATTAAATGTGTCACAAAATTCGTCTGTTCAACTTCCATTTTAAAGTACTTATTATTGAAAGTACGATAAAAGAAAAAACCGCCAAATATCACAAAATTTTAATGAGTAGATTTTGAGAAATCGTCTTCTGTGTACCATTGCTTTTTCGCCGCCATGTTTGTTTGTCTAATTTAAAACAAGCGCCGTCAAACAAGTTACCGCTGACTGCCCGTAAAACTGTGTTCAGCCACCTTAAACAGGGCTTAAAAACAGGAGACCTGAGTTCTGGATAGCCATCCCCGGCCTCGTAAGTTAAATTAGTAAAAATGTTGCTGAAAACTAATCTGTTCCCAGTAAACTTACATCCTCCCATCCTCTACCGAGGATTTCTTCTCTTCTCTGAAGTTTTAAGGGGAGGGAAAAGAAACGAACCTCTCAATTGAAACAAGGTTGTGTCAACTATTGCTTCATGGTGCGTGGATTAAAGCAGCGTATTGTTTTGGCGGATATCAAAGCACGTCAATCATGCACAGAAGTAGACGTTTTCTATTCTTGCGCATTGCTTTTGTCCAAATCTCTTAGCAGATCGTTTTTATAAGAGTAAAGACACTTAGCAAGACAAATTTGGTAGTGTCAAGGTATATTAAAAGAGAAAAGAGAGAAAATTACTTAGATTAGAACCCCGATAAAAAAGATTTCTTAAAATCTACTTCGAATTCACATATTTCTTCTTTCTTTCTCCTTCATTAGGAATTAAAACGATGAAAACGCTTATATCGATTCCAGATATACCCATTTTCAGACCAAAACGGGACAAAAACTCTACCCTTTGGGGCGGCACATACCTATATATGGGCTGTGTATAAAAGTGGGACGGGGACAAGGGGACGGGGTCATGGGGACGCGTGTGTGAGGACTTGGGGACGCGAGACTAGGGACTTGGGGACATCAAGTATGGGACGGGGGGACGTGTGGGACGGGAACGCGGGACTTCAAACACAGGGACGCAGGGGACGCGGGGACAATAATGATTATTGAAAAAGTCGGAGGTAAATGCGATATTAGTCACTTTCCTCGTGAATATGTTTTGGTGAAAGCAACCCACCCTGCCCTCCTTAGGGTTCCTCCATGCCTGTTTACGAAGCGAAGACTCGGCGAAGATCCCCTGCATTGAAGAAAGTTAAACCGTTGTCCTGGTCTTCTTGCTGATGGAATATTGGAGCCCAAAGCAGGGTAGGGTGGGTTGCGGTCGCCAAAATTTATGTAGAATAACAGCATTCGATTCAAAATAAATTAAAAATTAAGTGGCATAAACGAGCTTTGAACCCGGAAGTGCTAGCTCCCAAATCCATCGCCTGTACCACTAAACCACGGGGGATTCAACTATTGTAGCAATATTTATTTTGTTTTACATATTTTTGGTGGCAAACCTAACAGTAAATGCTTCCTAACAGTACTTAAAGGTCGATTTCCACTGACGCGTTTTTGGCTATGCACGTTAACGCAAGTAAATTTTAATCACGTAAATAAGATAGAGGCAAGATGTAAGTTGTTCAGATTAAACGTGAAGTTGAGCGAGATTCTACTTTTACTCTTACGTGCGACCTTTCATACATTGCCTCTATTTTATTTGCGAACGTAAATTTTACGCACGTACGCATGGACAAATTACGCGACAGTGGAAACCAACCCGGGGGGATTACTTGGGTTAATTTTTGCTGGGTATGTGCCGCTGGCCTCTCAGAGCCCCTACCCCATTATAGTCTATTCTCTGGCCAATTGTAGACCCCATATTAGTCACTCTTGGGCAAATATGTAAGTTTTGCGATCCCAGCTTAGTCACTTTCTATTTATATATCTACCTTATCAATCCTTTAAATAGGTCCAGTCAAAAAATGAATTGACTCATTTTTTAATAAATTGAATGAAGAACACTTTACTTTTCACCTACTGTACAAATATCCTGGTACGTTTGCTAATCGTAAATATGAACAACTCTCTACCCCAAATATCCGAAAATGTGCGACCCCACTCTAATAACTCTTTTGAAAATGCAACTCCATTATAGTCAGTCCAGTCGTGAAAATGCGACCCCATCCAGCGGCACATCCCCATTAGCCTCTTATAAGGAAGTGCCCCCCCCCCCCCCCCCCCCAGGAAATCAACCCTAACCATAATCACGATAGTCAGTGCGCTTACTCCTATTATAAAGAAATATTTTCTGTAACATCGTAAGGTGTCCAAGGTGGTATTGGAAGATGGAATCTAATGTTGACCATAAATAACACATTTTCACGAAGAAAGAGATATCGCATTTACCTCCGACTTTTGCGATATTCATTCACATCCCGCGTCCCCTGCGTCCCTGTTTTTGACGTCCCCGCGTCCCATACTTGATGTCCCCAAGTCCCTAGTCTCGCGTCCCCAAGTCCCAAGTCCCCACACACGCGTCCCCATGTCCCTGTCCCCTTGTCCCCGTCCCACTTTTATACACAGCCCTATATATGGCTTATATAAGGGAGTACCCCAATGGGTTTTCGACACCATCGACCAATGATAACTAACGCCTGACCACCTAAGCGATCTTAAAAATCTTTGCCCTGACAGCGTTCGTGTCGTCATTCTCCTTGTGGTTTATGATGTGTGGAATAATTATAGTTACTTATGTCCTTTTAAGAAAGAAAAAACACGAGGACACGAAGAAGCGATGACCTCAGACCATTCTCATCCTTGCCCGAAGCCACCTACTCACTGGGTTTTCCCTTGGATTCCTATGTATCTTGCGGGCGCAAAGTGTTTCCCGCCAACGCCTCTTTTTCCTGCTACGAACAGCTCACCCATTCGAGCTCACGAAGTTGAACCGAACACCAATTATCGGATGTGGAGCCTTGTTAGCAGGGAAATTGACAGCCTACTGCAGCGTGATTCAACTAACAATTCCGTGAATTGTAAAGGAGCCTTCAGCGATACAACAGGCAACAGTAGGTGTTCTTTGTGCTTTCTTTTACAGTCCTTTCCTGTTTGTTTGCATTTTTTGTTTCATACGATTCGACATCTATCATATTTTAAAAGTGGATTGATAGAGTTATTTCTTTGGGGTGGATTCCCACTGTCCGTAGTTTTTAGGTGCCACGCACGTAAATTTTACGCGCTTAAATAAAATAGACGCAATATATGAGATATATGAAGTGTCGGTACATTGATGAGCGTCAGACGACAGGAAGAATTCTGAAAAAAACTGGGACAACAGAGTTGTATATGGTAACCAGATTTTTTTGTCAAAGATTTCAGTGAACGCGTTTTATCTCCCTGCTAGATGAAAGCAAGATTGTATTCATGTTTGCCAGGGTATTTGTTTTTCTGTGGCCACCGGGTTTCTTGTTTTTGGGCTATTTTTAAACTCCTTTATTTGATTATTTGCCAGTAGCGCACGTTTTCCTCAAGAAAGTATCCTGGCTTGGAGCTGCTCCTAATTTATTACTTTTTCTTAATTCAAGACAAAGATGAACGTGCCTGGGCCCTGATTACGTCATCTTAAGTCGAGAAGTTGTAATTATATGTTACCCTCACACGAGGCTTGTCATCACAGCTCTTTTTATCAACACCGTTCTAGTCGGGAGTTTGCAAATCGGGTTGGTTAGAGAGATCCTTCTCATTTTAAAAAACTCTATTCTCTCTCTTTTTGTTTAACCCACTGAATTCAAATTAATCTCTTTTTAATTAGCTGTGGTATCTACAAGTGCCTTCAGTCAGAGCTATATCAGTCTACTCTTCAAAGACTTGAGAAATAACGAACAGTACGTCATAACGGCCCAGGCCGACCCAAGCGGCAATATAAACATAGAGGCTGTGGTAAGGTTATTTGTGATTAGTATAATTACATCGATGACTATCGAAAATAGAGCGCTGTGATTGGCTAGGAGCTTCGCACTATCCTGCTATAATCACCGCGCGGTGATTATAGCATTGAAGGCTTGCAGTTTTCAAAATGGCAGCCAGATTTTTTTATGTTTCGGGGTCGGAAATTGATCAATAATTTTATTTTCTCGAATAATCATCAATGTCATTATACTAAAACAATTAGTCGCCTCAGGCGACGTGAATATTGGCGAATAGTCACCTCGACTTCGTCTCGGTGACTATTCGCCGATATTCACGTCGCCTGAGGCGACTAATTGTTAATTATTCAAACGCTTTCATTGGGTAGCGTGTTGGGTACTGCTAATTTCCGTCATGTGACGTCTCTATGGAAACCATGATTTTCGACTCTCACGTTTTCCACAATTGCAATTTTCCTTCCAAGATCTTGCACAAGCATTGTTTTCAATTTCTATTTGAGAAATTTAAAACTCAAATTGGGGAACACAAATTACATGATGAGTGAAGTTAATGTTGCAGATTAGAAACGACTGCTGATCCGATTCTCAAGCCAGGTCAAGCTTCCCTCCCAAGATTCATGGCCATTAATGAATTTATTATTCGAAAGTTGAATCCATTGGTAGTTTTAGATTTCAGATTCATATTTCGGCGCCCTTTCGAACTGCATGATGGTAGTCTTGAAAATGCATACAGTTTTTTTTTGCTAAAATGGCCTCCGTAACATAGAAATTGCAATTCAAATCTGGTGCGTTTCGGTATGAATTTTTTACTACACAACCGGTGTATCCGCGATTTCCTGTGAAAACGTCTGTACTGTCGCAATTTGTAATAATCATCGCACTTTGTATTACCTGTCGCAATTTGTAATAAATTCATCCTACTTTGTAATACCTGTCGCAATTTGTAATAAACCGTGTCGCACTTTGTAAAAAAAAAGCTGTCGCAATTTGTAATAACTGTCCATCGCACTTTGTAATAAACTAAGCTGTCGCAATTTGTTAAAATTCCATCGCACTTTGTAATAATTTTTGAACTTCGTCAACATTAATATAATACGAATAGTATTTCATAAACAAAGATTATGACGTCTGCAAGCACGTAACTTACAAAATCACTTATATAATGTTTATCTCCCCTTATTCAAACTATTCAACTTTATTCACGGTACTAGGGGGTCCTGGGGTGGGGGGGGGGGGGGGGGGGGTAAACGTTTTTTTTATTAATGTGAACAAAAGAACTGGTTATTTGGGAAAATTAACTACAGCATGTTTCATTACTCATTAAGGGTTATCGATGAGCCAAAAATTAGCAAGATTCGAATTCTGAACTTGTGCCACAAAATGTCAATTTTGGTCGATATTCACAGACAGTCGCTCTTAAAGGGGCCTCGTTTTGAAAGCATGCAGGAAGACAGTTATTAGTATGGAGGAACGCATTTTTACCTACCTAGCTAGACACTGACTAGGCACTTAATTAGTATGGAGGAATCCACTTTTTCGCGAGGGAATCGAATCCTGCATAAGTAATAGAGGGAATCCACTTTTTGGGAGGGAATCCTGCATATGTTGTGAAGGGAATCCACTTTATGCAAGGGAATACATAAATCCGGTTAAGTTTCAACATAGTACACTACTGTAGTTTACACGTAACGGTTTGTCGTTTCGACTTTGCAACGACAACATATTCGAAACACCAAAATCGGCCTAATTTACCATTTGAGTAGAATCACAATTGGACGAAGAGTGTGATTTAGTTATAAACATAAACTGTGAGCTGAACGCAGCCAAAGAGTTTCGTGAATGATAACTACATTGTAGAGTTTATTTATAAGTAAAAATTTCATGGGCTACTATAGCTTCTCAGTTGGATGCCGTGTGGTTCCGTAATGCAGACGTATGGGTAAGAATTCTTTTCAAAGACTATTACTTACTTTTTCAAGACTATTACCGCGATCGGATTTGATTTATAATTTTCTTTCTTTTTTTTGGTAATCAGTTAAGTATAAATTACTGGATTTCTTTGCAGAGGTTGAAGCTTCTTCTTTTTAATTTTTTGGTTTTAAGTAAATAAAAGTATATAAATGGGCGCTTCGCTTTTAGCTTTGGCTAAATCTACATATTATACAGTGTCAAACGTTTTTCGATGTAGTATCCACAGTTGGCCAAGTCATAAAACTTCCTTCTTGTTTAGCCTTTTTACCTACTCACTTTTTGCTCCCGTCAGAGTAAATAAAACTAGCGATGTCATTCTTAATTCCCTATCTTTTGGTTTTCCCTAAAGCTTATTCATTTGCAGTATATTCGATATATTTTTTTCCTGTTTTTCACAATTCCAAACAAACATTCTCAAGTCATTCGTAAGTCAGATAACTAATCAACATTTATAAAAAAAAAAAGTTTACCCCCCCCCCCCCCAAGGACCCCCAGGACCGTGAATAAAGTTAAATAGTTTGAATAAGGGGAGATATACATTATATAAGTGATTTTGTAAGTTACGTGCTTGCAGACGTCATGATCTTTGTCATTAAAGATGTGAATATTGTTCATCGTGGTGTCAGATAGGAATGAACGTTTATTCGTTTGTCTCACGATAGAATCGCTTTGAGATATTGATCGCGACGTATATATAGGCAAAGTATATACAGGCGAAAGAGGGAGAGCAATGCAAGACAGGATAAAAGAACATGACAGAGATATACGGCTTGCTCATACACAAACCTCCGCAGTTTCGGAGCACGCAAACGAAACTGGGCATCTTCCTTTATGGAATCAAGTCAAGTTTATCGATCGTGACCCTCACCGATACACATGTAGGGTCAAAGAGGCTATCCAAATAAGAATTCATTCTAATAACATCAATAGAGACAACGGAATCGAAATTCCTGAAGCATGGATGCCTACGATCAGAAAGCATAACAGCCGTTCAACTACAAAGCGGACCCGTGAGGAAACATCATCTGCTAATCGGAATAATAAGGATCGAAATACACCAATCACAGCGAAACAACGTGCATAAATAGCTACACGTAAACAATCGACCTCATCGCCTGATGAAGACTAGCAGTATTGCAGTCGAAACGTCGCGATCAATATCTCAAAGCGATTCTATCGTGAGACAAACGAATAAACGTTCATTCCTGTCATGATCTTTGTTTATGAAATACCATTCATATTATATTAATGTTGACGAAGTAAGTTGAATCACTTTCAAAAATTATTACAAAGTGCGATCGAATTATTACAAATTGCGACAGCTTAGTTTATTACAAAGTGCGATGGACAGTTATTACAAAGTGCGATGAATTTATTACAAATTGCGACAGGTATTACAAAGTGCGATGATTATTACAAATTGCGACAGTACAAACGTCCCCGATACATTAACATCCGATTTGCCATCCAGATATTCTGCAGGAAGTTACGCTTTTGCTGTCGAAGGATTTTGGCATTATTTTCGGCGTTCGAGGTCAGGTCAAGTACACAGTTTTATGGCTGCACTTTCCACTGACCTATCTACGCTCTGTAGAGACAAATCTCGCACTTATCTGCCTCTCCCCTAAATAGTTTGTTTGTAATCTCCCAGATTCTGGGAGATACGTGACCAGACCCAACCAGGGTCTCTCGACGGGTTGGAGAGAGAATCTGGGAACGAGGTTGCAATTTGTTTAAACCTCTGGTAAAATTCATCTTTTAAAATTAGAAGTGGTCCACAGGGATAGTCCATGGACCGGGTCCACGAAGGGGTCCATGGACCAGGGGTCCATGTTTTGTACACGTTCCTGCATTCTTACACGCGTAATGAGCACTGAATTCACACGCGAGGCAGTTTCGAAATTTCTACCAGCTCAGTTTAGGGCTTTCCACAAGTTGCTCGGCAACTTTTCAACAACTTCTCGTATTTCGAGCAACGTTTTGCATTCTGAGCAATTTCTCTAGCTTTTTAGCAATTCTGAGATATCAGAAAAGCTTTTAGTGCTCAAATTGTCATTTCTTCCATATTTCACGATGTTTTAGTAGAAAATTTATGAATTTCCTTCTATCATGGATGAACCGCAGTAAACGGTTAAAAGCAAAATATCCCCACGCATGTTGCTGGAAATGAACATTTCCTCGAGCCATGTCCAAAATACCTTCTTTCTCTAGACGCTGTGATATGACAACTGGACACGGAGCGTTGGCTCCGAGGTAAAATTTCCCTCGACCGGTGGTTGATTTTTCTTTTAAAATGTAACTAAACTTCGCCTTATCATTCAAAGTACATTGGTTTATTGGTTTGTTTGCCATAAAATGTACAAAGCAAAAGAAAAAAATATATATTTAAGTTGTCATGGCGAGGAAGCCCAAGAGAAGCCACCGGGCTTATAAGGAATGGGCTCCCTCAGTTAAATAGTTAGAACAAAATATTTTCATAATTACAAATCAATGGCAGAGCTACAGTAAATCTTATAATAAATACATTAGATAGTCGTACTAATTATAGTTCTAGGCTAAAAAAGCGAAAGTGGCAAAAAAAAAAGAAAAAAAATTACTATTTATGATAAGAGGAATGCTTTCAGCTAACATCAAAAGGAAGCGGTACTTATTGCATTTCGAATTTCAAAACTAAGAGAGTTAAAAAATTTAGAACCTTGGAAACTGATTAAGAACTTTCTTATATTAGTCCTACATCGAGGTAAATATAAAAGCTCCGAACTTCTAGTGCCATAAGAATGGACCTGGCGTGTCACCAAAAACTTGTTATTGAAGCTATAAGGAAGTAAGCCAGATTTGTATTGATACATAAATTTTCCTATTTGAAGTTTGTAGATATCCACAAAATTCAGAGCATCGAAAGCCACTCCTCGAAATTATTCTTACGACCCGTTTTTGAAGCGTGATTAATCTTCTGAGTTTTGATGGGTAGGTCGATGCCCAGACACTCACGCAGTAGAATAAGTAAGCCTAGGGTAGATAAGGCTAAAACAAAGCATCCGTAAGGAGGAATTATTAAGGCAAAAACTTGATTTATAATTTATACCTATGGCTTTAGACACTTTCCGAGCAACATTATGAATATGTGATTTCCATGTTAAGTGTTCATCCAAAATTACACCAAGAAAGGTAGCTTCCTTGACACGATCAATCGAATAATTACTAATATTAAAAGCTAGATCAAGTGTTTGCCTGTTTTGTCTCGGTCTGAATATGAAAAAATTAGATTTCTTAACATTAATAGAAAGCTTATTTACATAACTTTCTTGCTTACTTAATTACTTTATACTTCACTGTCTAGTCGCAAAGCAAGTAATCACCACCACAAGAACAACGGCACCCCTAGCCTCCCCCAAACATACAAACAACTGGCTAATCAAAGTACAATTTCCGGGATATTTTCGTAATCCTATGATGAAAAGCGAAGCTGTGTTTATACTAATGTCATTTTATCGTCTTTAATATTTGTCTATATTATAGAGAACTTCGTCTGGCTCAACATATCCTGAAGAGGCACAATTTGTACCTCTCTATTATTGGAGTTATACTTTGTTCCAGAACAGATTCTACAATCAAAAGTACTTGAGTTCTGACAGCACTGGCAACATGACATTGGTGGACATAACAGATCTCGATTATCCAAATCCGCAAGCGCTGTTCATTCTGAACAAAGTTTAAACCTCGCTCAAAAAGTATTCTAGGATAGAACTGCTCACAATTGCTTTCTTGAACCAGAAAATAGTTCAAAAGTAAATAAATTTTTATAACATAGCGCGCGTGCTTGCCCTATATAAGTCCTATTGAGCCGTTATGAACAAAATCTTTATTTACGCACGCCCGTGCGTAAATAAGATGACGTGAGCATTTTTTTTTTTACCTGGCTGCAAAGTTGTCGTCTTTTAAGCTGCAGTGCAGTTTTCCTTCTCTTTAAAATATGGAAGACACCAGCGAAGAACTGCCAAATTTTTCAATCGGCATTGACCTTTTACGTCCTGATCCAACAAGCAGCAAAAATAAAGCCGAACTAAAAAAAAAACTCGCAAGTTGCGGGTTTCACAAATTTGTCGGAAGACCAGCTGCTGCAAATTTTGGGCAAGAAGCTAGAGTTGCACTCGGCTATCGCCTTGTGCAACTCTTACGCATCTTTCGTGCTCTCCAAACTTCCCGCGTGCATCCATAACTCGATATACGCACGCTAAGCATGAACAAATTCTTAATTAGTTGCTACCTTTGGTTGCTGCTTCCAGACGTTTGATTAAAAAAAGGTTTCAGCGAGCAAATTACGGTTTTAAAAGTAAAATGCATTAAGGCGGACGTATAGTTTGATTATCAGGCAAACACTAGCTACAAAAAGCATACCACTAGAGGCACTTTAGCCCAATAACGAATATCGCAAATGTTACGAAAAAGATTTACCCCGCAGACTGCAGTCCCCGACTTAAGAGTGCAACTTCTTTAAAATTTACAAGAGGCCATTGGCATGGAGACAGGACAACACAGGAAGCCAAAACTAAAAATAAAACAATTAAACAATAAAGAAACAAAGACTGAAATGAAGCCAGCTTTATTCCATTCTCTGTTGCATTATTTTTTGAGCGTTTGAGTAATAGAGGCCCCGGAGACCAATCGCAGTAACGCAGACAATTAAGCTAGCAAAAATGCTTTTTACAAATTATTCCGCCTATTAGGTTTCTTATTTACAAATTAGCAATCGCACCTTAAATGTGAGATTATATAGTTAGCCCAACGGAAACCCAAAGCGTTTGTAATTCGGTAGAAAATGTAAAGGTTTATGAATGAATGGGAATGCTAAATAAACGTTTAAATATTTTGCTTGTTGTGTCTTGTACTTTTGTTCAATGTCTTTCCCAGGGTCCATTTCCATCCTCCCTTTCGTTCTAGGAAGCGGAAAAGGTCCTGGGCTGGGTTGTTCAAAGCAGGGTTAAGATAACCCAGGGTTAGGCAAAATTTCAATTCGGATATGAAAGCTTAAAAAGCAAATTCAGTTTTACCCTTTTTGTCCACAATTTAATGATTTGTTGCTGTAAAAAGAATCGAGAAAATTATCCTGAAAAATTCTTTTGAACCAAAGAAATAGAAACCTGGGTTAAAATTGAACCAGAGGTCAACGCTAATCGGCCTTCCAACAACTGGGCCCAGGGGATCAGAAACCAGAAGACACAGCACAGTTCTACGCGACTGAATACTCTGTAAACAAGACTGGGTTAAAATTAAAACCACTTTAAATTTCACTTGGGTATACTGGTGATTTCGGTTGTAAGATAGGGTATGAGCAGTTCTGTCCTTAAGGGAAACGCATAGGGGTGAGGCAAGGGTGGCCACCAATCGTTTAAACGTCACCAGGGTACCCTGCACACTCACTTAAGTTAAACTGAAACTCCGATTATTTGCAGACGAACAAAATGAACAATAATGATACAGTTTACTCTCTCTAGGATGGACACCTTTCGGACCGGCACTAAGTGTCCGCCTTAGAGTGACATCCATCTTATAGAGAGTCAAATAGAGGGAATAAAGACAGAGAGGCACCAACTCTAGGTGTCCGTTTTACAGAGGTATCCGTCTTATAAAGGTGTCTGTTAAGAGAGAGTCGACCGTGTAAGTCAAACTGAAACTCCACTTACTTGCAGAGGAACAAAAACAATGGACACCTCAGATGGACACCTTTCGGATCGGCACTAAGCTACCTTCTTAGAGAGAGGTCCATTTTGTTTCAAACTTACTTTAAGTATTTCGCTCCGAATTCAATCCTCGAGAGCTCGTTTATGCAGAGTATAAAGACTTTGAATAAATACTTACCGATAAACTTACCGAGAAAAGCGGACAGAAAAGCTTGAATTGATGTAACAATTCTCTCTCAGCTCTAAGTTTATTAATAAAAAGAAATTAGGAATGAACGTTTATTCGTTTGTCTCACGATAGAATCGCTTTGAGATATTGATCGCGACGTTTCGACTGCAATACTGCTAGTCTTCATCAGGCGATGAGGTCGATTGTTTACGTGTAGCTATGTATGCAGGTTGTTTCGCTGTGATTGGTGTATTTCGATCCTCATTATTCCGACTAGCGGATGATGTTCCCTCAGGGGTCCGCTTTGTAGTTGAACGGCTGTTATGCTTTCTGATCGTAGGCATCCATGCTTCAGGAATTTCGATTCCGTTGTCTCTATTGATGTTATTAGAATGAATTCTTATTTGGATAGCCGCTTTGACCCTACGTGTGTATCGGTGAGGGTCACGATCGATAAACTTGACTTGATTCCATAAAGGAAGATGCCCCGTTTCGTTTGCGTGCTCCGAAACTGCGGAGGTTTGTGTATGAGCAAGCCGTATATCTCTGTCATGTTCTTTTATCCTGTCTTGCATTGCTCTCCCTGTTTCGCCTATATATACTTTGAGGAGCATGCGATAGCAAGTGCGATCTACAAACCTAAGATCTGGAAGCGATATGTAGATGACACCTTTACTATATTAGATCGAGACCAAGTCGACGGCTTTTTACAACATCTTAATAACCAACAGCCCACTATTCGTTTTATCATGGAAACCGAGAAAGATAACAGCATTCCCTTTCTCGATACGTCAGTTATAAGGGACTCAAACGGCCTTCTTACTACCAGTGTATACAGAAAGCCCACACACACTGATCAATACTTAGCCTATGGCTCACACCATCCTCAGTCAGTGAAGCGTGGTATTGTTAAGTGTCTATATGACCGAGCCAAACACCTCATAACAAAACCATCAGTTATCTCTGAAGAAAAGAAACATTTATCATCGGTACTTGTTTCCAACGGTTATCCTTCGTTCATACGAAAACTTGTTAAAACCACAAGACCAACAGCCAACAACGAACCCACGCAGGAATTTAAATCTACGGTGGTTTTACCCTATATTAAAGGTGTATCAGAGGTTCTTCGCCGCTGCCTACAACAACAAGGCGTTCGCACCGTCTTTAAATCTGACACAACTCTTCGGTCTTACTTAGTACGACCGAAAGACGCCCTAGAACCAGACAAACAAGAAGGTGTTGTATACAGAATTCCATGTGAATGCGGCAAAGTATGTATATGCGAAACAGGGAGAGAAATGCAAGACTGGATAAAAGAACATGACAGAGATATACGGCTTGCTCATACACAAACCTCCGCAGTTTCGGAGCACGCAAACGAAACTGGGCATCTTCCTTTATGGAATCAAGTCAAGTTTATCGATCGTGACCCTCACCGATACACACGTAGGGTCAAAGAGGCTATCCAAATAAGACTTCATTCTAATAACATCAATAGAGACAACGGAATCGAAATTCCTGAAGCATGGATGCCTACGATCAGAAAGCATAACAGCCGTTCAACTACAAAGCGGACCCCTGAGGGAACATCATCTGCTAGTCGAAATAATGAGGATCGAAATACACCAATCACAGCGAACCAACGTGCATAAATAGCTACACGTAAACAATCGACCTCATCGTTTGATGAAGACTAGCAGTACTGCAGTCGAAACGTCGCGATCAATATCTCAAAGCGATTCTATCGTGAGACAAACGAATAAACGTTCATTCCTATCTGACAAGATGAACAATATTCACATCTTTAATGACATAATAAGAAATTGTTGCAACGCTCTGCTTAATATGTCTTAAGATAGTGAATTGTATTGGAAGTTTTGTTTGCACAAGGACACAAGGGAAGTTTTTCAAGTTTACAGAGAAGGAGAGAGTCAGAATAATACTAAGAAAATACCCGTTTACTGGTCTTTTCACTTTTTCGAAAAAAATCTTTATTTTTGTCGTTTTAGACGCTTTGTTTTCTCTTAAATTTTATTGTTTTTGTGTTATCCTAGTACATTGTACATAACCGGCGTCATTAAGTCGAGCGCGAAGCGCCATAGACAAATTTCTCCTCCGGATTCGCGCCTGACTAAACAACGCCTTTATGCAGGATGATTAATTTCACATCTGTGCCTGCAGATTACTCCCTTAAAAGGTTAATTAGACCCTTCTATTTTGGGTGAATTCGCTTTTGTACATGTGTACCTACAGTGTGAGATTGGCCATCAAATTTGCGTTATGATGTTTGAAGGTCACTTGTGGCTGTTGGCGTTGGCGAGCGCTGTCTCTCAGATATAAGGCTAACGAATACTTACTTTTACCATAGCAATTCTAATTAAGGACTGCGAGGGTTTCGTGCCTGTGCAAATATTTGCTGAAAGACGTTTTCCTCCCCACCCAACTGTCAACCCAACACTAAAAATTTATTCCACTGAATTTTAAAGTTCAGATTCAAATCGCTAGCACT
>JBBMOI010000002.1:16422500-16602500 GCA_038088405.1 Porites divaricata
CCACGCGAACTACGGGTTGGCTTTCTTCTTAGTTGCTTCTACAAGAGCAACTCTAGTTATTTGTTCTGTAATTGTGATTATGTCGAGTGTTGATAGCGGCTGGCGCGTTTTTGATAGATGTTGACAGATTTCCATTGAACAGCCAATCAGAGTTTTGCGTTGTGAGAGCAACGCATTTGCTCAAAAGCTTGGGCTTTGTCTGTGGTCCCTCATTTTTCTCTCTCCCCACCGCGTGTCGCCTCTTCTCGCGTGGGGTGATTTTCACTCGCGCTCGCTTTTCGCTCACTCTACTATCCCTGAGGGAAAATGGGGGACTATTCGTAGTCTAAATATTTGTCAAACGACAAAAGAAATGAGCGGAACACTTACCTCTATTCCATCGTTGCGTTTCAGTTTCGTAAACCGGTCAAAGCAGCTCATATAAAAGTCGCGATCTTTCATTGACTCGATTGGTTTCCATTGCGTTGGTCGCGGAGTTAAAAATAATAAAGAGTTTTTCTATTTGTAAGACGAAGGAGGTGAAGTAAATGCAAGAAAGAGTATTATTCTCTCTTAGCCCGTTATACAACATTTCATTTTAACATCAACGAGTAGGTTAACATTTAAAAAGCTAGCGCCGAGTCTTTCTTTATGCTTGAGGGAACATTGTGTGAGATAATTATTCAAATTTTGATCCGTTTCAATACATTAATATGCAGGCGGAAGTTTCAAACCAAGTCGCACGTGTCCTCGGGTTTACGAACGTAAGCGAGCAGGACTACTTTTAGAAATCGACGAAAAGCCAGAACTTCCCAACAACGTAATCGTACCAAACTTTCAGAGAGTCTTCCTTAATGGTCAAACTAACATAGGTACATGCTGACGCTTGAATATAGTGACTTGCCGAACAGATATTTAGCCTCCAACATGACCTCCCATACAAAATAGTGACTAAAATAGCCGATTTTCAAAGCGAAAAAGCCAGAACTTCTACAAGATCTACAAAGTCACCAGTGGTCTTGTATTTTTTATTAACGTCTCTTCTACAAAATCCATATGCTGACGATGCTGATACTAATAATTTTTATTGGCCGTTTTTTCTTTGTTTTGGCCTCGGTTCGCTGGTCATCGTTTCAAATTTGACGCTTAAAGTTCCCGAATATGTCGCGTGATTCTGCCCGACGAGCGTTCCGGAGCGAACAGGGCGCGACCTGGATTGATAAAATTACCATTAAATGAGCTATCATGCCAGTGATTTCTCCTTTCATCGCATAATGAATAGTTTGTAAGCGCATCATCGACTCTCGAAACCAGGGGGGATAAATGTTGGGCGCTCTTCATTTAATGTGTGATGCGGAGTAGGACTGGCACGAGCGCTCTTTCCGCGCTTCCGGTGCGCTTGAAGGCCCGCAAAATTTTCCTTTCTGCAAACCGGAAATCCTATTTTCTTTCTGTAATTTCAGGCTACAGTGTTAAATAGATAAATTCGTTTCATAACAATATCAATGAACAGTTTCATATGTTTGTGTCTGTATGCCTATAAGTCAAACTTGTTGGTCGTATAATGCCAAAATTTGAGTTTACTTTGAAAGTGTTGAATACCTCCTCCTTCCACTAAATATCACCTAATCGTCTTTCGCCGTTTCGTTTGCAAAAGCTTAACACTTCTTAACCTCAGTTTTTACATATGTTAAAGGGGGATAAATTTTATATAACATAACAAAAAATTAGATTGATATATTTTGATATAGTGGCGTTGTACTGCTTCAAACTTTGCTTCTCGGGTGCAACGCGCCATGGCGATTCGCGCTATGCGTCGCAAATCCGGCAACCACATGTAAACAAACTTTATTGAGGTTAGTTGTAAGGTTTTTTCTCCGTTTTTCTCTCTAAAACAAAACAAGGTAAACAGTAAAAACTGAGGGAAAACTAATTTTGAGGTTTCGAAGAAAAAGGAAGACGTATGAGATGTTTTTTTCGAAATTAAAAAGAAGGATGATGGTGATTGAAATTAGCATAATTTCACCTTGCACGCGCTGTACGCATTTATAAAATACACGTCATCTAGTTATGAAAGACGATCTGCTGTCTTTTAGTTTGCCATGGATGAGATTTTTCTTCGTGTTTTAGACAGTACTTAGTTGTTTTTGTTTTGGAATAACATCAACATTGGCGAGAAGTAGAACGAAAATATAATTCAGTGGTAGAGTAATGGAAGTAATAAGTTAGAGTGAAACCCTTTGAAAGAGATGTTTGTCTACTCCAACTAAACCGCCCGCAAAAAATAGCAACATTTTCCTCTCGGAGACAGCGTACCAGCAAAAATTAAGGAACGAGGAAGAAGTGTAAGAAAACAAATCAAGCCGCCATAATTCAGTGACAGCGGCAGTGTCTAATGGACAAACCACATCTCAAGCCCTGACCGAAGAAAAACAAGCGACATTTAATTTCTGAGCAGAGTCCCAGTCCACTGCATCACACCTTTTTGCTCGGACGCGCTCGTTTCACCGCCCAACCTTTATCCGCCCTGCTCGAAACATTTGTCTTGCGCCGCTATACGAGTTCCATTTCCCGGGAACCGTAGGTAGATTTCCATCCTCGGAGTCCCAGGGGCAGTCAGTCGGGTCAAGAGAAAAGGCGTGACGAAAGTTTTTTAGTTTGGGCGAAGGAGCCCCTGGGTACCGACTCTCACCGGACCATTTCCAAAAATTCAAACGGATGCCGGCTTCTGATTGGGCACAAAAAACCTTTGTATTATTGTGCCCAATCAGCGAACAGCATCTCCTGAGCTCTTTTCGTGTGTTCGTACACGACGGCTATTGTCTCGCCATACTTGTCTGGTTCGTTTATCAAGGTTGTGCGTGCAATTCGCAAGGGAAACTTTCCCGTTCTGCTTTCCTAAACAGAAACGAAGGAGCTTTCGATGACTCGGAAAAAAGTTTCGGATGACTATTGCCAATTGCACTAAGAAAATTCTGTTTCTGACCGATCACAAGGTATCGTAAATAACGTAAATAGTTTTTACGAATTAAAAGGCTTGAATTGAATACATCTTGAAAGCTCAAGGTTTAAAATACCCTTACATGCGTTTCCATGTGTTAGTTTTCGGAAAGACAGTATTTCTAAATGGACGGGGATGTTCTGTAACTGAAAGTTTCACGATTGCGTGGATTTCTTTGGTGAACGAGCCAGACAAGTATGGCGAGACAATAGCCGTCGTGTACGAACACACGAAAAGAGCTCAGGAGATGCTGTTCGCTGATTGGGCACAATAATACAAAGGTTTTTTTGTGCCCAATCAGGAGCCGGCATCCGTTTGAATTGTTGGAAATGGTCCGGTGAGAGTCGGTACCCAGGGGCTCCTTCGCCCAAACTAAAAAGCTTTCGTCACGCCTTTTCTCTTGACCCGACTGACTGCCCCTGGGTCTCCGAGGATGGTAGATTTCCCGCTTAACATAATGTTTGATAATTTATGCAAAAGTTGACCTCGTGCAAGTCATCACTGCAGTTATCGACTCAAAAATATACTGACTTCCTACAGGGGTTTGAACACGGTTTTAATTAAAGTACTTTAAGAGCGCCTCGGTAGTTGACCGCAAAAGTGTTATGGTGATAGATACTCAACTGGATGATTACGTCACTTCATAGCAACCAGACGGTACGCATTTTTTAACTTCCGGAACTCTGAGGCTTGTGATGATCGTCAAGTCCAAGCGTGCCTATTGCCCCTTCACCCTACTGCGCATATGGTAAGTTTTTGTCAGGAAAGACATTCATATCGATCCCACCATATTAATAATAAGATAACCTTGAGATGGGCAGCCTTGTAATTGAATGAACCATGAAGCGTGCAGAACAAAACAATTGAATCAGTTTAAGCATTCATGCTATACATTCCGTATCCAAGGAAGTTAACGGGTTGTAAGGTTAGCGGTTTGCATCAAAGCACACCTACTATAGGAAAACTAGACAAAAATACTGTCCTTGCTACTGGGGCGTTTTGGGTAAGTAAAAGACGGTCTTTTTACTCCAAGGTTAGGACGATAACATGTACCTACATGTCATTAATATTAGTTGTACGATCCCGTGCTAAGAGTCAATCATGAACAACTCAGTGATAAGTAGCCGTAAACAAGTCTATCACGGTCTGATTGACTGTGATTTGCCGTAACAATTCTGAATTGTCTCTGATTCTGCGTATTTGCATGTTGTTCATTTACAGCTTTTTAAAGAAATTTGATGTTTCCGAGCTTTGTTAACCCGTGTTGGAAATATGTGTCTCTTGGGAGAGCCTTGAGAGATATATTAAGTGATGGTCAACATATACGTTTATATATTATTGATATAATTGATATTGTTTGAAAGTACGATCTTGTGCTAAGGCGTCAATCATGAACAACTCATTGATAGGTAGCAGTAATTTACCTTGACATGTGACTTACCTTGACAATTTGGAATTGACTCTGATTTTACCGTATTCGCGTATTGTTGATGTATAGCTTTCTTAGGAAATTTGATGTTTCCTGAAGCTCTGTTCACCCTACGGCCGTGCGAGTTCCGCATTTGTTTGCTAAGAGTTTAGAAGAGTGAAGTTTATTAATGAAACTGGCATTTCTTAAAATCTAATGCTGATTTATAAGCTAGTAAGAAGAGTATGTGTGAACGTTGTTTCAAGCTTACTATAAGTGTTTCGCTCCGAATTTAATCCTTGATGGCTCGTTTATGGAGAGTAGTATTAAGACTTTGAGTAAGAATACTTGAGCAACCGCCGAGAAAATACCGAAAAGCGTGAATTGATGCTACAATACTCTCTCTCTAAGTTTATTAATCATAAGAAATTGTTGCAACGCTTTGTTTGATATGTCCTAAGGGAAGTCGGTTTTTCAAGTTTATAGAGAAAGAGAGAGAATGATACTAAGAAAATAACCGTTGTCTGGTCTTTTCACCTTTTCTCTTAAATTTTATTGTTTTTGTGCTATCCTAGTCATTGTACATAACTCAGTGGCGTTACTAAGCCGAGCTGACTTAATAACTCCCTTTAGTTTATGAAGGATTTATATTTATATTAATTTTTATATCAACGGAATGTGGAATGAACTTTTTCGCTTGTCAGGATTAATCAATTGAGTTAATATCAGCATTTGTAGTTCCGTGTTTCTGAAAATCAATGGTCAGTTCGTCGCCTCACAATCCTTCTCACCAAAGTAACAGCAAACTCTTTTCTTTTAGCTAATTTTGAATCTCCTTCTTGTCCTAAACCACAACCCAACATGATTATCGGCTAAGCGCTTTAAGCCACCTCCAAACATTCTTGACGGCGGCCACTTTACCTCGCCAAGTCGGTTTATAATAAAACCAAATTTGAGTGCAGTTGAAAATACTTCGTCTAGTGAAGGGAGTGACAAGGGTCACACACTACCCCCCCCCCCCTCCCACCACAAATAACGACTAATCTATTAATTCACACCCGAAAAACACAGGAATACATCAAATGTAAGTCTCCTTTATTTATTTTCATACAGAAGTAAAATATAATGATACACATGTATTTAGAGTTTGGAGACCTCAGTATTTTATTTCTCAAAGTCTCAGCGGTCGCCTGTAACGCGACACCGACTCTCTTGTGAGAAAGTAAATTTACATTCCACACTCGTAATGTGAGCTTGGGATGCCTGTGGTGTTACCGATATAGACTGCCCTGTACAGATCTGAACACACTGGACAAAACAAAAACAATGATGGTTTGGATAATAAACATCCGTTATAATAAACATACTGATACCAATATCTTCTCAGGAATTTACTGATATGTCTAAGAAGCCGAAGATGTTAAAGGTTCACGTGACTCACGAAGAAAACAAGCGCATCATCTCTTTCCAGAAAGGAGGGGAGGTCAAGGAATTTCGCCATCTTTTTCTGCAAGTGTTTTCAGATGTGTTATTAGACCAAGTTGCTCCCGCAAATGTTAAGTTGCAGCGATATGATGACAGCTTCAAGGAATACGTTGATCTTGGTAACGAGGAGACGCTTGAGGAAGACCTTAAACTTTTTGCATTGGTATCAAAACAGGTAATACAGGTGAAAGTTGATTCCCCGTTGTGGAGCGGGGACTTCCGAATGAAAAGGGCTTGATTCTCGTCGGTAAATTGGAACTAAGCCCCGCACCCTCTCCCCCCAAAGCCAATTTGGACGCCGCTCAAGCTTTATTTGCCTAATTCTGAAATGCCATTCTAAAACAGATGGTTTTATACACTGTATAGCACTTTCAATGGTGATACCGAAGTTGTCTTCGAACTGTTTTCCTCTTTGGTTTCTTTCTTCTTTTCCTTTTTTTCTTCTTTCACATTTTTCAGCTTTTCATGAACAGTCCCAAAATACCAAGAACTGCAATCAATAAGCCTTTTTTTTAGCTTGAACGTTTTGTTTTCTCATTTCAGACCACGTGATGGCTCCCCAGGGAACTTTTTCTTTCGTAGGTCGTCTTATGCACGTGTATTTACGTGGATATGTATACATATAATTAAGGAAAAAAACAACAAAAGGCAACTTTACTGGAGAACATCACGTGGTCTGAATTGGGAAAACAAACCATTCAAGTTTAGAAGGTGTTTAAAAGCTCATTTAAACGGACTTATAACATGCGAGCAGTCATGCACTTATTTTCATCAAAGTTACCGGTGTAAGCTCGCGAACCGCGAGAAAAGAAGGCGTTAGCCCTCTGAGGTTGCTGTTGGGCGATGTTGCATTCTCTTTCCAAAAAAACCCAACTTGTTGCCTGGATATTTGAAGCTGAAACAAATTCTGGCCGAATAATTTTTTAAAACTGTTAAACTCAAATGGAGAGCCATTGCTTTGTTTATCAAAATATTTATTTTAATTGCGCACGCCCGAATCCAACTTGTCCATCGACCACTAGAACAAATGGAAAGTTGGATGAAAAGTTTGAACTTATTCAAACCTGATCAAGCCATCCAAAAAGGCATTAAAGTGATTCCAACATGCTGCATCTGCTTAAACAGGGCTTAAAAACAGGAAACCTAAGTCCTGGATAGCCACTCCCGGCCTCGTAAGTTAAATTAGCAAAAATGTTCTAAAAACTAATCTGCTCCCAGTCAACTTACATCCTCCCATCCTCTACCGAGGATTTCTTCTCTTCTATGAAGCTTTAAGGGAATAGAGAAGAAATGGAACCCTCAGTTGAAACAAGGTTGTGCCAACTATTGCTTTATGGTGCGTGGATTGACGCAGAATATCGTTTTGGTGGATATCAAAGCACGTCAATCATGCCCAGAAGTAGACTTTTTTCTATTCCTGGGCATTGCTTTGGTTCAAATCGTCTAGCAGATCGTCTTAGTTTATAAGTGTAAAGGAACTTAGCAATACAAATTTGGTAGCCTTTGCTTAAGCTCAGTAATGGTTGACTTTGGACCCCGAAGGGGGAAGAGGGTACTCCTGGGATTTCTTTGTGTGGGTATACCGCCCGTTTCTTCAAATCCTGACCCTATTTCGGACCAAAAAGTGTCACTTTTCACACTCTGTTTTCAGATCTAGCCTCTAAATTCCATACCCGTTATCAGACCTGGCCTCTAAGAAATTATGTCATCATTACTTACATTAGAACGCCGGCAAAAGAGATTTCTTCTCTCTTTCTTATTCATTTGGAATTAAAACGATGAAAACGCTCATACAATCCCGTAGTTTCCTCGAAAACCATATCCGATTCCAGACCAAAATGGGCCGAAGTGTATACCCGTTATTCAGACCAAAACGGGACAAAAACCCTACTCTTTGAGGCAACACATACCTATACATGGCTACATGGCTTATATAAGGGAGTACCCCAATGGGTTTTCGACACCATCGACCATTGATAACTAAAGCCTGACCACCTAAGCGATCTTAAAAATCTTTGTCCTGACAGCGTTCGTGTCGCCATTCTCCTTGTGGTTTATGATGTGTGGAATAGTTATAGTTACTTATGTCCTTTTTAGAAAGAAAAAACACGGGGACATGAAGAAGCGATGACCTCAGAGCATTCTCATCCTTGCCCGAAGCCACCTACTCACTTGGTTTTTCCTACGTTCCTTGCTGTCGAAAGGAGTTCCCCGAATCTGTTTCCTGCCATTCGAGCTCACGAAGTTGAACCGAACACCAATTATCGGATGTGGAGCCTTGTTAGCAGGGAAATTGACAGCCTACTGCAGCGTGATTCAACTTATAATTCCGTGAATTGTAAAGGAGCCTTCAGCGATACAACAGGCAACAGTAGGTGTTCTTTGTGCTTTCTTTTTCCAGTCCTTTCCTGTTTGTTTGCATTTTTTGCTTCATACGATTCTACATCTATCATATTTTAAAAGTGGATTGATAGAATTAATTCTTTGGGGTGGATTCCCACTGTCCGTAATTTTTATGTGCCACGCAGCCACGTAAATTTTACGCGCTTAAATAAAATAGACGCAATATATGATATATATGAAGTGACCAGGGGGGGGGGGGGGGGGGGAGGGGAAGTGTCTCCAAGGAAACCTGCGGTACAGTCCGCCTGCCAGTATGACGTCACGTCTCGCGTCAGTGACTTTCAAAATGGCGAGCGAAATGTTCAGCGAACAAACAGATAAAAATTTCGATTTTATCACGGAAATACTGTTCCGATTTCTTGGATTTGGAGATTTTAAGGTTTCTATTGTCATAGAAAACTAGACTTAAGTACCTTTTTGGAATGAAATGTCCAGTAAAGTAATGAATTTTAAAGATTCCTTTCTATCGTCGAGCAAATTTTACGGGCAATCAAACCGACCGGTCACACTTTTGAGGACCAGTGCACAGCAAGATTGAGGAGTTTAGACACAGCAATAGGAAGTTCATCAAAGGATGTTATTCTTTACATTATGCATATTTTCAGCTCTTCAGAGCTAGTGGAACCCCATACCATTCCTATCAAATCCTCAAAGTTCGCTTAGCTGTAGCGTTGAAAGAGGAAGCTACACGACAGGTATTTGTGAGAGACTGTGAGCATTGAATCTTGTTGCTTTACCGCAGTTTAATACTGTATTGGGTGTACACCTGTAATTCTGAAATAAAATCCCGAAAACCAATAAAAGGTTTCGTTTAATTATTTTTTGTGGGCAAACCCAGTGGAGATTTTAGGGTAATAATATTGATGATGAAGACGATGTAAAAAAGGCAGGTTAATTAAACTTTCGCCAGTGGGTCACTGGTGGGTGTTGGGTGTATATTCGAACAGTTTGTGGTGTACTGTGTGCTGTTTGTCATGATGTCAACTAACACTGAAAAAAATCCAGCTGTTTCAGAGGAGGGACATGTCTTGACAGGGCTTATGGTTTTTATCTGGTCGTAAGCTTGGCCAGTATGCAGATCAAGACCTTTTGAAATCCCTTTTCCAAAATAAAACTCCGGACTTAATTAAGCTTAAAACATAATTGATCCAAGTGCATGACCAGCAGGGTCAGCAGTAATAATAAAGAAAAAAAGACCAAAAGGAAATATAGCGTTAACAAAAGAGACCAAACAGGAAAAGTAAAAACGGTACAAAGAAACAGAAAACATTGTCGCCGGGAGTCGAACCCGGTTTATCTGCACGTGCAAGCAACTCCTTGACCACTGCACCACAGTGACCCGCATGGTATGAAAAATTAATTTTGTCATACCAAAACAATTTTTCTCTACCATAGACGCTGTTTGAAGCTGGTGGAGCTGTATTCATCATGAATTCAAATATACATTTGAGGAAAATTAGCTTAAGCTCGTATTTCATAGCTATTTCGCATTATTTCGGGGTCAAAGGGCCGACTCGATGTAGATAATCGATCGAACTAGCTTTACTGGATTTGGTGGAGAATTAGGAGATCAACAGAGGCCTACACTCGAAAGGAATGATATGAAGTTAGGCTCATTTAATTAGCAAACGAATAGATGAAATACAAACATGCGTGATCTGTGAATGGACCTCCTATTCTGGAGACTAGACCTTGCCTAGTTTAGAGAAAAAGAAAATTTAAGTTTTGATGACCTTGCCGGTCCCGTGAAATAGATGGCGATCCCGAAACACGGCCCGCAAAACAAATTAACTAAATTATACAATCACGGACACAAAATATCAAAACGGTTTACACAAGCAGATTATAGCAACGCCAAAGCTCACATACATTCGATAAAATAAACGATATTTGCTAGCTTCATAGCTTTCCCTCGACCTCGCTCGTCCAAATAACTGTCGAATCCCTTGCTAATTTGCACAAGCGACCCGAGGCTCTTGCCCGCTACTATGTGACGTCATACTGGCAGGCGGAGTGGGTCAAGAAACTCAGGTGGAAAACAAAAGAACTACCTCCCCCCCTCCCCTGGAAGTGACGGTAAATTGATGAGCGTCAAAAGAGAGGAAAAATTATGAAAAAACTGGGACAACAGAGTTGTATATGCTAACCAAATTTTGTCAGAGATTTCAGTGAACGCGTTTTTTCTCGTTGCTAGATGAAAGCAAGATTGTATTCACGTTTGCCAAGTTATTTGCTTTTTTCTGTGGCCACCGGGTTTCATGTTTTTGGGCTATTTTTAAACTTCTCTATTTGATTATTTGCCAGTAGCGCAAGTTTTCCTCAAGAAAGTATCCTGGCTCGGAGCTGCTCTAGAATCGTATGAATATTACTTTTTCTCGCTCTCAAGACAAAGACGAAAGAGCCTGGGCCCTGATTACGTCCCCCTAAGTCAAGGAGTTGTCATTTTATGTTACCCTCACACGAGGCTTGTCATCATAGCTCTTTTTATCAACACCGTTCTAGTCGAGAGTTTGCAAATCGGGTTGGTTAGAGAGATCCTTCTCATTTTAAAAAAACTCTATTCTCTCTCTTTTTGTTTAATCCACTGAATTCAAATTAATCTCTTTTTAATTAGCTGAGGTAACCACAAGTGACTTCAGTATGCGCTATATCAGTCTACTCTTCAAGGACTCGACAAATAACAAACAGTACGTCATAATGGCCCAGGACGACCAAGACGGCAAAATAAACATAGAGGCTGTGGTAAGGTTATTTGTGATTAATTAAACGCTTTTATTGGGTAGCTTGTTGGGTACTGCTAATTTTCGACATCTAACATCTCCATGCAAGTATTTTCGACTTTCACGTTTTCCACAATTGCACTTATTCCTTTCAAGATTTTACACAAACATTGTTTTCAATTTCTGTTTGAGAAATTTAAAAGCCAAATTGGGGAACACAAATTACATGATGAGGGAAGTTAATGGTGCAGATTGGAAACAACTGCTAATCCCGATTCTCAAGTCAGATCAAGCGTACCTCCCAAGACTCCATTAATGAATTTATTATTCGAAAGTTGAATCCATTGGTAATAGTAGATTTCAGATTCATCTTTCGGCGCCCTTTCGAATTGGTGCGTTTCGGTATCAATTTTTTTACTACACAAGCAGTGTATCCGCGATTTCTTGTGAAAACGTCCCCGATACAATAACATCCGATTTACCATCCAGATATTCTGCAGGAAGTCAGGCTTCTGCTGTCAAAGGATTTTGGCGTTATTTCGGCGTTCGAGGTCAGGTTAAGTACACAGTTTTATGGCTGTACTTTCCACTGACCTATCTACGCTCTGTAGAGACAAATCTCAAACTTATCTGCCCCTCCCCTTAAATCGTTTGTTTGTAATCTCCCAGATTCTGGGAGATACGTGACCAGACCCAACCAGGGTCTCTCGACGGGTTGGAGAGAGAATCTGGGAACGAGGTTGCAATCTGGTAAAATTCATCTTTTAAAATTAGAGGTGGTCCACAGGGATAGTCCATGGACCGGGTCCACGAAGGGGTCCATGGACCAGGGGTCCATGTTTTGTATACGTCCCTGCATTCTTACATGCATAATGAGCACTGAATTCACACGCAAGGCAGTTTCAAAATTTCTACCAGCTCAGTTTAGGGCTTTCCACAAGTTGCTCGGCAACTTTTCAACAACTTCTCCATGATATTTCGAGCAACGTTTTTCGTTTCGAGCAATGTTTTGCATTCTGAGCAATTTCTCTCGCTGTTTAGCAATTCTGAGATATCAGAAAAGCTTTTAGGGCTCAAATTATCATTTCTTCCATATTTCCTCCTATCATGGATGAACCGCAGTAAACGGTTAAAAGCAAAATATCCCCACGCATGTTGCTGGAAATGAACATTTCCTCGAGCCATGTCCAAAATACCTTCTTTCTCCAGACGCTGTGATATGGCAACTGGACACGGAGCGTTGGCTCCGAGGTAAAATTTCCCTCGACTGGTGGTTGATTTTTCTTTTAAAATGTAACTAAACTTCGCCTTATCATTCAAAGTACATAACTTTCTTGCTTACTTAATTACTTTATTCTTCACTGTCTAGTCCCAAAGCAAGTAATCACGACCACATAAAGAACAACTGCACCCCTAGCCCCCCTCCCAAACATACATTAACAACTGGCTAATCAAAGTACAATTTCCGGGATATTTCGTAATCCTATGATGAAAAGCGAAGCTGTGTTTATTAAACTAATGTCATTTTATCGTCTTTAATATTTGTCTATATTATAGAGCACTTCATCTGGCTCAACATATCCTGACAAGGCACAATTTGTACCTCACTATTATTGGAGTTATACTTTGTTCCAGAACAGATTCTACTATCAAAAGTACTTGAGTTCTGACAGCACTGGCAACATGACATTGGTGGACATAACAGATCTCGATTATCCAAATCCGCAAGCGCTGTTCATTCTGAACAAAGTTTAAACATAACTCAAAACGTATTCTAGGATAGAACTGCTCACAATTACTTTCTTGCACCAGAAAATAGTTCAAAAAATAAATGAATTGTTAGTTACTGCTTCCAGACGTTTGATTTAAAAAAGGTTTCAGCGAGCAAATTACGGTTTTAAAAGTAAAATGCATTAAGGCGGACGTATAGTTTGATTATCAGGCGAACACTAGCTACAAAAAGCATGAGAAATACCACTAGAGGTACCTTAGCCCAATAACGAATATAACAAATGTTACGGAAACGTTTTACCCCGCAGACTGCAGTCCCAGACTTAAGAGTGCGATTTCTTTAAAATTTACAAGAGGCCATTGGCATGGAGGCAGGACAACACAGGAAGCCAAAAAGAAAAAAAACAAAAACAAACAAACAACAAAGAAACAAAGACTGAAATGAAGCCAGCTTTATTGCATTCTCTATTGCATTATTTTTTGAGCATTTAATCGATAGAAAGAACGCAGACAATTAAGTTAGCAAAAATTCTTTTTACAAATTATTCCGACTGTTAGGTTTCTTATAATCCTCCGTGACAGATCTATACTAATTAAAAGGACATCAGGAACTATAAGCAAAAATGACTTTATTGTTTGCCGGAAAAAAGCCAAGCCGCAGCAGAGGGGGAGCGAAGCCGAAGGCCTACCCCCATGATGCGGCTCGCGGGTGGGTGGGTGGGGATAGCAGAATACAAAAGGCGGTTCTGCTAGCTAAGAATGACTGATACAAACGATGACATGTCGTGGGCTATAAGGGCAAACCCATGTCACGCACATTCGGAGATTGACAATCGTTACTATACACTTAATGTCAGTTCCCGAGGGAAACAGTTAGTTCTGTTTTCCCGAGAGTCCTGATGTTTCCCGAGACGAAGTCGAGGGAAACATCAGGACTCTCGGGAAAACAAAACTAACTGTTTCCCTCGGGAACTGACATTAAGTCTTTTGTTATATTTCTAGTCTTTCACTTCAACAGCAACAAAAGAATAACTGGAGCGAACCAGAACAGTCGACACATTATTAATAACAACACAAATTTAATTCTCAAAACCACTGAATGAATTATTTACCACTACTTTCCTTACATATCTGCATCTTTTTCCTCCACTAGCTGCTGTTTCTCTTCCAGAATGACTTTAAAAATCGTTGCTTTTTAGTTTGAGGCTTCGTGTTTGTGTTGTTGTGTTCATTCGCGAAAAAGAAAACTGGCAGTGTTTTTCCCGCCTTCTGTCACACCACCTTCCACCATGCTTTGATCACGTGCTGTAATGTATCCCGAGCTGGGTACATTGCGTGATGTATCACGATCGGGATATGATTTGATTTTAGTCAAGGCCACGTGACCAGGAATCAACCAATGACAGCCCCTGTTTAGTTGATTGAAAGTCTAGGAATATAACAATACGTTTTATACTACCATTGGTCAGAGTCCAATACTTAACATTTACAAATTAGCAATCGCACCTTAAATGTGAGATTATATAGTTAGCCCAACGGGAAACCCAAAGCGTTTGTAATTCGGTAGTAAATGTAAAGGTTTATGTATGAATGGGAATGCTAAATAAACGTTTAAGTATTTTGCTTGTTGTGTCTTGTACTTTTGTTCAATGTCTTTCTCAGGGTCCATTTCCATCCTCCCTTTCGTTCTAGGAAGCGGAAAGGGTCCTGGGCTGGGTTGTTCAAAGCAGGGTTAAGATAACCCAGGGTTAGGCAAAATTTCAATTCAGATTTGAAAGCTTAAAAAGCAAATTCAGTTTTACCCTTTTTGTCCACAATTTAATGATTTGTTGCTGTAAAAAGAATCGAGAAAATTATCCTGAAAAATTCTTTTGAACAAAAGAAATAGAAACCTGGGTTAAAATTGAACCGGAGGACAACGCTAATCGGCCTTCCAACAACTGGGCCCAGGGGATCAGAAACCAGAAGACACAGCACAGTTCTACTTGGCTGAATACTCTGTAAACAAGACTGGGTTAAAATTAAAACCACTTTAAATTTCACTTGGGTATACTGGTGATTTCGGTTCTAAGATAGGGTATGAGCAGTTCTGTCCTTAAGGGAAACGCATAGGGGTGAGGCAAGGGTGGCCACCAATCGTTTAAACGTCACCAGGGTACCCTGCACACTCACTTAAGTTAAACTGAAACTCCGATTATTTGCAGACGAACAAAATGAACAATAATGATACAGTTTACTCTCTCTAGGATGGACACCTTTCGGACCGGCACTAAGTGTCCGCCTTAGAGTGACATCCATCTTATAGAGAGTCAAATAGAGAGAATAAAGACAGAGAGGCACCAACTCTAGGTGTCCGTTTTACAGAGGTATCCGTCTTATAAAGGTGTCTGTTAAGAGAGAGACGACCGTGTAAGTCAAACTGAAACTCCACTTACTTGCAGAGGAACAAAAACAATGGACACCTCAGATGGACACCTTTCGGATCGGCACTAAGCGTCCGTCTTAGAGAGAGGTCCGTTTTGTTTCAAACTTACTTTAAGTATTTCGCTCCGAATTCAATCCTCGAGAGCTCGTTTATGCAGAGTATAAAGACTTTGATTAAATACTTACCGATAAACTTACCGAGAAAAGCGGACAGAAAAGCTTGAATTGATGTAACAATTCTCTCTCAGCTCTAAGTTTATTAATAATAAGAAATTAGGAATGAACGTTTATTCGTTTATCTCACGATAAAATCGCTTTGAGATATTGATCGCGACGTTTCGACTGCAATACTGCTAGTCTTCATCAGGCGATGAGGTCGATTGTCTACGTGTAGCTATTTATGCACGTTGGTTCGCTGTGATTGGTGTATTTCGATCCTCATTATTCCGACTAGCAGATGATGTTCCCTCAGGGGTCCGCTTTGTAGTTGAACGGCTGTTATGCTTTCTGATCGTAGGCATCCATGCTTCAGGAATTTCGATTCCGTTGTCTCTATTGATGTTATTAGAATGAAGTCTTATTTGGATAGCCTCTTTGACCCTACGTGTGTATCGGTGAGGGTCACGATCGATAAACTTGACTTGATTCCATAAAGGAAGATGCCCCGTTTCGTTTGCGTGCTCCGAAACTGCGGAGGTTTGTGTATGAGCAAGCCGTATATCTCTGTCATGTTCTTTTATCCTGTCTTGCATTGCTCTCCCTGTTTCGCCTATATATACTTTGAGGAGCAAGCGATAGCAAGTGCGATCTACAAACCTAAGATCTGGAAGCGATATGTAGATGACACTTTTACTATATTAGATCGAGACCAAGTCGACGGCTTTTACAACATCTTAATAACCAACAGCCCACTATTCGTTTTACCATGGAAACCGAGAAAGATAACAGCATTCCCTTTTTCGATACGTCAGTTATAAGGGACTCAAACGGCCTTCTTACTACCAGTGTATACAGAAAGCCCACACACACTGATCAATACTTAGCCTATGGCTCACACCATCCTCAGTCAGTGAAGCGTGGTATTGTTAAGTGTCTATATGACCGAGCCAAACACCTCATAACAAAACCATCAGTTATCTCTGAAGAAAAGAAACATTTATCATCGGTACTTGTTTCCAACGGTTATCCTTCTTCGTTCATACGAAAACTTGTTAAAACCACAAGACCAACAGCCAACAACGAACCCACGCAGGAATTTAAATCTACTGTGGTTTTACCCTATATTAAAGGTGTATCAGAGGTTCTTCGCCGCTGCCTACAACAACAAGGCGTTCGCACCGTCTTTAAATCTGACACAACTCTTCGGTCTTACTTAGTACGACCGAAAGACGCCCTAGAACCAGACAAACAAGAAGGTGTTGTATACAGAATTCCACGTGAATGCGGCAAAGTATATATAGGCGAAACAGGGAGAGAAATGCAAGACAGGATAAAAGAACATGACAGAGATATACGGCTTGCTCATACACAAACCTCCGCAGTTTCGGAGAAGGCAAACGAAACGGGGCATCTTCCTTTATGGAATCAAGTCAAGTTTATCGATCGTGACCCTCACCGATACACACGTAGGGTCAAAGAGGCTATCCAAATAAGACTTCATTCTAATAACATCAATAGAGACAACGGAATCGAAATTCCTGAAGCATGGATGCCTACGATCAGAAAGCATAACAGCCGTTCAACTACAAAGCGGACCCCTGAGGGAAAATCATCCGCTAGTCGGAATAATGAGGATCGAAATACACCAATCACAGCGAACCAACGTGCATAAATAGCTACACGTAAACAATCGACCTCATCGCCTGATGAAGACTAGCAGTATTGCAGTCGAAACGTCGCGATCAATATCTCAAAGCGATTCTATCGTGAGACAAACGAATAAACGTTCATTCCTATCTGACACCACGATGAACAATATTCACATCTTTAATGACATAATAAGAAATTGTTGCAACGCTCTGCTTAATACGTCTTAAGATAGTGAATTGTATTGGAAGTTTTGTTTGCACAAGGACACAAGGGACGTTTTTCAAGTTTACAGAGAAGGAGAGAGTCAGAATAATACTAAGAAAATACCCGTTTACTGGTCTTTTCACTTTTTCGAAAAAAATCTTTATTTTTGTCGTTTTAGACGCTTTGTTTTCTCTTAAATTTTATTGTTTTTGTGTTATCCTAGTACATTGTACATAACCGGCGTCATTAAGTCGAGCGCGAAGCGCCATAGACAAATTTCTCCTCCGGATTCGCGCCTGACTAAACAACGCCTTTATGCAGGATGATTAATTTCACATCTGTGCCTGCAGATTACTCCCTTAAAAGGTTAATTAGACCCTTCTATTTTGGGCGAATTCGCTTTTGTACATGTGTACCTACAGTGTGAGATTGGCCATCAAATTTGCGTTATGATGTTTGAAGGTCACTTGTGGCTGTTGGCGTTGGCGAGCGCTGTCTCTCAGATATAAGGTTAACGAATACTTACTTTTACCATAGCAATTCTAATTAAGGACTGCCAGGGTTTCGTGCCTGTGCAAATATTTCCTGAAAGACGTTTTCCTCCCCACCCAACTGTCAACCCAACACTAAGGGTGTGTTCCTTTCGGTGAATTCAAAAACGGATTTTAGATCTAAGAACGGATTTCGCGTTCCTTTCGGCAAATCCAAATCCGGATTTTTGATCTGGTGAATCCTTTTTGAAAAAGGATTCATTGGATTTGAAATCCGAAGAATCCAAATCCAGATTAACGGATTAGTGATCTACGCTGTTCCATTCACAGTGGATCCGAAATTAGTCAGATGATCCAGCGGTATTTCCAGTTGAAGTATTCCCATAGAGGCCGTAGAGTTTCCTCGTTGCTGTCATTTGCCGCAAAACATCTGAAAACATTAGAAGATTGTTCCTGGTACATTAAAATATCCATATACTAGCCATTTGTCTCTAAAGATTGCTTGAAATCAGAAATGAGTAAAAGTAACAAATGAACTGCTATCTAAAACTCGCTTGTCGACGCGACAGGCACTCGATCGTGTTACATAAAAAAATCCGAGCTATGGAACTGGATCAAACTGGCCGACATTCTTTAGATAATTTTCAATTTTAATGCGCTTCTTTCTTTGTCTGTTTTAAATGTTACATCGTCGCTATTCGAACTGCCGACCACTAAATTCTGTACGGTATAATCGCATAATTTGTCAAACAGTAGAAATCACGTCATTCTTTGGGAGGCTGTCGTGCATATTGCACGCGTTGGCGAAAGGTTACCAAGGTTACAAATCCAATTTCCGATTTCACGTTCCTTTCGACCGCGAAATCTGGCAAATCTAAGATCAAAAATCCGTCTTTGGATTCGCCGAAAGGAACACACCCTTCACTACTAATCCGGTTTTAGATCCATGTAAAAGAAAAAGCATTCGTTTTTTGCTTTAAGTATCCTAATTCTGATTTTCCTGAAGAAATTAAGGCGGTGAAATTCAGTAGTAACAAAACAGGAACACTTTTGCTATGATAGTTCTTTTTTATTATTGTTGGAAATAAATCTATAAGTTTGTTCGTGTCTCGTGGCAGAGCCCTGAGAGGTATTAAGCCGAACGTCGACAAGATAAAGATCTATGTCTTGTTCAAAGAAGCGTATAGCAATGCGTTTAATTTCCATAACTGAGAATAGCAGCTAAAATTTAAAGTATGTAAAAGATTGTAATCATGAGGAGAAAACTGTATCTCGTAATGTATAGCCGGAAGCGCAACATAGACTTAAAGATCAAAATGTATTATGTAAACACCAATGAAATACCAGGTGAGCTTTCGCGCGAAAACTTGTTATCTTCACATGTGAAAATAACATGTTATCCTCACATGTGAAAATATTACCTTTGCTATGGCTACATAATAAATCGCATCGCGCCTTTCACACCAAAAAACTATTAATTAAAAGTGAAATGGTTTGGTATTTCATTGGTGTTTATGCAAAAGTTGACCTCGTGCAAGTCATCACTGCAGTTATCGACTCAAAAATATACAGACTTCCTACAGGGGTTTGAACACGGTTTTAATTAAAGTACTTTAAGAGCGCCGCGGTAGTTGACCGCAAAAGTGTTATGGTGATAGATACTCAACTGGATGATTACGTCACTTCATAGCAACCAGACGGTACGCATTTTTTAACTTCCGGAACTCTGAGGCTAGTGATGATCGTCAAGTCCAAGCGTGCCTATTGCCCCTTCACCCTACTGCGCATATGGTAAGTTTTTGTCAGGAAAGACATTCATATCGATCCCACCATATTAATAATAAGATAACCTTGAGATGGGCAGCCTTGTAATTGAATGAACCATGAAGCGTGCAGAACAAAACAATTGAATCAGTTTAAGCATTCATGATATACATTCCGTATCCAAGGAAGTTAACGGGTTGTAAGGTTAGCGGTTTGCATCAAAGCACACCTACTATAGGAAAACTAGACAAAAATACTGTCCTTGTTACTGGGGCGTTTTGGGTAAGTAAAAGACGGTCTTTTACTCCAAGGTTAGGACGATAACATGTACCTACATGTCATTAATATTAGTTGTACGATCCCGTGCTAAGAGTCAATCATGAACAACTCAGTGATAAGTAGCCGTAAACAAGTCTATCACGGTCTGATTGACTGTGATTTGCCGTAACAATTCTGAATTGTCTCTGATTCTGCGTATTTGCATGTTGTTCATTTACAGCTTTTTAAAGAAATTTGATGTTTCCGAGCTTTGTTAACCCGTGTTGGAAATATGTGTCTCTTGGGAGAGCCTTGAGAGATATATTAAGTGATGGTCAAAATATACGTTTATATATTATTGATATAATTGATATTGTTTGAAAGTACGATCTTGTGCTAAGGCGTCAATCATGAACAACTCATTGATAGGTAGCAGTAATTTACCTTGACATGTGACTTACCTTGACAATTTGGAATTGACTCTGATTTTACCGTATTCGCGTATTGTTGATGTATAGCTTTCTTAGGAAATTTGATGTTTCCTGAAGCTCTGTTCACCTTACGGCCGTGCGTGTTCTGCATTTGTTTGCTAAGAGTTTAGAAGAGTGAAGTTTATAATGAAACTGGCATTTCTTGAAATCTAATGCTGATTTATAAGCTAGTAAGAAGAGTATGTGTGAACGTTGTTTCAAGCTTACTATAAGTGTTTCGCTCCGAATTTAATCCTTGATGGCTCGTTTGTGGAGCGTAGTATTAAGACTTTGAGTAAGAATACTTGGGCAACCGCCGAGAAAATACCGAAAAGCGTGAATTGATGCTACAATACTCTCTCTAAGTTTATTAATCATAAGAAATTGTTGCAACGCTTTGTTTGATATGTCCTAAGGGAAGTCGGTTTTTCAAGTTTATAGAGAAAGAGAGAGAATGATACTAAGAAAATAACCGTTGTCTGGTCTTTTCACCTTTTCTCTTAAATTTTATTGTTTTTGTGCTATCCTAGTCATTGTACATAACTCAGTGGCGTTACTAAGCCGAGCTGACTTAATAACTCCTTTTAGTTTATGAAGGATTTATATTTATATTAATTTTTATATCAACGGAATGTGGAATGAACTTTTTCGCTTGTCAGGATTAATCAATTGAGTTAATATCACCATTTGTAGTTCCGTGTTTCTGAAAATCAATGGTGAGTTCGTCGCCTCACAATCCTTCTCACCAAAGTAACAGCAAACTCTTTTCTTTTAGCTAATTTTGAATCTCCTTCTTGTCCTAAACCACAACCCAACATGATTATCGGCTAAGCGCTTTAAGCCACCTCCAAACATTCTTGACGGCGGCCACTTTACCTCGCCAAGTCGGTTTATAATAAAACCAAATTTGAGTGCAGTTGAAAATACTTCGTCTAGTGAAGGGAGTGACAGGGGTCACACACTACCCCCCCCCCCCCCCCCCCACAAATAACGACTAATCTATTAATTCACACCGAAAAACACAGGAATACATCAAATATAAGTCTCCTTTATTTATTTTCATACAGAAGTAAAATATAATGATACACATGTATTTAGAGTTTGGAGACCTCAGTATTTTATTTCTCAAAGTCTCAGCGGTCGCCTGTAACGCGACACTGACTCTCTTGTGGGAAAATAAATTTACATTCCACACTCGTAATGTGAGCTTGGGATGCCTGTGGTGTTACCGATATAGACTGCCCTGTACAGATCTGAACACACTGGACAAAAAAAAACAATGATGGTTTGGATAATAAACATCCGTTATAATAAACATACTGATACCAATATCTTCTCAGGAATTTACTGATATGTCTAAGAAGCCGAAGATGTTAAAGGTTCACGTGACTCACGAAGAAAACAAGCGCATCATCTCTTTCCAGAAAGGAGGGGAGGTCAAGGAATTTCGCCATCTTTTTCTGCAAGTGTTTTCAGATGTGTTATTAGACCAAGTTGCTCCCGCAAATGTTAAGTTGCAGCGATATGATGACAGCTTCAAGGAATACGTTGATCTTGGTAACGAGGAGACGCTTGAGGAAGACCTTAAACTTTTTGCATTGGTATCAAAACAGGTAATACAGGTGAAAGTTGATTCCCCGTTGTGGAGCGGGGACTTCCGAATGAAAAGGGCTTGATTCTCGTCGGTAAATTGGAACTAAGCCCCGCACCCTCTCCCCCCCAAAGCCAATTTGGACGCCGCTTAAGCTTTATTTGCCTAATTCTGAAATGCCATTCTAAAACAGATGGTTTTATACACTGTATAGCACTTTCAATGGTGATACCGAAGTTGTCTTCGAACTGTTTTCCTCTTTGGTTTCTTTCTTCTTTTCCTTTTTTTCTTCTTTCACATTTTTCAGCTTTTCATGAACAGCCCCAAAATACCAAGAACTGCAATCAATAAGCCTTTTTTTTAGCTTGAACGTTTTGTTTTCTCATTTCAGACCACGTGATGGCTCCCCAGGGAACTTTTTCTTTCGTAGGTCGTCTTATGCACGTGTATTTACGTGGATATGTATACATATAATTAAGGAAAAAAACAACAAAAGGCAACTTTACTGGAGAACATCACGTGGTCTGAATTGGGAAAACAAACCATTCAAGTTTAGAAGGTGTTTAAAAGCCCATTTAAACGGACTTATAACATGCGAGCAGTCATGCACTTATTTTCATCAAAGTTACCGGTGTAAGCTCGCGAACCGCGAGAAAAGAAGGCGTTAGCCCCCTGAGGTTGCTGTTGGGCGATGTTGCATTCTCTTTCCAAAAAAACCCAACTTGTTGCCTGGATATTTGAAGCTGAAACAAATTCTGGCCGAATAATTTTTTAAAACTGTTAAACTCAAATGGAGAGCCATTGCTTTGTTTATCAAAATATTTATTTTAATTGCGCACGCCCGAATCCAACTTGTCCATCGACCACGAGAACAAATGGAAAGTTGGATGAAAAGTTTGAACTTATTCAAACCTGATCAAGCCATCCAAAAAGGCATTAAAGTGATTCCAACATGCTGCATCTGCTTAAACAGGGCTTAAAAACAGGAAACCTAAGTCCTGGATAGCCACTCCCGGCCTCGTAAGTTAAATTAGCAAAAATGTTCTAAAAACTAATCTGCTCCCAGTCAACTTACATCCTCCCATCCTCTACCGAGGATTTCTTCTCTTCTATGAAGCTTTAAGGGAATAGAGAAGAAATGGAACCCTCAGTTGAAACAAGGTTGTGCCAACTATTGCTTTATGGTGCGTGGATTGACGCAGAGTATCGTTTTGGTAGATATCAAAGCACGTCAATCATGCCCAGAAGTAGACTTTTTTCTGTTTCTGGGCATTGCTTTGGTTCAAATCGTCTAGCAGATCGTCTTAGTTTATAAGTGTAAAGGAACTTAGCAATACAAATTTGGTAGCCTTTGCTTAAGCTCAGTAATGGTTGACTTTGGACCCCGAAGGGGGAAGGGGGTACTCCTGGGATTTCTTTGTGTGGGTATACCGCCCGTTTCTTCAAATCCTGACCCTATTTCAGACCAAAAAGTGTCATTTTTCACACTCTGTTTTCAGATCTAGCCTCTAAATTCCATACCGTTATCAGACCTGGCCTCTAAGAAATTATGTCATCATTTCTTACATTAGAACGCCGGCAAAAGAGATTTCTTCTCTCTTTCTTATTCATTTGGAATTAAAACGATGAAAACGCTCATACAATCCCGTAGTTTCCTCGAAAACCATATCCGATTCCAGACCAAAATGGGCCGAAGTGTATACCCGTTATTCAGACCAAAACGGGACAAAAACCCTTCTCTTTGTGGCAACACATACCTATACATGGCTACATGGCTTATATAAGGGAGTACCCCAATGGGTTTTCGACACCATCGACCATTGATAACTAAAGCCTGACCACCTAAGCGATCTTAAAAATCTTTGTCCTGACAGCGTTCGTGTCGCCATTCTCCTTGTGGTTTATGATGTGTGGAATAGTTATAGTTACTTATGTCCTTTTTAGAAAGAAAAAACACGGGGACATGAAGAAGCGATGACCTCAGACCATTCTCATCCTTGCCCGAAGCCACCTACTCACTTGGTTCTTCATACGTTCCTTGCGGTCGAAAGGTGTTCCCCGAATCTGTTTCCTGCCATTCGAGCTCACGAAGTTGAACCGAACACCAATTATCGGATGTGGAGCCTTGTTAGCAGGGAAATTGACAGCCTACTGCAGCGTGATTCAACTTATAATTCCGTGAATTGTAAAGGAGCCTTCAGCGATACAACAGGCAACAGTAGGTGTTCTTTGTGCTTTCTTTTTCCAGTCCTTTCCTGTTTGTTTGCATTTTTTGCTTCATACGAGTCTACATCTATCATATTTTAAAAGTGGATTGATAGAATTAATTCTTTGGGGTGGATTCCCACTGTCCGTAATTTTTATGTGCCACGCAGCCACGTAAATTTTACGCGCTTAAATAAAATAGACGCAATATATGATATATATGAAGTGACCAGGGGGGGGGGGGGGGGGGGGAGGAGGGGAAGTGTCTCCAAGGAAACCTGCGGTACAGTCCGCCTGCCAGTATGACGTCACGTCTCGCGTCAGTGACTTTCAAAATGGCGAGCGAAATGTTCAGCGAACAAACAGATAAAACTTTCGATTTTATCACGGAAATACTGTTCCGATTTCTTGGATTTGGAGATTTTAAGGTTTCTATTGTCATAGAAACTAGACTTAAGTACCTTTTTGAAATGAAATGTCCAGTAAAGTAATGAATTTTAAAGATTCCTTTCTATCGTCGAGCAAATTTTACGGGCAATCAAACCGACCGGTCACACTTTTGAGGACCAGTGCACAGCAAGATTGAGGAGTTTAGACACAGCAATAGGAAGTTCATCAAAGGATCTGTTATACTTTACATTATGCATATTTTCAGCTCTTCAGAGCTAGTGGAACCTCATATCATTCCTATCAAATCCTCAAAGTTCGCTTAGCTGTAGCGTTGAAAGAGGAAGCTACACGACAGGTATTTGTGAGAGACTGTGAGCATTGAATCTTGTTGCTTTACCGCAGTTTAATACTGTATTGGGTGTACACCTGTAATTCTGAAATAAAATCCCGAAAACCAATAAAAGGTTTCGTTTAATTATTTTTTGTGGGCAAACCCAGTGGAGATTTTAGGGTAATAATATTGATGATGAAGACGATGTAAAAAAGGCAGGTTAAACTTTCGCCAGTGGGTCACTGGTGGGTGTTGGGTGTATTTTCGAACAGTTTGTGGTGTACTGTGTGTTGTTTGTCATGATGTCAACTAACACTGAAAAAAATCCAGCTGTTTCAGAGGAGGGACATGTCTTGACAGGGCTTATGGTTTTTATCTGGTCGTAAGCTTGGCCAGTATGCAGATCAAGACCTTTTGAAATCCCTTTTCCAAAATAAAACTCCGGACTTAATTAAGCTTAAAACATAATTGATCCAAGTGCATGACCAGCAGGGTCAGCAGTAATAATAAAGAAAAAAAGACCAAAAGGAAATATAGCGTTAACAAAAGAGACCAAACAGGAAAAGTAAAAACGGTACAAAGAAACAGAAAACATTGTCGCCGGGAGTCGAACCCGGTTTATCTGCACGTGCAAGCAACTCCTTGACCACTGCACCACAGTGACCCGCATGGTATGAAAAATTAATTTTGTCATACCAAAACAATTTTTCTCTACCATAGACGCTGTTTGAAGCTGGTGGAGCTGTATTCATCATGAATTCAAATATACATTTGAGGAAAATTAGCTTAAGCTCGTATTTCATAGCTATTTCGCATTATTTCGGGGTCAAAGGGCCGACTCGATGTAGATAATCGATCGAACTAGCTTTACTGGATTTGGTGGAGAATTAGGAGATCAACAGAGGCCTACACTCGAAAGGAATGATATGAAGTTAGGCTCATTTAATTAGCAAACGAATAGATGAAATACAAACATGCGTGATCTGTGAATGGACCTCCTATTCTGGAGACTAGACCTTGCCTAGTTTAGAGAGAAAGAAAATTTAAGTTTTGATGACCTTGCCGGTCCCGTGAAATAGATGGCGATCCCGAAACACGGCCCGCAAAACAAATTAACTAAATTATACAATCACGGACACAAAATATCAAAACGGTTTACACAAGCAGATTATAGCAACGCCAAAGCTCACATACATTCGATAAAATAAACGATATTTGCTAGCTTCATAGCTTTCCCTCGACCTCGCTCGTCCAAATAACTGTCGAATCCCTTGCTAATTTGCACAAGCGACCCGAGGCTCTTGCCCGCTACTATGTGACGTCATACTGGCAGGCGGAGTGGGTCAAGAAACTCAGGTGGAAAACAAAAGAGCTACCTCCCCCCCTCCCCTGGAAGTGACGGTAAATTGATGAGCGTCAAAAGAGAGGAAAAATTATGAAAAAACTGGGACAACAGAGTTGTATATGCTAACCAAATTTTGTCAGAGATTTCAGTGAACGCGTTTTTTCTCGTTGCTAGATGAAAGCAAGATTGTATTCACGTTTGCCAAGTTATTTGCTTTTTTCTGTGGCCACCGGGTTTCATGTTTTTGGGCTATTTTTAAACTTCTCTATTTGATTATTTGCCAGTAGCGCAAGTTTTCCTCAAGAAAGTATCCTGGCTCGGAGCTGCTCTAGAATCGTATGAATATTACTTTTTCTCGCTCTCAAGACAAAGACGAAAGAGCCTGGGCCCTGATTACGTCCCCCTAAGTCAAGGAGTTGTCATTTTATGTTACCCTCACACGAGGCTTGTCATCATAGCTCTTTTTATCAACACCGTTCTAGTCGAGAGTTTGCAAATCGGGTTGGTTAGAGAGATCCTTCTCATTTTAAAAAAACTCTATTCTCTCTCTTTTTGTTTAATCCACTGAATTCAAATTAATCTCTTTTTAATTAGCTGAGGTAACCACAAGTGACTTCAGTATGCGCTATATCAGTCTACTCTTCAAGGACTCGACAAATAACAAACAGTACGTCATAATGGCCCAGGACGACCAAGACGGCAAAATAAACATAGAGGCTGTGGTAAGGTTATTTGTGATTAATTAAACGCTTTTATTGGGTAGCTTGTTGGGTACTGCTAATTTTCGACATCTAACATCTCCATGCAAGTATTTTCGACTTTCACGTTTTCCACAATTGCACTTATTCCTTTCAAGATTTTACACAAACATTGTTTTCAATTTCTGTTTGAGAAATTTAAAAGCCAAATTGGGGAACACAAATTACATGATGAGGGAAGTTAATGGTGCAGATTGGAAACAACTGCTAATCCCGATTCTCAAGTCAGATCAAGCGTACCTCCCAAGACTCCATTAATGAATTTATTATTCGAAAGTTGAATCCATTGGTAATAGTAGATTTCAGATTCATCTTTCGGCGCCCTTTCGAATTGGTGCGTTTCGGTATCAATTTTTTTACTACACAAGCAGTGTATCCGCGATTTCTTGTGAAAACGTCCCCGATACAATAACATCCGATTTACCATCCAGATATTCTGCAGGAAGTCAGGCTTCTGCTGTCAAAGGATTTTGGCGTTATTTCGGCGTTCGAGGTCAGGTTAAGTACACAGTTTTATGGCTGTACTTTCCACTGACCTATCTACGCTCTGTAGAGACAAATCTCAAACTTATCTGCCCCTCCCCTTAAATCGTTTGTTTGTAATCTCCCAGATTCTGGGAGATACGTGACCAGACCCAACCAGGGTCTCTCGACGGGTTGGAGAGAGAATCTGGGAACGAGGTTGCAATCTGGTAAAATTCATCTTTTAAAATTAGAGGTGGTCCACAGGGATAGTCCATGGACCGGGTCCACGAAGGGGTCCATGGACCAGGGGTCCATGTTTTGTATACGTCCCTGCATTCTTACATGCATAATGAGCACTGAATTCACACGCAAGGCAGTTTCAAAATTTCTACCAGCTCAGTTTAGGGCTTTCCACAAGTTGCTCGGCAACTTTTCAACAACTTCTCCATGATATTTCGAGCAACGTTTTTCGTTTCGAGCAATGTTTTGCATTCTGAGCAATTTCTCTCGCTGTTTAGCAATTCTGAGATATCAGAAAAGCTTTTAGGGCTCAAATTATCATTTCTTCCATATTTCCTCCTATCATGGATGAACCGCAGTAAACGGTTAAAAGCAAAATATCCCCACGCATGTTGCTGGAAATGAACATTTCCTCGAGCCATGTCCAAAATACCTTCTTTCTCCAGACGCTGTGATATGGCAACTGGACACGGAGCGTTGGCTCCGAGGTAAAATTTCCCTCGACTGGTGGTCGATTTTTCTTTTAAAATGTAACTAAACTTCGCCTTATCATTCAAAGTACATAACTTTCTTGCTTACTTAATTACTTTATTCTTCACTGTCTAGTCCCAAAGCAAGTAATCACGACCACATAAAGAACAACTGCACCCCTAGCCCCCCTCCCAAACATACATTAACAACTGGCTAATCAAAGTACAATTTCCGGGATATTTCGTAATCCTATGATGAAAAGCGAAGCTGTGTTTATTAAACTAATGTCATTTTATCGTCTTTAATATTTGTCTATATTATAGAGCACTTCATCTGGCTCAACATATCCTGACAAGGCACAATTTGTACCTCACTATTATTGGAGTTATACTTTGTTCCAGAACAGATTCTACTATCAAAAGTACTTGAGTTCTGACAGCACTGGCAACATGACATTGGTGGACATAACAGATCTCGATTATCCAAATCCGCAAGCGCTGTTCATTCTGAACAAAGTTTAAACATAACTCAAAACGTATTCTAGGATAGAACTGCTCACAATTACTTTCTTGCACCAGAAAATAGTTCAAAAAATAAATGAATTGTTAGTTACTGCTTCCAGACGTTTGATTTAAAAAAGGTTTCAGCGAGCAAATTACGGTTTTAAAAGTAAAATGCATTAAGGCGGACGTATAGTTTGATTATCAGGCGAACACTAGCTACAAAAAGCATGAGAAATACCACTAGAGGTACCTTAGCCCAATAACGAATATAACAAATGTTACGGAAACGTTTTACCCCGCAGACTGCAGTCCCAGACTTAAGAGTGCGATTTCTTTAAAATTTACAAGAGGCCATTGGCATGGAGGCAGGACAACACAGGAAGCCAAAAAGAAAAAAAACAAAAACAAACAAACAACAAAGAAACAAAGACTGAAATGAAGCCAGCTTTATTGCATTCTCTATTGCATTATTTTTTGAGCATTTAATCGATAGAAAGAACGCAGACAATTAAGTTAGCAAAAATTCTTTTTACAAATTATTCCGACTGTTAGGTTTCTTATAATCCTCCGTGACAGATCTATACTAATTAAAAGGACATCAGGAACTATAAGCAAAAATGACTTTATTGTTTGCCGGAAAAAAGCCAAGCCGCAGCAGAGGGGGAGCGAAGCCGAAGGCCTACCCCCATGATGCGGCTCGCGGGTGGGTGGGTGGGGATAGCAGAATACAAAAGGCGGTTCTGCTAGCTAAGAATGACTGATACAAACGATGACATGTCGTGGGCTATAAGGGCAAACCCATGTCACGCACATTCGGAGATTGACAATCGTTACTATACACTTAATGTCAGTTCCCGAGGGAAACAGTTAGTTCTGTTTTCCCGAGAGTCCTGATGTTTCCCGAGACGAAGTCGAGGGAAACATCAGGACTCTCGGGAAAACAAAACTAACTGTTTCCCTCGGGAACTGACATTAAGTCTTTTGTTATATTTCTAGTCTTTCACTTCAACAGCAACAAAAGAATAACTGGAGCGAACCAGAACAGTCGACACATTATTAATAACAACACAAATTTAATTCTCAAAACCACTGAATGAATTATTTACCACTACTTTCCTTACATATCTGCATCTTTTTCCTCCACTAGCTGCTGTTTCTCTTCCAGAATGACTTTAAAAATCGTTGCTTTTTAGTTTGAGGCTTCGTGTTTGTGTTGTTGTGTTCATTCGCGAAAAAGAAAACTGGCAGTGTTTTTCCCGCCTTCTGTCACACCACCTTCCACCATGCTTTGATCACGTGCTGTAATGTATCCCGAGCTGGGTACATTGCGTGATGTATCACGATCGGGATATGATTTGATTTTAGTCAAGGCCACGTGACCAGGAATCAACCAATGACAGCCCCTGTTTAGTTGATTGAAAGTCTAGGAATATAACAATACGTTTTATACTACCATTGGTCAGAGTCCAATACTTAACATTTACAAATTAGCAATCGCACCTTAAATGTGAGATTATATAGTTAGCCCAACGGGAAACCCAAAGCGTTTGTAATTCGGTAGTAAATGTAAAGGTTTATGTATGAATGGGAATGCTAAATAAACGTTTAAGTATTTTGCTTGTTGTGTCTTGTACTTTTGTTCAATGTCTTTCTCAGGGTCCATTTCCATCCTCCCTTTCGTTCTAGGAAGCGGAAAGGGTCCTGGGCTGGGTTGTTCAAAGCAGGGTTAAGATAACCCAGGGTTAGGCAAAATTTCAATTCAGATTTGAAAGCTTAAAAAGCAAATTCAGTTTTACCCTTTTTGTCCACAATTTAATGATTTGTTGCTGTAAAAAGAATCGAGAAAATTATCCTGAAAAATTCTTTTGAACAAAAGAAATAGAAACCTGGGTTAAAATTGAACCGGAGGACAACGCTAATCGGCCTTCCAACAACTGGGCCCAGGGGATCAGAAACCAGAAGACACAGCACAGTTCTACTTGGCTGAATACTCTGTAAACAAGACTGGGTTAAAATTAAAACCACTTTAAATTTCACTTGGGTATACTGGTGATTTCGGTTCTAAGATAGGGTATGAGCAGTTCTGTCCTTAAGGGAAACGCATAGGGGTGAGGCAAGGGTGGCCACCAATCGTTTAAACGTCACCAGGGTACCCTGCACACTCACTTAAGTTAAACTGAAACTCCGATTATTTGCAGACGAACAAAATGAACAATAATGATACAGTTTACTCTCTCTAGGATGGACACCTTTCGGACCGGCACTAAGTGTCCGCCTTAGAGTGACATCCATCTTATAGAGAGTCAAATAGAGAGAATAAAGACAGAGAGGCACCAACTCTAGGTGTCCGTTTTACAGAGGTATCCGTCTTATAAAGGTGTCTGTTAAGAGAGAGACGACCGTGTAAGTCAAACTGAAACTCCACTTACTTGCAGAGGAACAAAAACAATGGACACCTCAGATGGACACCTTTCGGATCGGCACTAAGCGTCCGTCTTAGAGAGAGGTCCGTTTTGTTTCAAACTTACTTTAAGTATTTCGCTCCGAATTCAATCCTCGAGAGCTCGTTTATGCAGAGTATAAAGACTTTGATTAAATACTTACCGATAAACTTACCGAGAAAAGCGGACAGAAAAGCTTGAATTGATGTAACAATTCTCTCTCAGCTCTAAGTTTATTAATAATAAGAAATTAGGAATGAACGTTTATTCGTTTATCTCACGATAAAATCGCTTTGAGATATTGATCGCGACGTTTCGACTGCAATACTGCTAGTCTTCATCAGGCGATGAGGTCGATTGTCTACGTGTAGCTATTTATGCACGTTGGTTCGCTGTGATTGGTGTATTTCGATCCTCATTATTCCGACTAGCAGATGATGTTCCCTCAGGGGTCCGCTTTGTAGTTGAACGGCTGTTATGCTTTCTGATCGTAGGCATCCATGCTTCAGGAATTTCGATTCCGTTGTCTCTATTGATGTTATTAGAATGAAGTCTTATTTGGATAGCCTCTTTGACCCTACGTGTGTATCGGTGAGGGTCACGATCGATAAACTTGACTTGATTCCATAAAGGAAGATGCCCCGTTTCGTTTGCGTGCTCCGAAACTGCGGAGGTTTGTGTATGAGCAAGCCGTATATCTCTGTCATGTTCTTTTATCCTGTCTTGCATTGCTCTCCCTGTTTCGCCTATATATACTTTGAGGAGCAAGCGATAGCAAGTGCGATCTACAAACCTAAGATCTGGAAGCGATATGTAGATGACACTTTTACTATATTAGATCGAGACCAAGTCGACGGCTTTTACAACATCTTAATAACCAACAGCCCACTATTCGTTTTACCATGGAAACCGAGAAAGATAACAGCATTCCCTTTTTCGATACGTCAGTTATAAGGGACTCAAACGGCCTTCTTACTACCAGTGTATACAGAAAGCCCACACACACTGATCAATACTTAGCCTATGGCTCACACCATCCTCAGTCAGTGAAGCGTGGTATTGTTAAGTGTCTATATGACCGAGCCAAACACCTCATAACAAAACCATCAGTTATCTCTGAAGAAAAGAAACATTTATCATCGGTACTTGTTTCCAACGGTTATCCTTCTTCGTTCATACGAAAACTTGTTAAAACCACAAGACCAACAGCCAACAACGAACCCACGCAGGAATTTAAATCTACTGTGGTTTTACCCTATATTAAAGGTGTATCAGAGGTTCTTCGCCGCTGCCTACAACAACAAGGCGTTCGCACCGTCTTTAAATCTGACACAACTCTTCGGTCTTACTTAGTACGACCGAAAGACGCCCTAGAACCAGACAAACAAGAAGGTGTTGTATACAGAATTCCACGTGAATGCGGCAAAGTATATATAGGCGAAACAGGGAGAGAAATGCAAGACAGGATAAAAGAACATGACAGAGATATACGGCTTGCTCATACACAAACCTCCGCAGTTTCGGAGAAGGCAAACGAAACGGGGCATCTTCCTTTATGGAATCAAGTCAAGTTTATCGATCGTGACCCTCACCGATACACACGTAGGGTCAAAGAGGCTATCCAAATAAGACTTCATTCTAATAACATCAATAGAGACAACGGAATCGAAATTCCTGAAGCATGGATGCCTACGATCAGAAAGCATAACAGCCGTTCAACTACAAAGCGGACCCCTGAGGGAAAATCATCCGCTAGTCGGAATAATGAGGATCGAAATACACCAATCACAGCGAACCAACGTGCATAAATAGCTACACGTAAACAATCGACCTCATCGCCTGATGAAGACTAGCAGTATTGCAGTCGAAACGTCGCGATCAATATCTCAAAGCGATTCTATCGTGAGACAAACGAATAAACGTTCATTCCTATCTGACACCACGATGAACAATATTCACATCTTTAATGACATAATAAGAAATTGTTGCAACGCTCTGCTTAATACGTCTTAAGATAGTGAATTGTATTGGAAGTTTTGTTTGCACAAGGACACAAGGGACGTTTTTCAAGTTTACAGAGAAGGAGAGAGTCAGAATAATACTAAGAAAATACCCGTTTACTGGTCTTTTCACTTTTTCGAAAAAAATCTTTATTTTTGTCGTTTTAGACGCTTTGTTTTCTCTTAAATTTTATTGTTTTTGTGTTATCCTAGTACATTGTACATAACCGGCGTCATTAAGTCGAGCGCGAAGCGCCATAGACAAATTTCTCCTCCGGATTCGCGCCTGACTAAACAACGCCTTTATGCAGGATGATTAATTTCACATCTGTGCCTGCAGATTACTCCCTTAAAAGGTTAATTAGACCCTTCTATTTTGGGCGAATTCGCTTTTGTACATGTGTACCTACAGTGTGAGATTGGCCATCAAATTTGCGTTATGATGTTTGAAGGTCACTTGTGGCTGTTGGCGTTGGCGAGCGCTGTCTCTCAGATATAAGGCTAACGAATACTTACTTTTACCATAGCAATTCTAATTAAGGACTGCCAGGGTTTCGTGCCTGTGCAAATATTTCCTGAAAGACGTTTTCCTCCCCACCCAACTGTCAACCCAACACTAAGGGTGTGTTCCTTTCGGTGAATTCAAAAACGGATTTTAGATCTAAGAACGGATTTCGCGTTCCTTTCGGCAAATCCAAATCCGGATTTTTGATCTGGTGAATCCTTTTTGAAAAAGGATTCATTGGATTTGAAATCCGAAGAATCCAAATCCAGATTAACGGATTAGTGATCTACGCTGTTCCATTCACAGTGGATCCGAAATTAGTCAGATGATCCAGCGGTATTTCCAGTTGAAGTATTCCCATAGAGGCCGTAGAGTTTCCTCGTTGCTGTCATTTGCCGCAAAACATCTGAAAACATTAGAAGATTGTTCCTGGTACATTAAAATATCCATATACTAGCCATTTGTCTCTAAAGATTGCTTGAAATCAGAAATGAGTAAAAGTAACAAATGAACTGCTATCTAAAACTCGCTTGTCGACGCGACAGGCACTCGATCGTGTTACATAAAAAAATCCGAGCTATGGAACTGGATCAAACTGGCCGACATTCTTTAGATAATTTTCAATTTTAATGCGCTTCTTTCTTTGTCTGTTTTAAATGTTACATCGTCGCTATTCGAACTGCCGACCACTAAATTCTGTACGGTATAATCGCATAATTTGTCAAACAGTAGAAATCACGTCATTCTTTGGGAGGCTGTCGTGCATATTGCACGCGTTGGCGAAAGGTTACCAAGGTTACAAATCCAATTTCCGATTTCACGTTCCTTTCGACCGCGAAATCTGGCAAATCTAAGATCAAAAATCCGTCTTTGGATTCGCCGAAAGGAACACACCCTTCACTACTAATCCGGTTTTAGATCCATGTAAAAGAAAAAGCATTCGTTTTTTGCTTTAAGTATCCTAATTCTGATTTTCCTGAAGAAATTAAGGCGGTGAAATTCAGTAGTAACAAAACAGGAACACTTTTGCTATGATAGTTCTTTTTTATTATTGTTGGAAATAAATCTATAAGTTTGTTCGTGTCTCGTGGCAGAGCCCTGAGAGGTATTAAGCCGAACGTCGACAAGATAAAGATCTATGTCTTGTTCAAAGAAGCGTATAGCAATGCGTTTAATTTCCATAACTGAGAATAGCAGCTAAAATTTAAAGTATGTAAAAGATTGTAATCATGAGGAGAAAACTGTATCTCGTAATGTATAGCCGGAAGCGCAACATAGACTTAAAGATCAAAATGTATTATGTAAACACCAATGAAATACCAGGTGAGCTTTCGCGCGAAAACTTGTTATCTTCACATGTGAAAATAACATGTTATCCTCACATGTGAAAATATTACCTTTGCTATGGCTACATAATAAATCGCATCGCGCCTTTCACACCAAAAAACTATTAATTAAAAGTGAAATGGTTTGGTATTTCATTGGTGTTTATGCAAAAGTTGACCTCGTGCAAGTCATCACTGCAGTTATCGACTCAAAAATATACAGACTTCCTACAGGGGTTTGAACACGGTTTTAATTAAAGTACTTTAAGAGCGCCGCGGTAGTTGACCGCAAAAGTGTTATGGTGATAGATACTCAACTGGATGATTACGTCACTTCATAGCAACCAGACGGTACGCATTTTTTAACTTCCGGAACTCTGAGGCTAGTGATGATCGTCAAGTCCAAGCGTGCCTATTGCCCCTTCACCCTACTGCGCATATGGTAAGTTTTTGTCAGGAAAGACATTCATATCGATCCCACCATATTAATAATAAGATAACCTTGAGATGGGCAGCCTTGTAATTGAATGAACCATGAAGCGTGCAGAACAAAACAATTGAATCAGTTTAAGCATTCATGATATACATTCCGTATCCAAGGAAGTTAACGGGTTGTAAGGTTAGCGGTTTGCATCAAAGCACACCTACTATAGGAAAACTAGACAAAAATACTGTCCTTGTTACTGGGGCGTTTTGGGTAAGTAAAAGACGGTCTTTTACTCCAAGGTTAGGACGATAACATGTACCTACATGTCATTAATATTAGTTGTACGATCCCGTGCTAAGAGTCAATCATGAACAACTCAGTGATAAGTAGCCGTAAACAAGTCTATCACGGTCTGATTGACTGTGATTTGCCGTAACAATTCTGAATTGTCTCTGATTCTGCGTATTTGCATGTTGTTCATTTACAGCTTTTTAAAGAAATTTGATGTTTCCGAGCTTTGTTAACCCGTGTTGGAAATATGTGTCTCTTGGGAGAGCCTTGAGAGATATATTAAGTGATGGTCAAAATATACGTTTATATATTATTGATATAATTGATATTGTTTGAAAGTACGATCTTGTGCTAAGGCGTCAATCATGAACAACTCATTGATAGGTAGCAGTAATTTACCTTGACATGTGACTTACCTTGACAATTTGGAATTGACTCTGATTTTACCGTATTCGCGTATTGTTGATGTATAGCTTTCTTAGGAAATTTGATGTTTCCTGAAGCTCTGTTCACCCTACGGCCGTGCGTGTTCTGCATTTGTTTGCTAAGAGTTTAGAAGAGTGAAGTTTATAATGAAACTGGCATTTCTTGAAATCTAATGCTGATTTATAAGCTAGTAAGAAGAGTATGTGTGAACGTTGTTTCAAGCTTACTATAAGTGTTTCGCTCCGAATTTAATCCTTGATGGCTCGTTTGTGGAGCGTAGTATTAAGACTTTGAGTAAGAATACTTGGGCAACCGCCGAGAAAATACCGAAAAGCGTGAATTGATGCTACAATACTCTCTCTAAGTTTATTAATCATAAGAAATTGTTGCAACGCTTTGTTTGATATGTCCTAAGGGAAGTCGGTTTTTCAAGTTTATAGAGAAAGAGAGAGAATGATACTAAGAAAATAACCGTTGTCTGGTCTTTTCACCTTTTCTCTTAAATTTTATTGTTTTTGTGCTATCCTAGTCATTGTACATAACTCAGTGGCGTTACTAAGCCGAGCTGACTTAATAACTCCTTTTAGTTTATGAAGGATTTATATTTATATTAATTTTTATATCAACGGAATGTGGAATGAACTTTTTCGCTTGTCAGGATTAATCAATTGAGTTAATATCACCATTTGTAGTTCCGTGTTTCTGAAAATCAATGGTGAGTTCGTCGCCTCACAATCCTTCTCACCAAAGTAACAGCAAACTCTTTTCTTTTAGCTAATTTTGAATCTCCTTCTTGTCCTAAACCACAACCCAACATGATTATCGGCTAAGCGCTTTAAGCCACCTCCAAACATTCTTGACGGCGGCCACTTTACCTCGCCAAGTCGGTTTATAATAAAACCAAATTTGAGTGCAGTTGAAAATACTTCGTCTAGTGAAGGGAGTGACAGGGGTCACACACTACCCCCCCCCCCCCCCACAAATAACGACTAATCTATTAATTCACACCGAAAAACACAGGAATACATCAAATATAAGTCTCCTTTATTTATTTTCATACAGAAGTAAAATATAATGATACACATGTATTTAGAGTTTGGAGACCTCAGTATTTTATTTCTCAAAGTCTCAGCGGTCGCCTGTAACGCGACACTGACTCTCTTGTGGGAAAATAAATTTACATTCCACACTCGTAATGTGAGCTTGGGATGCCTGTGGTGTTACCGATATAGACTGCCCTGTACAGATCTGAACACACTGGACAAAAAAAACCAATGATGGTTTGGATAATAAACATCCGTTATAATAAACATACTGATACCAATATCTTCTCAGGAATTTACTGATATGTCTAAGAAGCCGAAGATGTTAAAGGTTCACGTGACTCACGAAGAAAACAAGCGCATCATCTCTTTCCAGAAAGGAGGGGAGGTCAAGGAATTTCGCCATCTTTTTCTGCAAGTGTTTTCAGATGTGTTATTAGACCAAGTTGCTCCCGCAAATGTTAAGTTGCAGCGATATGATGACAGCTTCAAGGAATACGTTGATCTTGGTAACGAGGAGACGCTTGAGGAAGACCTTAAACTTTTTGCATTGGTATCAAAACAGGTAATACAGGTGAAAGTTGATTCCCCGTTGTGGAGCGGGGACTTCCGAATGAAAAGGGCTTGATTCTCGTCGGTAAATTGGAACTAAGCCCCGCACCCTCTCCCCCCCAAAGCCAAGTTGGACGCCGCTTAATCTTTATTTGCCTAATTCTGAAATGCCATTCTAAAACAGATGGTTTTATACACTGTATAGCACTTTCAATGGTGATACCGAAGTTGTCTTCGAACTGTTTTCCTCTTTGGTTTCTTTCTTCTTTTCCTTTTTTTCTTCTTTCACATTTTTCAGCTTTTCATGAACAGCCCCAAAATACCAAGAACTGCAATCAATAAGCCTTTTTTTTAGCTTGAACGTTTTGTTTTCTCATTTCAGACCACGTGATGGCTCCCCAGGGAACTTTTTCTTTCGTAGGTCGTCTTATGCACGTGTATTTACGTGGATATGTATACATATAATTAAGGAAAAAAACAACAAAAGGCAACTTTACTGGAGAACATCACGTGGTCTGAATTGGGAAAACAAACCATTCAAGTTTAGAAGGTGTTTAAAAGCCCATTTAAACGGACTTATAACATGCGAGCAGTCATGCACTTATTTTCATCAAAGTTACCGGTGTAAGCTCGCGAACCGCGAGAAAAGAAGGCGTTAGCCCCCTGAGGTTGCTGTTGGGCGATGTTGCATTCTCTTTCCAAAAAAACCCAACTTGTTGCCTGGATATTTGAAGCTGAAACAAATTCTGGCCGAATAATTTTTTAAAACTGTTAAACTCAAATGGAGAGCCATTGCTTTGTTTATCAAAATATTTATTTTAATTGCGCACGCCCGAATCCAACTTGTCCATCGACCACGAGAACAAATGGAAAGTTGGATGAAAAGTTTGAACTTATTCAAACCTGATCAAGCCATCCAAAAAGGCATTAAAGTGATTCCAACATGCTGCATCTGCTTAAACAGGGCTTAAAAACAGGAAACCTAAGTCCTGGATAGCCACTCCCGGCCTCGTAAGTTAAATTAGCAAAAATGTTCTAAAAACTAATCTGCTCCCAGTCAACTTACATCCTCCCATCCTCTACCGAGGATTTCTTCTCTTCTATGAAGCTTTAAGGGAATAGAGAAGAAATGGAACCCTCAGTTGAAACAAGGTTGTGCCAACTATTGCTTTATGGTGCGTGGATTGACGCAGAGTATCGTTTTGGTAGATATCAAAGCACGTCAATCATGCCCAGAAGTAGACTTTTTTCTGTTTCTGGGCATTGCTTTGGTTCAAATCGTCTAGCAGATCGTCTTAGTTTATAAGTGTAAAGGAACTTAGCAATACAAATTTGGTAGCCTTTGCTTAAGCTCAGTAATGGTTGACTTTGGACCCCGAAGGGGGAAGGGGGTACTCCTGGGATTTCTTTGTGTGGGTATACCGCCCGTTTCTTCAAATCCTGACCCTATTTCAGACCAAAAAGTGTCATTTTTCACACTCTGTTTTCAGATCTAGCCTCTAAATTCCATACCGTTATCAGACCTGGCCTCTAAGAAATTATGTCATCATTTCTTACATTAGAACGCCGGCAAAAGAGATTTCTTCTCTCTTTCTTATTCATTTGGAATTAAAACGATGAAAACGCTCATACAATCCCGTAGTTTCCTCGAAAACCATATCCGATTCCAGACCAAAATGGGCCGAAGTGTATACCCGTTATTCAGACCAAAACGGGACAAAAACCCTTCTCTTTGTGGCAACACATACCTATACATGGCTACATGGCTTATATAAGGGAGTACCCCAATGGGTTTTCGACACCATCGACCATTGATAACTAAAGCCTGACCACCTAAGCGATCTTAAAAATCTTTGTCCTGACAGCGTTCGTGTCGCCATTCTCCTTGTGGTTTATGATGTGTGGAATAGTTATAGTTACTTATGTCCTTTTTAGAAAGAAAAAACACGGGGACATGAAGAAGCGATGACCTCAGACCATTCTCATCCTTGCCCGAAGCCACCTACTCACTTGGTTCTTCATACGTTCCTTGCGGTCGAAAGGTGTTCCCCGAATCTGTTTCCTGCCATTCGAGCTCACGAAGTTGAACCGAACACCAATTATCGGATGTGGAGCCTTGTTAGCAGGGAAATTGACAGCCTACTGCAGCGTGATTCAACTTATAATTCCGTGAATTGTAAAGGAGCCTTCAGCGATACAACAGGCAACAGTAGGTGTTCTTTGTGCTTTCTTTTTCCAGTCCTTTCCTGTTTGTTTGCATTTTTTGCTTCATACGAGTCTACATCTATCATATTTTAAAAGTGGATTGATAGAATTAATTCTTTGGGGTGGATTCCCACTGTCCGTAATTTTTATGTGCCACGCAGCCACGTAAATTTTACGCGCTTAAATAAAATAGACGCAATATATGATATATATGAAGTGACCAGGGGGGGGGGGGGGGGGGGGGAGGAGGGGAAGTGTCTCCAAGGAAACCTGCGGTACAGTCCGCCTGCCAGTATGACGTCACGTCTCGCGTCAGTGACTTTCAAAATGGCGAGCGAAATGTTCAGCGAACAAACAGATAAAACTTTCGATTTTATCACGGAAATACTGTTCCGATTTCTTGGATTTGGAGATTTTAAGGTTTCTATTGTCATAGAAACTAGACTTAAGTACCTTTTTGAAATGAAATGTCCAGTAAAGTAATGAATTTTAAAGATTCCTTTCTATCGTCGAGCAAATTTTACGGGCAATCAAACCGACCGGTCACACTTTTGAGGACCAGTGCACAGCAAGATTGAGGAGTTTAGACACAGCAATAGGAAGTTCATCAAAGGATCTGTTATACTTTACATTATGCATATTTTCAGCTCTTCAGAGCTAGTGGAACCTCATATCATTCCTATCAAATCCTCAAAGTTCGCTTAGCTGTAGCGTTGAAAGAGGAAGCTACACGACAGGTATTTGTGAGAGACTGTGAGCATTGAATCTTGTTGCTTTACCGCAGTTTAATACTGTATTGGGTGTACACCTGTAATTCTGAAATAAAATCCCGAAAACCAATAAAAGGTTTCGTTTAATTATTTTTTGTGGGCAAACCCAGTGGAGATTTTAGGGTAATAATATTGATGATGAAGACGATGTAAAAAAGGCAGGTTAAACTTTCGCCAGTGGGTCACTGGTGGGTGTTGGGTGTATTTTCGAACAGTTTGTGGTGTACTGTGTGTTGTTTGTCATGATGTCAACTAACACTGAAAAAAATCCAGCTGTTTCAGAGGAGGGACATGTCTTGACAGGGCTTATGGTTTTTATCTGGTCGTAAGCTTGGCCAGTATGCAGATCAAGACCTTTTGAAATCCCTTTTCCAAAATAAAACTCCGGACTTAATTAAGCTTAAAACATAATTGATCCAAGTGCATGACCAGCAGGGTCAGCAGTAATAATAAAGAAAAAAAGACCAAAAGGAAATATAGCGTTAACAAAAGAGACCAAACAGGAAAAGTAAAAACGGTACAAAGAAACAGAAAACATTGTTGCCGGGAGTCGAACCCGGTTTATCTGCACGTGCAAGCAACTCCTTGACCACTGCACCACAGTGACCCGCATGGTATGAAAAATTAATTTTGTCATACCAAAACAATTTTTCTCTACCATAGACGCTGTTTGAAGCTGGTGGAGCTGTATTCATCATGAATTCAAATATACATTTGAGGAAAATTAGCTTAAGCTCGTATTTCATAGCTATTTCGCATTATTTCGGGGTCAAAGGGCCGACTCGATGTAGATAATCGATCGAACTAGCTTTACTGGATTTGGTGGAGAATTAGGAGATCAACAGAGGCCTACACTCGAAAGGAATGATATGAAGTTAGGCTCATTTAATTAGCAAACGAATAGATGAAATACAAACATGCGTGATCTGTGAATGGACCTCCTATTCTGGAGACTAGACCTTGCCTAGTTTAGAGAAAAAGAAAATTTAAGTTTTGATGACCTTGCCGGTCCCGTGAAATAGATGGCGATCCCGAAACACGGCCCGCAAAACAAATTAACTAAATTATACAATCACGGACACAAAATATCAAAACGGTTTACACAAGCAGATTATAGCAACGCCAAAGCTCACATACATTCGATAAAATAAACGATATTTGCTAGCTTCATAGCTTTCCCTCGACCTCGCTCGTCCAAATAACTGTCGAATCCCTTGCTAATTTGCACAAGCGACCCGAGGCTCTTGCCCGCTACTATGTGACGTCATACTGGCAGGCGGAGTGGGTCAAGAAACTCAGGTGGAAAACAAAAGAGCTACCTCCCCCCCTCCCCTGGAAGTGACGGTAAATTGATGAGCGTCAAAAGAGAGGAAAAATTATGAAAAAACTGGGACAACAGAGTTGTATATGCTAACCAAATTTTGTCAGAGATTTCAGTGAACGCGTTTTTTCTCGTTGCTAGATGAAAGCAAGATTGTATTCACGTTTGCCAAGTTATTTGCTTTTTTCTGTGGCCACCGGGTTTCATGTTTTTGGGCTATTTTTAAACTTCTCTATTTGATTATTTGCCAGTAGCGCAAGTTTTCCTCAAGAAAGTATCCTGGCTCGGAGCTGCTCTAGAATCGTATGAATATTACTTTTTCTCGCTCTCAAGACAAAGACGAAAGAGCCTGGGCCCTGATTACGTCCCCCTAAGTCAAGGAGTTGTCATTTTATGTTACCCTCACACGAGGCTTGTCATCATAGCTCTTTTTATCAACACCGTTCTAGTCGAGAGTTTGCAAATCGGGTTGGTTAGAGAGATCCTTCTCATTTTAAAAAAACTCTATTCTCTCTCTTTTTGTTTAATCCACTGAATTCAAATTAATCTCTTTTTAATTAGCTGAGGTAACCACAAGTGACTTCAGTATGCGCTATATCAGTCTACTCTTCAAGGACTCGACAAATAACAAACAGTACGTCATAATGGCCCAGGACGACCAAGACGGCAAAATAAACATAGAGGCTGTGGTAAGGTTATTTGTGATTAATTAAACGCTTTTATTGGGTAGCTTGTTGGGTACTGCTAATTTTCGACATCTAACATCTCCATGCAAGTATTTTCGACTTTCACGTTTTCCACAATTGCACTTATTCCTTTCAAGATTTTACACAAACATTGTTTTCAATTTCTGTTTGAGAAATTTAAAAGCCAAATTGGGGAACACAAATTACATGATGAGGGAAGTTAATGGTGCAGATTGGAAACAACTGCTAATCCCGATTCTCAAGTCAGATCAAGCGTACCTCCCAAGACTCCATTAATGAATTTATTATTCGAAAGTTGAATCCATTGGTAATAGTAGATTTCAGATTCATCTTTCGGCGCCCTTTCGAATTGGTGCGTTTCGGTATCAATTTTTTTACTACACAAGCAGTGTATCCGCGATTTCTTGTGAAAACGTCCCCGATACAATAACATCCGATTTACCATCCAGATATTCTGCAGGAAGTCAGGCTTCTGCTGTCAAAGGATTTTGGCGTTATTTCGGCGTTCGAGGTCAGGTTAAGTACACAGTTTTATGGCTGTACTTTCCACTGACCTATCTACGCTCTGTAGAGACAAATCTCAAACTTATCTGCCCCTCCCCTTAAATCGTTTGTTTGTAATCTCCCAGATTCTGGGAGATACGTGACCAGACCCAACCAGGGTCTCTCGACGGGTTGGAGAGAGAATCTGGGAACGAGGTTGCAATCTGGTAAAATTCATCTTTTAAAATTAGAAGTGGTCCACAGGGATAGTCCATGGACCGGGTCCACGAAGGGGTCCATGGACCAGGGGTCCATGTTTTGTATACGTCCCTGCATTCTTACATGCATAATGAGCACTGAATTCACACGCAAGGCAGTTTCAAAATTTCTACCAGCTCAGTTTAGGGCTTTCCACAAGTTGCTCGGCAACTTTTCAACAACTTCTCCATGATATTTCGAGCAACGTTTTTCGTTTCGAGCAATGTTTTGCATTCTGAGCAATTTCTCTCGCTGTTTAGCAATTCTGAGATATCAGAAAAGCTTTTAGGGCTCAAATTATCATTTCTTCCATATTTCCTCCTATCATGGATGAACCGCAGTAAACGGTTAAAAGCAAAATATCCCCACGCATGTTGCTGGAAATGAACATTTCCTCGAGCCATGTCCAAAATACCTTCTTTCTCCAGACGCTGTGATATGGCAACTGGACACGGAGCGTTGGCTCCGAGGTAAAATTTCCCTCGACTGGTGGTTGATTTTTCTTTTAAAATGTAACTAAACTTCGCCTTATCATTCAAAGTACATAACTTTCTTGCTTACTTAATTACTTTATTCTTCACTGTCTAGTCCCAAAGCAAGTAATCACGACCACATAAAGAACAACTGCACCCCTAGCCCCCCTCCCAAACATACATTAACAACTGGCTAATCAAAGTACAATTTCCGGGATATTTCGTAATCCTATGATGAAAAGCGAAGCTGTGTTTATTAAACTAATGTCATTTTATCGTCTTTAATATTTGTCTATATTATAGAGCACTTCATCTGGCTCAACATATCCTGACAAGGCACAATTTGTACCTCACTATTATTGGAGTTATACTTTGTTCCAGAACAGATTCTACTATCAAAAGTACTTGAGTTCTGACAGCACTGGCAACATGACATTGGTGGACATAACAGATCTCGATTATCCAAATCCGCAAGCGCTGTTCATTCTGAACAAAGTTTAAACATAACTCAAAACGTATTCTAGGATAGAACTGCTCACAATTACTTTCTTGCACCAGAAAATAGTTCAAAAAATAAATGAATTGTTAGTTACTGCTTCCAGACGTTTGATTTAAAAAAGGTTTCAGCGAGCAAATTACGGTTTTAAAAGTAAAATGCATTAAGGCGGACGTATAGTTTGATTATCAGGCGAACACTAGCTACAAAAAGCATGAGAAATACCACTAGAGGTACCTTAGCCCAATAACGAATATAACAAATGTTACGGAAACGTTTTACCCCGCAGACTGCAGTCCCAGACTTAAGAGTGCGATTTCTTTAAAATTTACAAGAGGCCATTGGCATGGAGGCAGGACAACACAGGAAGCCAAAAAGAAAAAAAACAAAAACAAACAAACAACAAAGAAACAAAGACTGAAATGAAGCCAGCTTTATTGCATTCTCTATTGCATTATTTTTTGAGCATTTAATCGATAGAAAGAACGCAGACAATTAAGTTAGCAAAAATTCTTTTTACAAATTATTCCGACTGTTAGGTTTCTTATAATCCTCCGTGACAGATCTATACTAATTAAAAGGACATCAGGAACTATAAGCAAAAATGACTTTATTGTTTGCCGGAAAAAAGCCAAGCCGCAGCAGAGGGGGAGCGAAGCCGAAGGCCTACCCCCATGATGCGGCTCGCGGGTGGGTGGGTGGGGATAGCAGAATACAAAAGGCGGTTCTGCTAGCTAAGAATGACTGATACAAACGATGACATGTCGTGGGCTATAAGGGCAAACCCATGTCACGCACATTCGGAGATTGACAATCGTTACTATACACTTAATGTCAGTTCCCGAGGGAAACAGTTAGTTCTGTTTTCCCGAGAGTCCTGATGTTTCCCGAGACGAAGTCGAGGGAAACATCAGGACTCTCGGGAAAACAAAACTAACTGTTTCCCTCGGGAACTGACATTAAGTCTTTTGTTATATTTCTAGTCTTTCACTTCAACAGCAACAAAAGAATAACTGGAGCGAACCAGAACAGTCGACACATTATTAATAACAACACAAATTTAATTCTCAAAACCACTGAATGAATTATTTACCACTACTTTCCTTACATATCTGCATCTTTTTCCTCCACTAGCTGCTGTTTCTCTTCCAGAATGACTTTAAAAATCGTTGCTTTTTAGTTTGAGGCTTCGTGTTTGTGTTGTTGTGTTCATTCGCGAAAAAGAAAACTGGCAGTGTTTTTCCCGCCTTCTGTCACACCACCTTCCACCATGCTTTGATCACGTGCTGTAATGTATCCCGAGCTGGGTACATTGCGTGATGTATCACGATCGGGATATGATTTGATTTTAGTCAAGGCCACGTGACCAGGAATCAACCAATGACAGCCCCTGTTTAGTTGATTGAAAGTCTAGGAATATAACAATACGTTTTATACTACCATTGGTCAGAGTCCAATACTTAACATTTACAAATTAGCAATCGCACCTTAAATGTGAGAATATATAGTTAGCCCAAAGGAAACCCAAAGCGTTTGTAATTCGGTAGTAAATGTAAAGGTTTATGTATGAATGGGAATGCTAAATAAACGTTTTAAGTATTTTACTTGTTGTGTCTTGTACTTTTGTTCAATGTCTTTCCTAGGGTCCTTTTCTATCCTCCCTTTCGTTGTAGGAAGCGGAAAGGGTCGTGGGCTGGGTTGTTCTAAGCAGGGTTAAGATAACCCAGGGTTGGGCAAAAAGATATGAAAGCTTAAAAAGCAAATTCAGTTTTATCGTTATTGTCCACAATTTAATAATTTGTTTCTGTAAAAAAAATCGAGAAAATTATCTTGAAAAAAGCTTTTGAACAAAAGAAATAGAAACCTTGGTTAAAATTTAACCGAAGGTCAACGCTAATCGGCCTTGGAACAACTGGGCCCTGGGGATCAGAAACCAGAAGACAAAGCACAGTTCTACTCAACTGAAATACTCTGTAAAACAAGACTGGGTTTAAATTAAAACCACTTTTTCACTTGGGTAGACTGTTGATCTCTAGGTGTCCATTTTTGAGAGGTCTCTGTCTTATAGAGAGTCAAATAAAGGGAGTAAAGAAAGGCAGGCATCAACTCTAGGTGTCTGTTTTTCAGAGGTGTCTGTCTTATAGAGAATCAAATAAAGGAAGTAAAGAAAGGTAGGGACCAACTCTAGGTGTCCATTTTACAGAGGTGTCCGTCTTATAGGACTCAAGTAAAGGGAGTAAAGAAAGGCAGGGACCACCTCTAGGTGTCCATTTTACAGAGCTGTCCGTCTTAACTTATAGAGAGTCAAATAAAGGGAGAAAAGAAAGGCAGACACCAACTCTAGGTGTCAGTTTTACAGAGGTGTCCGTCTTAATAAAGGTGTCTGTTAAGAGAGAGTCGACTGTGTAAGTCAAACTGAAACTCCAATTACTTGCAGACGGACGACGACAATGGACACCTAAGATGGACAACTTTCGGGCCGTCACTAAGTGTCCATCTTAGAGAGATGTCCGTTTTGTTTCAAACTTCCTTTAAGTATTTCGCCCCGAATTGAATCCTCGAGGGTTCGTTTATGCAGAGTATAAAGACTTTGATTAAATACTTGAGCAAAACTTAGCAAGAAAGCGGACAGAAAAGCGTGAATTGATGCAACAATTCTCTCTCAGGTCTAAGTTTATTAATCATAAGAAATTGTTGCAACGCTTTGCTTGATATGTCTTAAGATAGTAAATTGTCTTGGAAGTTTTATCTGCACAAGGACATAAGGGACGTTTTTCAAGTTTACGGAGAAAAAAGAGAGAGTCGGAATAATACTAAGAAAATAACCGTTGTCTGGTCTTTTCACTTTTTCGAAAAAAATCTTTACTTTTATCGTTTTAGACGCTTTGTTTTCTCTTAAATTTTATTGTTTTTGTGTTATCCTAGTACACTTTACATAACCGGCGTCATTAAGTCGAGCGCGAAGAGCCAGAGACAAATGTCTCCTCCGGATTCGCGCCTGACTAAACAACGCCTTTACACAGGTTAAAAAAAGGTGTTTCCGTTTCCGTTTTAGTAACGGTTACCTCACGGAAATCTGAATATCCGCAGACGGAATTGTAACTAACCGTTGCGGGGAACACGTGTATCCGTCATGTTTCAGTTTCTGCGGAGGCGCTTAAACGCATCCCTTATACTCGCGTTTCCGTCAGGTTTACTTTTGCGGAAACGCTAACAGCCGTCATGTTTCCGCGGCTCGTAAATTCAGAGGATACTCAATTATCCGTTGAGTTCCCGGAATAATGAATGCGGAAACTCAGTTTGACCGGTTTACTTTCTGCAGCCTTCATGTTTCCACAGATTCTACTTTCGATGGATTATTCACTGGATTTCCAAAATGTGTTAACTTTACTTAACCACCCAGTTTCGAATTATATCCGGTATATAAAAAAGTGGACTTTTGTGAGACAACCCTGGACCGTTTCATGCATCCACAATGACCCAATTTCGCTGATAAACACAAACAAGCAGAGCCATATTTAGGTGCATTTTTGGTATTAAAGTTTTTATTAAAATATTTCTCTCTCCATTTTCATATAATATGTACATATGTATGTTAAATATTTTCACAATAAAAAGAGACTCCTTACAATGTATTCCTATTTTCTATATCCAAAACTGTAACTTTTCCATTTCAATAGGCCACTTCCTAGTTCCAAAAACCCTCACTTTCAAAATGAGGCTAGGTGCGCAACCTTTCTTGTGAAAATGAGTTTTATTTGCATGAGAATGAAAAATGATTTCCATATCAAAGGCTCAGCACCTCGTTTTGAAACAGAGGCCCGCGGGAACTCGGAAATGGCCTATTAAATAATTATTTTTAGAATTGACAAAATTCAAACTTTTTACCTTGAAATGATTAGATTAACATAATAATTATACAGTCTAACCTCTTCTTATGGACACTTCTATAGGACGGGCAGTTCGTTTGGTCCCAGAAAAGCCAAAAATCATGCATTCCCTACCTCTATAATACAGACATTTCTGTAAAGCGGACACTTGGTTCTGTCCCTTTGGTGTCCGTATTAAAGGGGTTTGACATTATTATAAGTAACGTGCATTTCCATTCCAAAATAATTCCAAGAAGTAGTTCACGGCAAAATTATTACATAATTTAATAAGAACAAAATTACAAATAAAAGTCTTACTTAGTTACATGTAAGACTGCATAAAATCACATTAGGAAATCTAAACTGCTGCCTTAATTCTTATTAGCAAGTACCGGTACTTGGTGGATCGCCTCCAAAAATTATTGTTAAAGCCTATACAAACTGATGAGAGGCCATTATTGGCGAGTATCAGACTGATGCTACAAAGACGATAGTGATGCAAACAAAACTAGCCATAGGCTTTATATACAAATGTATGAGCCAACATCTCTACCCATGTATCTCACTTTTTGTCCCCACTCTGCTGTAAGTGCATGGCTACAACTTGGACTTGGCTGTGGCATACAAAGTAGTCTACGAGAATTTGCCTACATTTGAGTTTGAATAATAATGACAAACTGCACACTTTTAACAAGCGACTCACTTTCACAATGCATCTATCTTACACTCCCTGTTTTATAGTTTTGGGATAATCCATTGGCTGTCCTGTAATTTCAGCAATTTTAATGAACACAGTCGAGTAAAGATTGTATTTTAGAATAAAACTCTTATCACCTTTCCCATAAGATTGTGCAATTTAGTTAGAGTTGATCATCACAGGATCATCCTGACTAAAGGCACAATAATACATTAGGGACTTTAAGCAAATTGCTACAGCGACCTCTACTACGGTGGTCGTGGTTGCAGTCCTGAAGAGAGTACGTTATTGTTGCCCGTCAAATTTCAACTTTATGCAAGTGGCACCCAAAAGTCACTACAGGGCTTTTCGCTCATTTGGTTTCGTTGTTAGTAAAACGCAGGGAAGACTGAATTACTGCCCAATGAACTAGAAGTGTCAAATACTTTCTTGATTAAGAGAAAAAAAAATGATAGGTTTTAAACCAGTGAAAAATAGGGGAAAAGTAGAATTTTATACTCATGTAGAAGCGACTATGCCATCACATTTTGTGCTTCAGCTAAAGGTCATTATTTTGCTGGACATCATGCGCACAGCGTCATTTTTGGACTTTTTACTCCCAGTTGCCATAGTAGCAATCACTGTAGCAATTTGTTACTTTGGTATTATTGGCATCTGGCCCATGAAGGGCAGTTATTTGGTACTGGTCTGTATGGCAAGTATTTATCAACCTCTCTGGTTATTTTCCCGGCTGTTCTTTCTTTGCCTCTTTGACATGCGAGCCTCACAAAAGGCATCAAGAACAGCATTGATGTTTCTTAGCTTTGACCTCTCTGAGCATAGTGGCCTGATGTACCTGGGTGGTGGATCACTGGCCCTCTCTTCATTGTCTTCACTCTCCTCCAAAGACATAAATTGGATAGCATTGTGTAGGTCTAATAAAGCCTTTATTTTGGCTTTGTCATCCAGAGAAACTTGTGCCTTGTCCAACAAGTCTGTGCAATTCGTCAATTTCTGAACACCAAAAAAACTTATTTAGTCACAGTGGCATGACTACTGTGATAAACATTTACTTAACATTATTTTACTTTGTTCTTCAGCAACAGTTTAGTCTGGCAAAATAGTTACCCTAACTATTTCGAATCCTTAGATTTGGTTCTTGCTCTCTACTCTGAGCAATTTACACTACAATCAAACCTTGCATATAAATGAAAAGGACACTGTTAACATTAAAAATGTCAAAGGGGGTAGGGTGTGGCACTCGTGCATTCTAGAACAATCATAAATTACGTATGCATAAGACAAACATGCAAAACATGTGTTGTGTTCTTAAAAAATGAAAGAGCACTTTGCCCTTAACCTGAAAGATCCAGGTACCCAGGATGAATGTGTTTGAACAAAATTAATAAGACTTCCTTGTCGCCCAAGAGCAATAGTACATAATGCAACAGGGGCCACCAGACACTGCCAAAGCACAGCTCTGTTACAGTACAGGCTAAATAAATCACCAAGTGGATGACTTAAACTACACAGTAACCTGAGATCAGGCGTTATTTTTTATTATTACTTTTTTTTTTTTGCTTCTTTGTTTCTTTCGCTCGAGAGGGAAAAAATAATGCCTGATACATTTATTTAACAAGCCGTCAACCGCCCCCTAATTTACATAATGTAACGTCTGCTTGACCTGTCATGTTATCTTTGTCGCTTCTGTAACTTGTAGCCGGTATCAAATTGCATTCAAATGATCGGTGAATTTTTAGTATACGATGAGATGGAAAATATTTCAATGGATGAAATTTCTATTTAGGCATTCTTCAAATTCAAGAAAACTGAGACGGCAGAAATTTCATAACGAACTCAAGTGTGTATTCACTGCCGCATTATGCAAGCAAAAATGCAGACTGAAATCAACAACTAACGGATGGCGGCATTTTGGCCAATCGAAACGGCGCAAATCATTCGTATTGTCTTCTATCCAATCAGAAAAAGTCCAGATTCTGGCTTTTTTACATGTGATCCGACAAACAAATGTATCATGCCCTCTTCCCGTGAGAGACATAAAGGGTTTATAGGGAGAGGGCATGATCTCAGGCTAACTACACAGTAGAAACATTTGCACTGCAAGCATTAACAAAATAATGTACATGTATTTTACCTACCTTTTTAGCTCTCAAATTGGAATCTTGTCTAACTCTGTGTTCTTCAAGTTTTCCATTTTACTGCCTTACCACGTCTGCGCGGGTACTTCTCTGACTCCAGCACTGAAAAATGGCCCCTAGCAAAAGGCAAGCATGTTAAATGTGCAGGTCTGTAGAAAATGAATTATTACGAGTGCTTCTTGGTGTTGCTAAAAGTATTGTTGGTTTGCTCCTGTGTTTTGTGTGGGTATTATTTAGTGGCTTTTCAATCTTTTGTATTTATGTCATTAGGGGATTGCACTTGTCGGCAACACCGAGAAACTACAGTGGAACCCTGTTAACATGGTCATCAATGGGCCAAAAAAGTTTTGCCATATTAATGGGGTGACGGTATTAATGAGGGTTTGTTTACAAGAAAATGTGTAGTGGTTTTTGCCAGGTGGCCAAAAAATAGTGGCTGCAATAATGAGGTGACTGTAAATACCGAGGTGACTGTAAATACTGAGGTGCCCGTAAGGCGGGGTTTCATTGTACCAAGTTCAAGAAACTTAGAAAAGTGTACAACTTACCGGTACCTTTTTTCTCTGTTTTGGGTCATTTCTTTTACCCAAAATTTCCCCTCACTTCATTAACCAAAATACCCTCAATGTTTTTGTTCACCGCATCAGTATACCTCAAAGAAATAGAGAACCAAAAAAAATGTCAAATATTTATATCAAAATAATAATACATGTATTGTAACAGCCTGGTTCTAAAAAAAACTAGAGAGCTTAAAATGAGGCAGTTTTCTGGTAGTGCATTACAACGAAAAATATTCAAAAAATGAAGGTTGCTTTTATCATCGAATAAAGCCGTTATCCAAGTGCTTAAGGCACAAAACAAAATTAAAGTGTAACAATATAAAAACACTGTGTAATCGTCAAGTTGATCTCCTTGTGTTATTTGTACAAATTGAAGGTATCATTAACACAAGCACCATTTTGTCCACTCAAAGAAGGATAAATAAAATAATTGCAACTTCCCACTCAAAGATGGGCATCTTACTTGTGTCAATGAAGGTTGCTTTGTCATCGAATAAAGCTGTTATCCTTGTGTTCGAAGCTTAACGACAAATTGAAGTGTAAGGAAATTATCTTCCTGAAAAATCTTCTTGTTTATCTCCTGGTGACTGTTGCAACATTTGAAATATCATTGACACAAGCACTACTTTGTCCACTCAAAGATGGATAAATAGAATTACGACTTCCCACTCAAAGATGGGCATCTTACTTGTGTCAATGAAGGTTGCTTTGTCATCGAATAAAGCTGTTATCCTTGTGTTCGAAGCTTAACGACAAATTGAAGTGTAAGGAAATTATCTTCCTGAAAAATCTTCTTGTTTATCTCCTGGTGACTGTTGCAACATTTGAAATATCATTGACACAAGCACTACTTTGTCCACTCAAAGATGGATAAATAGAATTGCGACTTCCCACTCAAAGATGGGCGTCTTACTTGTGTCAATGAAGGTTGCTTTGTCATCGAATAAAGCTGTTATTCTTGTGTTCAAAGCTTAACTTGACAAATTGGAGCGTAAGGAAATGATATCCCTTTATAATCTTGTGAGTTTTAGAACCTTTCTGTACCATCATATTAAACTTGTTATTGTGCACGTACACAAAGAAGAAAAGGTTCCTTTTAACCTACAAGTCTCATAACAAGCACTACATTTATTTCAATTTCGAACAATTCCCATTGGTCCCTGGAAATTGCATATGTCGGTTTGAATCTAGTATGCAAAAAAATTAATATGAACACTAAATATTATTCTTGTACAGGTTTATCCTTGTGATAAACATCTACAGTCTCAGAAATTGGAGTGGAAATGTTTTGTACATTTCAGTGTCAAGGAATTTTTATATAATATTTTTCTGTCATTGCTAGTTGATTCCGTACTCCGTTCCGTGATTCCGTTTCCTCATTCGAGATTCAATATTTTACGGCTGCCATCTTCGCCATTAAAATGTGAATTAGTAAACAGAAATTTTATTTTTTGGTGAAGCAGCAACTATGTCTTTACTGTAAAAGAAATCAGACAAAGACGTGCTTTACAAGCATATGTTATCAAAGAAACTACGGGCAACATACAAAGGTAAGATCTGTAGGAAGCAACTCGCTGTCGCATGAAGGTCACATGTGAAACGATTTTTAAGATCGACATCGATGAAATGCTCCCAAAGCTATTTCATAGACTTAAATATGCTTCTATATATTTAAACAGGATTCAGAATGTACTTACGAAACAACAAGGATCCATAGTTTAAAATAGGCGTTCTTTCTTCTCAATGGTTGTTGAAACACTCAGTGTGCATTCGAGTCGCCACGAGTGAACAATGAACTCCTTCATCACCGCTTCCATGGGATTTGGCGTTTCATTTAAATAGTTTTTCGAACTATTATTCCTCCCTGCAGTCTATCTCCGCAATCTATCACACTCTCCTCGCTCATCTTCACAAAAAAAACGGCCCGGCATGAACAAACCACCAAAATGGAAGGCGAACCGACAGCGAAGAACCCGAAGAATGTTCAAAAGGGCGCGCGATTCAAAATTCAACGTGAAAACGAGGCACGCATGCTCGTAAGACTCACGCCTCCAGAGCGAGGCAAAATGCGTATAATTTATTTTGCTGTTTTTAAATTGTTTCAAATTACGCTTCAATACCACATCTTTGAATCTCTTAAAAAAGGAAGACAGAGAGAATCATCTATCACTTTTCCAGTATTTACGACGTGTAGTTTAGCACAGGCGATTATCTCTGTTCTTTCGGATATTTTAGGTCAATGCAATGATTCCTCATCTTGCCTGAAGCGTAATCAGTACAGTTAAAACAAATTTTATTATATAAGAAACCTGGAATTGATCATGAAAACCAGCAAATTTCAGTAACAAAACCGCTTGCGGAAACGCAATGGAAACGAGCTGACACGTTTAAGTCAACGGAAGCGCTGCGGAAACATGAAACAATGCCTCCATTTTCATCTTACGCGTTTCCTGTCGTAACCGTCGCGCGGAAACGCAACGGAATTTTGAACCATCAGGTTTCCGCAACATTTCCGAAATACGGAAACGCCTTATTTCACCCTGTGTTAATTTATGCAGGATATTTTGGTTCCCGCTTAAGGGGCCCAGCGGTTAATTTCACATCTGTGCCTGCAGATTACTCTCTTAAAAAGTTAATTAGACCTTCCTTTTTTGGGCGAATTCGCTTTTGTACACGTATACCTATGCTGTGAGATTGGCCATCAAATTTGCGTTATGATTCTTGAAGGTCACTCGTGGCTGTTGGCGTTTGCGTGCACTGTCTCCCAGAGATAAGGCTAACGAATACTAATTTTTACCATACCAATTCTAATTAACTGCGGGGGTTTCGTGCCTGTGCAAATATTTGCTGGAACACGTTTTCTAATTCCGGCTCCCTCCCCATTCAACTGTCAATCCCAACACTAAAAAATTATTCCACTGAATTTTAAAGCCTAGATTCAAAGCACTACTAATCCGTTTTTGGATCCATGTAAAAGAAAAAGAATCCGTTTTTACCTTTAAGTATCCTAATTCTGATTTTCCTGAAGAAATTAAGGCAGAGCCCTGAGAGGTATTAAGCCGAACGTCGACAAGATAAAGATCTATGTCTTGTTCTAAGAAGCGTATAGCAATGCGTTTAATTTCCACAACTGAGAATAGCAGCTAAAATCTAAAGTATGTAAAAGATTGTAATCATGAGGAGAAAACGGTATCTCGTAAGTCCCTTACTGTACAGCCGAAAGCGCAACATAGACTTAAAGATCAAAATGTTTACTTCCGCGTATTCTCTAAATATAATATCGTCAAGTCCAAGCGTGCCCGTTGCCCCTTCACCCTTCTATCACGCATATGGTAAGTTATTGTTAGGAGGGACATTCTGAATAGCGACCCTACCATATTAATAATAAGACAACCTTGAGATGGCAGCCTTGTAATTGAATGAACCATGAAGCGTGCAGAACAAAGCAATTGAATCAGCTTAAGCATTCATGCTATACATTCCGTATCCAAGAAAGTTAACGGGTTGTAAGGTTATTCATTAATATTGGCTGTACGATCCCGTGCTAAGAGTCAATCATGAACAACTCAGTGATAAGTAGCCGTAAACAACTCTATCACGGTCTGATTGACTGTGAGTTACCGTAACAATTCGGAATTGTCTCTGATTCTGCGTATTTGCATGTTGTTTACAGCTTTTTAAAGAAATTTGATGTTTCCGAGCTTTGTTAACCCGTGTTGGAAATATGTCTAAGTTTTTTTCGTGTCTCGTGGGAGAGCCTTGAGAGATATATTAAGTGATGGTCAACATATACGTTTATATATTATTGATATAATTGATATTGTTTGAAAGTACGATCTTGTGCTAAGGCGTCAATCATGAACAACTCATTGATAGATAGCAGTAATTTATCTTGACATGTGACTTACTTTGACAATTCGGAATTGACCCTGATTTTACCGTATTCGCGTATTGTTGATGTATAGCTTTCTTAGGAAATTTGATGTTTCCTGAAGCTCTGTTCACCCTACGGCCGTGCTTGTTCCGCATTTGTTTGCTAAGAGTTTAGAAGAGTGAAGTTTATTAATGAAACTGGCATTTCTTAAAATCTAGTGCTGATTTATAAGCTAGTAAGAAGAGTACCTGTGAACGTTGTTTCAAGCTTACTATAATATTTCGCTCCGAATTTAATCCTTGATGGCTCGTTTGTGCACAGTATAGAGACTTTGACTAAGAATACTTGAGCAAAACCTCCGAGAAAAGACCCAAAAGCTTGAATTGATGCTACAATTCCCTCTCTCTAAGAGAGAACAAGTTTTGCAGAGAACAGCACAAAAAAAGTCCAAAATGCATAATACACGTACTTTTAGACGCCTTGTTTTCTCTTAAACTTTATTGTTAGTTTTAGTCTGTTGATGGACATCCACTTATCAATGTCGGACAGGCATTCCTCAATCTTAGTGATACTGTTGGTTAATTCCATGTCGTTGTTTGTAGAAAAAGAAATATTCAATTGAGTGTCATCGGCGTAAAAGTGAAATTGCATTTCGTGGAATCGTAGAATGTCGGGCAGTGGTGCTGTGTAGAGCACATACAGAATCGGTCCAAGAATAGAACCTTGAGGTACACCCGGCGCACTTGAGCTCGCGAGACTGCGATCTACACCCTTCGATTAAAGCAAATTGCGAGCGATTAGTAAGGTAGGAGTGCAACCATTCAAGAGCTATGCCAGAGGTAGAGTATTTAGAGTGTAATCTTGTAAGGAGGATATCGTGATCCACAGTGTCGAAGGCAGCAGACAGGTCTAACAGTAGAAGCATAACACACTGACGTTAGTCAATAGCAACCAAAATGTCATTATAAACGCGCACAAGGGCGGTTTCACAACTGTGAAAAGGTTTATAGGCACATTGTAGGGGCTCATTTAGCTGGTTAGCTTCTAAATATTTTTGAAGACGTACTGCGACGACCTTTTCAATAATTTTTGAGATCACCCTGAGGTTTGAAATAGGTCTGTAGTTTGCAAGAACTTCATGATCTAAGTTGGCTTTCTTAAGTAGTGGAGATAGAACAGCAGTTTTCAAAGAAGACGGAAAATGACCGGATTCCAGTGACAAGTTGATAATCTTCAGGATAATTGGTAAAAGTAAATCGAAGTGCTGCTTCAGTAGGGTGGCGGGAAGCAAATCCAAAATACCGGATTTCATGATGATATTGTTAGCACATGTTCGACAGTTCAGTGTTAGATGTTAGTGCAAAATTTACAAGCTGACAGGTTAGTGATGAGGTATCTAGGGTTCTGAAGAAATCAGGAATTACAGGTGTACCAAGATTACTTCTGATATTGACGATTTTCTCTTCAAAAAAGTGGACGAATTTATTGGCGAGATCAAATGCAGAAGAGCTGGTAGTCAAAGGTTTATCTGCTTTCCTCTGAAGAAGACAAGTAATTGTGCGGAACAGGGCTTTGCTGTCACTTTCAACTGAATAGACTAGGCTAGAATAGTAATCCATCTTTGATTTGAAAATGGTGTTCTTTACAACAGTGCGTTGGCCGGTATAAGATTGATAGTCGGAAGTGAGAAGGGAACGACACCATCGCCTTTCAAGAACGCAAATTCATTCTTGAAGCGACGTTTTCGCTGCCGTCGCGTCGTCGAATCGTCAAGTCCCTTATATAGAGTGAGTGCCCTTTGAATTTTTTCCTCTCTCCCAGGCTCTCAGTAGCACAAAAGACCCCTGGCCGGGAGGAAGAAAAGTTAATATATTTCGAGGAGAAAACCCTTGAGTAGATCGTATCTAGCACTGAAAATTCACATAGGAAGAAAAGGCAGACAAACAATGAAGCCAGTTATCCATGTCTTATTCATTACTCGTTTAAAAGGAAAGAACAAAAAAGGCACTTTATTTGAGTGTCAATGTATTTAGTAAGAAGGTACTAATTGGGGACACTGTATTTTACGTCTCCAACTGGAGACGGGACCACCATTTTACGTGGTCATCCGAGCCACGCGAAGGTCTATCCTGTTGCAGTGCAGAGGAGGTACCTTCATTGCTCAGTTATTTTAAGAACCTGAGTATTGGTCCGGCCCCGGGAATCGAACCCGCGACCTCCCGCGCTGCAGTCAACACGCTCTACCGACTGAGCTAACACTGCCGCGGATAAAATCTTTTTGTGTGCAAATTTATGTAGCTTGTTAATCAAAAAATAAACATTTAGCTAAAAAAAATGAGGTTTTTTTTTTTTTAATTCGGTTGGCAATGTCGTGATTTGTGTATGGATCTGAATGCTAAATAAACGTTGAGGATCTTACCTGTTGTGTTTTGTTTTACTTTTGTCTCCTGTCAGAGAATGATCAGAATTTGACCGATTTTCTGGGTGACTAAGATTGCCAAGGAGAATCCCAAGCTTGATCCACACTGCAAATTATTGTAGGAGGTAGACATCCGAAACCAAAATACGAAATTAAGCCGATGGCGCGCCTTGACCCCCTTTTCTTCGCAGGCATTTCATTGGAGGAGATGGCAATGACGAGCCAAGAGAGTGTAAGATAACGTGTGAGGTTAACCTGTTCTAAGTAGGAAATGTTGAATGAGGCCGCAGTTTGCAAATGTTAGATGTCAATGCTCTAGGCTGAGACTTGATAGTTCCTTTCTATTTAGTATTTAATTACCAAATCAGTCAATAGCAATTTTCGCGCGTTTTGCCTGGTTCCTGAAACTCGGAATATCCTTGGCCATTCATTGTTTTGGGACGGGAGAAAAATGGCTTTTCGTTTGGCGGCCGTTTTGGAAAACCAAATGAGGCAGCTGTACCAACAACCACCAGGATCGGAAAACAGCGAAAATTTGGCTTGTCGGTGTTTACTGGTTGCTAGAATATTATTTTCTTAGTGAATTTCATTTGATAGACGTAGACCCCTTCGGCTAGTATGTTTTGTTTTCCCATCACAGATCATTTGACGATACTCTAGAGAACTGTTTCTTTGAAATTTTAGTAGTCTTCTTCATGTGCATATGTACGCAAAATCTATGAAACACTGTACGAAAAATTTGATTTACACCAAATTTAATCAGTGCAAATTTGGTGCAAAAAAGAACAAACTAAGGTTAACAAGAATCACTTCGTGAATTTTACCGGGGCCACGTCGAAGGGTAGTTTCCATCACCAAGTTTGTCGGGCGACATGAAAATCTTTTTTATTGCAAATATTCTTTAGAGTGATGAAAACTCGCTAGGATGAATACTGTAACTATATTTTGCAATACACAGGGATCTCATTTATTGATAAGTGGTAAATATAGTCGCATTAAACCATTCCGTGTGCAAACTAATCGAATTAATATTTATATGGTTACAGTTGTTGCTCCCTACTTCAAATTCTGACAATAGCACAGGGTACCCGCGCGTTTAAAAATTGTTAACTATGACCAAATTAAATTTACTTCTTTTGGATATCGTTATAAGAAGCAGCCTTTTCATTTAGATTTTATGCCAATTCTTTGATGCAGATCTAAAGAAACAATCACCCGCACCGCCAACATCTATATATTGATTGTAAAACAAGTTCACCTAATCTTGACTGTATCAAATTCTCAGAGGAAATAGGAGAGGTCAACTGCATTGTTGAGCTGCGATTTTGTCTAAAAGGTCTAATTATTACTTCATGATGATCAGTGTTGTATTGAGTAGGTCCTGGATTCTTCTCAACATCTTTACTTAGTTTGAAATTCACATATGACTCACACAATTGCAAGAAAACAATGATAAATATCGATGTGCTTTAAATTTTAGTTTCATTATCCTGTGATAATGCATGCCTGCTAAAAAAAAGACAACAAATAAGCTTTCTTGGGTATAGCCATTTTATTTAAGTTAATTATCTTTGGATCGCGTTTGTTATTACATTTATATCGTGCATGATAAAGTTTTCTCACCTTATTAACATGGCGATGGAGCTTTGAAGACTTCGGTATCTCAATCGTTGAAATCTTTTTTAAGACAAATTTCTTCAATATGCTATTCTTCTTGTTGGGGCCTCTTCTGGAATTCTGCTCGGTTCACGAGCACGTCTAGATCGCCTGGTAGCACGTTTTTTAAGATGATATAAAGTTAGCTTTGATAAGTGTTCGCTTTGATTCTCGATAAATTTCAGGATGGAAGGTTCACTCAGTGTAAATAGCTTTGATAAGTCGCTCTTATTCTCGATAAGTTTCACGATGGAAAGTTCACTCTTAAGTGATCGCTCGTAAATTTGTCTCTCCAAATATTCACTCTTAAATTTTCGCTCATAAACTAGTCCATAGTAAAGGTTGGGGAACAAAAAGCTACAATCTTTCTCTTGACTGTCCTCCATGCCTGTCCTCCAGTGCTTTTCAAAATGGCGGATAAGATTTCAATGAGCGAGCCAAAGTAACGAGCCAGCGATATATCCCTAACAATGTAACGTTGAAAAAACGACAGAAAGCGTCTGCATTTTAAGACCGGTGCCCGCCTTCGGCCGGCCCCGGTAAATAAAGGGCAAAGATGGTAAATACCGCATTTGCCCTTAAGTTTACATCCCCATGTAAACTGGCAAGCAAATACGGTATTTACCATCTTTGCTTTTGATTGCCCCCTAGTTTGCACTTTTTTTGCACCATATTTCACCTAGTAAATTTGTGTAAATCCAATTTATCGTCCAGTGAAAAGATTAAGGGTCAAATTCCGCTGGGACCTTCATTGGAAAAACAAAACATACAAGCTAAAGAGGTCTGTTGCAACAAAATCGTAGAAAATTATTCTTTAGAAGAATACCAAATATCTTCCAAAATTTGATTAGTTAAATTGTCTCGTTGTTGAAAATTAGCTGGAGATTTAAATTAAACCAGTCAGGAATGGATTGAATGATAGAAGGTTATGCCAATGTTCACTTTACTTAAACAAAAGGCTTAATTACAGTTACCGTAACAGCTGTAAGCTGGGGAGAGTGAACAGCTAGCTGTGCGCCATCATCGGACTGAAACTCATGTGGAATTCATGCATGTTTCAAATACTGGAATAAGTTAATCAAAAATGGACGTGAAAGTGTATTCCTGAATGAGACTTTTAATGTCGTTAATGAGAGGGACGGAACAAAGGAGACTTTTGTCTGATTGGTTAATCTCATCTGTGTTTTCATTGGTCAATCTACTAAAAGTGATTCTAAGAGCGGGAAAGAACGCGAAGGTGAGAGGCACCTTTGGAGGCGTCCACTAACATTTTCTCTCACTCAGATTGATAGTCTGTTTGTGCAAAAAGGAACTCGTTTGAATGGAAACTGTTTCGTTTCCCGAAAACATAGATTGGTACTTACTTTTTGTGGCAGATGCTTCGTACTAAAAAGGGAAATCGTGGCGAGTTATCGACGGATCAATCCAACCGTAGTGAGGCCAAACCTACCGTTTTCGGCGCAACGAAACCCGCGAGACGTGAAGGAAAATTCCGCCTTTCAAGAAATGTCCGTCATTTTTACCAGAGTTTTCAGCACAGGAATGAATTAAGGTGGTTTCATTGATAAAATTGCAACAATTTTCCAAACACTTGCTTTTCCGAGAGTCGACACCAAGCAGAAGGGGAAAAATTCACAGTTTTCAGAAAAACTTGTTCAAGTATCCGAGACTTTTGTCGTGGGCTTCGGGACAGGAAATCCCTTTTGTTAGAGATAGTTTATTAATCGAGGAAGAGGCTTGTGCAAATAATCTGCAATATAAAGTGGCATGGCACTTAAGAAAAGCCAAAACGTTGTATCTTCTCAACGTGAAAACTACCAAAATGGCGTCCCAGGACTATTTTTAGAGTTTCCAATTATGTTTACAGTGTCACTAATTTTAGTGTCTTGAAGTCTTGGCCCTGAAAGAGTAAAAAATTTCAAGTAATATATACTGTCACTTTGATGCATTGCTTTCAACTGTGACGAATAATGAATGTTTTAATGTTGCGCTCAAGGAATTTTTAACGAAAGAGATGGAAAACTTTCTTGCCGTTCGGACAATTATAGCCAAAAAGTCTATTTAGAGTTCGAGGGACGCAGATCGCTTTAAAACTATGAAAGACGAGTAATGGAAGAATAAATAGAGCGAAAAATAATGAGCATTTAACTGGCAAGGAGTGCGCAAACCGGTATTGAAAATGAAGGCGGTCGCTGATAGAAAACGCACTTGTACTGTCGTCTTGCTTATTCTTACAAGATTGTGGTCTCTAGGGCAGCGCTTATTGAGAACAAGCGCGTTGACGAATTGAGTGTGGGAATTTAATTTATAAACAAGGAAGATAAACACACACTCTGAATATGACGAATTCGAAAGTTATCAACATCAGGTAAGCTAGCTTAAATTTTATGTACATGAAAACGTAAACCGTGGCTCTACTACAGTCTACAAATAAAAATAACACTCGAATTCCGTTAAAGCGTAGATTTTTTGTGAGCTTTCAGGTTTTTTTCACAATTGCTTAAGTTTCAGGATTACAAAACCGCATATTTGATCGTTCACGTGTTACATCTTTCTCCATAGGTTCAAAATATACATGACATAAATTTCACATATATTTTACTTTCATTGTCCTGTCCTGGATAATTTTTAAAAAGCTTTACCAGTTGTTTTCTTACAAGCTCAACTTTTCTGCAATGCTACCAATTTCATATATTTATTATAAACCTCTCTTTATTGACAGTAAATGACACAACATTATTACTGTGTCAAAATTTCCAACATTTGTTTATACTAGTAATGCCTAATAATACATTATTCAAAATGTTTTTCAAAAATTTGTTTACATGCTTTTTCATAAATTGAAGTTTAGCCACCTGCTCCATTGTAAGCAGATAGAGGCTGAAGTTTATGCAAGTTCTTTCACTCTTATTATGAATCTTTGTTTAAGTCCATGCATGATAAACAAACAAAATGCTGTGGTTGTGTGACCAGCCATTCTCAGCAAATTGGGCAACCACCCTGTTTGGCCTTAACTGACCTATGAACTAGCAAACAATGTTTGAAATACTTCACTTCAGGTAATGAAAATGGGAGTGTTCTTTTCCTTCCAAGGAAATCTATTTGAAGCCAGCCAAGTCTAAAATTTTTCAGTGTTTTTATCATGCACAACAAGGTTACTTCAATTGCACCTTCAGTACCTGTCTTTAAATAGACAGGGCTTTTATTACAAACTGAAACAAGGAAATATAACTATTAGCAGGGACAGCAGGGTTAGGGTCATAAGATGCCCATGATGTTCCGTTTCCTTTGCCTCAAGCCCTTAACTACACCATTTAAAAATGATAGATGGTGTGATTGCTTTTCATTAAAAGCCATGAAAACTTAATGCACAGTACTATATTTAATGAAAGGTCTCAATAACAATATTATAATGGCCATTACTCAATTAGAACAAACAAAATAATATTAACCGCTTACTAACCGAGCTTGCTCGGGCCAATATTCCCCGGTACGGCCCGAGCAAGCTCGGTTAGTAAGTTTTTTTATTATATGGCACTCTATTTCTGATAGTAAAATGTACTTCCGGTGGCTTGCACTTAAAGGGCTTCCGCCGTGACGTATTCGAGATGACGCGAGCAGCTCAGACAAAAGCAAGCTACCACGAGTTCGAAAAACAAATTTATTGAATGTGAAATCGTCTAAAATTACGACTTTCGTCTCTTGCTCGGAAACCGAAGTGTAGGGATAAAAACCACCACACAGTTCTTTGAAGCGCAACTGGATTGGAGTCGCTGAATTCTCCTGCTTTAAAAAGGGCATCCTCTTCGTCTTCGTCGATAGCTTGAGCAGCTTGCGGTTTGTTTCCTTTGCCGTGCTCGTGAACAAGTGACTTTCGCTTCGCTGCAAGGACTTTTCTGGATTTTTTTAACTCATTGTACTTGAGTATGGGTATTTCTTCTCACTTAAGTGTCGCTGTATACTGCGCTGAAAACTGGAAGCTGGCTCGTACACTTCTCCATTTTTCTTGCGTGCGTTCAAAAAAAATTTCGACAAAAGGTGGTCAAGCTCGGACGCGGGTAAGCTTTCAATTTTCTCATTTTTCACACCATTAGCTTCCATGTAGCGGAGAAGAGTGTTCATATCTGCAATTTTCTGGGTAGTAACGTATAACTGTGTGGAAGGGAAGTGTAACCGTGAAGATATATAGAATCATTACATCCCTCCTTTCCTATAAGCTTGACAAACTGGATGATAGTCTAGGCGTGCATTAACCTGATTCAGTGTCTACGAGGTACGTGATCTAAGTCAGTGTCGATTGTTTCCTACAATAGCTAAACACAACGATACTATAATGACCGACTCAAAGTATTCCTTAGAATCACAGCTGGTTTGACTCAGTTCCTACAGATCCAGTCGTTCTGGGGGTTTAATCAGCCTGCCGCTGCGAGTGGTGTATGTGTCTGGCGATGTGATGGTTTCATTCCTCAGAAGGTTTAAACTGGAGGATGAATACAGACTAGGGGAATCTTTGGATGACGATTGCTCATTCCATTCCGGTTCCACTGCTGTGTTGTTCTGGTGCGCTTCTCGTTTGTGGGCTCTGTTGCGCCTCAGCTCTCTACCAGTTGCAGTCGTTACAGCATATGAGCGGGGAGTTCCAACTAGTCTTCCCTTTACCTCAGCAGGTTTCCATCTCAGCGATGCTGGATCCTGAATGGTAATCCTTTGCCCTGGGGCAAGTTCTGGGAGTGGCTTTGCAGATCGATCATAGTAGTGTTTCTGCAGTTGCTGTCTTTCGATCAGTCTGGAGACAACTTCTTCACTTGATGGGTCCCTTGAAATCTTCCTTGGAAGGATGTCTTGGATTGGGCGCCCCAAGAGTAACTCGGCAGGTGAGGGAAGTTTGTGGTCAACAGGAGTAGCTCTTAAACAAAGAAGCGACATGTCAGGGTCTGATTTGGTCATTTTCGACTTCAGGAGGGCTGACTTCACTGACTTGACTTGGCTTTCGATAAACCCATTGCTGCGAGGATAGTGAGGGGAGCTTGTAATGTGCTTAAAACCGAGGTCCCGAGCGAACTCTTGGAAGGTTTGGCCATTAAAATGCGGTCCGTTGTCAGATCTTACTATCTCGGGGATGCCTTGCTCGCTGAACAGCTGCCTACTGTGCTGCTGTTGCTTTGCCCACTCGGTATATTCCTAACAAAGGGGTACTTTGAGTAATAATCAGCAATTACGAGATATTCGGAGCCATCAAGAGCGAAGAGATCAGCGCCAATGGTGTGCCATGCCCTGGGGGGTACCTCTGTGGTGATTAGGGGTTCTTTTTGTTGGCTGTGCTGGAGCTCCTCACATGTACTGCATGTTTTTGTGGTTTCTTCTATGTCCTTGTACAAGCCTCTCCAGTAGACTGAGGTTCTAGCTCTTAGCTTGGTTCTCTCGGTTCCTTGGTGTGGTGCGTGTAGTTTCATCAAAATCTCTTTCTGCAGCGTGGCGGGAATGATAATACGGTGGGCTTTCATGACTATTCCGTCTTCGGTGGCTAGCTCATCCCGGTAGGGCCAGTATGGCCTTATGAGTGTTGGGACTTGCTCGATGTGTGCAGGCCAACCTGCGTGGATCATTTCTTTCAGAGCATTGAGCTCTGCGTCCAAGCTGCTCTGTTCTTTGATCTTCTGGAACATGCTACTACTAAATTGAGGAAAGATCTCGTGTATTTGGATGTTCATTCCGGGGATAGGGTCTTGACTCTCTGGTGATAATCTTGACATGGCATCAGCGACTTCCATGTCTTTGCCTGGTTGGTAGCGAATGGTGAGGTCATATGGTTGCAATCTTAGCAACATCCGCTGAAGACGCGGGGGAGCAGCTGTCAGGTGTTTCAGGTGAATGCTTTCGAGGGGCTTGTGGTCAGTGTGGACAGTAAAACTTCGGCCGTAAAGGTAGGTGTGGAATTTCTCGCAGCCGTAGACAACAGCAAGCAGTTCCCTTTCGATGTTTGCGTATCTTGACTCAACGTCTGTTAGGGCTTTACTGGCGAAAGCGACAGGTTTACGGTCTTGTGTGAGGGCAGCACCTAGGCCTTTCATGGAAGCATCAACTTGAAGAATGGTTTCTTTCATTGGATCGAAGTATGTTAGAGTGATTTCGTTGCTGATAGAGTCTTTAATCTTATTAAAAGACTCTCGGTGTGCTGCGTACCATTTAAAACGGTTGTCCTCTTTCAGAAGCTCACGGAGTGGGGCCGTCAGTGTACTCAGGTTTGGGATAAATGGGCCCATGTAGTTTGCTAGCCCTAGGAAGGTTTGTAGTTCCTGGCGATTTGTAGGGGAAGACATCTGCTTCAAAGCAGAGACTTTGCCTGGGTCTGGCTGAACACCATTTTGGCCACAGATTACTCCATAGAATTTGATCTTCTCTTGCTTTACAAAGCACTTGTCAGGGTTTAACTTAAGCCCGGTATCTATGCAACGATTTAGCATCGCGTGCATGTTGCGGTCGTGTTCCTTTGTAGTCTTCCCGAAAACTACAATGTCATCTGCAATTCCCACGACGCCTTCGCATCCTTCGAATGTTTGGTCTATCTTGGTCTGGAAAACGTCTTGAGACATTTTGAGCCCAAAGGGCATGCGCTTGAATCTGTATCTACCAAATGGCGAATTGAATGTAGTAAGGTAACTAGATTCTTTATCCAGGACTACGTTCCAGTACCCGCATTTTGCATCCACTATAGAAAATACTTTAGCATTAGCTAGCTTTGGTAGGATTTCATCTAGGGTTGGAGTGACATGATGTTCTCTCTGAATGGCTGCATTGAGGTCTTTGGGATCCAGGCAGAGCCTCAACCTTCCGTTCTGCTTGAGGCGGTAAACAAGGCTGTTGACCCATTGCGTAGGTTCACCTTCTTTGATCTTTGCTATAATGTCACTGTTAACCATCTCGTCTAGTTCCATTTTGATGTCGTCCTTGAGGCTGATTGGCATCCGCCTTGGGGGATGGACAACTGCGGGGACATTAGGGTCAAGTACTATGTGGTATTCGCCTTGGAACTTTCCCACTCCATTGAAGCATTCGGGATACTGACTGATCAGGTCCTGTTTGTCCTTAATGGGTTGCTCCCTGGAAACTGTACTGTTGCAGGGTGTGGGGTCATTTTCCTCAATAGAAAAGTTAAGTGTCAGCAGCCTTAAGTCGGTGGAAGTCGGGAGACCTATTATTGCTGGGCCTGGGGTGTCTGTGACATAGACGGATGCTCGAGCGTTTTCCCCTTTGTAGGAGCAAGGTATGGTAACAGTACCGCGATGTTTGATTTGTGAGCCTCCATAGGCGGTGAGGATAACATCCGAGGGTGACAAGGAACCTGGTCTAAGACTTCCATGATCGTTTAGGTTGTGCGGATACATTTGACGATAGAGCCGCATCGGCAGTATGTTGCCCTGTGCACCGGTGTCAAGCTTGGCTTTAAGGATGGTGTTCTTGTGGGTGTCCTGTGGCAGGTTTAGATTAATTGATACGAACACTTCATCTCTGTAACGATTGGACTCTCTGCGCGAGACACCAGCTATGGTGATTGACTCGAAAACAACCGACTCAAATGCTGCTGATAATGATGAATTGGCACTTGTCTGTGAGGCTTGGCTTTCGGCTTGCCCTAAAGAGTGAAATCGTTGTCTTCGGGCTTTTGATCTAAAGACTTCAGCAAAGTGGTTTGGCTTTTTGCAGTACAGACATGTCTGACCACGTGCTGGGCAGTTAGAGAGTGAATTGTGGGAGCGGCCACAGTTTCCGCATAACCGTGCTCCTCTTAGGGATTGAGAGTTTGATGGTTGGGTCCCCTGTGGTCCTTTCCCCGTGTTTTGTTTTTGGACCAAGTGAACGATCTCCTCAGGGTTATTGAGGCTACTGCCCGCCATGGCGGATAGCTGTGCTTGAGATGCTTCAAATGATCTCGCAAGCTCCACCGCTTTATCGAGTGTTAGTGCGCCATCGAGAATTTGAATTTTCGCTGCTTTTCGACAGGCAAGGGCTCTGTCCCGAGGGCAAATCCAAAAACATGTTTTCAGTCAAAATTTATTCCTGTTATGTTACAGTGAAGTATTCTACAAGTACAATCTCAAACAATTTACCATCACCGTTGTCCTACGGTCGTTTAGGTTTCGCAGTTATATTTACCGGTAACTGATACAAGTGGTTGATTTTGTAAATTTTATTTATTTACGTTTAAGCTTCATTTACTTATTTAATATTTACATATATTTTTTATTACTATTTATTGGTAATTTATCACTGCCTGTTGTACCCCTTTACCTCCGTCCGCCTCCACTATAGCTAGCACCTGTTTTATGCGGGCGGAAATGGGCTTCATGTAAGTGTTAATTGTTGATAAAAAACGGACCCTAAGGGGGACAGTTGTTTTAGTATTTATCAAATCAGTCGGATAAAATTGAGAAAAAGTGACTTTTTGTTATTTTTAGTAGGAACTTTTTTTACAATTTACAAACATTTGGGGGATTTTGTGAAGTGCATTTTGCGATTTTGTTGCAAATTCAGCATGGAAAAAAAATTCTACCTTCCAGTAAACACCAACAAGCCAAAGTTCGTCGATTTCTTAGTATTTGTTTGTACGACTGCTTCATTTATCGCTTTAATTGTGTTTTCCGAAAATGTCTCGAAACGAGACGCCATCTTACGTTGGAACATTCCTTCGCTTTACACCTCGCTCGCGCGTTCCCTTGCAGTTCCCAGAAATGAATAGCTTGCTCACAGGCTATCTCATGAATTTTTCCACAGCGTTAGGGGAAGACCCTTTGACCAGGCCTCATTCACTATTCAGTAGTTTTAGACTGGTTCCATCAATTTGAAGAATGAATTGGGGTTACCGACCTATTGCTAATGATTTATACGCGAAATTTATTTATTTTTTCTTTTTGTTCATACTATGATATTAAGGTGGCTCGACCCGGTTTTTCAGAGGCAACACATATTCCGTTTGAACACCAGTTAGAGAGACACCCTGAAAGAAGTAGTTGTTTAAGGTGCCATGGATACGCCGATCTTAAAAAAAAAAATATATTTTTTTGAAATAAAAAAACAGAATGCCGCTTTGAGAGTCTGTGACATAAAATGTATCAAAATTCAAACAGAGGGTACTGCCACGAACAGAGTGATATCGCTCTTGATGAAACATAAAATGAATAACAGCTCAGAATGTAATAACAAGAAATAAATAACACAGAAAATTCAAAAGGATGTACGGATGGACAAACTTGGGAAGATTGAAGCGGCCTGCAAGATTGCGGTTTTTTTAAGATTTGTCAGCCTACTGCCTGGGAGACTTTTTTGTCTTTTACAAGTAATTTCTGGTATCATTGCTCGCCGTTATTCCACTAGATGACCCAACCGGGTTTCTCAGTATAATTGTAAGTAACCTAGAGTTCGGATCTACTCACTGGGATTCCCACCCCTCCCCTCCCAATTTTCAAGGGAAAAGCCCCAGTTTATGTCAAGAAAATAGTGAGGCCGTGAAAAGCCTTTTTCTAATGTTTAAGAGAAAAAAGGAAAAAAAACCTCTTTAGCAGCCTTTAAAACCAGATAAGCCAGGAATTAGAACTGAAATGCCCGGGAGAAACGTGGTTTGAGCCCTGCGGGCAATTTCTCGAAACCGTCATAAATAACCCCATTATAATTATAGTCTATTCTGTGACCAATTATAGACCTGATCTTACTTTTTGATTTTGGGCAAATATATAATTTTCGCGATCTCAACTTAGTCACTTTCTATCTTCACGAATTGACTCATTTTTTAAACCGAATGAAGAACACTTTACTTTTCACCTACAGTACTAACATTCTGGTACGTTTGCTAATCGTAAGTATGAAGAACTGTCTTACCCTCAAAAAATCCAAAAATGTCTGACCCCATTCTAGTAACTCTATTGAAAATGCGACCCCATTATAGTCAATCAAGTCGTGAAAATTCGACCCCATCCAGCGGCCCATCCCCATTTGCCTCTTATAAGGAGGAACCCCCTGCCCCGTCCACTGGTCTAGAACTCGCGCTCTCATCCTTCTGGGTTTTGATTTGAATATTTCATTTCGGGCCCGAAAAGTTTCCGGGACTTTCTAAAAACGGGCCCCTGGAGTCACGTTATACTGCAATTAGCTTGGTTGAATACAACTGAACCGTGAAAAGGGCATAGTTCTGAGTAGTACTGTCAATGATGGCAGCCTGTGTGATCATGAAAGTTATCACCTTTCATCAATCCGATGGCGTTGCCAGGAGCCCATTACAGGTTATGCAAACGTCCGTCCCTCAAACAAAGGAGACTTTTGTCTGATTGGCTGTTTTTATCTTTAGTGTTCAGTCTTCTTACCGCGCGCCAGAGAGTAAACAAAGATGGCTGCTAGTGGGAAAGTTTCTTGAAGTTCTCCTTCGATCGTTCCTTCAAGAATTTCTAGCAAGAGTTGTTGATTTTCATATGAAAAATAGCGGGAAAGGTTTTCAAGGACTGTTTTAATCGACAGGGTGTTTTTTCCTTGGCCTAAGAAAGAGGACTTCGTTGCAAATCGATAGAGGACAATTTTTTGCAACGTGACGATGCCTTGTAAAGCTTGTTGAATGTTGGCCAAAAGTGCGCAAAAAAAAAACCGTTTTAAAACAAGGTACATCAGCTGAGAAGGAATTCTTATGTACGAAATGCTACAGTAATCCTCCGAAGGAGAACGGCATGTCTTTTACGCAAGAGGAAACACTCCAGAGTGGTGCGCTCTAAGTCCGACCAACTCGATCAAACGTCGTGTCCTGGAGCCGAAAGACAAACAGGTAAAGACACAAAAAGCTACAACAATGAATCAGAATTTTTTGCTTACCACATATTAAAACTGATTGTTTTCTCTATGTGTGAAAGAGGCGACCCGGTCCGAGTTTTGTACCTTCCCTTTTTAGCATTCGTCCCTTGCATAGTGTGTTGTTCTTTTCTAAAAAGCTGTTGAATTTTATTTGAGTTTGAAGTGGTTTCTCTGTTTGTTGCCAGGTGGTGAATTACCGGCTGCACATTCGAAGATGCATGTAGCAACGTAGACGCTGCAAAGCACGAGTTCCTTGGCTTAACACCCCTCATCCACGCACCTCTAGTGTTCAGCTGTAGTGTTGTAATAATTATTTACAATTGTTTTGTTCACAACAAAAACAGAGACTTGTTGTCAGTAGATGTATAACTGAGTGCTTACTCAAAGAGATGCAACCAGTTGTAAATATTTATGCTAGAGGACTTTCAGCAATGAAAAAATAATTGTCATTAGGTTGTCAGTCGTTCAATAAATAAAACGTGTTAACTCATGCTACTCACTCCTGACCTCACCAGTAAAAGTTCTGGCCTCAAAAGCAATGAAACATGCATATTTAAAATCAAGAGAAAGACCAATAACTACGTCTTCAAGTTTTTTCTTGACCTTGACAAAGAAGCTAAGCTGCTTGCATTTTTCTTGTAAATTTTTAGCTATGTTTGGATTTCAGAAGTGCGTGCTTAAAGCCAGGGGGAAGGGGGATTGTCCCAGGGTTGTCAAATATTTGATCCCTGGGATGCACAGAATTTGCTAGTTCCCAGCAAGGTTCCAAGTCGCTATAATTGCATTTGACTGATGTAAAACCATATGTTCACAATTATTTCCCCTACAATTAGGAAGAGACATTAACCTTGAGGCATGTATAATTGAACCTTAGATAGATAGATAGATAAACTTTATTAATGTGTCAAGGCCACATAGCCTGGGAAAATCCCATACTAATTTGGGGACACAGACTTAATTAACACTTATTAACAGACATTAAAATATATATAAGAATAATTAGAAATACTTAGAACTATATAAAATATTAACTTAAAGCTATATAAAATGAAATGATCATGATGAGCAGTTATCAGAATACTTAAAGCTGTATAAAATAATTATGAGGAGCAGAGGGAACAGCCCTTGCAGCCATCATCTATGAGCAGACTAATATCGTATTTGCGTATCCGTTTCCTAAAAATATTTAACGTTTCAGCTGATCTTACGTTTGGAGATAATTTTCCCCACAATTTAGGCCCAAGATATCGCAAGGAATGTTTACCATATGTAACCGTATTAAAACTTGGGGTAGAAAAGTCTGACTGTCTTAATGATGTACATATATTCTTTCGATATGTTAGTTTCAGTAAAATAATCACAGTATTGTTTTTTATTATATGGCAAAGCCAGTCTTAGGCAAATTCCTGTGCTCTGATTGGTTTTTTCTCGGTCAGGATTTTGCAGTACGGACCATTTCCATGGAAACGGTCCAACCCGTGTATTTTTGTTTTGGTGCAAAGCCGGCAAATTCAAAATTTGCAACAAAACAGCGAAAAAAAATTGTGAATATTGTCATTCTTCACCGTGAAACTACCAGAGGAAGCTAAAAGATTGAAATTTTTCCGAAATTTCAAAGATGGATGAAGAAGACGAACATTCTCCAAGCGAGTTTTATTATCCTGAAGATCTGGAAACTTTTGATGTACAAACTGAAACAGGCATCACCGAAAGCCAGGAGGCCATAGACGATTTTATCAACCAACAGAAAAGTGCAAACACAAACAAGAAGACGGCTACTGATATTGTAATGATTCTATATATCTTCACGGTTACACTTCCGTTGTTTGTACTTCCGGTGTCTTGGCCATGATGCTTCGCGAAGTGTGTTACTTTTCTTTCGGCCATATTGCCGCTCGGAATAAAGTAAAACCACACAGTTATACGTTACTACCCAGAACATTGCATGGTGTCAGAAGTAAAAGCGAAAACAACAAAGCCATGGCTCTAAGCGGCATCGAATGCCCCCAAATGCACTGGGACGGTGACAATCTTAAAGAAAATGGGCGTCGCTTCAAACAGCACGTTGAGCTCATGTTCTCCGGCCCGCTCAAATCCCGCCAAGAAGCCGAGAAATGCAGCTACCTCCTTATCTGGGTCGGACAAAAGGGACGAGATATCTATAATACGTGGACCTACATTACCGACGAGGACAAGAGTAAGTTGAACACATATTACGATCGCTTCGAAGCTCACGTCAGTCCAAGAGCAAACCCTGTCTTCGCTAGATTTAAATTTCACGGCCGTGTTCAAGGATCGTCCGAACCAGCGGAGAAGTTCATCACAGATCTACGCATCCTTGCCCAAGACTGCGATTTCAAAGATCCTGGCGAAATGATACGCGATCGCATTGTATTCGGCACTAACTCGCCCAAAGTGAGAGAAAAGCTAATAAGTAAAGGATCCGAATATTTTCAATTTGCTCACAGAAGCGTATAGTATAGGCAACATGTGGATTGCGCGCTCAGTCAACCTGCCTTACCTAGCTGCTGGTTACTGGAATGATCTTATTTGCGGAATCCATTCGCCTAATCCTTGTGGATTTGTCTGTAAGAAGCTGGCATAGTCGGGAGGAAAACCTCATTGCCGCACAAGATAAAAGCCTGAACTAGTAGGGTGTAGCGGTTATAATTTTAGACTAAGCTCTGGATTTATCATGCATAACCGATTGCGATGATAAGTATTGTGAACAAAGACAAAATGAAATAATTTTTATGCAAATGTAATACAATAACGGCTTGAAAATAAAACAATAACCATGACTTTTTTGTATAAATATTTAACACTCAATTTGAAAAAGAAAGAGTACCCTCTGTCTGGATTTATAAAAACATGGCTTCAGCCGGTGTCCAAAGGTCCTACCCTAAGTGTGTCCTTGGTACCAAGACTTTGACCCTCCCCACCCAGGATAATGGGTGACTGTCTACACCTCCCACTGCGCTCTGCAATTATCATGATAATCATTCTCAGCAGAGGCCTGATTCAGCTGGCTTGGGCAAATTAAGACCAAGGTAGCTGCCCCTCAAGGCCTGTACCTAACACTGCTGCTTACCGAAGGGGTTTTGTCAAAACAGCCCCCTCCCAGCCCCACTAGTTTTGACCCCCGGGCCTGATCCACCCACCAGCTGTTAGGGCAGTCCCTGGGCTGAAACGTGATTATTTTGCAATCGCCGTGAGCCGTGATTTTTTAAAATAATTATCTGTGAAACGAGAATAGGGTGTTTAATTCACCGTGAACAGTGATTTTCTTTCATGTTATTTTTAATTTTTCCAGAGAAATTATAACTTCAACTGTTAATTCGATTGAACCATTGGTACACATTGCGCTACTGAGCCGTCATTCTCGTCCAGGGAACGTGTCTTGGACAGTCAACATGACGGAAACAAGATCGGAAGAAGGCGCTGATTCACACCGGTTTCCACCGTTTTACGACCGTTTTACGGAAATCGATCAGATTTTTTATAGTAAATGTAATTTTAATGAAAAAAACTTTCCAAGTGGAAATCTGAAAAATGGATTGGACAAATGCTTCATCCGAGGAGAATGGAACTGGCTAATATCCTGTCTGAATGACTCAAAAACACAGGCTGGAAAGGGGACTTTAGGGAGTTAAAATCCAAAACATTTCCCGGGGGATCATACCCCAGGACCCCCTAGAAGCTTCGGCGCCTGTTTCAGGAAATCGGCCAGTATTTCCTAGATCTGCTCCTGGGAAGGTCGCGAGATTCTTTTCCTTTTTCACAGCACCAAGAACAAGAAGCGAAAGAATGGTGAGGACATCGATCGAACAAGGCAGTTCTTTGGCTGTAGTTCTGAACCAAAGTAAGAAAAACTGGTCGTTCAGTTTCTCGGGAAACGTGAAATGCCGAATTTATTGTCCATGAAGTGTGAAACGGCCATTTTAATTTATTTTCCATGAAATCTGATCATTCCCCCCCCCCCCCCCCCACCTCTTTACCACCCTCGAATATGGTTGGCACCATAAGAGAGGTCAAGAGAGTCCGTTCACAACTTTGAGAGGCCATAACCGAAGCTCACTTCTGCTTCTGTTGCTTTTTTTAAAAAAAGTACATGGAACCTCGTTTTTACAGTCTCTTTTTTCTCAAGGCCAGCTGAAAAATTTATTGTCGGAGGTAATAAAAGCGAGAAGAGAGGAAAAGCATGTAGAGGAAAAAAGAGGCGGTCGTAGGGAAACTTTCCCAGGGTACCTTGCGCTCTCACTTGACCCATGCTTCACGGTCAAAATGGCGGATGAATATGACAAAATGAGATGTAAAATCATGCGGAAGACCGATTCAAAACAATTTTCAAATAAACAGCAGCAGTGGGGAAGACATTTCGACCGAAAAAACGCCATCATCGAAAGGTTTAATGAGAAATGTGACGAAACCAAATTAGGTGTACTGGCTCCACTGGAGATCTTGGCTCATTTTCCAAAACGGAAGCGTTTTGGACTTTTATGAAAGCAACGGGAATATCTTTCTTTTTGTAAAATCACTGAAAATGGCAAGCGAACGTGCGGTATTTGCAAGATGTCTGCCTTTATTCGTCGCTTTTCATTCTCTGCACGGTGGAAATGCTGTGAATACGACGTTTGGTATAGGAGCAATGCTTTCCTCTCCGGACAACCAGAAAGTGTTCCAGAGTGCTGTGGATAAAGTTAATGCTAATTCAAGCAGTCTTTTAAGGGGAGCGATCTTGAATGCAAGCTCCTACGTTTTAAACCCAAACCCTATCCGTTCGGCAATGGATGTCTGCGAAAACTTGATCGCCAAGGGAGTAGCGGCAGTGATTGTTAGCCACCCAAGAGACGAACTCTCGCCGCCGATTTCTGTGTCGTACGCCTGTGGTTTCTACTGGATTCCTGTCGTCGGGATTTCATCAAGAGAAACAATCTTCTCAGATAAGGTATTAATTTTTTTTCCAGATAACGAGTATTGTTATATTTTTAATTTGAAATGATTGTTTAAGAAATGGAAATGGAGTGACGACCGTCACAAGAAATTAATTCGTTACGCCGTGTTTTGGTAATACGTTGTGATTACTTGTAGAACTTGCAATCATATATGGCCAAAGTAATTACCCTTTCCTAGCTTAGAAGCTAGACATACAGTTAGCCTCGCTTCTTCACTTCTTCAATTTAGTAACGGCTTTCTTAGAAGTAGTTTTTGCCATGGACATTCTCGATGCTCGGTTTTTCTCATCAAGGAAATGTAAAACAATGAACTAAGCTTGTATGCAATAGTTTTATACTGTAATGTGTAGTACATTGTGTTTTATTTAACTGAGGTGATGATTTTGTTTACTAATTGGCTTGTTATATGGTACTCAGTAATCGTGTGTATGTTGCAGTTTTAATACCTAATTTTGTTGGTGCATGGTTTATTAAGGTTCAAACTTAAGTTATCATACAACATTACATACCATACCCAACAGTTACAAACATAAAGAATTAAAAAAAAAAAAGAAGTGAACCAAAACATATACATGTACAATAGTCTCTTTAAAATACAATACCTAGTTATGTTTTAAGTTTCTATGATAAAAAAAAAAAAAACTCCAGAGGGAATTTCTTGGCTTTTGTGATATCTAGGTACCCTGACAAAAGTGTTTCAAAACCTGGCTATAACTTTTTTTTAAACTGACTTCACATTGTCATAATGGAAATCACCGGAAAATTGTTTTGAATGTTAAATGTTAATATAGTTTCTGAAATGATACAACTGTGAATAATTTTTGACGAAATTCACCTTTATTTATCTTTTATGCAGCTTCGCACCGCTATATTGTTACCACTATACACAAAAAAATAATGCGAAGGAAAACAAATTCCTAAGCCAAACCAAGTGTATTGAGGGTTTCTGTGAGCTTTTAAAAATAAATGATGTGGCGAAGTTGAATAGACGGGACATAATTCAAAGCTAACAATCTTTCCTTTTCAAGTACTATTTTTGATAACAGCTTTCAAATGTGGTCTTCTGTACAAACAAAAATGGTGAAGTCATCTCTGGATATTGTCTTTCCTTCATTGGATTATGGTTATAAAATGTTACATTAGAAAATTCAGTGAACAGTTGTCTTGATGTAGTTTTGTAATACATCTATTTGCTTCTCCTAACTAAAAGAATCAAAATATTATTTTGACCAGTTTAAAAGAACAGTTACAACCATAATAAAATAAATTATCATGTTTGAAGAGATGGTAGGAAGCCATAGACACAGGTGAGTTACCTGGTTGAATTTTTAAAGGAGTTTTTCAATAACAATTTTTAGCATTCAAGTTTGTAATATTATTACCCCCCCCCCCCCCCCCAAAAAAAGAAAAAAAACAAAGCAAAACAAACACAAACCAAGATATGTTACTTTCACAGCTATTTTATTTATAGCATTGGCACAATAATACTACAAAAATCCCATAGAATAAATAGCTTTACTATTAGAAAATTAAAATATGTAATTTAACTGCCTAGTTTTCTTAATTTACTTAGAAACTCAACATTTTTGGATGGCCACAGTCCTTGGTATATAACTTAAGTAATGCTCCGCGTAAGAACGATAGCATGAACGGCAACACAGCAGGGACTTGCTGGTTGTCTGTTTCCAATAAATTATTAACTAATTAAAATCCGGCTCTGTGATTGGCTAGAAATCGAAAAAAGCTAGAAAATAATAGTAAAATATTGAAAACTTGCCTTCTAAGTTTCCATTATGGAATTTAGCTATTGGTCTATATCTCACGTAAATTTCAAGAGAATCGTATGTGAGGAACTACAGCTATTGACCTTTTTAATGATCATTCGCCATCTTGGATTCTTCTGTTGATCCGAAAATAGTGGCTGTTATTAGTCTTTTCCTTCTTGTAATTATGCATCTTTTGCTAAAATGGATATTACTTTGGCATATAATGCCTATAATACCTTTTACGTCTGTATGCTGCCGTCATTTTTATTGCGAGTGAGGTTTTAGTGATCCACGTGCGCGGGTGAAGTGTGATCCACAACAGCTACTGCGGTGACAACAAAAAGCCAAAGCATACAACAGTCGAGAGAAGAAAAATTGCTATAAATATGTGCAGTGGGAATTCAAAGGACCATTCCTCAGAGATGCAAAATTGTTTCAACTGGACCAAGTCTGTAGTTTTCAACGGGAGACAAGTTTAACTCCCTTTCACTTCATTTCGCCAATTTTGCGGCAAAGTATCGTCACGCCAACACAAGCTACTGTAGCAAGGTCAGTAATTTGGACTACTTAGACATCTCCATTGGCTCTTTTCTTGATCACAGTTCCATTTTCAAGGAGAAACGTCGTTTGTTAACTAGAATAGTGGAGATTTTGTGCAATACGAATTTGGTTTTACACCGACAGAAATATCCACAACAAGGATTTTCAGCGCAGTACGGAGTCGTAACATTGTTGCTGGAATTTTCGAATTACGGCATCTTCAAATGACTCATTAAAGTTTTCTTTTATGAATTTTGAAATTATTATTTTTATTTTTTCGTTTGCGTGGTGGACTGTTCAGAGTCCGCGACTACTGCTTGCTTTGGTCTGCACACGTGTAGTACTCCCTCACAAAATCTATTAGTTCAAAGACGGTAATTCATTGACTTAAATTTCTTTTCTTCTTCTTCTTTTTCTATCTGAAATACATTTCCATTCGGGGAATTTTTTTTTCCTTTGAAATAAATTCAAAGAAGAAATCATTAAAAAATGTTACAGAATCTGGTGACGTGCTCACGAGAGTGTAGAACAAAAATGAACCCAGAGTTACATAACTTGACCGGATTTTACTTGTAAACCTGTCAAAATTATGACAAAAGAAAGGTAAAATATTGTTCTCCAAACACTTATCAGGGAAAACGCACACTTCCTCACATACGATTTTTTTATCTTTTTGAATATACAAAGATTATTAGAAAATAAATACAATGTGCAATTTTTAGCAATGCAATCGGGCTTTAAGCAAAGGAAATTTTCTTCAAACCATTTGAATTTCGCGCTAAATAGCGTTTTAGCCAATGAGAAAGCTTATTTACACCTTATCAACATGTTGGCTCGCCCCAGGAAATAAAGGCTCCATTTGCCGCGACCTATTGTTTTTTGCTATCGTTCTTAGGCGGACCATTACTTAATATTTTTGTACTTATTTTATGTTCTATTTCAGTCCATTCACGAGTCTTTTCTGAGGACTGTTCCACCCTATTCAGATCAAGCTTATGTGTGGCTGGGCTTGTTGAAGAGATTTACCTGGTCTAAGGTTATTTTGCTGACAAGTAATGACCAGGATAGTCGCATGATTGCAACTAAATTTACAGGCTTGGCTGAGAAGAATAACATTAAGGTGAATTTTGAAGGCTATTAATAATAACTCCTATGTGTAGTTGCATTGTTCAGACTCTGATAATTCCAAGCAAAGTGAGTTTATAATCTCGTTGCATGCACAGTGCGTGGACCGTGCATGGATCATGGTGAGCTGCAAACTTGCAGCACCAACTTGCATATAATTATCTGATTGTGTCCACCGTGATGTCATACAGTAGTTTGACATCACAGGGCATTTTTTGTTTCTAGGCAACAATCGGCTGAAAGCGATTTCCCATCATTTACCAAAGTGCACTACATGTTTTATTCATGAAGAGCCGACTTGTTTATTCATCGTCTGCGAAACAATGTTAATACTGTCATTGAATCTCAACTGATTTCTCATGCAAATGGAACAGAACAGCAAACACAAGAATGCTGAATTCAACAGCCGGCTGTTTTTAGGATGGTTTATTATTTATCAGGGGGGGGGGGGGGGTGGAAGTGATGTGTGATAAAATGGGGGAACTCGAAATTTTATCCACTGGAAAGAGGAGGGTCCTGATGTAGATTATTTGATATTGAGGGGGGCTTGAAATTTTAAAGAGGCAAAAGCAACAAGATATTTTAGAAGTGTACTAATAAGAGCTGGGTACCCCAGATTTTATGGCTGGGAGCCCTTGCAATTGGGATCCCTATGATTCTTCTTAGAGCACAGCCTCGCACAGTATTCAGTGTGGTGCCGTCAGGGATCAGAGTATGATTTACAAAGTTGTACAATTTCCTTTTTTGATTCCCCCAATTATACACAAGATTACTTAAATAAAGTGTTAACCAAACATAAACTGAAACATATTACTGCACTGCAAAAGTAGTTTGTCAGTGCACAGTGGATACAATTTGATGAATTGTTTCGATAAGTAAAGCCACACGAGCAATTTTCCAGATGCAAATGCCACAATTTGTAGTGATAATAACTACATGTATCGAACAAAAAAGCCTGGTCTTCATAATTCCTCTTCAACTCATTGCCACCATATTAATTATAATGACAATAATGATCATCATCAGACTGATGTCATTATCATAATCATCATCATCATCATCATTGTTGTCACCATCATCATCATCATCACCTTCATAGTCATGGTTATCATGATCATAAGCAGATTCTGCTTGGCTGACCACCACATGCAGTGGCCGAGTGGCAGGCTCCTGGTAAAATGGCTTTTGTCTTTTTTAAAAAATAATATTAAATGGCATGAATTAAAAGCATAGTAAATTGCATTGCATAAGCCACTGGAGGTCCACATGAATGGGGCTTAAGCTGCTTTCTGTGTCATGATTCAAGCAACTGACATAGTGCTACTCCTCCTTGGAGGGAACATCACCATGATGCGTAATATCAGATGGCCTGACTTGGTGATAAGACACTGTGGGGGAAAGTTTCTTTTCTTTATATAACAAACACGATATTAAACACCATGGCAGTGTTGTGGCCTAAAGCCGGTGACATTTAGATCCGAAGTCCAATATGCTACTAAACCACTACATCATTGCATCCTCAGAAAAAAAAAAAAAAACGGTATGCATCATACAATAAAAAGATCTTTGGATTCATGTTTAATAGGGCTTGATCAACTTAGTTATACAGGTAGCACTGGCAGAAGTCGTAGGGGAAAGGGTCTTTAGTTAATGATATAGTATTTTCAAACACTTCCCCCAAGTGTGTTCCACGTGACCTAGTGGTAATGATGTGGCCCAGGGCATCAAAGGTCCTTAGTTCAACTTGGAGCAGAACCTTTTTCTCTTATCTTCTTTCCTTGTTTCCTTTTTCTTTTCATTTAGCTTTCTTTTTAGTTATTGAAGTTTGTTTTGCTCCTTTATATAGCTTAAAATAAATTATTGTTAGATTTATAAATTTTCTTCCCTATATTGCCTTCTCTTGCCATTCCCCAAATTCCTTCATGAGGCCCTGCGATTCACGTATTTAAGTATTATTATGCTATGGAACTTCCTTTTATCTTTTAAGAGAACACAGCTGACATTTTTTGATACCACCACTGATTTCCCGTTGAAATGACATCTGAGGACTCGATCACCACAGAAATTCCATACTGATGACACTCGATCAATACCACTCACTGGTATTTTGAAATGTTGGCTGTTTCCTCAGGCTGTTTGGCTTTTAAACCAGTCTTTTAAACCTGGGGGTGACTGAAGTAACAAACAAACACACAAACAATGAAAAAGCAAAACTGCAGCGTTATTAAAAATGTCTTCTGTTAGCATCTTTCCTTGATCACCAATCTTTTATCTTTGAATTCAAAGTATAAAATATAAACTTGCTCAAGACGTAGATGCATGTGCTTATATTTTTACATTTGAAGGAAATCTTGGGATAAAGTAGTTCAACAAACAGCATTTAAAAAATTTTGTTCGAAAGTTATAATTTATTATTTTTTTTCTCAAAATTCTTAAATGTTTTTGTGTAATTGGTAATTTATTGATATTGGTATGACTATTAACCTAGGAAAATAAGTATTAAAACAAATGGTAAAATTAAACCAAAGCATATAAAATGTAGGAAGGTTTCAATCCTGAATATTTTTTATATGTGCAGTTTTATAGATCTTTTATTAGATAAATATTAACCTGGAATTCATACTGTGGTTTTGTGAAGATTGTGTTTATTGGAATCAATTTTTCATTCCTTTATTTTTTTCCCTTGCAGATAGAAAAAACTGTCATGTTCCAGACAGGATGTCTAAATGTCACATCACAGCTTGCAAAGCTGAAAAAATTCCAGTCAAGAGTAATCCTGTTTAGTGCCAGGTTTGTACCATCAAGAAAGGAAAGCTGGAGGACTGGCGCACTAGCCAATTAAGAAGGCCACATGGCCAGAGCTTAGCACAGTTTCTTTAATGAGAAGGTCCCAGGAGAATTGCTACTATTTTCACCTTCATGTTTATACTGTCATTAATATTATTGGGTTTCACCTTTGCTACTTTGAGTGCTTATCCTATTGGATGTCAAATTTTTACTTCACAGCAGAAATGATCTCTATCAAGTGTTAGTCTTCCAACTTCTGTTTTAAGTGACATCAGTGTCCAATACATCCCGTCCTGTTCCCTCTGCCTTCTCAGTCTTCCCCTTTCTCTTTTCTCACCTATCTTTTCCTCACATAGGAGCTAGCCCTCACTTCTTTTCAAAAAGCCAAAATACTTCAGCTTTAGTTTCTTTTAATAGAAAGATCTCTAACCATTGATCTTCCACTCATTTGAGTTTCTGTCTATAAATTGACTTATTGTCATGGGCACCTTTACTACAGTCAAAAAAGACAAATTTTGCCAACTAAGCTATTTATTTAGCAAAATAATTCAGAGCTAAGGTATATGACTGTATAACCAATGTGATGTCAATTTACAAATCGTTTTGAAAGGTACTGAAATTTAAGCTTCAAAATCAACATGCATCTTCTCCACACTGTTCTTCATACATTCCTCTTGGTAGTGCTTGAGAGAATTTGTTCTAACATCACAACATTTCATCTTTGGTGATCATTTTATTAATTCTCATGATGTGTCTGTTTGATCAGACAGTGTTATTGTTGGGAGAAATTAGATGTGGGTCACTATTGGGGCTTGGGTTAGTGTGATTGAATACTGACCCTGGTGTCACCATGGATGCCATTTGAAAATCAACCTCAACCTGAAACTAATTTGACCTGAATTTTTTGATTGACATAAAACATATATCTACAGTAGTTTGCACTAAGCACTTAAACATTTAAGAGTAATAATGATACAGTAAAAGCATTAATTCTCTTGCAGTCAACTGATCTTTCAAAAAATGAGTTTGGTCTCTGTCTTTAGTTGACCTATTCTCCCCCTGCACCACCCCCATTGATTCCCACTCCATTAAAAAAACATGCAAGAAAAAAACTTCTCAATGAAAAGGCAACATTGCAGTGGGGAGTGGGGTACGTATGAGTGCTGATGTACACCAGATGAATCTGTTGTTATAATCCCAAGTGAAGATGATGCTTTATGATGCTTCTATAGTGTACATATTTCAAAACAAAGCAACAGTATGACAAATAAAGAAGCTTTTTGAGGAAGGGGGGGAGGGGGTTTCTTCCTATAATGGCCTCAGTGGGGAGGCTCGGTATGAATGGGGTTTAAAGCCTAAAAGCCTTTCAGGCCTCAGGTGTAAGAAAGGGTAGGGATTTTAGTGAAGAATAGGCGCCTTTTATTGCTGTGAAAAAGTTGAGAAGACGTTAATTTTTTGTGATTTATTCATAAAGTAGTTAAAAGAGATGTAGGGTTCTAAACTAGATTTGTGAAAGGGGTACCAGTTGTCAATAGGAGGTGTAGGAAAGAGGCACATTTTCTTAAAAAAGGTATATAAGACAGTATTATAAAGCTGGGTTGGACCTCAGGGGAAAGCCTTTCCTTTGTTGAGTACCCTCCCCTCCCCTTTGAGTGAAAAAGTAGGTTTTCCATGGCTTTTATTTATTCTGTTTGAACAGTGATGAGGATGCCGTGGTTGTGTATCAAAATGCCTCATATCTGAAGATGACTGGGGATGGTTATGTTTGGTTAGTGACACAACAAACATTTTCAGGTGTCGCAAGAAATTATGTGCCACAAGGTGAGATAAAATTAGATAGCTTAGATTGTGGAAACTACAATCCTGGTCATAATTCTTGAGAAACATGCTGATTCTTGGCCTCCTTCCACTTAAATGTTGATGTTGATGAGGTACATGTCAAAGCAAACCCAAAGAACCAACATTGGGGGAACATTGGCAACAACATCGGGGGAGGGCCGGAGAGGGAAGCGAAACATGTATTCGTGGAACCAGGTAGCCGTCTGTTGTGTTTTCTAGAAGTGTTTCAACAAATTGTGACTGGGATTGAAGTAGAAAAGTTGGAGTAAGATATTTATATTACAAATGAGTTTCAAATCTATTACATGTCAAGCTAAACTGTGTACACCTGAATTACTTTTTAGGATATTGTTTGTGTTTAAGACCAATCACAACGAAGATCAGGACATAATTTTATGAGGCATGCCACACAACTACAAACTAAATTATTTTAAACTTTGTTGCTTGCCATTTAGTTTTCCCATGCCTTACTGAATTTTCCCAGAAACACAGTACTTGATTTTCTGTATTAAACAAAAATAAAAAAATAAAAGACACATCATTTCCAGTCATTTAAATTACTGTTACATTTCATACTGGTTCTTGGTTCTCCTTGTTAATGATTCAATTTTCTTCGATACAAAGAAAATAAGTAATAATGTATTTATCTAAGACCATTTGATCATGAAGATTTCAGGGTATTTTCAATTGTGAAGATATCACATTTTCGTTCATAAAAGCTCACCTCGTATTTCATTGGTGGTTATATAATAAATGCATTTATCATACAGGTATGGTTGGAATGCAGTTGCCTTATGGCTATGATGAGCCTGCACAAATTCAGGATGCGGTTAAACTTGTTGCAACAGCCCTTGATACACTGTTAGCTGCTGGAAGAAGCTTAACCCCTCCTCCTGCCAGCTGCCGTGAAACTGTTCAGTGGGATAGTGGCAAGACTCTATTCGAGTAGGTGCCTTATTATTAGAGAGATTTAGGACCTCTTCACATGAGCTCGGTTGTACGGGCTGACCCGTTTACCGGGACCAATTTCTCTTTGGGTTCATACGAGAAATTTCAGCCCGCTTTAATTCCTAGATGAGAAAAGGCCAAAGATCCTCGGGGCGGGTTCTGGCGCGAAATTCGAGAAACAAAGTAAATAAAGCAAAACCCAAAAACTCTAACTTTCGCGACTACCATAGCTTTGGCAAACCTTAAAGCTGTATCGCTGCAGTTAAATAGGATGCTTATGATGTGGAAAACACAGCAGGCAATGCAAGACGACTCCATCCGTGACGCCAGAATCCTTCCCGCTTTCATCCTGGTAACCGAGCTGAAGTGTTCATATGGCAAAATTTTGAGCCCGCTTACCGAGATCCCGGGAACCGAGCCAGCCCGCCCTCTCATGTGAACATATCGGAAATTTTACAAAGGATTTAGAGGGAAGGCGAGATCTTGGAAACCGGGCTCATATGAAGAGGCTCTCAGAGTCATGTTTGCGGCAAAAGGCAAACTTCAGATTAAAGCTGAGAAATTCTCAAAATAGAAAATGATCGGTTAAAAACAGCTCAGAACAAATCTCATGGATAAAACTGTGGTGAATCTACTGATATCCGTGTAGTTATAATGAACAGTAAACGACAAGTAAAGGGAAAACTTGTTAACCTGGTACACATTGATTTTTGTCGTCTGCAGTAGACGTGACTCTAGGAATGAAGTTAAAACGAGAAGTGGTGTTTTCTCTTTTTCTGCCTATAAATTTTGCTGGCTCTGATCTTATTGGACATAAGTTATGGTGTGTGTCTAATCAGCTGTAAGCCTTACGGTCATCTCGCCACCAACGAAATCGCCACCAAGACGTCGACTCGCCACCAACGAATAACCCAGAAATAATTGGCACAGTTTGATACCTGATTACTTACCTGAGATTTTACTTTTTCGTCAAGCTTATTCGAATTTAAAGTCGACCAAAATACAAATCTTTCGATCTTAATTGACGATCCTTGCGTCGAACGCCTAATGTCCTTGATAATCGAATACTAATATACACGTATAGGTTCTTTGAATGTAAACTTTGACATCTGAGAGAGAAAAAACCGGCAGAAACGTTTCACAACCACTAGTCATTTCTTTGAAATATGAAAATAAAGTAACGGTGGAGATATTTCGGTTCACGAAGGTTCAAAACAATGCTAAGCTAAGTTCTATTCTTGGTGACGATTTCGTTTGCGAGATGGTTTGGCGGCAAGGTGACCAGATACCAGCTGTAATTAAAAAAAGGGGAACATTTTCTTAAAGCGTAACCTGCGAATACTGCCTTCTCTCCTCCCTCCTCGCCGCTCTGGGACACGTAATATCGTACGTTGTTAAGCAACTTTAACATGCTATCATCTCCTTAAACTAATTTTTGAGGTTCAATCGTGATAAAAGTATCAATTATCGTACGTAGTGCAACATACAACTTTACAGAACATGTTTTGATGGACATATAGCTTTACCGATAATGAATTAAAAAATTGAATTCAATTTATAATAACGTACTGTAAGTTATTGAATAAAACATGTATAAGGTAAGCGATTTAAATAAAATGATTATGGCATAAATAAATAATTATATCATATTATAATGGAATGCAGTGCAGTCTAACTAAACGAATTTTGTTTTGTTTTTGCAGTGAGTTGGTAAATACCAACCTCACTAATGGAAAGACTGGAAACTTGATGTTAAACAGGAAGGGTGATCGTATAAACGCAGTTTATCAGATCGTAAACCTGAAGAATGCTTCAACTGATGCACAGTTAACAGCTGTTGGAAGCTTTCATGATGGTAAAGTATCATTAAATGACACAATTATTTGGCCAGGAGGACAAGACGAAAAACCGGAAGGCATCTTTGTTTCTACTCACCTGAAGGTAAAGTGATTTAGAGTTGTTCACACTTAACCTGTATAGCTCTTGTGCCGCGTGAAAATCATACCATAATAGGGTTTCTGTTCACACGTAAGAACGGCGGTTTGGGCGCGATCTCTGTAACGGAACGAAGCGGTGCAGCGTCGATCACGATAGTGGATGGTCACAAATCGGACAGGTTTCGTCCACTCTTCGTTGCAGTGTAAACAGGCGTTCGGAGCGTTTTAGAATTACACGAGTAGGAGCGAGGACTAAAACACAATGATTCGGAAGTAAATATTGAGGAGTGAGGGTTGTGTGTTAGGCAAATACAAAATAAGATCGACCTACACCGTATATTTAGGGAGTTATTATAACTCCAAAAATGAAGTAAAAATTTTAGGTACAAGGTAACCCCTTTTTGGGGGTTACTTTAACTCCTATTTTAACTCCGAATTTGGGGTCAGTTTTACTCCTGAAAAAAAAAAGTTCTTTTTACTCCCAGTCTGGAGTTAAATAACTCCGAAATGGGGTTATTTTTACTCCTTACATGGGTTGTTTTCACTCTTTTTGGAGTTAATTTAACTCTGAAAGTGGAGTAAAAATTTTAGGTACAGGATAACTCCTTTTTTGGGGTTATTTTAACTCCTCAATATCTGGGGTCACTTTTACTCCTGAAAAAAAGTTCTTTAAACTCCTTTTTGGAGTTAAAATAACTCCCCAAAAAATAACTCCACTAGAGGGGTTATTATAACTCCTTGAAAATTACTGTGTAAGGAAGGTTTTGTGAGCCCGCGAGACTGAGCAACCCCCACAAACCAATGTCTTCACTAAAACCGCTGGACACAAAAACTTCCTTCGGTCGATGTAACATTAGGGAGTTTAAGATACGGAGACTACGGACTACGAACTACGGCTGGACGAGCGTTGTCCTTGGTTTGTAGCACTGGGTTGAGTCGTGCAAATATAGAACGTTAAGATTGCACTACAGACAGTAGACTACGAGAGAAGAGGCGGAGAGGTAAACAACACGCAAAGATTTTCTTGTTTTCATCACAGTTCACAAAAATGCAAGTCAGTTTTGCATGTGATCTTATCTTTAGAACAATGAACAAATTCTTCCATACTTGAAGGAAGCAATTACGTCGGGTGAAATTGGTAAACAAAGGTTTGGTTACACAGGTTTTATTTTTTTCGCCCATGAATACTTATGTCAAATATTAAAGAAATAGACAGAAATATAGTAATAGCTCATTTATTAGATTTAGAAAATGGACTTCTCCGACTACTGATCTGATGTAGTTTGAAGTATTGAAATGCCGAGTTTCGATTGTCTCGAAGATGTTTACATCATTTTCATTCAGCAAATGCAATACAAAAACTCGCATAAACAAAGGTTACACAAGTAGAAAGACACACTAATCAGTTCAAACAAACATTGAAACTTTTCAAGTGCGAAGAGAAAGTAAATTACCTGCATGAGTTCTCTTCTCCTCGGCCGTCAATCTGAATTCTGCTTATAAACAGCTAAGCTTGTTTAAATATGAGCTTGGCTAGATAAAACTGTAGTCACAGCGGTGGATTAAAAGCGTAAATCTGATTAGAAGTTAGACACAACTTACATTTCGCTTCCCTCTCACTTAAAGCGGGTGAATTGAAAACTTTTTTAAGAAAAGACGAGATTCTTGAATTACAGAGACGGCAAAATACGAGCAAAATGTTCTCCGTAGTCCCGACTACGCGAAACAGCTCAACAACTCACCGTAGCCGCAGGACTACGCGGGGAGAATGAACAGTCACGTGATTTTGATCATGCGCAGTAGCATGTTTAACCGTAGTCGTAGTCCGTAGTCGCCGTATCTTAAACTCTCTATTGTCACAACCGGGGAGTTAGTATATAGTGCTCCAGACCCATCGACCGTCCAACTTCTTCGGTATGTTCGATGTGTGTGAACGACTTGATCCAGCTCTATGCCATTGCATAGTTGAATCGCGATCTGTTTCATATCGTGAGAAAAATGTATCGTTGAAGCCTTATTGAAAGCTCCCGGACAAACTCCAGGACAAGCCTTTAACTCAGACAGTTTTTCCTCTTTAGCGCTTCTCTGAATAGTGAAAGAACCTGGCACAGTTACCGTTCTCTGATAATTTCAGTCTGAAATAGCAAATATTCATTTTAATAATTATGTGACGTTATAAACTCGACGGAAGTTTTTACAAAGAATTCTTTTGTTTTTTCTTTTTCCAGAAGTTTTTGTATTTTCTGATGTCTCATATCTCTTTACATATGCAAATGAGTATAACACACAATGATTTAAATAGTTCATAGACTACGGTATATTAAGTTTAACCACTACAGTAAACACCTGCTAATAATAACCTGTGGATTTAGAACCTCCTAGCAGAAATTTGCCACATTAATACCGCAAAATACAAGGACCTGACTGTTTAGCCAAGCAAGATCAAGCAGTTTCTTATAATCATGTGGGTCATTATGATAAACATTTTAACCAAGGATTGCAACTTTAAGTTGTAAATTAAAGTATAATAAGAACATATTGTACTAAACCGTGTATAAATTCGGCAACTAGTTTTTTTAGGGTTACAATAATAAAATTGTGAATAATAAAAAGTTTATTTATTTTTATGCTAAACAACAATGATCTCCTTGTTCATAAAAATTAAAAACCTAGTCAAGAACCTACTTAGCGTAAACTGCCGATAAGCACCCCAAAATAAAAGAACCCTATTCTTCCAGACTTGAAAAAAAAAGTAGGTTCGCAGTGTTCTCCCTAAGTTATAGCTCAGCAGGTAAGGGACCATTCTTGACCGGTAAGACCAAAAATAGTGCGCCCGAGGCGCACTCTCCTGCCAGGGGAGGGGCTTCGCGTTCGTGAAGGCTCATCAAGCATCCTGTCAACCAATTGACCGAAACGTATTTTAAACACCTCAAAACAAAGAATTTTATGAATGAAGGCTGCCTTTGCCGCTAGGGTCAATTTAGTAACACAAGTCGTGAAAATCGCAAACTTTTCCTGCTAGTTGAGAAAGTCTAGAATTGGGACAGAAGCCCACGAAAAAATTGTTAGCCTTTAGTGGTTTGAAAGGTGCCAGTCAACATTTAAATAAAGTAATCAGACAGAATAGCTGTGTATACTTTTTCTTTTTCCGTATTTACTTCAGTCCTTTTCTTGTGAGGATCGGCTTGGATCACAACTTGAACATTTTTTTAAACAATTTGTTTAGTTTTAGTAACACTTCAAGTGGTTGCAGGCGGTAAGAAGTGTTGCTTCAGGCGGTAAATTTTACCGGTTACCGCCTGATAAGGAGAACACTGCGGTTCGTATTAGGGGGTGTTCACTGTATTTCGGTTATTGGGGTCTACTTTTACCTAGCATGACGTATTTTCTGTAAAATCCTTATAATGACGCATAATGTGAGCAATTACATCAGAAAAGGTTTGCTTGTTAGCATACACATTTACTTATTTGGTTCATTTCTGCAGGTGGTGACCTTGGTGGGTGAACCGTTTGTATTTATCAAGTCTATGCCCGAGAGTGGGAAGTGCAGCGATCTTGATGATTCGGCCGAGAAGCGGAAGCACGTCAGATGTACTGGAAAGGTGTATGGAGAACATGCTAAACTGGTGTCTGCTGACCAGAATGATCACTGTTGTTATGGTATGTTAGTAAAAGCTCCCAGTCATACACTTCCTTTTCTTCACAGGCTAGCTAGCCAAGACTGGGCGGTCGAGCTCTAGGGTCAATTTAATAAAACTCTTACAAGTGTAATGTACAAGTGAAGCCATCGTTTTACGGTCCGGAGACAATAGCTACAGTTATAAATTACACTTGTAAAAGTTTTATTAGAGAGCTTTAGATTTGAGGAGAGGACGACCACGAGGACGGCATTTATTCTCTAAGACACCGGAAAGCTTCATTGTACTTTTTTTCGCCGCAAAAGTTAGTACGCTTATTTCTGTTGAAGGAGTTCAAGCCCTCTCCCGATAGCTAAATAATAAAATTCGTAACATTTGTTAACTTGTTTTCGCCAGTACGATATTCTCTTAACGTTTGAAGTAAGCCATGGGAGTTCGCTACCTCAGCTCAATTAAAGAAAATCTTTTCTCACATTTACCTACCAAAAATTACCATATACGTAACTTTAAAAATATTGGCCATTTCGGATTAAAAAAAAAGGGCTTTGCTTTGTCAGGATATTGCTTAGTAACAAAATTACTTTCAATTGAATCTAGACCTTCAGCTGCCACCATTGCACTTCAATGATCATTTTTATTGTTCTTCTCTACGTCTTTAGGGTTTTGTATGGATCTTTTAAAACGTCTAGGGGAGAAGGTAAACTTCACCTATGATGTTCATTTATCTGAGGATGGGAGTTATGGATCTCTCAGGAGGGTAAGTACAGATTGATGAAAAACCCTCTAGGGCAACGAGGCCACGAAAATCTCTCCCCTTGGTTGCTAATAATTGTACTTAATAATTTCATTGTCTTGAAGTCTAGACTCTAAAAGAGTCTCATACTTGAATTTTCAATATTTTGCAACTCACGCTCATGATAGTCTGTCAGGCAGCCGTTCGTTTGTTTGTCACGCAACATTCCTCAATTTTCGGAATGATTGTTGCGTGGGCGAGCCAGACAAGGACTGCCTGGCAGACCAGCCTCAGCGTGAGTTAGCAAAATCTTATAAATTCAACCCAATAACTCACGTATTATACCGGATTTAAATGTTCGGTAAATTAACAGGTTAATGGAACAGATACGAAACGCTGGAATGGCATGGTGGGAGAAGTGATCGATGGCAGCGCAGACCTCATTGTCGCTGCTCTGACAATCAATAACGAAAGAGCTGAATGGATTGAATTCTCAAAACCTTTCAAGTATCAAGGACTTACTATACTTGTTAAGAAGGTAAAGAAGAGAGTTTCCCTTTTAAAAAAATAGTTTATCATGTCTAATGCGTGAAACCAGGCCGAAAGGTTTTTATACCTGTCGACGAGATTCGAACTTTACTATACATTTTTATCTATCGCCCTGCGGAGATAACTGTGTTGAGCCAGACCCCATTATTACTTCTATTTTTAGCGGCTTCTTAGTCTGTTTTTAGAGTCCAGAGCAGGTTTCGAGTTCATTTTGGCTATATATATTTCTCCAATCAGTTGATTACAACAGCCACACCCTCGGTCAGCTGTTTTTGCTCCGTTTTAACCACCACAACTTATCTAATCCATACTATCCTGCCAGGAGTTTCCGTTTTATTTGTTAAATTTGATCCCTTTACTCATTTTACTTATACCCTTGAACCAGCACCTTCTCAATACCACAGTCTTTGCGACTCTGTAGTTAGGTATTACTGTGCAAATATATATGCGGTGGGTGTTGTAAGTTATTCTGCAGTTATCGCTGTCCAGTAGCCTAAGAAAACGGCCGACATTTCACGATGCCACCACTGGTTTTCCCGCGAAATGATGTCTGGGAAACGAGCGCAGAAATTCCATTCTGATAACCCCGTCACTACCCTGGCTTGCCCTGTATTACTTCTGATTGGCTGGGGCAAATTTTCCACGCAGCACGACCAATCAGAAGCACTACCAAAGGTCATCAGTATGGAATTTCTGCGGTCGTTTCTCGTACGTCATTTCGCGAGGAAACGAGTGGTAGTGTCGCGAAATGTCGGCTGTTTTCATTAGGCTATGTCCAGTACAGCATTGATAGCACCAGTGTGCTTCAGCTACCTTTGCTAATACAGCCGATGCATTTTTGCCTTTGAAGGATCAAAGCAGAAACCGGCTGGACTCCTTCCTCCGACCGTTCCAGATCAACTTGTGGCTGCTGGTGCTCCTTTCAGTGCACATAGTAGCTGTCATACTGTACTTGTTAGACCGGTTTAGCCCGTTTGGCCGGTTCAAACTGGCCCGGAAAGAGAAAGAAGAGACAGCCCTTAATTTATCCAGTGCTATGTGGTTTTCTTGGGGAGTACTTCTGAACAGTGGCATCGGAGAAGGTTTGTTCTCAAAATCAGTTATAATAGGCCATTTCCGAGTTCCCCCGGGCCTCTGTATCAAAACGAGGTTAGGTGCTCAACCTTTGATATGGAAATGATTTTTCATTCTCATGCAAATAAAACTCATTTTCACGAGAAAGGTTGAGCACTTAACCTCGTTTTGATACAGAGGCCTGGGGGAACTCGGAAATGGCCTATTCGAAAGACATAGGAAATCTTGAAATAATAATAATAATAATAATGATAATAATAATAATAATGATTTAATAATAATAATGATTTAATAATAAGCACGTGAGTGTGATGCACCTTACGTTACTATTCATCTAACCAATATGCAGCTGATTCAAGAAAGGTTGCTTTGGGCATTAGGTAATTTCGCATTGGGAAGTTATTGTTTGGTGATCACTCAAATAAATCGTTGCATTGTTCCACATTCCCAAATGCCCAATTCCCAATAACCAATGACTACTTACCAATGCGATATTTTTTGATGTGGCTGTGTAACTTTAATATTAGCCGAGTTTGAGGTCCGCGCTGTAAATCACAGAGAGAGGGTTTTTTCACACGGCGATATTGGAACGGTATACTAAGAAATGAGATTTGGATCCGGGGCGTACTCCCTTAGATAATATCTTAGGTAATCGCTATCATAATGTGTTCTCCTCCTCCTCCTCCCTCTCTTCTTCTTCTTCTTCTTCTTCTTCTTCTTCTTTTTTTTAAACTACCAAAGTATCAAGTACAAAGTAACTCCTTATTTTGAGGCTTTTCCTTTCTTCACTTTAGGGACGCCTCGTAGCTTCAGTGCTCGTGTACTCGGTATGGTCTGGGCAGGGTTCGCCATGATTATTGTTGCCAGCTATACTGCTAACTTGGCCGCCTTCCTCGTCCTTGATCGACCTAAAGCGGTGGTCAGCGGTATTGATGATCCAAATGTGAGTACTTTGTGTGTAAATCATATTTCCATCGATTTATCTTCGCATTTTTCCTTAACACACAGGCTACAATCTATCCTCTGAAATTAGGAAAAAAACCTCGGATACCGAGGATACCGATACCGAGCTTACAGTGGTGGATCAAGTAAAACAGACTGTGAGGGCTGGGGGGGAAAATATTTGGCTCGAGACCAAGCGCAGCGACGTCCGTGCGTCCTGACCGAGAGCCAAATATTTTCACGACCGGCCCGGCCTAACGTAGTCAATAACCATGTTATCATATGACAGTTGTGTTTTTTTTATTTTTCTGAGGGAGCGAACCCGCATCGTATCAGTACGCTTTTCTAGCAGGGCCGTACGCCCTATCACTTAACGCGTGTGGCCCTCAAACAGCACTTTTTTCGTATGATTTTGCAACGAAATTGCGTGCATTCCGTACGGGTCGTGTGATAAAGCTTGTTTTTGTATTTGTTTATGTTTAGCTGCGCAACCCTTCTAAAGAATTTAAGTACGCTACCGTCGCCAACAGCAGTGTTGATGCTTATTTTCGCCGGCAAGTCGAGCTGTCCTCCATGTACACCTTCATGGAAAAATACAACGTCAAGACTGCTAAGGAAGCTATACAGAAAGTTAAGAACGAGTAAGTTAAGTGAAGTCCTAAGTTGTGTTTGTGAGAGATCATAAAAAGGGATGATTTTCATACACATCTGATGTTTGGATGTTCAAACACCTTCAAAGAGGGAACTGGAACCGACATGTGTCCCGCAAATGTTTCTGGGATCGTTACTGGGGACGCGCCGGTCAGCTATTGGCCAATTTTTTTCCTGTCCCTAGTGACAGTCCCAGAAGTCTTTGGGAAAGGTAACTCGACCCAGTTTATTTCTCGTTGAGCCGTGGTCGGGATAAAATTAGTATAATGTGAAGAACATGAAATAATTCATTTTGAACTGCGGTTGTAGATGAAAGTGAAGAATGATCATCGCAATAAATTTTCCAATTTAAGCAATTGGAAAGAAGAAGCCTGAAAAAATCAGGGCTTCAACGGGATTCGAACCCGTGACCTCCGCGTTGCCAGTGCGTTGCTCTACCAACTGAGCTATGAAGCCACACATTGGGAGCGAGGTAGAGCAACGCACCGGCAACGCGGAGGTCACGGGTTCGAATCCCGTTGAAGCCCTGATTTTTTCAGGCTTCTTCTTTCCAATTGCTTAAACTGAAAAATTTACTGCGATGATCATTCTTCACTTTCAAAATTAGTATAGGTAATAACATGACTTGTAGTGATTTTTGGCATAAATATCACGAGTGATATTACGAATACATATGTCCATGACTAGTACATTTCAGTGTGAGTATAGTCAGTGTTTTACATTCAAAAGATGCGATAAATTCAAACTAAAATGTACTAGTCAAGGAGGTATGTATAGTGTGCATTTTTTTGGAAATTTTAGCATAACGCCAAACAGTGAATGTTGTAACGCAGATTTTTGACAGGTTCGTAGGATAGGTTTTTCTTGAAATTTTAAGATGTTGCAGTGAATCAATCTCAATATAAGTTTCAGACCTTATTATATGAAGATTATGTAAAGAGGGTTAAAACAATTTGTTCGAGTCGTTTCAGAGATATACAAAAAAGCGCTAAAAGTCCACATTTTGAATGAAGTTGCACTTGTTCAGGTGGTGAGAAAACGGGTTAGTTTTCAAGATCGAAAGAACGAAAATACACCAAAATTTTCCAACATTGAAATATGATATTAAGCAGCATTCTGAAGCTACTTAAGAATAATTTGTCATTTTTATTTTATAATCTATCACGGCTATTGAAAATTTAAGGTTTGAAATATATTTTCGTTTTAGTCGAATTCCAACATATAGAATTTTTTACTTTTTACGGAGATTATTTGCTAAACACCAACCTTTAAGTTCCTAGTGTTGGATTTTCAGTAGCTGGTCTAGAATGACGCAAAATTCGGCTTTTATCAATTTCAAAGTTTTTTGTTTATTGTTGTCATAGTCATATCGATTTTACTTATAACTATATTTTCACAAACTTGAATCCATAGCCAATTACTGGTGAAAATTTTATAGCGATCGGACAAGGAGAAAACCACTTTTAAGGCGATTGAAAAATATCGGTGTGGCCTCTGAAAAACTGTATCGAAACACCTTAAGTCAGTAACTAAAGTAGCGATTTTAGCAGTGATTAAATTACGGAGTTATATTTTATGAACTGACTTGTTCAAGAGTTTGATTCAATCCTATGTGACATCGAATACGGCGTTGAAAGCCACGAACTTGTAGGTTTGTTCTTTGAGAACGCAATGCTGTGTTTAAAAGCTGGATTTGCGAGAGGCCGTTGTTTCTAAATTTGCGCTGTAATTTCCAGGGAATTGAAGGCGTTTATCTGGGACTCACCTGTGTTGTATTATGAAGCTTCCGAGGACTGCACTCTAACTACTGCCGGAGAACTGTTTGGACGATCAGGCTACGGAATCGGAATGCCTAAGGTACGGTCAAACCCGCTGAGTTACGGACTCCCGCTTGATACGGACACCTCACTATTATGGACAGTTTGCTGTGTCCCTGAGGAAAGAAAGCCCTTACATTTTCTCTAAATTAAACCCGTCTAATACGGACATTTTCTATGTCGGCCCCTTAGTGTCCGTATTAGGGAACTTAAGCAAAGACGTTTTTGAGCGACGAACGTCAACCGGAAGTGAGGCTTTCTTCCTTTTTATCTGCCTTGACGCTATCAAATTTTCATCGCTAACTTTCTTTTCTCTTTTAAAGACGATTTACCCGAGAGTTTTAACCAAACCACTGCCCAATGATGCAAAAAGCCCACTTCCGGTTAACGGGGTTTGACTGTGTGTACTACGGATTGATTGTGGATGAGGATACCGCTTTAACTCTAAATGCAACAGCGACAGCAGAGATGTCCCACAAAAAGTGAATTCGCGCTGTTTCAAACTTCTTTGCTCTCACTGGCATTTCATCTCGTTCAATTTGTCAAATGTTAGCGAATTTTTCTTAAGTTGAATTCTAAAAGACTGTGTCTAAGTTCAGAAAAAGAGAAATTAAATCCGTTTTCTCGTGTTCACGTCCTTCAGAAAACCTGAAATTTGGGATTTTTGAGTCGGTGGCAAATAAGTATTTTTTATCGCAGAGAGATTGAGATGTTGAAGTTTGTAGCTTGCGAGCGGCTCAGTTGTGCGGATTCGGCGAAAATTCTTTCTCGATGGCGGCTCTGCCGCCAAAATTTTCCGCGAATTCGTACTGGTAAGCCTGCTCGCAGGTAGCCTGTTCCAGGCGTTCTGATAGTAGAACGAGGGCGAAAAATTGACTTAGGGAGACTACAGAGGGAAAAGAAGAGGGAACACGTACGGATTAACTCGCTCCCCACCATCTGAACGCCTGGAACACAGGCTAGTTCGAATACTATGACGTTTTGAGCATTTGTCCTTCTTTAAAATGGGGTCCTGTCACCCGTAGCAGACGTAAACATTTGGTCCTTTCTTTCTAAAATCATTGAGACTGATAATGTGATAGGTAGTGAGTAATTGTTTTGACTTTCTACTCTTTTTTTTATCAGGGTTCTCCTTGGAGTAACAATATATCCCTTGCTATTCTCAACTTTCACGAGAGCGGCGTGATGGAGGAATTGGAGACCACTTGGATTGACACCAAGAAATGTGCTGAACAGAGTAATTCGCCCGCCACGCTGGGGCTTAACCATATGTTAGGTATGAACTATCGACTTGATCTAAGGCCCCAGTTGTTCAAAAGCTGGACAACGCTATCCACCGGATAAATCACTATCCAGTTGATAAGTAAAAAGGAATCCAATTGCGCTATCGAGTGGATAGAGATTTATCCGGTGGATAGCGTTATCCATCTTTCGAGCAACGGGGGCATCTGATTCCTTTTCAACGACGTCCGACATTATCAGCGTTGTTTGATCAAATTGGGAGTGGCTGGGTCTGATTCGTTCTCCGCCCTCCACAAAATAAGTCGTTGTATTCCAACCGAAATTACCACAATTCGTGTTATGTTTCCAGCAAACTTTGGCATCTTTGTGCCTGTTGACTTGTAAGGAGGGTGTCTCGGCTAACGGGTTCATATGGCTAACAGTGTTAAAACTCGGACATTCATCACTTTCTTTTGGAACCTCGATTTAAGGAGCCTCTGTTTAACGAAGACCTCGATATAACGAACGATTTTCTTTTCCTTAATAATAATAAAATATATAAATATAGAACAACTTTCGTCAGTCTCTTGCAATTGGCCCTTCATTAAATCGAGGTTCCACTGTATATAAAACACGCAATAGCAAACAGCAAAATAGACGCTGGACTTAACGATGGCCATTCTTAGTGAAGTGATGTCATCAGAGACGCTACCCCCTCAGTCACGCGATCATAGCTTATTCCCAGGCTCTCAGATAGTGGGGAGACGGTACCCCCTCAGCCACGCGATCATAGCTTATTCCAGTCTCTCAGATAGTGGGAAGACGTTACCCCCTCAGCCACGCGATCATAGCTTATTCCAGTCTCTCAGATAGTGGGGAGACGGTACCCCCTCAGCCACGCGATCATAGCTTATTCCCAGGCTCTCAGTACCCCCTCAGCCACACGATCATAGCTTATTCCAGTCTCTCAGATAGTGGGGAGACGGTACCCCCTCAGCCACGCGATCATAGCTTATTCCAGTCTCTTAGATAGTGGGGAGACGGTACCCCCTCAGCCACGCGATCATAGCTTATTCCAGTCTCTCAGATAGTGGGGAGACGGTACCCCCTCAGCCACGCGATCATAGCTTATTCCCAGGCTCTCAGTACCCCCTCAGCCACGCGATCATAGCTTATTCCAGTCTCTCAGATAGTGGGGAAGACGCGAAAAGGGGGACGGGCTGTATTAGGGAACTTAAGCAAAGACGTTTTTGAGCGACGGACGTCAACCGGAAGTGAGGACTTTTCCCTCTTAATATGCCTTGACGATATAAAATTTGTATTGCTCAGTTTCTTTACTCTTATAGAGACGATCTGATTAAAAATTTGGGCGAAACCATCGTCCAAAGAAGAAAAAGGGCCACTTCCGGTTGACGTGCGTCGCTCGTAAACGTCGTTGCTTAAGCTCCCTATTATTTTCGTGTTCACGCTTTCTCAATCCCCGCGGACCCGACTATCTTGGAGCCCGGAACAGGCTAACGCGATCAGTATTGCAGCGCATGTTTCAAAGTGACTTTAGGTCTTAAATACCAGAAACAAATTAAAGGTTGTATTCGCCATTTTCGCCATCTTCCATAATGCACCTTATTTGACTTGTAAACTTCTCCTGACGCATTATCTTGGGATGACTTTAATACTAGGGAGAAATTGAAAACAAGGGTTATGGAATTTTTTTTAAGGGGCTGCACAAGGTGTTTTATGGATGATATGCAAGTGGAGAATGCGTTCAAGTACCGAATACAATTGGCGCGAAGTTTCTTTTCGTTTCTTATCTTCCAGGTGTGTTTATAATGGTTGCTGCTGGAATTGGAGCCGGCATCGTGATCATCATCCTTGAAATCCTGTACCATAAGCACCGTGGCTGGAAGGAGGAGCAAAAAGAACTGGCTAAAAAGACAACGGACAAGTGGCGTGCAAACATTATGATGATTAAAAAGGAACGCACAACTAACGGGGGCCAACCTGTCAATGGAGTCCTGGACTCACACTCGCCTCACAGTGATGGCATAGCACGCAGGAATCCTATCTACAATGCTGACAATCACGTGGACGGCACGTTCACTTATAATTAACCGACCGGCAAAATAATGTGCTCTGCACGTGCAAAACATGTTCTTTGTGGACGGTAATGTGTAAATATGGTATTTACTTAGGTGTTAGGTTCTTGTTGTAAATTTGCAATGACACAACTTTGAGACGGATCATTGAAGAAAAAACCAGCAGGGGTAACAATAACTCCCTTCCCCTCTCTCAACGAAGAAGAGAAAATTCTTGGAAACGAATGTTGTCTCAAGAAATTCTTGCAAGCGGTTTTGCCTAAAAATTGCGCAGACAATGACAAGGAAAACTCCTGCACCATTAATTTTAACACTCCTTCTGGTTATTTCTAATCGCTCACGTTCGATATATTAAAATTCTAACATGACTTCGAGGTTTTAGGGACAAAATTGCAAATTTCTCACCACTCCATTGTGTCGCAATTCCAGAAGGAGACTTGAGCACAAAGAAAACCAAACCTAATGTAGAAAAATGACCAGAAAGCCTCGAAATCATGTTAGAATTTTAATATATTGAATGAGGGCTATTGTCCGTCTCTTAATAAGGTACATATGTTTGGCTTCGTATCTGTATGGCCAGTAATTAGCGAAGCAAATACAGTCACTTGAAAATGACTTGCAGATGCATTAATTTAACTGACTGTATAAGTAGATTTACCACGACAACGGAAGGTTTTGGTAGCCTCTTATTTATTTATTTATTTATACTAAAGAGTAGATGGGTGTAAAATAAACATTAACAATCGAAAGTTCCTACAAGGTCGAAGTTCTTATTATATGACCTGTTTCGAATTTGTAAACCTCTTCGTAAATCACACAAGTACACACAATGGAACGAAGTCGAGGCTCGGGTGGACGATTTCATTCAAAATTACTTTATTTTGGGTGCTTTTGTTCACAAGAGTGCTGAAAGAGTCTATTCCCCCGAGAAGGGGGAGGGGGTGGGGGCGGTGGGGCACTCCTTATAAGAGTCCATACGGGGACTTACCTACTCCCTTTCGCAAGGGATTTCACTAGTTGTAGTGTACAAAAGGTTTTCCCCCTTTTTCTCCTTAAATCGATTGCTGGATCAACCGGCTAATGAAAGAGAAGTTTAAATGAAATAATGCGTTATGTATCTGTATTACTCAAAGGCGTAATGTCATTTGAATGGAACGTTACGTCGGTAACAACTCTACCTTTGAGTAGGAGAAGTGTAAATTTAACTGTTTAGACATCTATTTATTGTACACGCTAATGCATTTCTAGGGCAGTGGGACGAAGTATCTATTATTATTCGTCGAATAAAGTCTCGTATACTACTGTTGGATAGTGGAAAGAGAAAATTTTATTGCTCAAGATAGTTCGGGAGAGGGGGGGGGGGGGGTGAGGGTTTAGGAGGTGTAATGAAGGTGTATTTAGCAAGTCAAGAGGAAATCGTATTGTCATTCGAAACTTACGTTCATAATATTGCTACAGTTGGGCAGCAAGAAAGAACAAATTACCTGACGAGATAAACTATTTCTAGTGAAAGGAAATGCGGTATTTATTAATTGAAATCGTTACTAAAGATTTATTGTTAATAAACAGTTTTTCGGAACCCAGCTTATTACATCACAGTAAAAGTGAGTAGACTTGCTCACAAGTCGAGCTTTTGAGCGCGTAGCGCGAGCGAGCGAAAGCTCCGGGTCTACCACACCAGACCAGAAAACCAAACGAACGACTTTGAGAAAGTCTATAAAAGTGAGCAGTTCTCCGGTCTGGATTTCTAGAAATGCAAAAAAGGTGTTATGTATATGCACACCGTGAATAAACAAATGGACAACGAAACTGAGTGGTTTCTCGCTATTTCTATTTAAGTGTCTCCGTTTACTGACATTCATTTACGGAGGTTGCAGTAGCTTTTGGAAAACCTTTGTCAAACACGTGCCTGGGAACGAGGTTACAATATACTGTAGTGCGGCAATCATTTCTTTAACTTTTGAAGGACTGGCTCAGTTGGTAAAGCGCTTAGGGGCAGTCAGCGAGAGGTCAGGGGTTTGACCCATGGGGGCCGGAGGCCAGTTGAGAAATAATGCCACTGTTTTTGCCCTGCTGGACCTTCACGTGGCTCGGATGACCACGTAAGCTGGTGGTCCCGTCCCCAGTAGAAAACGTAAAATATAGTGTTCCCAATTAGAATATTTCGTGCTAAATACATTAACACTCAAGGAGCGTTATTTATAGTACGATCGCGTTATTTAGACAACAATAAATTCGCTAATTCGGGTAAAACACTGAATTTCAGGTCAGTTATGAATAAGCTTGCCTGAAAGACGTTGAAACGGAGTTACATAGGCATGACCGATTTAATTTTTGTAGATATCTCTTATTCACCTCCTGTTTCTTTGCTTTATTTTCCTGCACAGTAATTTTTAGGGAGTTATTATAACTCCAAAAATGGAGTAAAAATTTTAGGTACAGGATAGCCCCTTTTTGGGGATTACTTTAACTCCTAATTTAACACCGAATTTGGGTTCATTTTTACTCCTGAAAAAGAGTTCTTTTTACACTCAGTCTGGAGTTAAAATAACTCCCAAATGTGGTTATTTTTACTCCTTACATGGGTTGTTTTCACTTTTTTGGAGTTAATTTAACTCTGAAAGTGGAGTAAAAATTTTAGGTACAGGATAACTCCTTTTGGGGGGTTATTTTAACTCTTCAATATCTAGGGTCACTTCTACTCCTGAAAAAGAGTTCTTTAAACTCCTTTTTGGAGTTAAAATAACTCCCTAAAAAATAACTCCACTGTAAGGAGTTAAATTAGCCCCACTAGAGGAGTTATTATAACTCCTTGAAAATTACTGTGTGTTCTTTGTTTGTATTATTGCCAGGATTTTTCAGGTACTCACATGGATACTAGCACTACTGACACTAAATTGAACCAAAAAAATAAAATAAATAAATAAAACGACTGACCCGTTAAACTGCAGTGGAGGTTAATACTGTGGCTTCACACGAACCCTTTAAAATATTACCGCCGCCCAAACGGGAACGAAATTTATCATATGCGTTTATAAGCTTTTAAGTTTATAAACGCATATAATAAATTTCGTTCTTTAACATTCGAAAAGGTGCCATAAACAACATCCACCTAGTATCTCACGCTTATTGTTACAGCAAGGGGCCCAAAAGTCTGACCGCTTGTAATTTATTCACATTCTTTCGTGCAGATTTAATCCAATCAGAAGCAAGCTGAAAACTGTCCTCGACTTCTGACTGGTTAATTTCTGTATAAAAGAATTAATTAAAGGAGGTCACACTTTTGGGCTCATTGCTGTAAGTTATGTACAACCTTGCTTTGTTAAGACCATCAGTCAACCAGTGATGGCTGTCTTAACGTTTTTTTCAGTTTTATAGTGCTTTCATCCCACGCTTGTTAAGTTACTTTCAGACAACCTTTGTATTTGATTAAAACAGTCACGTGAGTGTCACGTGAGTGGCTTGATGGCAGTAGCACTGTTATCATCACAACGGCTTCTGTGATAGATTGGATCCACTTGATCCAGGCCTCTATTGGAAAACAACAAATAAATTTAAGCCTTATGTAAATTTAGATTTCTTTGAGAAACGCGACCGCAAAGCACGAAACAACTCTGTCTCACTACTTATATGAACAGATGGAAACCTTTTTCAGGTTAAAGAGAAAACTATATTCTGACATTAGCACTGGATTATAAGGACGTAAGGAGGTTAGGCTAATTCGTCAATTGGCATCTCCCATAATACACCTTGTTTTGCCCCGAAATTTGGCATAGCGCTGTCTTCAATTTCTGTCGGGACAACTGTAATACCCAGGAGAAATTTTAATTTATTTTTTAAAAAAGCAAAGGTTATACCAAATGTTGAAAGAATTTTTTTAAGTATTCACCAGGCTGCCATTTCGCGTGGAAAGCGTATCCTTGGACAGGTCATTGTAGTTTTGTGGAGACAATGAATGTGCTTGGAATACATCATGTGACTCTGACCAAATCTTCCTTTTTCTGTGGAAGACCCTTCTCACCTAAGAAGAGATATAGCAATTCGTGGCTATGTACAACACCTTAAAATGCAACTTTAAACGTAGCTATTGACAAATGAGATCATAACATCTAGGGACTGTCAGAGTAAGGCCTATACATGTATACGCAACTGGTAACGTATTTTGCCTCTGAAAAACTATTTTTTTTTTGTAATGTTCAACTTATGAGACCACACAAAATGCAAGATTAATGCAATGCAAAGTTTGATTACCGCTTGAAGTAGTTTCTTTGGTGTTGCGGACGAGTAAGGTCATTAAGGTCACTAGATGTTGTAATACCGAAAGGTTGAAAGGACAATGAATATCACAGAACTAGAGCTCAATAGCAAACTAAAAATAGTTTCCGCAACACTAACAAACACTCCTGAAAAAGAAGCTTCATCCATGGTACTTTGATTGGAGCAACTGATTTCAGTTTGCATTTCTTGAATACGTCGTTGCCCTTGAAAGGACTGGTCGCTTATAAGAGTGGTGGTCACCCATTTATTTTCCTAATTTTCACATTGTCATGCACGTTTTACTTTAAAAATTCTTATATTTTACATTTGAAATAAAACATTTATGCAATTGAGTTTAATCGTCACATATATATATATATATATATATATATATAGAATCATAATGTATTCAACTCGAAATACTGTCTAAAAGTGGCTTTTGATTCGTACCGTCCATAGTAAACTATAGAAAAAGCTCTAGGATGACTGTACTCTTACGCTTGTTGCTTTGTTAACCTTACTTCCCTTCCTTATACTTAGGAGTAAACTGGCATTACTAACCTCTGAATTCAGAAGGCAATGAAAGAGGAAGATAAAGAACCCCTGTAAGAAAAAAATCTCTGCTTCAAAAATAGTACAGGTAATTGTGTATGCAAGAGTCACTCAAGTCATGAAACTGATGTTCAATGATCAGCAGAGTTCCGGTTATATTAACCGTTTTTGGAAATTAACATCGCTGACCGGACTTTTTGCTCGACCACCAAATTAACTCAGTATAATAAGCATTTCAGTTTCGCCAGCTTGGTCGCTGTGATGGAATTTGAAACTTTTGGTTGGGTGTCGCTTAAGCTTTCTGAGACCCTTACCCTATTTCAGACCAAAATACATGACCTAAACGCTTAAGTAACAAATGCTACAAAATATACTGAATTCCAGATTTCACACAGCACAAACTTCTGCTAATATTTTAACCGTACGTTTGGGTCTAACCCTGTTTGAGGTCTTAACTGCCCCAAAAGGGGTAAAAAACCATACCCTGTGGGCCACTGCTTACATAGAGAAGCACTCCCCAGGCTGTGGACATTGGTACATATTAGTAACATACACTGTAATGGTTTCTATGTATTTTCCATGTGGTTGTGTCACTTCTACGGACTGCACTCTGTGAAATTGCGATGTCATCTGAAATATTTTAACTGCTACCTGTTCATCTAACGATCGATGAGAACCATCTCCTTTTCTGACAGCGGTAAAATTAGTTTCAAAATACATCTATAAAAAAGGAGGACAGCTTTCCGACTGGAACCGACCGATAGATAAAGTGTAAGTACAGGGTTTTTACGTTACGAAAAGTTAACGGTAATAACTTTACCATTGTGCATGAAGTATACGAACCTGTAGAGAGTTAAATATGGCGAATAGATACTGGAATGCAAGCGTTTCACTGTTGAACGTCAATACTCCAAATATCCACGTGATGCCCAGTAATGGCAACAGAACAATGGCGGATTGAACACCTGACCTGTCACGTGATAGACAAACACCAAGTTGATCAAATAAATTTATCTATCCGAGAAAAAAGCAATATCCAAGAGATTCAAGTCCAGTGATTGAGGTTTAATGTTGTTAACATAAGTCGCAGATTGTTACTTTTCTATGAAGAATGTATCTTTGATGATTATATTTTATGCGTTTTAATTCAAAGTCAGGGTTGACTCGTATACCTTTTAGTGCCAAAATCATAGCTAAATCAAAACATTCACGTTTCGATGAAGAAAAACAATAAAAGAAAGAGCGATGAAATCTTTTTTTTTTTTCTCAATGGCGGTTTATTCGTCTCTGAGATCACAGTCCTTTAAACAATTATAAGTAAGCCAATTGCTTGGATATATGCTTGCTTACCTTGCTGACTGATGTTTAGTCCCCTCTATCGTTGTTGGATGATTTAGCCGTAGTATTTCCCTCACAACCATGCCCAGTATAATTGAATTTGCCTAAAATCCAACACAAAACAAAAAGACTTCAGTGTGACTTTTCTTATAAAAAGAGAAAAAGCAAACAAGAGCAACAACAACAACAAAAAATCAAATATGCTTCTTATCTATGTGCAGTGATGGGGAACTGCTCCATCAGTAGAGATTTTGATCGTGGAAAACATTTTGAATAATAGCCCACGAGTAGTGATATAGCTGACACTCTATGCTTCATTCAAAAACCACAGCTTCTAGTTAGTATATATAAAAATTGGACTAAGTACGCATGTCTTTTACAGCGTACTCAGGTAAAGTTTTCGGATTGCTGGATCTGATGCTTTATGAATTGCATAGGAACAAATACCGATTCTAAAGACAGAGATATGATAGACACGCTATTTCTACAGGGTGAACAATAGACAGTATGCTGCAACTTTTAGGAGATGCCGCTTTAGCATATAAGTCTTTGAACTTACCACAGTAATAAGCAATACCGGTACTACAAAGCTCCAAATCGTTCCCTTCTGTACAGACAGCCAACAGCTTCAATAAAACATTACAAGACAGATTCATTGTTAGTTTGAGAAAAAAATAGGCGATAGAGAGAATGGATTCTGGAACACCTTTATGCAGTCTTATGCTCTAGACAACCACTGAGATGAAAGCGAGCACCACCCCAATGATTTATCATGAATAGATTAAACTAAAAATGGCAACTTATGGCTTAATCTTGACGTCAATGCTGTTGTAAGGACAACCAAAGCTTGACAAAAATATTGATAAAAGATAGGTCTAGGTCTAACTTGAAAAGCGTATGTTTCGTGTAGGCAACAGCAATGATGTTAGGGTTTTTTTTACGTTCCCTCAATTATCATTAACATAGATAAGCCATCCTTATTCGTCAATTCTTATCACAGACAAGCCTCAAAAGAGCTTGTTTTAATTTAATCACCATCAAATGTGCAGCAAACCTTCTGTGGGTTCCATATCCGTCAAAACTTGCTGAAAAAGTGATAACCACAAATACAAATGGAATTCCTGCAAAATCATGGATAGAGAAATATAGAGAAACTGAAGAACCTTAAAAAAAGATTGATGTTCTTCTTAAACATACAGGAAAAGGGCATGCAACTCTATGCTGAGATCAGTTTTGAAATTAGCGGGAAAAAAAAAACAATGCTAAAAGTTTGCACGACTATAGTTGCACCTATTCAGGTTCAAAGTGACAAATCAAATATTCTACTTTATAAACTTGAATCGTGGACAGCACATTAAAATGAAAAGTTAAATAATTAATTAAAAAGTTAAAACGAAAAGTTAAATAAAGGTTTCTTATATTCAAAACTTCCATCGGACGTTTCGATGATACTGCTTTGACTGATAACGATGGCATAACGTATTAACGTGGAATCGTCTGAGAGCATTAGGATTGATTTCATGGACGTCGATGCAAAAAAAGACTAACATCTAGTTAAACCATCAAACCATATTAACAGACTGATAACTGCATGGAATATTTCACTTTGCCGTGACTAATGGTTCGTTTCGAAATAAAAGAAGAAAAGTGGTCCCTACTATTCTTCTACTTTCCTTGGCAACGCTTTTTTAAATAAAACTAACACATAATATCAAATCAAACTTCCGAAGCTTGGAGTTTGTTCACACTATATCGGATAGCTTTGGCGCCGGCTAAAAAACGATAATGGATAGGGCTCTGTTCACACATGAGAACGGCGATTTCTGCGCGATTTCCACTGCACGAAAAATTGGATTTACACAAATTTACTCGGTGCAAATATGGTGCAAAAAATTGCAAACAAGGGGAAATCAAAAGCAAAGATGGCCAATTCGCTTGCCAGTTTACATGGGGTTTTAAATTTGAGGGAAAATACGGTATTTGCCATCTTTGCCCTTCATTTAACCTTAGTTTGCACTTTTTTTGCACTAAATTTGCACTGAGTAGATTTGGTGTAAACGAAAATTTTCGTGCAGTGTTCCTTAACTGAGCGAAGCTGCGCTGGCGTCTAAAGTGGAGAGTCACATACTAGATAGATGTTCATACTTTAACCGATAGCTTTTCGTGTCGGTACAGAAAGGGGATCCGGGCCGGGGTATAATGTAAATTAACATAGCCTTGCAGAGGCTCCGTCAAATTGTTGAAAAAAAGATTGAATGAATCGTCTTAACTTACCCCAAGCAGAGGCAGAGTATTTCTTCATTCTGCTATGTCCACTTTCAAATACTCTTACTATCATAAGATATAACCAGATCCCCTCCACCAACATCCAGGTAAATGATACAAGGTTGAAGTAGTGAAGAAAAACTGCCACAGTCTTGCAAGCTGCCTGTCATAATGCACATACTTATTAGATAGAATGATTTCCAGGAAGATTTTGTTAGAGATAGCGTCTACTGCAAATTTCCTCTTTCATTCATTTAGGGTTCAATCCGTGCGAAAATTTATCCCAGCTCACATTCAGTACTATTTATTACACTTAGGGACTCAGTTTACTTGGAGGTGGGGTACTCAGGTAACCCGCCTGTCTATATAATCTCTCATATTTATTTGATCACGTTTACATGATAGATGGGGTGACCTGCCACATGTTACCTCAGCTATCTGGGAGTCCCCTACCTCTATGTAAACAGGCCCTTATTATGACCGTCTTCAAGATTTTGACGCTAAGGTGCAAGCATGTTCACGTCACGCTTCCATTTTTGAAATCGTTTTAGCACGCCAAGAAGTTAGTACGCGCTTTTGGTTCAGAGGAGACACTTGAGACAATTAAGAATGGTCAACTAGCAAAAAACCGTGCTAAAATTTTCAAACAAATAGCACAACAAGCTTTCTTGTTTCAAAGAAATATGTCTGTCGTAATATAAATATCCACACACTAAGAGAAATACCTTGTTTTGTGTGGCCTCAATTCCAGTGAGAAAAATAATCTGAGCTAATGCCAGAGCTGAAACAAGGTTAAGATGAATAATGCTTGTCTCTGATCTCATCAGCCTAATGAGATGGAAAACGAGGAGCGTTAAAAAGGCCCAGTGTAAATTAAACGAAACCTAGCTACTTCACAATGTTTTCCGCAGTAAATTGCTGTACTGAACGTGACGTTAGAGTTCTCAACCTTAAACGTCTCTATTCTTCGGCCCCAATGAGGAGTCCCAGATGTTTTTTAAACGAGTAGTATACATCAAAAGTTACAACAATTGTTAGTACTAGTATTGAACCTTAATTAAATAAAGAGAAGCACCCTGATATTCCTGCCTTTTACTGGGAAAGTGTAATATAGCACGGTAGGAGATCTGAAGCAATAACATGCTACTTGCAAGTATTACAAATAGCTCATGCATCTTTACGTATATGACGTTTTAAAAAGTTTCTCACTGATCTTAATTTCTTGAACTCTTTACAAAAATGACTTAGGAATTGTCGTCTTTAACATTACACCCACGAAAGTGTTTCTCTTGATTGTGTTAAGAATAGTAACTTGTCTCGGAGCAATCCAGTTCTGCTTTTAATAATGATTAGAGCGATTTTCGTATGACCTTGAAAAATGGTTTCGGTAAGTGTTCGTCATCTGTTTCATAAGCCAATGGATGAAAAGATCAAAACATGGACTCTTCGTTTTCCCGCCAAAGAAAACCCTAATATGGAGAAGGCATTGTTCGATTGGCCAATCGTGTTGCAGTATGACGTCAAAGCGAAGGAACCATTGATTTCTAGAAAGTTCTCGGGCGTGAAGTTTGTTTACCCGAGCGTTCGCTTAGCCAACCAAAAGCCACGCACGTTTGTATCCGTTCGATACACCAATCAAATCGCTCTATTTCCGTTCGTTTGTTGTTTCTGTTTTGTTCGCGCGTTTTCATTTCAAGGTCATACGAAAATCGCTCTATAACCATGTTCTAATGCTCTTGTCAAAAGCTCAGGGACTCGTTTTTGCTTTATCGAGTATAATTTACATAAGCCTATCATATCGTGTTTAATAACAGTACTAAAGTGCACTTACTTTAGACCGGTAAGAGTTACAATTGTAAGAATCTCCCCCAGCAATGATAAGCTACAACCAACATAAGTAATTATCTCTAAGGCTTGTATATGGCCCCCGTCGCTGGGATGATCCACCTGTTAAAAATAGAAATGATGAAAATCTACTCCCTTTTTGTCTAAGGCATTTATGTTGGTAGGATCAAACAAACTAAAAGCTCGGTAGATTTTAATCTTCCAATCTGAAATAAATCACAGCCGTAAATGCTTTTTGTGAATGGATTTTTGTCTGTCACGAAAGAAAGAATTAGCTGTATCAATTAACAATAAGAGGCTGAGAAAGATTTGAATTGTACCCTTCCACGGTTTTTGTCAAGTCTTATTAAAACCAGTAAGCCAATATCTAACAACACTGCTGAAAGAGCGCCTAAAATTAATAAATCTTACCAACTTCGACAGTGATACGTCCAAAGCGAGCCAAGATATTGCTCTACAAAGTAGCGAAATCTTACAGACGTTTTTCAATGTCAAATTCTGCGAATTTGTGGAGCTATATCTTGGTTAGTTTTTAACAAATTGCTTTTAAACTTAGCAACTTTACTGGTCAAGATAGGTTCTTTTTAGCCGTGTTGACGTATTTTCGCTTACTGGTCCCAGTCAAAAGAAAACTGTGGAAGGATGAATTGTACCTCCTTGTCATCAGTGACTCTCATGAGTACAGCGAAGTGAGTCAGGTGATTACAATGGCACACAGTAGCGCGATCATTTGACATCTGCTTGTCTTTGTGGCATCCTTCAGTAGACCAGTATCCTGTTGAGTTACTAAAGCTGAAAGGAGATGTAAATCAGTGTAGTAGAGAATACTGAAAATTGACAAGTAGGTAGAATGTGATCGACTGGGTGAATGTGGTGCTAAATAGAGCTGCTGTCAACAGTGACTGCATGAACGTTTCGACAACTTGTGTTTTAGTTATCTTGAGAGTCAAAGTGAGTTGTATCACGTCAGTTGATGGTCGATGGTGGTGGTGTTGAAGAAAAGCAAAATAATTGCGCAATAGTAACGACAGAAAAGAAAGAAACGTCAGTTACTTCCACTTCAAACTATGTATTAGATTCCATTCAAAAGAAGGGCCCAATCAAAAAGAAAGAAACGTCAGTTACTTCCACTTCAAACTATGTATTAGATTCCATTCAAAAGAAGGGCCCAATCATTGCCCGCTATACTACTCATGATCATTTGGTGCGGGGTAGGCTGTATCTATTTACTTTCTCCGGAGAGCTATATCAAAAGCACTATCCACTTTCGCGAACGAAGCGGATACGAAATTTCGTCAATGGTAAATGATAGCTAACTAACGCTTAGCATACTCCTTGAATGCTACTGAGAGCTGACAAAAATTCGACATCTTCCTTTTAAGACTGGCACACTTTTAACATAACATATATTTTAAAAACCAGAGGAGATAAGTGAAACATGTAAATACAGTGCTAGGCCCGTTTACCTGTCTGCGTATCTCCAAAACGCGCACACCATTGCTATCTTGTCTGGTGTTATGAACTAAGAGGCACAAGCAAACAGGTCCAACATAAACGTAAGAAGTAAAAACCTACAATTCTTCTAAATTCAATTACAACATTTCATCAATCAAAAGCAGGGGCGTAAATGGTCTCTATTAAGCAATGATCTTGTTCAATTTGTGAAAAAATGAGACAAGGCATTACTTTCAGAAAATAATGCTTTATTGATTGATGTTGTTCAGTATATTTCAGAGAGGTCCAAGTGTAAACACTTATCTTGAGTCCTTTAATTCGCGACTGACAACGTTGTAATTACAGAGCAACCAGCACAACTAGCTAAAAAGTTAGAACGAACACAGTTTTTTTAAGCAGGGGGACCTTGACCCCATGGCTCTCAATGGGAAATCTCTGATACCCAGTCATCTTGCCCCATTCAGGAAGTATATATTTTGCGCCAGTAAAGTTGTGGCTGTCTTGAACGTACCTGCGTATGTTCAAGCCGTATGGTCACGTTGTATTCAAGTGACTTGTTTCCAGGACAAAAGACTGACCCTGACATGATTTTACTGTTCAAATGGTGTGGTGTTCGTTGAAGGACATTACTGCCACTGCAATTTCGAAGAAGTATTTATCGTAAATTTTGTTGAATCTCGTTACGAGAATCATGTGATTTAAGGAAGATTACAAAAATTTTTAAAGAAATAAAATTCGAATGTGAAATGGTCTCATTTTACAAGAAAAGCTTGGAAGAAATAAAAATTTGACCGAGGATTGATTGTAAATTACTTAACAAAAACAGCTATACCTTTAAACATTATAAAATGAATACACATAAGCTTGAACGTTAGTCGAAATCAAGATGTACCATTGCTAACGGCTCTTTTTATTGCTATATTCGGTATAATTCTATCTTTTCAGAATGACACGGATTCTAGAAGACTGTAGATTTCTCATCGATATTTCTCAACAAAGTTATCATACAGTATCATAAACCTTGGCAGAATGAATGAGTGGAGGAGTAAGGACGAAGGCAACCAAATGGATCCGGACATCTCTTACCTAGTATGAATCTCGCTGATATTGCTTTGAATCAGTTTGTCCAAATTCTTGTAGAATGCTGAGAAAAAGTGAGCCTTATCTAATGACGAAAAGGAAGCAAAACAAAAAATGAAAATGATTTAGAGCGCAAAGACAAACACATGCATTTCTAATCACAGGTTTTTAAAGATTGATCGTACTTGTAGAGATTGGCAAAGTAATCTTCATACTGTTTTCCAAGCCAGTTTTTTCAGCACCATTAAAGAGAAAACTTTGTCGTCCATAGCTTGCTTTCATCACTAAAACGCAAACGAGGGAAAGAATAAAGCATTAATGAAATTTAATGCTTGAGAGCTTTTTATTCTACAAAAAATACATGCCCATGCAACCAATTTGAAACTAGAAGTACGTGCCCGTCTTGGAGAGATGCCTTCTTCGAATCTCTACTGAATACTGCTATTGGCTATTACAACTCGAGAAAGTGTCAGGGAATAAAAGTTTAACCATAAGAGACTAATTTTAAAACAATAAAACACATCTTTTATTGATAACAAAGCTAAACTAAAGAATCTTATTTACAATCAATTTCACTTAAAAAACTATTAAAATCAAAACACTATTTGCATAATTCCTTTCGATTAAAAAAGAGACACTTAATTTCGATTGAAAAAATTCATTCCAATAAAAGGAAAAAAAAATTTTTAATAAAAAAAAATTACAACAATAAATTTAAAAATCAAGTATTACTAAAAAAAGAAAAAACTATAAAAAATCTAGTCCTAAAATTATGAATATAGTTGTAGACCAGCTACAGTGAGAGTGAAGTCTTCTGAGACCTCACGTGATTTGAATGGATATCTAACCTCTGACGCATCTGTGTACAGATCTTAATATTGCAAATGAGAGCTGGATTCGAAGCCAGGAAATAACGCTGGCGTAGGGTTTTAAAATTAGTTTTTCTAAAATATATATTTTTTTAAATATTATTTGACATATATAATTATAAATTCTTACTGTAAGTGCCTAGTTATTTAATCTAACTTTTTTGATTTAGGCTCGTTAATGTAACGGCATCAAATGAATTATTATAATATTATTATTATCTTTATTATTATTATTATTATTATCATTATTATAGTATCACTATTATTGTTAGCAATAAACAGTATACTAAAAGTAATATTTACCTAGGCTTGAAGAATTCACAGCGATCACTGTCGAGAAGTTAGTAATACGCGAAGCTATGCTTTCACCAAGTTTCTCAACTACTTTGGCGACCTCAAAGCCCAGGTTTGATTGAGTGACATTTTGCTCCACGAAGGAGTCATTTAAACTATTCAGTAAATAACTTGTCTTTTCCCCGGCGATCTACGTGAAAGACATAAATATGTTTTTTTACGGTGCTTTTTACGACAGACAGAAATACTTTGAATCACTTTAAAGTGAAATACCTTTGACAGCGGAGCCTCGATTTAAATAACCTCTATATGACAAGGTCCTCGATATAACGAACGATTTTCTTTACCCCAGTAATAGTAAAATATGTGAAAAAGAACCTCGATATAACGAACCGCGTTACAGCGAACATATCTTGTCAGTCCCTTGGCCCTTCGTTAAATCGAGGTTCCACTTTATGTTGAACAGATCCAGTAAGATCCTTTTGACGTTATTCGTACGAATAACATACAGTACTCCTTGGACTGGGGAAGGCGTATAGAACCAGCCTTTTAAACGCTGGTCACGTGTTAACCCGGAGAGAGAACCATGGATAGACCATGTTCAACCATGGTAAACCATAGTTGAATACGGTTTCCAACCATGTTCTACCTTGGCTGAACATGGTCTATCCATGGTGTTACTATGGTCAACCATGAACGTTAAATTGGACTTGGGATTACCATGGTCAATCATAGTCACACTGCTCTGATATAAGCAGGGATCAACCATGGTTGCCCATGGTAAAGGAGCATATCAAATTGTAGTGTCAACTACTATAGCTTAAACTGTTATTGATGTGTTATAACCCGTGAACGTTTAATTGTCATTGTTTAATTGTGAGGTAGTTTTAAAAGGTTTAATGTATTCTTGGGAATTCTAGGTAACATAGTGAAAAAAAACCTGGAACAGTGATGTGGCAAAAACTGGGTAGGGATGTGGGAGCCTTTTGGCTTTCTGTCATAAACTGCACTACCGGTCTCAATTATAGAACTTCTTATTTCTTTAACATATAACAACATTGAGCAATAAATGGACGATCAAAAAAGAAAAGCCAGTAGTGCAAGAAACTTCGTACCTTCATTATCCCCTGAAGAAAGTCACTTGTGAGATTGGGAGCACTTTCAACTTGGGATTGCAGATCTCTCAGCAACGACACTGTGACATCGATCTAAAAAGAAATAACGATATAATTGACACGGTATCCAGCCAACAAGTGATTATGCTTGGGACTCTCGTCTGAAATTCATGATATTTAAATTAGCAGCTAAAAACGGCTGACATGAGAAACATTATATCTCTACGTGCAGGGTCTGCAAGGGTATTTCCGGGATCCGGGATTTGGCCAAAATACAGTGCAGTTTTCGGGAAACGTTAACAGGGTACGGGATTGACTGTTACCCGAGGAAGGCACGCAAGCACCGATGCGGGATTGGAAAATAGAACGTCATAAACGCGGGTTAGCGATGACAGAAGCTCGGGATCCCTGGATTCGCGAAAAAAAAAAAGAAGAAGCAGAATCAGGATCCCCGCCATCCTTTCCAGACCCTGCAGGTGATTTCCTACCTTGTGAGAATTAGTGCAGTTGACGTAATCGGGATAATTTGGATCACCTACTCTAGAGCACCCCTCAGGAACATCTGCAATGAAAACAGGACATTTTTACATTCAATAAGATCAAGGGGGCGAGAGGATGGAACTAGTGAATTCATTGTTTGGTAAACTACACTTGACTGGCCATATTCTGGAGAAATATCCCTCCGTCGAATCCGACATCTTAGGCGAAATCGAACACGAAACGCTGAAAATTTTGGAAAATTAATCGATACCTGACGCGAATCTGGAAAAAAAATATTATTATCAATGAAGAGTTATCAAGATCCTGTGCAAAGTAATGCAAAGAATAATGTTTCTTAGTCAACTTACAAAGGCGACTCTGAAAATGTATCCGAGCTCGAGTCCATGATTGAATGATCACTAGCCCAAATGCTCTACTACGTATACTGAGCCACAGAAGACTATGTAGCGCACGTGAAGCAATGGTTAGAAGGTAATTTTTTGACTCCAGTCCGTTAGGAGAGTGTCGAGTCTCCCCGTCTCAGGCTGAAGAAACATCATCTTTACATTTGCACAAAATAAGTGCTGAATCTGCATGTGTTCGTTGGAGTGAATACCAAAAAAAAGGGTAAACTCGTCGACAAGTTTGCAAAATGAGCAGGTAACGATGTTCGAATTTAAATGACTTGAAGATTCCGACCGAGGTTAATGAGACCTAGCTGATCCTGCCCTTTACGTGGCCTATTTGCGCGAAGTAAGGTGAAAAGTTACTGCCAATTAATTTACCGAAAAGTTCCGAAAGCCTTTCTGCGAGACCCCCTCCCCGAATCATCCCGAAAAAGCGACCCCTGAATTTAACGATCCACCAAAATTTGGCAACGTGACCACAAATGTAATTTCTCTATTTAATTGCATTTTATCCACTTTCTTATTTTAGATTCCTGAAGAAACTACCCCCCTCCCCATAAAAGTCGCCCTAGGAAAAAATAGGAAAAAAAATACTAAATCTGCGTAAAAAAGGGTCTGAGACTTTACGATAATATCACTTGTGGCATTGGGGATAGGGAAGAAGCACTTCAATGGTACTTTAAAACAGCTTAAGCACCGACATCGAGGCTTGCGTACGATTTTGGTGTCTCCTAAAAATTTATCATAAAAATTTTATCATTATCAAGAATTTACTCACAGTCTTTTGTTATGTTTTTCATCAAGAAGTCGTTTCCAATTGGAAGTACCATAGTTCCATTCGGCATTTTCATACCAACTGACATTCGATCGTAGCCTTTCCCTTGTTTCAGTAGAGCTTCGATGTAGTAGAGTTTATTCTGCCTTAGAAACTTAGGAGTGGAAACCTGGAAGGGTTGTAACGTAGAATCGCTGCAAAAAATTGGGAAAAATCGTGCAATAAACAGTCAACAGTCCATCATAGAGAAACGATCCTTTACCTCAATAGCTTCTCAGCAGTTTAAAGAGAATAACCCCTCTGAATTTATTGGGGAAACACAATTTCTGGTAAACCAGTAGTTTTATCATGGCCCACAATGTTAAGAATTCCAACTGGCCGGAGGCATAAAATAGTTGGCTATTTAAAAACGTGACGGAGGAATTGAACTCAGGACTACCGCGGACTAATTTAGCTGGCGGTTAGGACGGGGATTCAACTCCGGAGCCCCGGATTACAATTCTAGCGCTCCTAAACGCTCGACGACACGCTGCCTCCACTCGAAAAAATATCGATATAGCGAAAATTTCAACAGCTAATTAGCACACAAGTAAAAGCCGTGGAAGTAAATTGGATGTGCTCCGAAGGGAGAAAAATGCTATTACACGTACCTCTAAGGCAAGAGAAATAGGGTGAGACCAAAGGAGACAAGGAGATAAATATTGGAAAATTTACTAAAGGGAGTCTAGACAGGGATCTTGGGCTGAGGTCCCCATTGGTGCCCTGGACGGAAGACGTTGGAAATCGATGATTTCTTGGGGCACTTTCGAATTTAGGCAAAATTTCGGGTGGGAGACTCCGGAAACATTCCGGGCCGAGTCGAAAGGCTTTCCAGCCAAAGAGCCTCGTTTGCACTGGGCGTCCGTCACCATCACGTGCTCGAAGACTGGCTGGCCATTTTTTGGAATTTTTTTTGGTTGAGCTACGTGAAAATCCCCAAAGCGTTGTAGCATCGGACTTGCAGTTGTTATTTTGAACGATAAGATAGAAGTGCAACTGCCCGTGAACAACTCCCACCGGCAAACATTGGAAATGGCGGTGCCAGCAGCCGGCCAAAACAGAATTGCGCAAATGGAATTGGAAGTTTTGTTCCAACCGGTTGCAAAGAAAATAGTGGAATACCTCGGAAGGTCGTCCGTTTGGTTCCAGAAAATGTCCAGTCAAAACATTTCTGCCATTTGGATTTAAACCGGTTGAACCGGAAACTTTGTCCAAATAGAAATCGCACCTGCTCTTACTCCCCTACAGGTGGGAAAAAATGATCTAATGACCATGATGGTGATGATAATGATGACCAGTATTGTCATGATGGTGATGATAATGATGACCAGTATTGTCATGATGATGATGATAATGATGACCAGTATTGTCATGATGGTGATGATAATGATGACCAGTATTGTCATGATGATGATGATAATGATGACCAGTATTGTCATAATGGTGATGATGATGACGATGATGAGGATGACGACAACGATGATATTGATTTTAATGATGTTGATGGCGATTCTTATGTTGCTCTTACCGTAACACAAAAGTAAATAAAAAAGACTTTCTTACTCGCAACAGTTCTGACTTGCATCCCCAACGTTAGTACTTTGATCGATAATTATTTCCTTTTCTCTGGGGTTCATATCTCTGCTGATAAACAACTGACAGGTATCATCGCAAAATGTGTAGAAAGTGTACATTCCCGTCTCTTTGGCGAGTAGATAAGAACGATATCGAGCCCCATAGTATGTTCCGTATATTTGCTGTCTAAATCTTGAGATATATCCACTTTTATTAGCAGGTTTTTGAAAAGCTGGATTTGTCGTCAGTGCTTGGATTTCATCCCCTGGGATTTTCAACCATCTCTCATAAAACACTTTATCATATTCTAAAAAAATATAGGATAAAATCTATTTCAGTATGCTCAGAGTGTTTTTAAAATGAAATCAATTTCCATAATATTTAATTAATAATTATTCTTTGAAATTGTGGTGAACAGTGGCAGGACATCTAAAAGAACGTGCGAAAGTCTTGTTAAGAATCGAAGAAATCAAGAAAAATCTATTTCACTGTGAACAAGGTAAAAACTAAGTATTGTACAAAGTAATTTGTACAATACTTTGTTTGTTTCGATATAGTTTTTCAGAGTCCATATCGATATTTTTCAATCGCTTTAAAAGTGGTTTAATCCTTGTCTGATGGCTATAAAATTTTCACCAATTATTAACTATAGATTGAAATTTGTCAAAATAAAAGGTTTAGTAAAATCGATATCACTATGACAACAATAAACAAAAAACTTTGAAGTTGATAAAACGCCTAATTTTGCTAGATCTAGACCAGCTACTGAAAATCCAACGTCAGCAACTTAAAGTTTGGTGTTTAGCAATTATCTTCCGTATGCATGTTTGAATTCGACTAAAACAAAAATATATTTCAAACTTAAAATTAAAACTAACCCGTTTTCTCATCACCTGTCTAAGTGCAACTTCATTCATAATTTGGGCTTTAAGCGCTTTTTTGTATATCTCTGAAACGACTAGAACGAATTTTTTTAAAATCTCTTCACATAATCTTCATAATGTATATAATAATGTCTGAAACCTTCATTGAGATTGATTCACTGCAACACCTTGAAATTTCAAGACAAACCTATCCTACGAACCGGTCAAAAATCCGCGCTACAACATTCACTGTTTTGACGTTACGCTAATTTTTCCAAATTAATGCGGACAATACATATATCCATGATTAGTACATTTTAGTGTGAGTATTGTCAATGTTTTACATTCAAAAGATACGATAAATTTACTAAAACTAAAATGTACTAGTCATGGAGTGAACATCATACCAAGAGTCCTCGTTACCCTTATCCAGAGGAATGGGTGACGAACGCCTTCAGGAGTCTGGGACGAATAAAGACTGTAACTACAAACTAACTAGGTTGCGACTACGTGAAATTACCTCACCCATGTTGATTCAACTGTCGTTTTCACGATAATGAGTTGAAATTAAAAAAAAAAAACAATTTTTTCTTTCGATCGTTAAAATAACGAGGTGTTAGAAAGGGTAGCTAGACAAGCAACCAAACCTTGAAAGGTCTATTTTGAAAACTGTTTAAGATAAGGCACTAGGTCCATCTACCTGAAAATCTACTTGATTATGGGCGTTTCTTGGTGTTGCAGCAATCATTGTTGGTCACTTGCATTGAGTGTTGTGGTGTGGGTATTGCTCAGTGTCTTTTCAACCTTTTGTATTATGGTCATTTAGTAATTGCATCCACCCTCAACACCAATAAAGTACCACTTTTTAAAGTCCCTTTCAAATGAATATATTGAAATGCATTGGATACATTATGACATTTTTTAAGCTTACCGTAAATCTTCTATTAAGCCCCCCCCCCCCCCCACCCCCCCTCTTTTTTAATCCTCCAACCTAGTTTCCCTCCCCTAATCATTCTTCACCAATAAATGAGAGACTGTATTAATCAGTCAGGACTGTAAAACGTCGTGTGGACTGATCTAGGACAGGCTCCTGTCTAGGATGGTTAATTCACCAACTGAAAGCTGAGATTTAATTCTGATCCTCAGCTGTGTGATCTACAACCTTCTTATACTTTGAGCTTTGCTAAATTAAATAAGCCCCCCCCCCCCCCCCCTCCTAAAATGTGTTTGGAATAAATAGGCCCGTGGGCCCTAATAGACAATTTGCGGTAATTAAAAACCAGTAAATGCAAAACGCATTTTGATCAGCACTGTTTCGAAGCGCTTTTTCCTTTTCGGTTGTAAGCCCGTTCGGATATAAGCCCCTCCATTTAAAGGATGGATCATCCCAGCGCTTTTAAGTAGCAGCAAACGGTATGCAAGAAAAGGCGTCATTAGCCTTGTTTAAGATAAAAGCTCTCAAGTTGAAATTAAAATGGCGAGCGTTATCAGCAGGTTACATTAACGGCTGAATGGTAATCCGTTATTAATGTCAAAGAAATGAAAATTATCAGTCAATATGACTCCATATCACTTATACATAGTTATGAGATATGGAGAAGTGTTCGAAGGTGCTGATCAAACCCTACCGTGACACACTTTACCACTCGTACATTATTTACGTATTAACGTGATAACAGCTATATTGAAATAGTATCGCGATAATGCTCTCCTTTTTCAGTTCTACCTTATATTATGTAATTAACGAAGCTAGTGGCAATCAGTAGTTATCAGCTCTACTTTTTAAAATGCGTTCTTGGTTATTAAGCACAATGGTCATCTCAGAAATTAAGCAACTTATCAGCTGTGATACGCAAACTTTCGTTAGAACTAATAAAATATCTCAAGCACGTAATGAAAATAATTTCGTTATAAAGAAGGCAATAGAATCCGAGCCTGTTTTGTTTGATATGATGCGTCACGATCAATTATGTGTGGATCAAATTGTAACTACTGAAATGTTTTTTGGTTTTACTTTAATTATGAAATCCCATATTCATTTAATCTAGCAAGTAGATTTGGCTTTTGTTGGTGCAAATTATTGGATACCCCTCAAAAGCATATCGAAACTAAAACATGTCAAACTATGAGATTTAAGATAAAGAGAATTATGCCTGTGGGATCATCAAGCTATTTTAAAACATTGAAAATCTTCTAACTATCAGGTTCCTAGTAGGATTTCCTCCCCATTTGTTGATTATTCTGCGGACTATTGAATTTAATCAGATCTCAACTCTGAATACACAACGGAAATTTGAATTCTATCTAAAAATGTTTATTCGAAACTGACGAACCGCCTGGAATTTCTATTTGAAATCAATATTAACGAGAGGAATTTATTGAGAGTTAGACTGATTAAAAAAACTGAAGAATGAAGGTTCCGAAAAGTATAATTTTCTACTTTTCGTTTTCTCAGTTTGTTTTTATAGGATAACAGCAATTACTGTGTCATTTTGCCGGACATGTATTTGCTCTCCAGTGACAGTGTGATCAGAATGATTCCGGTGGAATGACGCTTAAACTTCAAGTTTGTTAAAACCTTCAAGAAAAGTTCCCTTGATTGCTTTTAATTAGCGAGCACTGTAGTTCCTTCTCCGTTTCAACAGATCCTTGTGTGATTAATTCAGTTTCTTAGCCAGTAGAGTCTCAGAACGTAGTTCAATAGCCTTAACGTAAAGTGTAAAATCATAAAACTTTACTTTGTGTATTGACAAAGTGGAGTGGGTATCTGAAATAAACTCAGCTCCACTCGCTAATTTTCTTAGTCTATTAATCAATTCACATCTCATAAAACTAGTTGGGCGACTGGCTTTTGGAAGGTAGCTTATTTCAATTGGGAAACAGATTTCATTTGTTCAAGTTGAACTCATAAGTATCCGCTTACAAGAGCCTTAGATTTTGCTTAATGCTTGAACCGTTTAAACCGGCACGACTGCCTTGTAAGTCGCTTAGCTAAAGTAGCGCAGATAAAATAATTGTCCTCGTGCGACTTTTAAAAGTTGCTACACGCAGTGGTTTTCATTGTTTGATCTTTCAGTTTTTCTCAAATGTTCATCGCAAAAGCAGATGATGCGACAAGGGTGTTATCATAAAAAAAAAAAAAAGAAAAATCCGTTCGTACGTTCAGGTTTAGGATTTATATAAAACATGAACTAAAAAGTTATCTTTCAAAAAAAAAAGAATCAAAGCTACTAGCTTACCTTTCAGAGAAGAAGGAGACGGTAAAATAATCTGCAGTTAAATGTTTATAAAATGGTCAAAACGTACTTTTAAATATCAGCCAACAAATCTTCCATGCGAGAAAATACTAACCTGAAGCAAAAAAAGATACAGTACAGTACTACAACGCATTCGCCCCATATCAAAAGAAAATTTTTATCTAAGTCAGAAGCACAGTTTCGACGCTTTCGTGCTCCAAGCCCAATATGCGCGCTCGTATTAAGCTAAGATACCGTTTTCCTTCACTAACTGGATGGTACTCATGAGGTTCCATCATTACCTTGCTCTACCATCTGCCTGTCAATGTGCCAGATATTTGAATTAAGTGTACGTCAATTTAACTGGCGACCAATTAGACTGCGAGTGTGTGACGGGGTGTTGACTTTTCATCAGCATTTCAGTATTGTGCTAATGAACTGTCTGTTAAAGCACTGACTCTCTCTCTCTTTCTTTTGTTTTCGTCGATGTATGGCTTGTTAGCTATCGTACATCCCGGCCATTTAATTTTAGTCACATAATTTATTTTTAAGAGCTCGCTGAAACCTTTAATACACTTTTTTCGGCTTTTTCGGTTTTCTCTGCGATTTGTTCGTGCATAATAGCGTCTATATTGAGGTGTGAAGCTGCAGAAAAAGATAAATAAAGCTGATTTTGCCTGCTTACTCCGTTTATATTGAGTGACAGTGGTCTTTCTCAAATTAAAGAGCCCCTCATGCTACATTCAATGCCGGCATTGTTTCCCGGGGTTCATGAGAAATTGTAAGAGAAAATGAAATTATACCCCTTTTTTCCAAATGAAATAAATTTTAATATTATATTCGGAAATTACTAACACGAAAAAAGTCTCCTTGTTGAATTTTCATATTTACTGACAACTGCGATAAATAGTCATTCTGTAATCACCGGTTGTTAAGGTTTTCTTGGGAACGGTTTAACGAGACTTGCGTCTTTAGTCATGCCATAACGAATTAATCCACTGGCTTAATTCGGATGTAGAAGAATAATCGTCTTCATTTATTAAATTCCTGTCAATGTATAACAGTAAAGAAAAGCCTAAGTAAAAAGAAAACTCACAATTTCCAGAATATTCATGATATAAAATTGTTCTGCCTAAAGAGTACTTTATTTGCAGGGTTCTATCAGTAGTGAGACTGATAAACGTTTTTTACTCAGGGTTATTAAAGATAAAATGCTCTCCAGCAATTTTATCTTAAGAATAAACGAGGCCTTTAACTCGATTCTTTCTTGAAAGACATCTTACTGAGATAATCTGATTTCCACCCTGCAGTAATATTTCACGGTTCTATTACAGTGTGACAAAAGGCCGTTATTGATAGATGTTGCGTCAATGTTGCAGAACAAAGATTTTTCGAGATGAATAAAGATCTAGTAAATCCTGATGTAAACAGCTATGAAAGATGTCTTGCTTGTTGTTATCTTTGACTGCACACAAGCTTTGCCTTGCAAAGATATTTCATATATCGATAAAATAGTTCAGTAGAAACCAATTAGCATAGAAAGGGTTAAAGCTATTGTAGGTCCGTGGCGCCCCAACGGTTTCCATGACTACGGAATAGGCGCAGGTGCAGTTCTGTGTTTTTTTTTTTGTTGGTATTTTAATGAATTTTTATTATGTCATGTATTATATTTTTTACAGTTGTGTGGTGCATCTCCTGTTAAATTTTAGGGGTGGCGAATGGTAAATTCCGAGACTCGCCGAGACGCCGAGATCCTAGTTAGAAATCCGAGCCTTCTTTGGTAAAAAGTTTCGAGACTCAAAAAAAGTAAATACAAACCATGCAAAAACGAGACTTCGAGACTTATCAAAAACGCTTCCGAGATTTCGAGATCCTGCCAAAATTTCCGAGACCCACGTTTTTCGAGGTACCATTCGCCACCCCTAATTTTGGAACACTGAAGGCGTTCAGTTTTTTTGTGGCCGTGTTATCCTGCGCAGAAATAGTTTTGGCCACATATTCACGTTGCGGAACATGATTGAGCAATGTCTAGAATTGAACAGACCACTGCGTACAAACTTTCAGTTGCATACAGTGTATACATGCACTTAGTGATAATCTTAGAATTTCAATCTACCAATCTGATTGGTTCGCTGCCGTGGGCTATTCTGCATCATTATTTATTCACAATATTTCTTAGTTTCTGATTGGCTAAAATTCCCAGACTAATTGTATTATGCAAAACCAAAAAGGTTTAAAAAGGTGCAATGGCTACGTTTTGGCCTTATGTCTCAATTGGGCCGGAGCGAAGAGAATTGAGTGACCGAGTAATCTTTCATCCTAAAATTTAATGAAGGAAAGGCTGCACTGGATAGCAGGTATGACAGCCCGTGAAGTGCGTTTTTCCTGATGGTCATTTACAGTCACTCATTGGTTATCTTCGACGCAGTCCCCAAGTTCAGACGAAAAATGCGATGAACGTCGTTGATTTAATGTCCAGATTGATTGAAATGCAGGGAGACAGGAGCGGGATCGCTGCGTTGATGGTGGTTTAGGATGGATCGACGGTGCTCACCAAATCGTTCATTTATTTGGCGTTTAGTCTCACCGATGCACTGGCATTTGCATTTGTTACATTGAATTTGAATAGATAAGATTTTTTGATTTGCAATTCTATCTTCAATTTTCTTTTAATCGTTCATCGCCTTGCCGTAAAGATCAGTTTGCCGTTATATATTTTATACAAGTTGTTATTGTACTGATCCAGGTCTACAACTAGGCACTGAACGGTTTGTCGCTGCGGACTTGCTGATATTTTTTTTGTTGGCCTAGTTCTAGGGCTTTCCACAAGTAGTACTCGGCAACTTTTTGGCAACTTCTCGTGCTCCGAGCAATTTTTTACATTCTGAACAACTTCTCTAACTAGTAATTTTCTAATTCTGACTGATATCGGAGCAGCTTTTAGTACTTAAATTGGCCTTCTTCCATATTTCACAACGTTTTAGTAGGCAATTTACAAATTTCCTGTAAAAAAAAAAAAGACGAGCCAAATCCTCCCCCCTGGGGCAGATCATGGGTGCAAGATAAAAGTAGCCGGGCTGCTAGGTCAGCGGTTTTTAGACAAAATTCAAAGTTGTGGACGAAGATCCACACTCGACTGACTTGAGTGTCTGTTACACGGGTAATCTTTTAGAGGACAGGTAGCTTGCAAACTAAACTGAACGCAGGGTTGTCGGAACAGCAACAAGAAGATTTATTCCAAAAATGAACGTAGTTTCCACGAAGTAAAACTCCACAACAGCACTTAACTCGATAAACTTACACGGCCTCCGCCAACTTCAATAAATTCACACGGCCTCTGCCAACTTGATAAACACTGCTTCAGTCACACTTGACTAAACACGACTGATCGTCAAACTCTCTTCGCTTGTGGTAAACTAGTTGAAACTTCACTCGAATTCGCTTACTTATATACGTTTACAATAATATTCTAGAAGTTTCTAAATAGTCTAATTATAGAAAGATTACAAAAGGATTACAAAATATCCCACTTTAGAAATGTTGACACATGATCCTAAAATAAACAAACTATGAACTCTCGCGAAGCTTCTAGAAAGTCACGCTAGTCACGCAACAGAGTTTTTCGTAACAGTGTCTCAGGTAAAGAATATCGTTCAACAATTTTATTGGCTTGTTACATTTTTTGGTACTAATTGAGGACCAAAACATTTAGCAACGCTGGTGCCGGTTACGCCCCAAACTGGCACAAAAATGCTTAGACAGGGCTTACAAATCTTACTTTTGTTGTACAACTTACATATTTCAGCGTCAGACCGAAAAACAGTTTTGTTAGTTTTCGAGAAACTTTTGAGCAACTTTCATTACAAAAAGATACTTTTGAGCAGCTTTTTAAGAAATTACGGGAAACTTTTCGGAAAATCTCGAGCAACTTGTAGAAAGCCTTACCTGGTTCTCCCTTGAGCAGTTATGTGCTTCCTTGCGCTGATTCAAGAGGGATCAAGTTGCCTCCAACTAGGGGGCTTTTCCTGACCGGAAGCAGGCCTTGGTAACTAAATATAGATTTCTTAGGTTGATAATTAAATGAATAGGCGGCCTGGTTGCTTATATATCCATCCAAGAAATTTTGGAAGTCACGTGACCAAACTAGCGTCTGCTCGTCCGTCCGCACCACAGAGAAATCAATGTGAACTGCCACTCTTTTTAGCTAGTGTTGAAACTGAAACCTGATATTTCATATGCATAAAAAAATTGTTATGGTCTGTTGACAGCTGTCAAAACAGAGTATCAGCTTACCAGTATCACATGACGATTTTTTTAAATATTATTGCCACATATACAATTTTCTAATGTTATTTAACAATTAGTCGTCTGAGGCGACTAAATTTGTTTTAGTATAATTACATTGATGATTATTCGAGAAAATAGAATTATTGATAAATTTCCGACTCCGAAACATCAAAAAATCTTGCTGCCACTTTGAAAACTGCTAGCCTTCAATGTTATAATCACCGCGCGTTGATTATAGCGGGATAAAGCGAAGCTCCTAGCAAATCATAGCGCTCTATTTTCGATAATCATCAAATGAATGTAATTATACTAAGAAATGATGGTGATAATAATGATGATGATAATGATGATGATCACAATGATGATGATTATATATACTGCGTGTACCTGTAAATGAGATCTGTTCCTCACAAATCAATCCTTTCTTGGCAGCACATGGCAAGTCATTGAACAGCCCGTATGTCCCTTCAGGGTACTGTTTGGCAATAACCACACATAGTCCGTCACCAGAAGGCTGCCCATTCTGCCAGTGTGGATTGGTCAGCGGTTTTCCAGTGACCCATCTCCAACTATTATTTTCAGAAGACCTATTTGATAAGCCAATGAACCACTCACTCTTTGCTGGATTAGAAAGATTTTGAATTTCTCCTTTCACAAACTCCCACTTGCGGTCGGTTTCCAAGGAGACGAGGTGCCCGCCCTCTTCTATGCATTGCCTTTGGCTGTCTAACCAAGAGGTGATGTTATCGCTATAAAACTTATACATTACACCATCTTGAATAGCTAAACACATGGTCAGAAAAAAAAAAAATAGATTGCTGAAAAAAATCATGATAAAAAAGCACAAACAACTAAACTAGAGCTTGCCAAACAACGAAGTCATATAGCCTGTCTGCAAGGCGTTTGGCGGATCGAGAAAGAACCCACTTTATAAAATAACTATGATAGTACGCGCGCTCTGATTGGCCGAGAGGAGTGTTTGCATGAGAGTATGTAAACGTGGTTGTGACGTCAAGATGTTTTGCTTTTCGCGCGCTAATCACGCAAGCACAAATTTGAAAAAGTTTTCGAATTCAAAACGCGACAAGTTTACTTTATTTACCCATTCCTTCGTCGGCTGAAACTTGGAAAATCGTTACAAAGAAGGTGTGTCAATTTTTTTTCGCTTAAGCTGACATTTTAAGTGACAAAAATCCGTATTTTGGAAAGCATCTTTTTGCAAAACGTGAACTGATTACGCGAGCAAGACTTCGTGGACAAGACTTTGCGACTGGTAAGAATTTCTCTTTTAATCAGTGCCATACAAAGAGGAGTTTTGCGTTTTTTCTCGGGAAAGTTATTTTATAAAATCAATAGAAAGCTTTTTTCATGTGTTTGCATAGCTTGCTATAAACACTCGAGGCGTTGAGAGAATTCTCGACAGTTATGCAAACCCTCGACTTCGTCTCGGGTTTGCATAACTGTCACAAATTCTCCCAACCACTCTCGTGTTTATATCAGGCTATGCAAACACGGAAAACGTTTTCTATTGCTTAAATATAGAGGTGTATCGAGTGAATAGCGTTATCCGCCTTTTGAACGAGTAGTTTTTAGTGTGGCCCACAATGCTAAGAATCCCAACTGGCCGACAGTAAACCAGCTTATTTACAAGTTGACCGAGGAGTTGAATTTGGACTACTGAGAATACTAAATCCAGCTAGCGGTTTGGGCGGGGATTAAACTGAGGCTCGGCCATGCTACACGTCTCCGCATGGAGTTGTGATTTAGAATTACAAGTGGATTGAAAATCCACGAATATTATTTTGAATTTTTCTCAGTTCTAACCTAAGGAGCCCAAAACTAGAGACGGGAAAACGCCTATAGATTAGGTATGTGTAACTGTAAAGTGGCCTTACTGAAGAGTGCATGATCTTTTAAAATTAAACTCGTTAGGATTTCTTTTTGTATACGTGAATGGGGGAGGTAAGGGCATCTTATTACTGGCAGGAATATTCTCTTCTCATTCGGATTTTCCTCTTTCTTGTTATTCTGAGCCTGTTAGTTAGCCTTTCAGAGCCTTTTGAGTGCATGTATCCAGAATGTCAACTGCTATTGGTCATATTCACCTCACTTTACAGACTAGAATGAAACGATTATTTGAAAGGCTAGAATTTTTTTTTAATTTATAATTTGTTTAAGTTTAGTAAAAAAACCTGTCTTATTAGATGGCGTTCGACTTACCACAATCATTATAACTTTGAATTGGTTTCAGCCTACCTGAATGGAAGTTTGCCCCTCCTTCGATGACAGTATTAACCTAAAAAAAAATACGGAAAACATACTCAAAAACCGGAGGAGGAAAAATCGATTTTGTAGGAGTACTATTTCGTCAATTAAGATGTTTGTGAACTATGCCGTTTAGCTCGATTCCATCTGCTCAAAAAAGCCTTTACTTACCAAAAGACAAAGATGTAACCACTCCAAAATTAGTCTTCTCGAAATATTAAAATTGTTCATTTTTTTTTTAGTTTGTATTGAAAAAGAGGTAACTTTGGTATAAATTTTACGGGTAAAACAAAGTATCGATAAGGATGTTAATAAAGGGTGTTTTTTAAATAAACAAAGCAAGTAGACAGGACAGCTGTCGTAATGTTTAAACTGACAAGTTCGAGGAGTTGTGTTTCGGCTTCCTGTAGCTGTCGGTATTGTTTGAAGTGTTCCTTAACTAATTATTTCCAATTAAATTTCGGCGAATGAGCATACAACCAGCTGACAAACTCTCATCAACATTAAGTAAAACGGAGTGTACTTAATCTGAATTTTTTTGCAGCAGGCTTTTGCAGTTCGAAATATTAGTAACCAGTCAGACGGTTATGATATATAAATATACCAAGAATTATGAGTAAAACTGACTGAGGGAGAATAACATAACTCAGAAACGAATAACTCGTTACTAGGGATTTTGCTAGGCTCTCTTAACCTTTAATTCATGTTGTTGTTAAGCTGTTTATTTGTGTTACCCACGTTAGTGGCTAGCTTAACATAGAAACAAACTGAGAGATACAGAGTGACGCCTCCTGTCAGTAAAAGAAATAATTTTATTTAGTATATACCAAAACAGTGGATAGTGTTTTTCGTGTGCTCTGATAGGCTACTCATCCTCCGGATATCCAGTGCTATTCACTGATTCGCCTCCAGTTCCTCCGAACAAGCTATACCAAACTCGCGTAAGCTACGAGCAAAATGGCTTCCCGATTTGTTGCCGTAATAAACAAAGAAATTTCACAAACAAGCTGTTCCCGAAATACACTAAGAAAGTGACGAAAGTTGGTTTGGAAGTTTTAACAGGTAAAGCTTTGTCTGTTTGTTTGTTCATAAATAAGCTTAACTAAATCTAACAGTTTTTTTTATAGAATGGTTTTAAATACAAAAAGAATTCCCAACTCTTTTTGAAGAAATTTCCCCGCAAGAGCTAAACAAATGCTTTCAAAAGTTTTATTTGTCGGCAAGAAAACGCATCGCGGGGAGGTAAATATAGCCACCACTACCCACCAACAATAACGTAAATAATTGTTATAAAGTTTGATATGGATTGATGTATTTCAAATATTACGCATGAGCACGGGTATAGGAAAGATTTTTCCAGAGGCACAAACAATTTTTCCATATCCTTCTAACCTTTTGCCGCGCGATGGTTCAACAACCTTCCCAAGACCATCAAAACTTGCACGGACAGAGTCACCTTTGTACGCAAATTCAAAGAACATAACGTAGCCCTTAGCAAACCTGGACTGCGCCTCCCTTTTTATGTAAATAGATATATATTTTCTTTTAGAGTTCTACCATTGTTCAAATTTTGTAGTCACTAGTATAGAAGGGCCATTTTTCAGGAATGTTCAAACAGTCACTATTGTTATCATTATCATCATCATTATTATTATTTTATTTTTCCCAGTTCTTCCACGTCGATGCCACATCCCCTTGCTTTCCTCCGAGTATGATTATATGCAAAAGGGATGAAGTGGCTGGGAAATAGCTCCTTCCGTCTACTGTAGCCTTGTATGGTTCAAACCGAGCGCGAACGCGAAACTGTTATGATACTAGGGGGTCTGGAGTAGGCCTAGACAGATCAGTGTGCTCGCAAAATTATGAAAAGTTGCTCTTTTTAAAGCCAAAAAGTTGCTAAAATGTTGCCCAAAAACCCAAAAAGTTGCTACTAAAACTTCAAAAGTTGCTACTTTAATATATCAATATTTCATACAAATATATAGAGGATATTACACGGCGGCTTGAAGATATGAATTTTATTTTCTCGTGGCAAAAACAATATTTTACTCACTCGCTGCGCTCGTTCGTAAAATATTGTTTTTGCCACGAGAAAATAAAATTCATATCTTCAAGCCGCCGTGTAATGTTCTTTTTATTATATAGACAAAAAGACATCGATAAAGTAATAGAGGGAAATGACCGAAATTACGTCATCGATAAACTCACTAGTGAGATTATGGAAAATAAACCACTCGGGTCCCGGATGTAGCGTTTATGAATTTTACGAGTGGTATATTTCCCAGTAAAACACTCGTGTCTATATAATAATATTAAATATCATCGATCATTGTTCTTTTTGGATAATTGGAACTTAAGAAAGTTCAATATATTAATCTGAATTGTATATCTTGGGCACATGTATATTATAAAAGGTTTGCACAGTTGCAGAACAAAACTTAATATATTAAATGCTCTTGCATCTTATTGAGCAATGTCAACAAATTAAAGAAAATAACAACAATGTGCGTGCTAAATACTCTGTTCAGTCGCGTAACCAAATTTAACAATGTTACATGCTAATTTTTGTGATTCTTATTAGACATATCAATACAAAGTTGCTCAAAAGTTGCCGAGCACAATCTGTCTGGGCCTAGTCTGGAGACATGCCCCGCCGAAGAAGAAATTAACAACAACAACAACAACCACATCAACAAAAACAAAAAGACACATAGACAAAAAAGTAGACTTAAGGTAATCTGAAATATTAGGAATATCCTAAATTCGTATCCGCCTAATACTCGCTCGCATTATTTTTTCAGTTGTTTTAATTTTGAAAAACGAAAAGTGTGAAAATTGAGGATCCATTTTTACAGTCCTTCAATTGATGGCCCTGTTTAAAACTGCATGTAGCTTAGAATTACTGAAAACAATACTGTTTGCTACTTTGGTTGATTGACAACTGTATTTTTTATGATGGATTTCGTTACCTTACCCATAATACACCGGTTTTACCCTTCCTGCCACTATTCTGCATAAGCATTGTTTTTGCTTTCTCTTTAGTTGACTAAATACCCTGGGGGAATTAAAGCGGGGGGGGGGGGGGGTACTATGGGCAATGTAAAAATGACGAATGAATTTACTGTTATAAAGACTCGAGACTCGTCTCGATCTTACAGTAAACTTTCACCACGAAGATTCTACTGTCCCAACTAACTGCCCCCGTGGGTCTCCAAGGATGGCGTAACCTAGAATCAGCTATACCTGGTCGCCCCAAAGTTGGGGGCTCTCTTTTCATTTGGCCTTGCCCGCTGGAATTATATTTACCAAGCGGGACGAAAATAGAGCCTGATCTCAGGTTATCACATGCATAGAAAACTTCCTGGGTCTTTCTATTAAATAGCCCAATTATACGATGACCTAATTTTACTACTACAACTAGAATCCTTCAGGGTTTTGCTTTCTTGTGCAAATTAGGGCTTTTGTTATTTAAACCACCCTGGGATAAACCAAATTTGAATATGAAAGGATACGAGAAGGATTCTGGTCGTAGTAGTAAAATGACGCCTTGGTGCAAATTAATGGTTTATTATCTCGTCATTAGAGAAACAAAGAGGAAGCGAAACGCGAGAAGTTTGATTGTTTACAGAAGGAAGCTAAGGAAGCTGGCCATTAAGAGATGAAAAAAGTGTAAGTTTTTTTGCTTATTTCAAGACACATTTAAACGCATTTGAACAGTTATGCCATTAAGTCGAAGCCGCTGGAGAGAAAAAAGGAAGCTAAAATTTGATAATTATTTCTGAATCCAAACTGTTCCATCTGTCTGCTTGCATAATGCCTTAATTTATTTCAAAAGAAGAAGGTGAAAAAATGACATAAAATAAATTTAAAGCTCTTGTCCTATCTCGAGGATAAATATCAATGCCTTACTGATTCCGAGCAAGAAAATTAACCACCTTTTCATCCGTATACTCTGTAATATTGATAGTTAAGAAGAAACACCTAACTATCAAATGGTGATCAACCTTTTAGCTGGTCGGCAAATCAACAAGCAGACTTTGACGTTTCCTTCCATTAACGGTAAAACGAAACAATGGACTTAATTTAACTAACGTTTCCATAACCTACAACTGAAACATGTCACTAAAAGAAAATTAAAATACATTTTTTTTTCGGACGTTTTACATTGTAACATTTTTTTTTTTCAAAAATATTAAAACAAATTTAAAGTCAATTTTAAATTTCAATTCAACCCTCGCAGTCGAGTCAATTTCGATATTTCGACCGGCTTTCACGTTGGCAGGTGAGTATAACAGTGTATTTTGTGCACCTAAAATCTTCCCATTTTTATTATTTACATTACATAATGGCCTAGAAATTGAAATGAAAACCTTAGCGGTAAACTGTGAGGATAAAAACCTCAATTTGGATCGTTAACAAAATGCTCTCGACTATAAGTCAGTTAAACTGAAGGCCAAGACGGTCCAGTAATCTTGAAACCAATGCAGCGTTTCGGAGCCATTCCAATTTCATGCATTAATATTATTACATGAAAGACTCTACATTTCACCTTTCTTTTATTTTCTGAATTTTGGTAAATCTAAAGTAACCGCCCACCTTAGACCGGAGAGTATTTTCAAAACCTCTTGCTTTGAAAATATCAAATTACAATAAGATATCATAATGTTTACGACATTTTCACGACCTGCAAGGGTATTACAATAGTAACGCTTATACATGGAGGAAGGTGGATACCATTTCCTGTAAGTTATTTTTTCTTCCTTTCAGAAGTAGCAGTTCACTATCCCTATTTCATAAACTGAAGTTTTATAAGTCTGATATGACCGCCATCATCGTCCGATATTACCTTTCTTACAATCCCTAGCAAATTGACAAAATACAATGTTTCTCGAAACAATAAATTGAACCAAAGATGACCACAAATTCCTCTCACTTTACTTGACAACTATCCTAGAAATCAGATCAGCATTATTTTTATAGTCTACAAGATGTCCCAAAAGTTCGTTCCTGTACTCTTTAAATCTGTAACGCAGTGCGATTGGACTTGGTAAACAATTCTTAAAAAAAAATTGTCCTTTTATATAATTCAATATTGTATACTTCTTGTGCCATCTTTCGACTCTAATATTCGATTAGTGTACTTCCGCGCCAAAGGTGTGCGTGCTCAAGTATGTTTTCCCGCCACATATTTTTTGTATTTTGGTAGCCTGAATTGCTGGAACTCCTTCCCATTTTTACTTCTTTTTTTTGTGAATACCATGAAAGATTAATCCTTTAACGCAAAGACGTTCAGCTAAGTGAGAGCATAAGCATGTATACTTCGATTTGCTAGCTTATCAGTTGAAGAAACTGTACGTAAAAAACTGGAAAAACCCGAATGTTAGGTGGTAAAATAGTTATCGAGAAATGAAGGTTTTGAAGACAAGAAATAAAGGGGAGGGCCGAAAGTCCTGAATAACGCAGCTAAAATAGTTTTAAAAAGGCTAGATACAAAAAGGAAACTCGCCAAGGTAGTTCTCACGAGAGTTAGCAAGCTAGTCCGAAGCAGGTTTATGAAAAGCGAAGGTAAGAGGCTCCTGAGATAACAAAAACAAAGTCTGCTTGGTCCGCCAATCAACGATGAGCTCACGTCTAAAATTTGTAAAAAGTTACAAAACGGCAAAAGAAGGGGCCGGGATGCATGATTACCTTTTTTGGATTAATGCCCAGTCGCAAAGTATATATGTTTTTCAGATGTCTAAGCTAAAAAAAAGATTATTTGTGAGATCGAAGTGGTTCCTGCGTATCAGATGATAGAAAAGCTCAAAATAGATCAACTCTGGATCTACATGCTGCATGTAGATGTTGGTTACTGAATTTCTTAATACAAGTACTCGATAGAGCAATAAGTATCTTCTAAAAAATTTCATGCAAAAATAATGTTTTGATCAAAATAAGCTATTGCGCATGTAATTAGACGTGCGAACTTTTGGGACAGCCTGCACAAGAAAGAGCTTGTGACTCCTCTCAATATATTTTGGAGGTATGAATATTGTCCTAGTACAGTCGAACCTTGAAAGTTATTAGTACATTTGATTTAAGCATTGAAACTTTCAAATCTTTTGTTTCACAACGACCACACAATTAATTAAGTCCGTATGGGTCTAAGAGCAGCACATAAATCGCTCGACTGGCAAATTTGGAATCAAAAAATGGAGCACCGATTCAATTCTGACCTTTTTAGCTCTACTAAATTTTACAACGAGAGAGTGGAAAAAATTGACACTGACCTGTAGTCAAAAGCAGGGTCCAGTGCCTAAATTAATTCTGTTTCCAGACAACGGGAAATGATTATTCGCTTTAGCCGATCTGAGTTGATTGAAGTTTGATTCATCAACGTAAGCCTCATGTAGCAACGACTTTGCGCAATTGTCTTTCATGCCTTCAAACATTTGTCACTCCTCAAACCTATTTTGTCAAAATGGCATGCAAATTGTATTATTACAAACTGAACAGAAATAAATATATAAAGGGAACTGTTTTTTCTTGTCCGGCAGGCATCGAAAATATACTTGGGATGGAGCCAGCTAAATTTAAACCCCAGTTACTGTGCGGAAAACAAGTGTTAGCTGTTGTCAGATAAATTTGTTACAACCGCGTCCGCCGTTGTCTTTTTTCACAATGATCATCACAACTCAATTTCATTTTTGACAGTCATTACAATGACAAAAGTCTTGTTTATTCTATATTGTCAACGATTTTTTTTTTTTTTTTACAATAATCGTTACCGGACTAAGAAAGAAATTAATAAGAAGATAAGCTTTATAGTTTATATTCAGTTTCACAAAAGGGTTTGTCGTTCAGCTGTGTCGTTACGAATTAAACCTACCAATGACAGTTTCCAAATTTATAAGTCACGGGTACTCCATGTAAAGTCACGTATCTCAATAGACCACTTTCGATATATTAAAATTCAGCTTGGCAGCGAGGCCTAGAGGACACAAACAAAGGAAACTGAACGAACATGATTATTCATTTCTTTTGTTTGTGTCCTCTAAGCCTCAAAGATAATATTTTGTACAACACAGGAAACTGGAGGGCACACAATCTAACTTCCTTCGTCACGTTGACGTGATATTAATTTTCTAAATCGGATATGTCAGGCGGAATAAAAAAGGAAATTATTGCATGCACGCTTGGAAATTTTTGCTTCAATTCGGGCCAACTTTCTTTGGGACCGTGCGAAGACTGGTTCCTAACAAAGACAAATTCAAGATGGCGACGTGAAGCCAGACGAACTACGGCTGATTATAACGGCATTGAAGAGCCGCGAAAACATTAGGAATTGTAATTTCAAACCAATAAATGAAATGAACACAAGTTAAACTATTCATACAGTAATATTTCAGCTCAGTAGACATCATGTCATTCAGAGCAGCAGCTCTGTTCTTTTTTTTCGATTGTCGTCCTAATTATCGATCTCTTTAGTAACAACTAAGTTTCAAAATGCCTTCTTTAAGAACTTCGCTTCGATAACTTTAACTTACCTTCATTAAGAAGTTTGAAGGGACACCTTTCTTGTTTGGTGGGGGTGTTTTAATGTCAAAGAAGAGACCTCAAATACACTTGAACGTGGCTGAACTGGCGGTTTGACGATGACTACCCTGCTAGCAGAGGCTTTTCCCTTGTGTTTCTCAGCGTTGTACTGCCATTCTCTTCGCGGTTTTGGCTGCTCGCGTTTTATTTTGGTTGTTTCTGTGCCGAGGAAAAGACCTCTGCAGACAGCCGTTTGGGATTCCTGTTGAGCATGCGCGAGATGAAAATGCGGTTACCATGGAATTTCTGGGTCACGTGTCGGTAATACGATGCCGCCGCCGGAGTTTGCCCGTCAGTTTCACTTTCTCGCACCTCCGGTTTCTAGCACTTCTGGGCTGGTGAAGAGGATTTCATGACCAGCCAAACTGACAGTATCTTCAAGAGATGAGGCATCGAGCTTACAGTCTGTAATTCCTAGCTTGGTAACTGAGGCTATCTGATCATCTATCAGAGCGTTCAGCGGGGAAATAACGAGTACAAGCGGCACTTCACTGAGGAGGCCAAGATGCTTGGAGACCGATGGAGCTAGTTGATATATCAACGATTTCCCATGACCCGTTGGTAAACTGACGAACGTATCTTCGCCATTCAATACATGAAACAAAGCTTTGGATTGATATTTAGTCAAAGACTCGATTGAACTATCTTTAAGGGCTTCTAAAGCCTTTTCAACAGCGTCGTTGAAACTTTCACGGGAAAGACTCGCACTCGCCATGTTGATATAGCGAGCTCACTTTTGCACAGCAAACTAGTACAAAAAAGATGCGCAAGTCGATAAAACCGGTTCCACAACCGGTTTAGTCATGTGATTACCTCCGAGATCTTGGAGGTATCTAATACGCATGCTCAACAGGAATCCCTAACGGCTGTCTGCAGAGGTCTTTTCCTCGGCACAGAAACAACCAAAACAAAACGCGAGAAGCCAAAACCGCGAAGAGAATGGCAGTACAACGCTGAGAAACACAAGGGAAAAGCCTCTGCTAGCAGGGTAGACGATGACATGATGTATTATTGTAACTTCCCACTTTTCAACGAACAAAATTCCTCGCTGTTTATTATTATCTGCCACGAAGGTTAGCATTTTGTCTTGACAATTCACGAAGTAGAAATCGCTTTACTGAGAATAGGACAACCTCGGAGCGGAGGAGTGATTTTCTTGCTTCTCGAAAGTCATCCAAAACCTGTTAGTTCATCCATTAACAAGCGTGATGTGAACCTGATTGACTTAAAAATACGTAAGCTCCAAACTTAAGCAACTAAAGAATCAAAACAAAGGATAAATACCTTCTTCATGTTTTCCTCGTTTCCGTTTTTGAGATATGGGCACCAAACAGCAGATATAAAACCTTTTCCAAAGCTTACTTCAGCCAGACTTTTCTCTCAAGAACCTCGCAAGAAACTCTCTCTTCGCCGACATAAAGCTAGTCTCAAAATATTCGAAGACAAGGCATGCAAGGTACCGATAAAAAGCTCTTTCTTCGCAGCTTTTATCTCGCTCGTCAAAACATTGTTTATTAGTACCAGTTCTGTCTCACATGGCGATAAAGCCTGACCGATTTTCACTCTTGGCGGGCTGGCGATATGGCCGCGCAGAATTTCAAAGAAGAGGACTGGGGAAACGGGGACTCTAAACTTGGCCAAAATTGGCATAAAAATTTCCAAGCGTGATGGCTTTTTCTTTCCGGATTCGGCTTCTGTCCACACGTATCCTGTAAATCTAGCATACGGATCCGCATCTTTTTTAATCCGCCGTCCTTACTGGAAATTTTTTGAATACGCCATGAGTCCGGAATCTTGTCGACGCTAAATCGAGGGTCTTAATGGGGTTAACTGATAGGCGTAAAAATTGATGAATTTGAACCTTAGCCGTAAATAGGATAAAAAAGAGTTAACGGTAAAAGAAATTGTTTCCGAGATTTGTTAATTCTAAGGAAGGTGCTAAACTCACTTATGGTAGTGTGTGTTTTTTTTTATTTCCCGGCTACTGTGACTCGGTGCGCACGTCAGGCGAAGCGACTTTAAGGTGTTGGCCAACACCTTAAGGCTCCATTTCCGCCGCTCTCTCGGGGAACTAATTTTTTCCATAGCGAAAGTGTAGCTTCATGCTAGGGATCAATATTTGCGATTTACAAGGGGTCGTGCCCTCGAAACACTAGTGAAACAACACGCAGAGATGTCACTGTTTGTAACAGGGGTCTTTTCTGCGTGAGCATGCGCGACCGCTGAACAAGCGATGTGCATGGAGACTCACCACAGGGTCTGCCTTCATCAAAATGGCGCGTCTGAAAGCCATCGTCGCGATTATTTTTCTCGTTGGTCTTGGTGGATGTGCTCGTGATTTAACAAAATGTGTAGTTTGCAAAAAAAAAACTGTAACATGGTCTTAACAAAAGCGAAGTAGACCGGCTTTAACATACACGAGCTACCATCAAATTTCACCTCCCCACTTGACCTGGACAACATTGCGCGTATATGTAGTGCCTGTAGAATTGCGCTAACCTCATCAAAGTCTAAACAAAGTGCCGAAACGTTTGTTGATGCAAGTAAACACTTTCAATTTTCTTCGTTTTGAAATGAGAAAGGAACAGAAATATTCAAAAAAAAAAAAAAACAGCAAATTTCAGCGAGCGGGCTCGAAGTGCGCAAAAGCCAGCGGTTGAGTTCAGCAGTGAATTAATATATGTTCTACAATTTTCCCAGCACTTAAAAGCTACAAAATTAACAGCACACGAGACGTAGATTAGTCACCTGGTAAGATGTTGGTGGTAGTCACTCTCAGTGATGTCTCGAAAAATAAAAAAAATGAATATCAATGAGACACAGTCAAAATTGTATTCAATAGCACCGAAATTAAAGTCGAATCTTGTGACCGATTTCGATGAAACAAACGGTTAGGTTTCCCAAGAAGTACAGTAAACATGTGATGCCCACCAAAAGTTAAAAATTTTTACAGCACTTACGTTCTGGCTAAATGAATATTCCTGTTAATAATGCGTTACAATGTTAGTCCACGCAAAAACAAGAAGTTCGACAATTTTCCGATAAACAAACTTTGTATCGCTAAAATACTTGAGGGGACATTTTTCTATTCCAACTGATAACAGCGTGGTAGTCGCCCGCTGATCGTTATTAATCCACTCCCGAAATATGGCTAAATCAGCTATCAACAAATTATTGACAGAAATCCTCTACGGTATCGAGAAACTAGTTTACAACCGATTTATAGACAAACACTAAATAAAGAACACTTTTCTCAATAACTACGCAACAGCAATGCATTCTATGCCAAACTTTGCGGTTCTTGAACGGGAATCAAGACACGAGTCGAGCGCCAAACAATAACAAGCAGCTCGGACCACGTGACCCGAAAAGCATTAGCCGCGCGGAATAAGGAGGCCTACGAACAAGGCAACGGCAGACAGTCGTTACGTATAGTCCTTCGCTATCATTATAAACACCGGACACGGGAACTTTGTTTTTGGCCGTTTTCACACAAGAGCTAGAAATGAATTTTCCGTCTGAGACTGGCCTGTGAACAGTAGCCCCCTCCCACACTGACACCCTTTCTCCGATTTTTTTCTGAGGGGAGGGGGCGGCTGTACACAGGCTATCTGAAACGGATAATCCATCTTCAAACTGTCCGTCAAAATTGATGGATAACGTCAGGCGGATTGTTCATTCAAAATTAAAACTAGTCCATTTTCAAATTGACGTATTACCTAGCTGACGTGAATCATCAAACGGATAACCCGTCTCACACGAATAATCCGTCTCTAGTGTGAAAACGGCCATTTCTGTTATAATGAATGTCGCGCCTCGGCCTTGAGTTGGGCGTTCGCGTGTCTGCTTTTGGTTTTCACGAATTAAGATTATTTTTAAATTGACTATTGACATTTCTAGGGGTAAAATAATATTAGAATTGGAATACTTTATAAAAAGTATGATCTATCAAATGTTAAAAATTTTCAAACGAATAGCTTACTTTATCATTCGATCATCCCCGTCACTTTTTGAAATCCGGAGTACCTCCCACCCTGGGCTTTAAGGATACAGTCGACGGAGGTTTGTCATATTTTTCAACATTCCAAAGCCCGTGTTGCAGATTATCGTGTTTTTTTTTTGGTCAATTTCTTGACATAAAAAGTTATGAATTAAGCATTTTCTTCCAAACGCTTTTTACAAATAAACAAAGGATTCGAGAAGAGAGAAGGGATCTAGTTTGTGGATTGTGGAAGAAAGAAAGGTGTCGTATACCTTTTGGGATCATCCTTTGGGCAGGGGAAGGGGGAGAGAAACCTACAGCCGGGTCGATCGTATTACAGGATTTTTAGAGTACAGGGATGAGAGGTGAGATGGAATTGTTTTCTGTGTCCAGGTCTTCAGTATATGTCTTTAATAGTTTCCTCGACAGTAAAGCTGTATTTGACTTTGACTTTAAGGCGGCAAAACTTGTGATATACATGCAAAGCAAGGTAATGCATGCATTGGGGGGCTGAAAGGGCTCCAGGCGTCGGTAACCTTTTTGAACAATTTAATCAGTTTAATCAAGCGAGAACTGAATGAAAAACGGGCAGTCGTAACCCTGGCCATCGACATATTTGTACAAATTGAGCCACGGTTTGTTTATTTTATCAAATTGCAAACTTTGACACCAGAGAAGGAGATGCATGCTTTCACATGACAGGAGTCAGACGGCCAGCTGTTATAATATCGTGCCTTAGTTGTTGAAACTGAACGAACTCTAGGATATGGAATAAAAAGAAAAAGCAGAAAAATGCTGAAAATCTGCGCCATAAATTAAAAATACCGCAAAACAATGTGTTCTCGAAATATCTTTCAAATTAGGAAACTTTGCCAGTTAATTCTTTCAGCGATCTGCCTGAGGTGAAATAGGAGTTGAATTCGTCAAAACTGTTGATTGGCCGGGCTCGCAAATCATTCCCTTATAGATTGCACCAAAAATATTTTGATCAGCATGAGACTTATTTATTGACTGACCTTTCACCATCCATAGTAGTCTTAGGCCCGTTTCAAACGTCGTGCTACTGCCGTGCCGAACTCAATTGATCGAATTAAATTCGACTTTAGCACGGCACTAGCACGACGTTTGAAACCAAGTCGTGCTACTGCCGTGTAGCACGGCAAGCCTTGCCGTGCTACACGGCAGTAGCTCGACTTGGTTTCAAACGTCGTGCTATCGCCGTGCCGAACACAATTCATAAATTACAAATGCATTAGAATACATTTAAAAGTTTGCTGAGCCGTTTCTTTATTTTTGTGTTTTGTTTTCGGCAACAGCCGTTCTATTCGACTGAATTAAATTCGACGTCTGAAACCAAGTCGTGCTAGGGTCGTGCTGCAGTCGAGCTACAGTCGAGCCAGCTTAGCACGGCAGTAGCACGACGTTTGAAACAGGCCTTAATTCAGAGTAGTAGAGACTATAATGTCGTGAAACCTCACTAGCAAATACTTATACAGGAGTTGCTGTTAATTGATTTTTTCTTTCTTAACTTTTTTGAATTCAGATTTGAGCACTGTTTGGAAGAAAAAAGGAAAGTGTTATTTGGAAAAGCTATTTAAAATCTTAATGACCTGCTAGTGGCATTTTATCTCGTTGTTATCAAGAGACAAATGATTTTTTTTCCGGAGGCCATATCATGGCAATAGATGAATACAAACATTCAGGTTAATCCGATCAGAATATTGGCCCATGTAAATAATGAGTCAGATCTTTTTTGTTTTCTTTTGATGTGTGAAGTTTTAGATCTACGTAGATAAGATCTTCTATTGTACTTAAGAAATAAATAAGTGTGTTAGTATGAATTAAATGTTAGTAATCTACTACCTCACAAAATTAAAACGGCTCGAATTATCCATTGACTGCTCATTTTAAGATTACACAAGTGAGAATGCGTCCAAAACTGACAAAGGAAATAATATGAAATAAACTAAAAAGTAGATTTATCTAGTGTTCCGCTTGTGACGTAGGCTTGAGTTGAAGTAGGAAAATCAGACCACCAAGTCGAGCATGAACCTTTCACCCTTGAATATTTTTAAGTATTCCATATATTCGAATATGCACACGTTGATTATGTAACCATATACTGTAAAACCGCTTGGCACATTTCAGGGGGAGAGAATCTATTGCATTCTGCCAATTGTTAACACAAGCTCAGGTACAGAAGCAGCGCTGCGGAAACGCTCAGAATCTGTCGTCAGTCCGGTTTAAGTCGCGTAGACGGAATTACAGGGATCGATGTTGACAGTGTATTCGAAAGCACTTCAATGGGAATTGATGCGACACTGATTCCTTTAATACGGCAGACGCCGTATGTAGGCACGCATCTTTAAAGAGGCCTGTTTTAATGTTATACTGCCAGCAACTTTGATTGTAAGTAAGCTCGTTCTTACAAAGCCTACGTTTGCTTAAATTGCTGTGTTGAAGGCTTACAACCGCTATCTTATTTTTCCAAATCATCAAATAACTTGTAATTTCACCTTTTGCTTGGCAGGTAGTCATGAATGTCTCAAACGTTAGTGGAACCAAATGTGCGGTAGAGAACGCCAATCATACGTCAAAAGTTTTGGTTATTACTGGCTTCGCCGTGGTTCTGTTTTTTTCTCTAATTGGTAATTCTTTATTGGTACGAGTGGTGTTATACGACAAAGAATCAAGAAAGAAATTTCCTTTCAATTATCTGATACTCAACATGGCGATAGCGGACATTCTCAATGCCTTGTCAGCGGCGCTTGTGTTTATCTCTTTCCTCACGGTCGGTCGACTTTGGTTGCCTGGTACCTTTGGCTTGATAACTTGCAAGCTATCATACTTTTCAGTGACTTTCTCGGTAGCAGCGTCTGTATTGACCGTTGTCACGATGGGGCTAGATCGCTTCATGGCAGCGCACGCGACCATAAGGCCACTCACACTAAAAGGAATTAGATGCGCTATTGTGGTGATTTGGCTTTTGGCCGGACTATCGGCCTCACCGTATTTGTACAGAATGACAACAGAGCAAAAGTTAGACGGAAAATGCTACTGCTATGGAAAATGGCACGAAGACGATAAGAAGCACTTTCAGTACATGGAAATTGAGGAAATGACAAAGTTTGTAGTCCTCTATGTCCTTCCACTTACAGCCATGGTGTTTTTCTATGCCATAATCGCATGCAAAATCCGCGAACGGAGCAATCTTCCCGTAGGAAACGACAGAAGATACAAAATCATGCAGATGAATCAACGCGTCGTACGCATGATCACTGCTATAGTTGTAATATTCGCTGTGTGTTGGTTGCCCGTACATGTCAATCATTTGCTGCGATCATTTGCGTTTTCTACATATTGCAAATTACCCGCCTTCCTTCTTCTTTCGTTTTTTTGGCTGGGCCATGCAAACTGTGCAATAAACCCGTGGATTTGGTTTATGTTCAGTGGTCATTTCCGTGGGTTACTCAAACAAGTAACAAACGCGCGTTCTGGGAAGATACAAAGTGATAACGTGCCCCTTAGCCCAAAACAGACGTCAAGATAAGTAGGCAGTGATCAAAATGGATCAATTAGAGTATTTGTAATAAATTAGGCTAATATTGATACCGAATTGCTGTTCGAGTGAAGGTCATTTATTTGTTACCTTAAAATTCAGTCTATTTGCTGCAGTGACAAAGTCGACGTAACAAACCAAAGGCGCTGAGAGCATTGACCACAAAAATCGTAAATATTTTAAAATGGACGTTCCAGACATTCCGTTTGTTTGTTGTAGTCAGTGGCGGCAGTTTACAAATCTCTTTTATAGTTTTAAGTAGAAGAGATTTAGTTTGTAAAATAGAAAACTAAGCTATCAGTTCATTTACACTAAATAGATCTTATTTATAACATAGGCATCATTTATTATAGGTAACGAACAAAACTTCGAACTGGTTAATATCTAAATTTCTTGCGCCGATTCAAAACATTCGACTTGATCGATTTGTTATAAGCTATGTGAAATGTTCTGAACAAACTTCCACTGGTTTTATTTAGGTCAAAGCAAGTAATTGGCCAGTCAATTGCATAAATAGATAGATTGAAAGTGCGACACCCGTTTAGGAGTGACAATTCCTTGCGCCAGGTCAAATTTAATGTATAATTTGTTATTTTAAAGGATCAATGTATATAAAGTATCTTAATGCAGCTTAATCCATTGTTTTCGAGCTAATCGTTGCGCGCAATTTATCCTGCTTGTCAAATTCAGCTCAACACAGTTAATTCAGTTTCTGATTTCAGTCAAGCCTCCCCATATCAGTATACTTAATGCCCACGTACGAACCTCTTACATTTCCTTCCGCTTCTGAGCCGCTCTACCAGTACCAGTATAGAAATGATATAAAAGAACCATTACCATGTGAGTACACTGTTTTACTGCCGTATAAACACATGATTAAGAATGACATTTTTCACTATGGGGCTAAAGACGACGACCTTGAATTCGCTCGCTCCAGAATGCTGCATGTTCATGCTCTATCTAACAAGGTTTTCACCAGCGCAGACTAGCGTCTGTGCTGTGTGAAAGGCTTGGCATAAGCCGGGCCGGCTACGAAGACATCGTTTTCGTAAAGCATGTTGTTTCTTAACTACAGTGTATGCTCTAATAGCAGAGATATTCTGAGAGTCACGTTTACGCCAAACGGCAAACGGGGATTTGTCAACCACTTGACCAAGTTTTTCCGTTAATTGTCGTTGACTGTTTATTACTTCTACTCAAAATAAGCAGTTTCACGCCACGTATATCCATATTATTTTTCCCAACAAGATTTACTTTGATTAGCGTCTGTAGTGAGGTTAGCTATTACACCTGGTGCGGAATCTGCAAAGCCAAGTTTCCTACAGTGTTTCTTTAACAATGGCCGATTGTTATTCACAATTATAATCACTTTTATGTAAACAGAAATCGGAGAGGTTTGGTCAAATGATAGATTAGTTCAATAGAGACATGCTAAAACGACCTTGGCTTATATAAATCCTCTATGAGACAGTTAAAATGTATGATTTATCCTTAATCTAGAGTTCCGTAACAAATTCCTCTTCCTAAACAAAATGTCTACAGAATGAAGAGTAAACAATACGCAAATGTAATAAACAATAAAAATTACACAATACACAATAAACCATACACAATTCACAATACACAAAAGGCTTTGTTTTGAGAGGTACCACTTGACAATCCCCAAAAACGGATGACCCTCTTGCCCTCGTTAACACATGAATTCACGAACGCAGAACCAAGTCGGGGCCGGTTCTGCTGGATTCTTGAAAGAAAAAAATATATATAGCAAGGTTAACCATAATTAATTCCTTAAAGACATAATGTGTGTAATCCTACCAAAATCACGTTATGACTTGTATGTTTTGGCATTTAACCCTCGATGTTGTAAAATGGAGATATTAAAATAAATTGAAATTTAAGTCAAACCTATCTGGTGAGCGTAATCATTATTCAATAATTAATCCGTGAGCCCGGCTGCTTGTTGGATGAGAGCTCACTTTCCTTCGAGAATGTTTTAAAGTGTTATTTGCAGCACTCGTTTTCCAGACTATAGCGATACTCACGCTGACGTCACCAATTGTGCCAACCAGAAGCGCATTGGTTCTTGAAACGAAAGATTCTTTTGTTTAACGCGTTACACATTTGAATAATAACCACAATGTTTTTATAACGATGATATCAAACGAAGGTATAATGGCCGATAATCGACATCAAGACAGAATGAGCTCATTCTTTCTTGTCGCGATCTAGTGACCCAGCCTAATGAGAAAGTTACAAAGTGCATAGCAGTTGAGTTGAGGAACTCATTTTCGATGGTATATCTTCCTTAAGAGCAATTCTCTGTAAGAATCAAGCAAAGTGGGAAATGAAAAATTTTGACCTCCCCTCAAATTTTGCATGCAATTAGATATTGTGGGGGGATGTCTAAAAATGCACTTTGTTTGGGTTGCTACTTTATTGTTGTCATGGTAACACCAACTGTTTGTTGGTGGCAAAATATCTAATATTTAACTAAGAAACTGTTGTAAAAAGTGCAAAATGTGTAGCTCTGTTTCTCAAGTCCATTAAAACGCTAGAACCCAAGACTTTAAGCAGATATAATACCATCATTCTAGTTTACATTTGTGTATATTGCTCTTTATTATATCAAATTTGCGTGTCATAAACGGTTAATCAACTACATAGAGTTTCGGCCATTTGAGTTGATGGCTAAAATATGGTTATCCTTTCCCTGAATTTCTCCAAAAGTACGGCAGTTCCAGAGCTAAAACTAAGCAGGCAGTTTACACACATATCCTAGTTACTAAGTCTGTAAAAATCTCTGCGGGGCGGACTCTTCTGTTTGCAAAGGCAATTAACGAACAAACGCCAAATTTCAGTTTTTGTATATTTCATCGCAGTTGACAATCTATCTACTAGCCAACAAAATTTCTAAAACACTGAAACTACCTTCATTATCAAAGAATATTATGTACTGAGTCATTTTATGATCAAAAAATTATTACTGGCTTTCAGCTTTCTAAACAATATCGATCAAAATAAGGCTTACTTTACGGTTTTCTCTACTTCACCGCTTGAAGCGTAGCATTTACATTCAACGAACACTCGGTTTCTCGAACCATTCTCATGTGTCCAGTTGTGCTGTTTCCCATTGTAAACCATTGTAAGTCTCCTCAGTCACTTACAACAAGTTATAAAGTGATACAGAAGCCGATAAAGAAGTCATACACAAGTCCTTGGCAAGCCAAGCCACATCTTGTAAACACGCACTCTTCCACTTTGCATTTACGCCGTATTTCTTCATTAGATGTCATCAATCGCTCCAGAGAGAGTTAAACCTCATTAGGTTTTAGTCATTAAGCCCACAATAGGAATTGCAAACGTATTTGATAAAATCCGAAACTTCAAGTCGAAAACCGAGCTTAGAAAGCTGAAAAAGACACTCGTTGACATCTCTGTGAACATGCAACCTCTCCTGGTCAGCGGTGTTAATCAATGCAACATAAACAATTTCCGGTAGAAATAAAATCCTTTTCCCTTCCCTCCTGATCGAAGATTACATCCCTACCTTGCTCAGAGAGTGAAACCAAATTATGATTTCTTAGTGAAAGTAATCGTGGTGTTTGTACCTTTCTGCAAACTTACGGGCTCAGTAAATGTTGGAAAGGTATTACCGATGAAGTTGACTTCCTACTCTGACGTGCCGGTAATAAAGTTCGTTTTATTTTCTTCACTCTTCTGTAAAGTACTAGGGGGGAAAACAAAAATTTGAACAAGGAAATTTAGGGAACATAGACTAGAAGTTATTTGAGAGACTGTAATTTCTCAGCTTGTGTATTGCTAGCAACACTAATTTTGTCTCCACTCTCCGTTAGAGGTTTCAACTCCCAGTAGATGGCTATTCCTTTTTAGTCACTATTTGGGTTGTAAATTGTTCACAAAGAATTTTGCAAAATGACACTTTACTTGGACGGCTTGTCTTCTTGCGCTACGTGTTGTTGGGACACTTTGCAGGTACATTCTCACCTTTTCCTCGTTTTCCTTCATTTGAATGCTGACCCCTCTACTTTCTCTGAAGTTAGGATATGTAGCTAAGCCTGCACGGAGTTTCTATTGGATCACGCTTGCATAAATTCCACCCCCCGCTTCAATCCCTTTTACGCCGGCCACACATGCGAAATATAGCTAGCATAAGAGTATAAGAGAATGTATAAGAGCAATATAGTTTCAGCGCAATTTGTACTGAGATTGATAATTTAACATCAGTTGTAATAAAATCATTCACCTAATACCGAATAACGAAAGCTAGAGACTTGAAGTGTAGGTATACGTTTAAAGTACTTTGTTGTAGCCAGAACCCCGGGACATTCAGTCGTGTCAGGAGACAACAGGGAGACAACAAATTCTGAAGCTACTTGCGTCGACAAGTGTAAAATCGAAAACTCCTAAAGAAGGTACGGAAGCCCTTACAAAACAATATGCTCCTCATGTTATCATGATATTCAAGGGCCAGGAAAAAGTGATCTGCCTTGCTTTTAGCTAAAACAAATTCCACAGTAAACTAGCTTTAGAGTGTATGTATGTACGAATCCGAAAGCCGATTTCTGTAAAAAAAAGCTTTCTTCTATATTAAAATATATTTAAATATCTCAAGTCCATGTTCCCAACATTCCGTTGTTCCAGATTTTCTCATTACTGTATTTCAAAGTACAAGTTACGAATTTGTGTTGGTACAACATGTTTCAAATCCTATGGTGAGCGGCCATAGGAGTTACTTGAGGGTTTCCCCCCTAGTATTTAACAGAAGAGTGCAGAAAATAAAATGAACATACCTGCACGGCAGACGGTAGGAAGTCAGCATCCAACTCCATTGGTAATACCTTTTCGAAATTTGCTAAGCCCGTAAGTTTGCAAATAGGTAGAAAAATTGCGATTACATTCACTGAGAAGGAAAAATTTCGTCTGACCCTGCATGCAACCTTCGATCAGGCGATCCTCTTTCTCCATCATCTCCGGGAAGTGAGGGGAAAACAATGTTACCGGAAATGACGGGAAATTCCCGGAAATTGTTTATGTTGCGCGATTAACACCGCTGACCAGGACAGGTTGCATGTTCACGGGAATGTCAAAGAGTGACCCCTAGTTCAGCTTTCTGAGCTTCTCGACTCGAGATTTCGGATTTTAATACGTAGATAATTCCAATGCTTGGCTTAATGACTAAAACCTAATGAGGTTTAACTCTCTCTGGAGCGATTGATGACATCTAATGAAGAAATACGGCGTAAATGCAAAGTGGAAGAGTGCGTGTTTACAAGATGTGGCTTGGCTTGCCAAGGACTTGTGTATGACTTCTTTATCGGCTTCTGTATCACTTTATAACTTGTTGTAAGTGACTGAGGAGACTTACAATGGTTTACAATGGGAAACAGCACAACTGGACACATGAGAATGGTTCGAGAAACCGAGTGTTCGTTGAATGTAAATGCTACGCTTCAAGCGGTGAAGTAGAGAAAACCGTAAAGTAAGCCTTATTTTGATCGATATTGTTTAGAAAGCTGAAAGCCAGTAATAATTTTTTGATCATAAAATGACTCAGTACATAATATTCTTTGATAATGAAGGTAGTTTCAGTGTTTTAGAAATTTTGTTGGCTAGTAGATAGATTGTCAACTGCGATGAAATATACAAAAACTGAAATTTGGCGTTTGTTCGTTAATTGCCTTTGCAAACAGAAGAGTCCGCCCCGCAGAGATTTTTACAGACTTAGTAACTAGGATATGTGTGTAAACTGCCTGCTTAGTTTTAGCTCTGGAACTGCCGTACTTTTGGAGAAATTCAGGGAAAGGATAACCATATTTTAGCCATCAACTCAAATGGCCGAAACTCTATGTAGTTGATTAACCGTTTATGACACGCAAATTTGATATAATAAAGAGCAATATACACAAATGTAAACTAGAATGATGGTATTATATCTGCTTAAAGTCTTGGGTTCTAGCGTTTTAATGGACTTGAGAAACAGAGCTACACATTTTGCACTTTTTACAACAGTTTCTTAGTTAAATATTAGATATTTTGCCACCAACAAACAGTTGGTGTTACCATGACAACAATAAAGTAGCAACCCAAACAAAGTGCATTTTTAGACATCCCCCCACAATATCTAATTGCATGCAAAATTTGAGGGGAGGTCAAAATTTTTCATTTCCCACTTTGCTTGATTCTTACAGAGAATTGCTCTTAATGGACAATTCTATTTATTAAAATACAAAGGGGGAGAATCCCACTACTTAAAGAAGGCCTGGATGGCCTTACATGACAACTGAAAAATGGCCAAAATTTTAACTGACAACTGACAAATAGCCTAAAATTTAGCTGACAACTGACATTTGCCTTGGGTTTTGCAAACTTCTATATAGCCTGCGATCAAGCTCTCCGGGGCGCTCTGGCGGCCCGGCGGGAAAAGGAAGGCTTGCAACTTCGAAAAAGTCGATGAGAAATGCTGATTGGCAGAGATGACATAAGTAATGACGTCAAATACATTCGCGCCGATTGGCGGAAATCCCACAGCTCAGCCGACGGGGAGCCACAGGGGAATCGCAGGTGGAATTCAAATTCCAGAGACATAGTTACAAGTTCTTCTTCCTTTTCCCGCCCCTCCGCCAGAACGCCCCGGAGAGCTTGCTCGCAGGCTAAAACTTCGAGGGAATTAAGAGTTTTTCTGTCCGTCAATCATCTCTGGAAACAGATGCTTACTTGAACGAGTTCCAAAGGTCATGTTTTGGAATTTGTGATTGGTGGATTTTGATCATCCTGTTTCGGGCAATACTCGGCTGGTTTAATTCGAAGATTTTTCTGATCTTTCTTACGAATTTCTACCCTACTAGCAAGATTATAAAGCAATGTCTGGCTCCTACCCACGACAAAAATTCCACTCTCCATCGCGATTTCCTTCGCTGTTCTTGGGCAGTCTAGAGTCATTCTTAGTTATGCTTTTGCTTGCGAACCTGGGCGATTGACGGAGCAGAAATTCCAAAATCCCTTCGAAGTTTGCAAAAAACAAAAACGTTTGCAAAAAATTACTTCATGTAATGGGTCTCAACACCAAACCTCTAGCAAGAGTCATCATTCCCATCACATCATAACTCATACTTTTAATTTTTGAAGTACTTATAACACCTTGCCCCGCCAATCCATGGAAACGAGTCGAGTGGGCATATTCCCACTCGCCACAAAAATGATCATGTACCCCTACTCTCTAGGGTTAAAAAGAGTGGTAATCACTGGAAATAAGAAATTTTTTTGATAAAAAAAGTGAGCAAACAGAGATTGCAACGCATTAACGGACTCGGGTGATGGTTGTTAAGCTTTAATTTTATTGCTGGTTTTCAGTGTCACGCCATTCAAAATAGATCAAAACAAAAATTAAAACCGTTTAATAGATAAAGTCCAGAATCTGGGAAGTGAAAGAAGATACATATACAAAGACCCTCGCCAAGATTCAGGTCAGCGGAATATTTCGTATACCCAAACTTATAGAGTTTGTATGGAGACACCATGCTGGTGCCCACCTGGATGAGCTCCAACATGGCGGACGGAAACCAACAGAAACATCTGTTACCGAGTTTTGCTACAAAAGCGTGAATTTATTCTTCGAGAAACTCATAAACATAAAAGTAATACTTTTTCTAATACATGAACTGTTTAGATAGCAAAATTTCCTGAAATAAGTCATTTTCTTAACCTACATGACAGCTTTCTTGGCCGTCATGCAAATGACGCGTCACGCAAAAGCTTAGAAATTCAAGCGTGCCCTATCACAAAATCAAGAACCCTTTTGAAGCGAAAATTTGTATGAAAATTAGTTTTCAGCTGCTCTAATGCATGGTGAAAGTAAAATCTCGGTAGGATCGATAGTTTTTTTATTTTGAATTTTACTGACGTCATGTGAAAACCAACAATTCATTTATTTTTAAAATTGCAAAAGATAACCGGCACTTAATTGAAAAGTGTCTCGTGGAAAAACTGCCATTTTAGCTGAATGCAATATCATGCTCTAAAAGGAAAGGAATACGCATTGCCGCGTCACGGTTTCTACATAACTTATTGAACATTAAACTAAACGTATAAGGGAATTGAGTTACACCTAGCATGTTTCCGTCCTTGCTTGTGTTAAGAGTCTCTTGGCCGAACCGTAAGAACTTATGAATTGTAGCTATCAAACCCGAACACTTTTTTGGCACGTGTAAAATTGACATACGAATTTAATGCAAACTCATTTCCTTTTTGTCTTTATTTTTGAGTCCAATAAATCTTCTATACCGTCGTCATTCGATCCGCTACAATTATTATTGAATGGCGGCCCAATTTTACGTCATCGCAACCAGAATCAGAAGACTTCGATTTAGAGTTTTCACTCTGATGCCTAAGTTTGCCATAGCCGTACCGCTTTTTCTGAGAGCGCATATTAGGTACATCAGGTGAAGGATGAATCCCAGAAATATTGTTTCCATTTTGTTGGGGGTTTTCCTTGGTGGAAGTGACTGCAGTTGAAGGTCTCCTAATTGAAGATCTCCTGAATGAACTTCTGAGGTAAATACTTTGAAAAGATTCAATATGCAAAGCGTGTAGAAAAGCACGGCGGAAAGTCTTGTTGAAAACAACGTAAAGAATTGGATTAATTGCACTGTTCGCATGACCAAGCCAGAAAAATAACATAACCACTAATGGGGACATGCATTTATAAGTCTCATAATCGAAGTATATGTAATAGTGTAAAACATGCATAGGGAACCAGCAGACCGCAAAGGCTACAGTAACCGTGATGAGCATCTTTATAACGCGTTTTTTGGACTTGTTGATGTTGGCATCACCCCCGCTTCCACTGCTTTCCGCGAGGCTCTCTTTCCTTAGCTTGTGTGCAATAAAGGAGTATAAAATGCCCATTAGAAGCAGAGGTGTAGCGTATAAGACAACAAAAATCGCGACGGCAAAATATTTATTGAAGTCGATGGGCATGCGTCGCCAATCGGGATAGCAATAGAACTTATCATCGGCTTGACTAACGGTGTACACTTCAAGATGTAGACCCATAAAGGCGACTGAAAAAACCCATATTACAACCAAGGCAACCTTGGAGGTTCTTAAGTTGAGGCAACGCTTCCATACAAAGACGATCGATACAAATCTGTCAACAGTGATGACGATAAGGGTGATGACTGATCCTGCTATCGATGCAGTCAAAGAGAAGTGAACCGTCTTGCAGAGGATCAAGCCAAAGATTCCACCAAACCACTGCAGGCCCACAAAGAGATAAGAAACTGAGTAAGGCATGATAAGAACTGTCACCAGTAGATCAGCGATTGCCATATTGACGATCAAAAGGTTCAATACACTTCTCATGCTTTGTCTCTTGAAAACCACATACAAAACGAGGGAGTTGCCTAGAAGAGCGATGGGGAAGATGATGGCATATAATACTGTTAAGGTCACTTGCAAGGATACTGTGACTTGAGTCTGCGTACACCCGGGCATATTTCTGTTCGCTGAAATGTTCCCTAAAAGGCAAAAAAAAAAAAAAATGAAGAAGAAAAGAAGTAAAAACTTAAAATATACATTTGGTTTACTTCTTTTCCTATTCGATTTTAAAATACATACATATATGCGATGGTGTGTCAAGGACTTTCGCACTGTTAAACCTATGCCACCGTCTTCTTCCTTCGCCGCATCCCGAATTTGAACATTGATTCATATGACTTTAAATATTCTACGAGAAAGCGGTTAAATGTAACTACAACAGCAATAGCCTCCAGCTAGCTGCACCCACTATTTCTCTTTCGAACTGGCCACAATTGGCTGACCTTCTTCTTGGAAACACATGTTATTAGTGAAATACCGCGTTGTAACATCTAAAACCTTTAGCCCACAATAGTTTTGCATCAGGCGACTTTTCACTTAGCAAAGACTTTAAAGAGTTCTTATTTACCCTAAAGACGACTGCAATGCTACATATTCCGCCGCTCAGTAGTCAGTGCCAGTTAGGGAAGCTTCAGCTGCGGAAAAGAGACATTTTTCGCCTCGTATTATTGATATTGAGTAAATTGTTTGCTTGGCCATTTCTCAGTTACAGCTCTGTATCGGTCTTACCAAGTATCGGGCCCTTTGACATCAAATGAATTTATGGATAGTAACATATAACAACGAACAGCAATTGAGGTGAAGTCCGGATGAAAGTCAATTGACACTTACACTCTAACATGGCCTTTCCAGCAAAAAATTACCTATAACTTTGTAAGCGTTTACCTCTTTGAAGTATGCACCTTTATGCACGTACAAACAAAATTGTACGCATTTTAAAGCGAACTGATTATGTGTTGTAGACATGACAACACTATGTACATCTGCATGCCCTATATCTTGTACTGACTGTACTTGAAAAATTTGAGAAACTATTTTATACAATGCATTCCTTCCTCAGCTAGCTGCAAAACTTGACGAGAAAATAGAAAATGTGGCAAACTACGAAAAAAATGGCAAAATAACTTATATACACAAACACTGACGTTGAGATATCAAAGTATTGGTATTAAGTATGAGGTATTAGAGAGTTTCTTTTGATTGGTGGCAAAAGACTTCATGGTGTTTAAACAACGTGATTTATTGTGAAGTGATTTACTATAGCTGACTTTTGTAAGCTCGAATTGAAGCGATGTTCACCACTACAGAGGAGAATGAAACTGCTTTATCACTGTTTTCTACATATTTAGATTTTATTGTTGCCTTGCGACTTCTTCAAATATTTGGTGGTTACGGTAGTGATGGAGGTAATAGTGTTAATAATAAAATGATATTATTTTATTTTCATGGATCAGTGAAACACTTCAATATCGTGAATGCTTACAGTGTAGTAGACCTAATAATGTTAAAAGCAGAACCAGATTGTTAAAGTAGTCTAAGAAATTACGTGATGACATGGTCAATAACATTTTTCAGAGCAGTCATCTCTATCAAAGGAAATAGGAGACGTCTGCATGCAAGCTACCTGGCTACTTCGATGTATGTTATCTATCCGGTCAGTATAAAACATGGACTGCGGACTGCGGACTGGGTATAAAATACGGACTAGGTATAAAACGCGGACTGGAAAATATGGACTGGGTATAAAATGCGGACTAGGTATAAAACGCGGACTGCGGACTGGGTATAAAATACGGACTGAGGACTACGTTGGTAAAAACGGTGCTAATTGTTCTAGGTAAGGAAAAATAAGGCCAAAAGATCGCTAAATAGGAAGACACGTGGGTTTAAGTTATAAATACTCCTAGAAATTCTTGGTGGAGGTGTGCTGTCCGGTTCTCTGAATCGTGAGCCTGACGTCAAAATCGCTATTTTCTACACCCATTTTTAACAATCATGAAACTACGGGAGCGTACATCAGTATAAACGTATTTACAGTTTCAATTCCAAATGACTAAGAACGAAATAAAAATATATGCGAATTCGAAATGCATTTGAATATATATACATATATTGCGCTCTAATCTGGTAATGATGACAATTTCTGCCTAACCAGGCCTAGCCTGTTCATGTTCCAGGATGCGAGATAGTTGGGTCAGCCTAATTGAGAAAGCGCGAACACGGAAATAAAACGGAAGGAAACTAGGGAGTCTTTCCCACCATCTGAGAGCCTAGAACAGGCTAAATAAGGCCAGCCGGCTAAAATGTATATGGATTTTAGAGATCTGGTCAGCAAACGGGTCTGGAAAATGACATTTTTTGGTCTGAAATAGGGTCAGGATTTGGAGAACCGGGCGGCACATCCCACCAAGAATTCCCAAGAGTGCCCCCCTTCAGGGGCCAGGAGCAGGGCGTAAATCATGTTGGATGATTCATTTCGGTTATTATTCACGTATAAGTTAGTAATCCCTCCCACCTAAATACTGCTTTTTACATCGCGGAATGCCCCTATATTGACCTTCCCGTCTGAGTTCTTCATTTCCTCATATTCCCAAGGCTTAATTTGAAACGGAATAGTGGCATCCATAAGAATTTTGTTATTAAACACCAATACTATTTTTTTTTATTCGGTGCTTCTTATTCGTGTTTAAAACTATAAATTGGATTTTCTTCTAACTCCTTCTTTTTTTTAAAATTCAGAATTTAATTTCAGTTGCCTTGTGTAGCGGAATAACCTTTCTTGTCCGTGCAGTATGCTTTTCTTATGACGCTGGCGTGACTCCGTGACCAGCTAAAGGAATATTTGTATGGGAGGCAAGGAGCTGGGACTACTGTTTTATGCTGCTTCTTCTCATTAGCATTCATGTTCAGCTTGGTCCGCTTTCCGTTTCTCTCAGTTTTACCTTTCTAAAGCTGTTTTTATATACATAGTCCGTAGTCCGCGTTTTATACCTAGTCCGTGTTTTATACTCAGTCCGGAGTCCACATTATATACCTAGTCCGTGTTTTATACCCAGTCCGCAGTCCGTGGTCCGCAGTCCGCAGTTCATGTTTTATACTGACCGGTTATCTATCATGGTCATTCTTCACTTTAACTACAACCGCAGTTCAAAAATGAATTATTTCATATACTTCACATCTTATCATGGAAAAGTAGTTCATTGCTTTGTGGGCTAGACTCAGTATAGATTCGCTTAAGTTCCAAATATGGCTGTACATACATGTGCTTTGAGAGTTTTTGTCGCGATTAGCTTCTTTCAATTGCTGTTGGAGCATATTTTGTTTCCTAAGGATAATTGTTTAGTAAAACGCAAAAAGGTGAAAAACGTCATGAAGTTATTACCTCCGTATTATTTGAAGCACCTCATCGGAGCATAATTAGTTCAAGCAAAATAGCGACGTTATTTAAGTTTATTTCGACGGTTCTCTTTCATCGATCATCGGCCATATTGGATTTTTATGGAGGTTACCGCTGACTACTCGTTCTCAGACTTCCGTTCCCCGTTCCCCGTTCCCAGCTCCCCGCTCCCCGTTTTAGTAACATCCGTTTTTTTTAGGTATTTTTTACCATGCAACTATGTTACGCTATTTACTGTCTTTTAAAAAGCTAAAACTTATCTTCGCACCAATTGCATTCCAAAAATATTGGTCCAGTTTTGTTATTTAAGACTATATTAAGGCATTGAATCAGTTTCCTGTCATCCATTGCTACGGATGGCAAGGATGGAGATGGATTGTAACTTGTAAAAAATTGGGTAAACTTTTCCAAGTTTTAATGCCAAGCCTGAATAATCACCAAAAAAAATTGTTATGGTTAGTGTTCCTTGACGATTTTTTTTTTTTTTTTGAGATCTTCCTCATAACTCTAAAGGAGCATTTTATGTATGGTTAGGGCCACTAAGTAGTGAAGCACAGATTTGACCTACACTCATCCTCGGAGACCCAGGGGCAGATGGTGGGGACGAGGAAAAGTCTAAACGGGCGGAAAAATATATGGCACGAAGAAAAGTAAAGAACGGTGAGAAGAGCCCCTGGGGACAATGTCTTACTAGACCAGTTCCAAACGGTCGCCGCCGTTCTGGCTTCTGATTGGTGCCAGAAAAGCACAAGTTTTCTGGCACCAATCAGAAGCCAGAACGGCGGCGACCGTTTGGAACTGGTCTGGTAAGACATTGTCCCCAGGGGCTCTTCTCGCCGTTCTTTACTTTTCTTCGTGCCATATATTTTTCCGCCCGTTTAGACTTTTCCTCGTCCTCACTATCTGCCCCTGGGTCTCCGAGGATGACCTACACTGTGCAACAGCAATATCTTACTGACAAAGCCCCTTTAACTGAAGTCATGGCCAGTTTCATTTCTGGGAACCTGAATTCTCTTAATTCAGCACTATTTTCAACCACGCATGAAGGCTTCAAAACCATCTAGTCACGCAAAATCCATTCAGTGGCCAAACCAAGGGCTCACTCGAACTTCAAGCTGTCGTTGGCTATATAACAGTAAAATCGCGAAATGTTTTTTTTTTTTCTCCCCTAAATCGACAATCAATCAATCAGTTATCAGTCGTCAATTGTACATAAAATAATTGACATAATTATTCTTGGTATAAAAATGGGTAGCCGGGCAAGTTCTAAAACCTCCCGAAGGAGGGGGGTGGGTGCAACCCCCTCTACCCTCCTCCTGGATCCGCCCCTTTGGGGACTGAAGCGTCGACGGATGGAATAGAATCATGAAGCTCCACTGTGAACTAAATAATTTGCTGCTTCTTTAGTTCCTTTTTGTTAGGCATAATGATTACATTTACTTTGTACTCAATTGTAACTCACCAACCCATAAATTTGCCGTGTAAATCCAGTATGACCCACCATGGTTGAATTTATTGTACTTAATAGTCATTTATAGGCATGACCATGCTCTTTGTTTTATTAGCCCAAAGAGGAACTGTGATATCGAGGCCAGGACATTGGGTTACTGTTTGTTTACTACTTTAGAACGTCTGGAGTATATTATACAGAATTTCAAGTGAAAAATAATTGCAAGCACGATTTTACGACACGATTTTAGCAAAACTAGTTTAATAGGGCTGATACGTCATCCACACAAAACTACTCAAGAGAAACGGTGTCATAGCAACTGGAACAAATAGTGATCATTGTATTCAAAAAATTTGTAATAACCTCTTCATTTAAATAAAAAAAAGCTAGAAAGGTGGTAAATGTGGCCTTTGTGGTTTGGTTAAAGTCCTAGTAGATTTTGCCTGTTTCATAAGGACACCTTTTGAAATTGCCGGTTTTCATTTTCACTGAAGAGTCGAGCTTTTAATCCGGATGTTATCAAATGAAGTACGTGCTTAGAAATTTAACTAAGATTAAGATGACAGCTCAATTGCCAGCGATGGATTTTTCTTATAACAATATAACCATGACTCCCTTTGTGCAAATATAAATATTTCTGCTAAAAGCTGTAATTTTAGACAAAATATTACGTCTCTAGACTAAACATCACACGCGAAACAAACTATACAACATGCACAAAAAACTACAGGTACTACAACACGCTACTTTTATCTTTGGATTGTCAAATATTTGCTCCAAAGAGTGTACAAAATAAAAATTTAAACAACCTCATACATTGAGGATAAACGACATTTATCCTCATCGCCATTAGGATCTATGCCACAAAGAGTGAAAATAACTTCAAACTCTAATTGTCTATTTAATGGCCTAAGTAAAAATAAGTCAGACTTTTCAAATGGGTTTTATAGGTGTACTAGACGAAACGTACCTTTCAGTAATGAAGCTGACTCCGAGGCTATAGCTAGACTCCGAATTTGACTTTGTCATCGGAAGGCTGCTTGTAATAATGTTAATGGACCTAATAGCTTATGTGCGACACAATAAAGAATTTAGTGATTAATGACTGCCACCTACCCCTTTGAGGTCTAAGAAAAGGCCACAAAGGGATGCTATTAACGATTGCGGTCGGCTGTGCACGAAGAGGCTTGTAAAGATAATACTCATTTAGTTTAATCTGATATTCACTGCTATATTACTTCCTTAAGGATGACATTGAGTGAACACGACTCTCTTATTGAGATGCATGAAGGTCTCGCTTTTGACGATTCAGCGGTCTAATCGAATATAAACTAACTGGAAAAGGCCACGTCGGTCCATAAGTAATTTCGAGACTGGTATCGTTTTATATGGCTAAAAAAGATCTGACAACTTAATTTGCGTTGATGGTGTGGGAGCTAGAGTAATTGAACTCGGCTCTTAATGTCCGTTCAGGTTTCAAAGAGGCCAACAAGTGGAACTTTGTACCCCCTTGCGGTTAATGCACTCCAATCAATTTGTTGAATATGATCACTGGATTCTATTATGGTTTGGGCAGCTGTATTAAATTGTAAGCAGATTCATAATATGGCACTGCCTGTATAATATATATTTGTACAATAATTATGCTTTTTAAGGAAATGACCTCCCCAGATCATAACAATTCGGTCAAGTGATATTCAGTAAGTTTCCTTTGAAAAACATACAAAGAAAGCTGCGTTGAAAGGACTTGTAGCAAATTAGCTCACGCGATTTTCTCATTCGAGGTTATTGCACGTGCATGTGCTACACAATGACAAGAGTTCTTATAACAAAAGAAGGTATTAGCTTTACATTGCTGGTTACGCTTACCGTGTTTTGTGACTAGTATTGATTCGATATTGATGTCTCAACACCCAAGAAAAAACTGAACTCTAATTGTCGTCATTAATTTGCACAGTGACTGAATAGTACATCTTAATTTAAGACACAACTTTTAACGCTCCACACAAAAACGCTACTATCCTGACTCCAATCTCTCTGTCCCTTGACGGTGGAATAACGATAATGACAATGATAATAATGGTAGTAATATATAATAAATAAATAAATAAATATGTATGTATGAAGGACAACCCAGTGTTCTAGTGCTGATTTTCTAAAGTATCGGATCCCATCTGCTAGCAATGGGGAAACTAAAACCAAATTATGTGCATTCCCCCACCCTATGATTAACTTTAACAATGCCCTTTATAAGTATAAATTTAGTGTCTGTCAGCGCACTTCAGAGATGATGGTTTTGGTTTCTAGGGGCGGAAATTGGCCAAGCTACATTGGAGCCCGTGCTTTAAAACATAAAAGAATGAATTTCGTATGCTTTTCAGTCACTTTTTCTGCTCCGATATTTTAATCTTATAAGTTAATCTCAACCCAATGACTGCGATCCCTTGAACATTCACCGATATATTTCATTTGGAGCGTTTCTAATAGTCTGAAATGTTAAGAAGCGTCTCCTCCCCCTAACCAACGGGATAACCTATTAAGTTTCTAAGTCGTTCAGTAGTCGCGGCGGAATGCTGTGATCGTTACGTTATAAATTACACACATTTATTCTGTTACCCGTGCAGTTGCCCCTACATCCAATCAATGATGTACCACTTGGTTACAGAAAGGACTCGGACGAGATTGAAATACAACCTTGTTAATACGAAAACCAAGGTTACACTGCCAGATAACAAAGTTGTCCATATTTTTCTTAATAAGAAAACATATGTGAAGTTCTAAATCTTGAGATCTATGGGGAGTTAAAAAAGAAGTGGCCTTTTCAAGAAGGATTCGACTCAGTCTAGATTCGGTATCGCATGAACTGCTGACAGAATTAATCGAGGAACCTTAAATTACAAAATAGACTAACAAATGTCCTACCTGAAGCAGATAATGAAGAATTCATTCTGTTAACGATGTTTTATTTTTTCTTTCCTGTTTCACAGGTTGTTTTGATTGACGTTGGTCTCCCGTTCACCCTTACAAACCTGAAAGTATAAGTAATACAGGAACTTGTTTTACAGAGCAACAAAACACAGCCGAGCAAATTCCTAAACTGAGTGGTACTAAACCTTTCATGAAACCTTAAATATGATTAGTACCTCACTGGTTTCCCCAGTTATTTTCTGGCGAATGGATTGACTGCCCTGTATAGTTCCAAGACAGGGGAAGGGGCTGGATCTCCTTTCCCTGAGTACAATCTATATCAGAAGAGAGGCCCAAGATACATTGTAGGTAGTCAATTAGTAAACTCTGCTAGTTTTTATTGCAACTAATGGCTAGTTTTATTTTGAAGCGCTGTGAAAATCTTGTCACCAAGCAATTAAAGGATTAGTTTTGAGGTTTGCTTAATAATAGGATTAATTGACTGACAACAATACAAGTATCTTAAGCGCTCTATGACTTCACATTGAACAGCGCAACATTTGTTTAGTAGAAGGCATTTGTTATCCCAGATTTGTCCCTAATTAATCCTGTTACTGACTGAGTAAGACAGCTACGGACAGGCAGTCTTTTAAAAGCTATGTAAAGAGAGAGATTGAGGCAAAGCTGCGAAGCTAGCTGCTGACTGGCCTGCAACTGGGCGAAGTTGATGGCTTTCTACTCTCATCTCCGTCCTGTTAGTTAAGATAACTATAATAGTTTTTGGATAAATTGGTCGAGTTCATACCGGGAAAATATCATCGGTGAGATCCAATAAAGATAAGCCACGCTTGAAGTTCAATGTCAGGCAAAAGCCAAACCTGAAAACCTTCCCTTGATCATTTTCTTCCTAAAAACACCGTTTCAGTATTGCTACCAGGTTTTTAGTAACAGTTTAACAAATATCAGTGATAAGAATGATTCAGCCTTGTTAAATTCAACAAATAAATATTCATTACTTTAATTTGAACATAACACTTAAACGTAATAGAGTAAGAATCCAAACAGGACTTATTAGACAGAGTATAGTTTGTCAGTAATTAGCATATACAAATGTGGTCATGACAGCTGCTCTTGATCCTACAGTGGAACCTTTCCTTTGGGACACCTCTATTCAAGCGACATCTCCATTTACTGGCAGGGGACACAAAAATTTGGTCCCAGAAAACTGATGTGAACCTTTGTATTTGTTACCTCTATGGGACACTTCTTCTGGGTCCCGAGACCAAGGTGTGACTGTCTATTGTGACACCTTCGCACTCAAAATGTGACTGACCAAAAAAGGGTTGATAAGTTAAGTGTACACCGTGATCCCAATGATGATAGTTTCCACAGCAATCTCACTGAAAACGATGAACTGCACTTATGGGAATTCAACAAACAATTTTGCAGAGAAATGCTGTTTTTTTTTTTTTCCGGTCCAGGCTGAATTATATTTCTGTCGATTTTAGGCTGAAAATATTCTTGAATTATTCTTTAAATATAAAAATTACAGCTTATGGCATTTCCGCTTTAGGGTGCATTGGCGTCTCAATCACCAGTGTTGTTGCCGTTAAGTGAAAGGAAATCTTTCTACGGTTAAGTAAAAAAAATATATTCTGTGATTACAGATTTTCAAAAACAAAATTGCGGAGTCCTTTTCAGACTCCTCGACCTCAGGTCTATTTATTCTAGAAATATTCTTAAAATATCACAAATTTTAACCTCGATATATTCTTATAAAATATATTCATATAGAAAAAAAAAAAACAGTATAATCGTTATTTTTCATACATTATCTAGCTGCTCATGGCCAGAAATTCCGGACATTTGAGCCCGCATTCTATCTGCGGCCTTACCACTAAAATAAAGATGGCGGAAAACACGAGTCGCCTTCGACCAAGGAATGTTCTTGATTATTCAGAGCTAAACGCCCTTTCTTCTGTCGTTCTTTACAACACATCCAAAAGAAAGAAGACGTAGCTACAACATGGCTCTTGTAATAGGCGTTCTTGCTTTGCTCCATGCAAACATGCAAACAATCGTATCCGATGTGTACAGTGAAAATTATGTCTTCTGATGATACACATTGTTTACGAACATATTGCAAGCACTGATCATCGCTAACACTTACAGGGTTCTTAAATCTGTCAATTTGAATTAAATCTAAGTTACTCGACACTTTTCACAAACAAAAACCGATCCGGTCTAGTGGTTGCGTGAAAAATTTTAATATTCCCGCGAAAATGTGACGCGTCCATGGGGATGTTTACTGGCCAAAAGTACTCTCCATTGTCCTTGTATCCCACAATTCTCTACAGCACTAGGAAGCTTGTTTTTCACTGAAAATTTTGATACCAGACATGGCGGAGTTTGCTGCAAAATGCGAGTTTTTTGCCGAAAAATAAGGCATGTGGTTCTCGGATCAGCACAAACAAGACGCTTGCGTGACATATGATACCTTCTCTTTTGGTAGAACTGATTTGTCCTACTCTGAACTGTTTTTGAAGGCAATTAGCAGGGCGATGAAATCAGCCTCGAAGGTGAAAATTGGTCAAATAGTACATCATACGGTGCTTTTCCTCAAGCGATCGCGGCACTTGGGATATCTCGATTATGTTGTCTGCTATAGCGGATCAAAATCTGTTTGGGATGCAAATATTGGGTTTCAAGCCTATGCAATATAGAGCGTTGTATGAGCCAAACTTCGAAAATAAACATCGATGAAAAGCAGGGCCAGTAACATTTGCTGATGAAAAGCAACTAATCAGAATAGCCGAGGAAACTTTTAAGAACACGACCGAATCGCGGCACTTGTTCCCGGTAAGCCAGAACTTGCTCTATTTTATTTTGTTTTATTTCTGCCATACATTTCCTTTGAGTGTTTGGCGGCCATATTGCCAAGTAACCCCGCGCGTGCGCCGTTGCGTTGTCCGGAATTTCTGGCCATGTGAAATCGTTCACTCTAACCCATAGGACAGCAGCCTGTTGACCTTCACAATGTGAGACATAAATATTACTAGGCGATAGTACTTTGGGATTTAAAACTTTTCCTATACATGGCCTGGCAAACAACAGCTTTTAGGCTGTATTAACGGTGATCACTACGTCCTGGTGCAGTGTAGTCTAGAGAGAAGTTTCGAAGCACAATACTCGCTAGACCTTCTGGGATTCCTGCCAGAGTTGGCACTTCTTCCAGGGCTCGATTTTATATCCCTTCATGCTGAATGATGGTGATGTAATGAATACCTTAAAGCTATGATAATAATCAGTTCCGATTGAGAAAACTAGATTAAGGAGAGTTAAAATAAAGGGGATAGTTTTAAGTGTTAAATGTCTCCATTATTTTAAAATAAAATTTTCAGGATAGAAAGTTCAAACGGTAGTTCTTCGTTAGAGCGAATCAGGTATAATGGAAAATTGATGTTCGCAAAATGGGAGCTATCGATCGCAAAAACGTTGATTGTTACCTTAAAAAGATAAGTATATTATTGCCCTCGAGGCGTCACCTTTTAAATGGTAGAAAACTTGAAACTTCCGCTTTGTAAAGAAAAGCGCAATTGTTGTTTGAACAAACAGTCAGCTTCGGCCTCCATTAAGAAAACATGATTTACGTGCCTTTCGACAACAAACCGATGTACTACATGTACTCTAAGAGGGAGGGTGTTAATGATACGATTGCTTTTGTCTCTGAAGTGGTGTACGCCTTTATTACGACTAATAGTCAATTCTCCTCAATGATAACAACCTGATCTGTGCGTTCCATCATCTCTGGCTCATTTGAAAGCTTCTACACTGACCCTGGTTGTTTCTCAGTAATGTCTTATCATATCAACGAGGAAACGTAGAGGCTACCTTTTTCTGAAGGGTGAACACAAGAGTTCATTACCGATACAGGACTTGTTGCCGTCAGGTCAGTGTAGTTCTATCTCTGGTCATTCAAAAATAACTGAAAACGAAGTAACACATTATTTACTCCTTCTAAGTATGTTTTACCAACCTGTTCACATTCACAGCAAGTTTTTTTTCCTTCGTCCTGTTTTTTGTCGGACTATTTTTCCAAGACACAGAACATTTTCATAATATGAAATCTCAAAAGTGAAATCTCCATTTCACCACAAAACTGATAGCGCACACGCTATCTCAATAGGGTTAAAAGCAAGTACACGTATATAGGATTGCGGTTATACTTATCTTACATCATACATTTCTATCAATCAACAGATAATATTGATGGATCGCAAATGCTACGTATGTGTAACCGAGAAGCCGGAAAATACATCAGTCAGTGGGTTACAGCACCGTAATTATCGGGTGTAAGTGTTCTCGCAATCGAGAAATCTTTCTTATTGCGTACTAATAAGCGTGTGATGCACAGATAATGATGAAGATAATCTGAAAGCATTAAATAGCTTTTCTAACTGAAACTACATGTAAGACTAATTTCTTCTTTGCAATAATGGTTAAAAAAACTTCTTTTATAGACTTATAAAGAGGATCTTACATATTAGTAACACAAGGCATGTGCTCTATAAGACGTGCGTGAGAGGAACGGTTGAAGTGTACATGGTTCGAAGTACTTGTCCTGTTTAAACGTGTAGACGGCAGATACCTAGCACTAGGAGACCATAACCCTGCCAGGAAGTAACAACATCACACAGGGAGAGAACATCATCATCTATATGATTAGAAAATTAACAGCAGAGTCACAGCTTTTGTAAGGGAATTAAAAATTTCGATGTTCATTTTCGCTCATAAAACGAACGTCATTTCCACATTTCAAAAATTACGAGATGTAAACGTCGTTCTACCGTTGACGCCTTTTTTTTTTTTAATCTCAAGCTGCTTTGTTGGCAGGAAAAAGGAAGAACAGAACACGAACAAAAGTAAATGGCAACAAACTGCCGTTATTCCTACAAAGGAACCTAATCTTTCAAATGTCACTGGATAAATCAAACCAATGATAAATTTTAAAGCATTTTTATCGTGCCTGAAATATGTCTGCAAAATCTCAAACGAAATTTGTTTGTTGTGAGGCAAAATGAATCCTAAAATGAGCTGCATAAAAGATACTGAAAGATTTGGACACCGGTTTACTAAACGAAAAGCAATTGTCTCTTTACTCATCTCCATGCTCGGTAAGGGTAGAAATTGTGCATGCTACATACAATTTTACTCTGGTCAGTAGTTGGTGTTTTAGATACCGGATGGTTTTGCCTGCGGCGGTCACGTATAGGAGCAATCGGGGTTATTGTTTGGAAGGTTACAAATTTTTAGTATGAAAAATATTTTGCCTTTCTGAATATTATAATTTTTGGCTGTTCAAAATTTGTACTTAAGCAAAAATAGAGAAAAAGGCAGGTTAAGTTAATCTGTCGCAGATTAAAAGCCCCATAGCCTTGAATAGCTAGAAACTTCTACTGATCGAGCAAAATCATAGCGCAAAGAGCTCTTGGCTAGGGTGGGGAAACTGGGGGGGGGGGGGGTTACTTAGTAAAGTTTTAAAGGAAGGCTCTAAATCCGAGGTCCACACCCTGCTTTCATAAAATTATTATACAACTCGTAAAGTCCCTTCCCCTTCATATTTATAAGCGGTAAGCCTGAAAAAGGTATCGGTGATGCTGCTACCCCCTCCCAGTCAGCCAGTATTAACCGCTTTCCAAAGAGTCCGAGTTCAAGTTTTGAAAAACAATGTGAGACAATACAAAGTATAGTGTCCCGAATCTGTACAGAACCGCGTTGGGATGGATTGCATCGCGGCTGAGCACTCAACCTTGAATAGAAAAGATTCCAACATTTTTTTTTTGGGATTGTGATTCAAACGACTCAAACGGCAGTCATCTGACTTGCTTCGTCAATATTTTATGGCAAATCTCTCAACGGCGCTCTTTCAGCTCTAACAAGCCAAACTTTAACGAGAAGGTTGCGTGCTCGCATGCGGAAATAGGGGCCACTATAAATGGTCTTGTTTGCCGAGTCTAATATTGACCTTGAATTGCCGCCAGAAGCTAGAGAAAAAGGTTTTTATAAATGATTCAGGGCACCCAACGAGAGTATAGTTCAAAACCACTTAAACATAGCATTTTTAAACGTATATTTAAACGGTAGATATAGGCATATTTTTATCCTCTAAAAATTTTAGATCTCAAATCGTCTTCCGAACAGATCTTTTCCGAAAATTGACGTTGGGTGCCCCTGATGATTTGGAAAATCTCGCAACAGTGCTCTTAAAATATTGGTTTAAAGCATTAAACGAGAGGTTTCTAGCTTTCATGCGGAAATAAGGGCAACTTTAATGGTTTCGTTTGCCGTGCTTAATTTTGTCTCTGAATTGCCTCCAGAAGCCGACTAGAGAATAATAATAATGGTTTTTCGACTTGTGTTCCGGGTTTGATGGTAAGAACGACAAATGCATGATTTGAGGGGAAAAGGTGTTGTGTTTTGCGATCTGCTGCTTGAGGGTGCTTCGGGATTTTAAGCATTGATTTGGGTTCTTCCTCCCGTACAGCCACTTTGCTTCAGCGACACTCTACGCGATAGATATTATCGGCTTGGAGTGGTCTCATCGATATCTACTATAGCCATAGTGTTATAATCATTTAGCAATTAATTGTGAACGATTCTAGTCTGTTACTATGTTGCAGTTCTGCCATACCTCAGTGTTTTTCAGTCGTAGAGAAGACCATCTTTCAGCTTGCTAAGTTGCGGATAAATGAAGATGCACACTCCGGATTAAACTATCTAACATGTTCAACATGTTCACTTGATAAACGGCTTTCAAAGATCGATTCAGTTGACCTTCTGTACCGCAGCGTTTCCCATTGGCTCTGACCTGCCGATGTTAATTGCACAAAAACCGAACAGCGGAAGGTTGAGGCCAATTAAGTTTACGTGCTGTGAAAGTAAGTGATCGGCGCCTACAGTTTATCGTCTCGTTTGTTTTAATTCAATCCTTGAACTACCGCCAGAAAAAGCAAGATTTGATATATAACTTGTGTACTTAGTTTAAGTGAAGGCGAGGATGGCCTTGTGAATTGTTGTTTTCCAGTTACTTAAATTCGCTGCTGCGGCACCGAACCGAACGCAACGGATACTAGTACGGCTTAGAGCTTAGAGCTCAGGTCACAGATATCTATAAGAGCCATGCTATAATCCTTTAATTTAGCAATTAATTGCGCCGTATTTTGATAGGAATGAATGCTGCCTGTTACCGTTTTGTCCCACTCACTTCGGATGTAGATAATACCATCTTTCATCTTCAAGTGCGGATATCAATGAAACCTCGATAATGCATTCAACATGTTTTTTTGTCAATGATTACCGACTGTACATGCAGCCTGTATAACTGTCACAAATTCCAACCCGTCCTGTGTCCTAGCATTATTAGTCTACTGACTGCAACCTCGTTGGTTTTACACCCACAGCTTTCTTTACACAGGAACCTTTCAATCTTTCAATATTAAGAGGCGATTCCCTCACTTTGACTTTTTAAAAATCAAGTGCCCTCTAGCACCTGTATGTAGTTTGGTGTACGCTTTTGGTGAACTGAGAACTGTGCTAAAACGTTTGCAAAAAAGTTATTTGTTATGATCATGAATCTGGCCTTATTATGCGGTTCTACGTTCATAAAATCATTCTATAAACTATTTGTACTCTTTTTAGAAGTAGTTGCGATTTTTTGAAAACGCCTTTCAGTTAAGTTAGTTCCATGGGCATCTGGCCTAGGTGTTCCGTGAGTGACGGCAATGTATAGCCGTCCACTGAGCACCGTTTAGTAAATAGTTTTTATAAGCGATTGCAATAAAGAGTCAGCGGCTTCATTTGTATCGGCAGTGGAGCAGGCGCGGATCCAGGATTTTGAAATGGGGGGTGAATTTTTGTAATAATGTAATAGAACCAAAGCCTGGTTGAGGTGTTTGAGGTCTGTGCATCCGCATGATTGAAGAGGGGCTCAGAGAAAGGGGGGTGAAAATTCACCCATTTCACCTCCCCTGGATCCGCGCCTGTGGAGAAAAGCACAAGTGTCGCCAAGAATATAAGATGCAATCACAATACATTAATCGACTCCCTATAACTCGAACCTTCCGCTAACTCGAACCAAGATCGAATTCCCCTGGATTTCCTTCACACATTTACTGACTGTACAGTAATTTTACTTCCGGTAGCTCGAACCCTCGATAACTCGAACCTCGGAGTGGCAAGCTCAAAGTTTTTAGCCTTGAATTCTCTGATTCCATATTTGGGCAAAATAATTTTCCCTGCTTCTGATTAACAACCCCAGCATGGTTCTAAACAGATAAGAAGTTAAACGCTTCGGGGTTATATGCTTCTAGTACAGCAAATTCATGATCACAGGTCGTGCCGTTAAAATGGACGTGCTTGCGCTAATTCTTCGTCAATTATTGATAAACGGTTTTCCAAGTATATACAGAAAAGTTGGCAATCAATTTTGAAGGTGACAAAGTGTTGGGCATTTATAAGCATTAACAATAATGAGGTTGCCAATTAGCTAGATGTAAGGGAACAAAATGGCACATAAAAGAATTCCTCGGGAAAAAGCAAATTGATGAAGCGTCATTTATTTTATCGGTTCCTAAATTTAAAATGATAAGGCTACTTTTTATGCTTCCGTGTAGCTCTCGGGTAACTAATACAAACTAGTGCCGCAATTCAGAAAACGTCACTAATTTCAAGGTTATCACCATGGTCAACGATACATAAAAAGGAGGATTATTTATAGACTCAAAATGACCCAATGAAAAAATTAATTCAGTCAGTGACTTAGAGTGAAACCCAGTTAGGGTAATAAAAACAACAGTCTGATCGCGGCAAAGACTAATTATGGGAAATTTAAGCACAGTCATCTTTACCGAAAGTACATTACTCCATATTACTCTTGGCTTCAAATGGTCGATCGATGTTCACATGTAACCGTTTTTGCTATCACCGATGACAGCAATTTCACCTATCCCTAACACAACGTACGTACGGCTTTGTAGCATATATAATGAACGGCTGCATGCTTTGTCCCCTGTTCATTTCTCCAATTACCGAGACAATATTAGTTTCCTCACTCGAGTATCTTGCTTTTTTGTCATTTATTACGACTTTTACTAATTTAACCATTACAGAAACCCGTACCTCGAAGGCTGCTCAATCAGTTTAGGGGCTACAACCAAGGATAAACTGTTGAGACATCTATTCTCTGACTTTTGCGTCATACTATCGTCTCCTCTTAGCAGAAAAAGTAAGCTCCCTGTCCACCCCCTGTTCAAAGTTGTTTTGGTCTAGCCTTAACCAACGTGTATAATTGTCATGCTATCCTAATCAATATTGGATAATAGGGGGGGGGGGGGAGGGGGTGGGCAATCGAGCATTCATTTGGCGGTTTCAGTTTTTGCCAGGATGACAGGAAAAAATAGGTATCAGTTTCGTGTTGTACCTCAACAGGTTTTGAATATTTCAAAATTTTACTCGACTCACTCTTGGCCAACGTAAACACGCGGCTTGAGCAGTACCGTTATCGGCCAACTTGTAGACATTTCCCAGAGAGACACTAGCCACTTAACACTCAGCCTCGAAGAAGAACTGTATAAGCGCGCACATCGAGTCGGTGAAAAAAGAGAATGGTACAGCTGTCTCCCCTAGAAGCACAGTCACCTCAGCGAATGGAAACAAAAGAAAAAGATCATCAGAAGTTCAAGGAGAGTCAAGCCCACTGGCTTCAAAACGAGAGCCTGACAAAAGAAATCATGGACAAGAAAAAAAGCTGCTGGCTACGAATTAATTCCAATGTCAGCGATTAAGAATTCTATTCTTTTTTTTTTTTTCACCCATACAGTTCTCTTTTGAGCATGGTATTGTTCCCAATAAAATTGAAATAGCTCGGCAGTCGCATGATCCCCTTTTTACAATCTGAGGATCAACCGCTGTTCACAAACTATCGACATGTCTCGGCAGACCCTAGCTTTTGAAAATTCCCAGAAAATGATATCCACAATCGCTTAATAGACCAACTGAAAAATTTCCATATCCACTTGCAGTGATCGACTTGTATGATAAGATCTCTGCAGCCGCCTTTGATCGAGGTTTGTCGTCGGTGTACATGTTTCATTTGCCCCCTCAACGGAAGCCTTTGATCCCCCTTAAATCATATTATTCTTTTTGATAAACTCGAACATGACCTCATAAATGGTTTAACCTTGGACTGGATAAGAAGTTCCTTTTCGAACAGCATACTATATGTTGAATTATATGTTGAATTCAATGGCCATCATTTGTTAAAAACTGAAATCTCTTCTGAGGGCCCCTCAGGGGCCTATCCTCGGACGATTTCGCGGTGACGGCGACGTGACAGCCCAGGTGGACTGGGCCAGAGGTTGCCGTTCTCGCGCCAAAATTAATTTGCTTAAAGGCCCATGTTCACCCAAACGGCTTTGCGCGCTTGTGTTTTTGTTTTGAAACGATTCTTTTGTCAAATGCAGTGTTTTGATTGGCTTCCACTTTTGAGGAGCGTTGCCTGATCATACTAAAAACGACTGCGAGGGAGATTCGCTTTTTTGAAGCTTGACCGAAGCTTAACAGAGACAGTATCAAAGAGGCCCGTAAGACTTTAATTCTTTTCCAAATGGAGGAAGATATATCGCCGACTTCGGTAAATGTCACCGGAGAAAGCAGTTCAAAATTTAAACTGGTAGAGAATGCGTATGCATGCTTTGTCGAGTCCGATGAACGCAATGAAGGTCATAAAATTACGAAATGTCTAAGGACCAGGTGAGATTTTCCTGAAGCCCGTTTCGACTGTGAAATGTTTTGATTCCTCAATCTATTATTTTGTGTTAATTCTTAGGAGGCTTAGGTATGTGTTCTCGAAAGAATAAGCGAGTTGTGTTTGCAAAGCGTCGAATCAGCACTGCTTACAGTCTTGTCGCTGTATAATAATCGCTGTGTTACAGTTTCTTTAGGTTTGGCTAAGGACTGGTTTGCTAATAATAGTTCTCGCTACTTTAGGATATCACTCGCTTCATTGGTTAAATTAAATAAAGCATTGTTCGTGTTAGATTGACTCGCTTGTATTGCTTTCAACTGATTTCAACGGGACCTTTGTTTACAATTGAACATCAGCATTCGATGTAGAAGGAACTCGGCAAACACGCTGTCTGTAGAATTTGCAGCCAAGGGCTTCTTTCCCATCTCTCCATAGATTAAAAAAACGGATCCACGGAGACGAAAACTCCAGTCGATGCGATCTTTCAACTGTACGTTTCGATGGCGCCGCCATCGAAAGTACTGCAGTGAAACAAACACTAACAGAAACAAAGACCAAAATATCCAGAATGATGTAAAGAAAAATACCAAAAGCACCTGTTTAGACTTTCTTTTAAACCAGATTTTGCGAACTGTGGAAGATGAACAAGGATTGACTCTACACACTGAAGGAAGTGATTTTCAACTACGCGAAATGTTTTTTTCTTGAGTACAGGGCGCGCAATGCATCTAGGGTGAACATGGGCCTTTAAGATTCTCATGACGGCGTCTGTGACTTCGTCGAGTAAATCGGCTGTACTTTCTGAGATTCAATCGCTTTTGTTCTTAACATGGCCGCATTTGAAGATTTTCGACAACTTCTCATTCTTTACTACGATGCTAATTTTATCAACGGTGAAGATTTCGTGCTGCTTTACGAGTCCTTGTATTGATTTATCGAATATTTGCTGGATGAAATTGTTCTGTTTAAATACGCACGGTACGTATCCACATAAATTGTTGCTCTAAATTCACAGCACTTCATCAAAGAAATGTTTCAAGTGTGGTTATACAAGCCTTAAGAGTACAATAACGTATTGATAAGCTATATAGTGGATTTGCCGGCTAAGTGTAAAAAAATCAGAACAAAATATTTATCTGTACTGTACTTTTTAGCAGGCTCCAGAACTCCAAAATTCTTTATCGTTTAAGAAAATTCGGATTCAATATGCTACTAAGAAATATAAAAAATGTATTGGAGTCAGTAATATATTATATATATATTGTCTTACAACAAAGAATTCGTTGAATGTAACAGCTTCTAAAGTTATCTTTACTTAGATTGTTTTGTCTTCACTGAACTAACTTCGGAGTCTTCGGTCATTTTCCGATCATTTTCCTGAGTTTTGTCTGTGAAGAGAACACAGAAAGCCGCTAGAGTTGCTTGGCACATCCCCAGGTGGTTTGTGCTAATAAAGAAACTGAAAAAAAATACAGGAATGAAGAAAGAAATAGCGGTATAAATACTCACGTTTTCATTGCGACGGCAAAATCCCCAAACTGACGTCGCTGACGTGAGGGCGACGGCGGGAATGTTGGAAATCGCATCCGCAGTTAAACTCGCCCCAATCCTAATCGGTCGTCACGTCGCCGTCGCGTCGAAAACGTCCGGATCTTAAGCTCCCTACTGTCTGTTCTGTGACTGCACGTGGCACAACGTACGTTAAATTCTTGATCGAAGGAGTAACATTTTCGGTCTCGACAGTATTTTAAAGAAGCAAAAAATCAAACGCACAAGTATTTACTTTGGTCACGCCTCACTATATTTACCAGACTTCAATGTTTTCGTTTGGAGGCTGCCCTCAGGAACCCTAGCCAATTCTCAGGTGTGTTTTTATAGATAAATGTCGAAATGCGTGAACCTAATCTCGTACCCAGTGGGAGATCTGGTTGTGAGATTAGCGTGAACCAGCAAAGCAGTTGCTAACTCAAATTGGCGCCAAAAAAGGCGCGGCAATGACGCGCGTATGCCTTTCAGTTTGATTTATTTGCGCCAATTTCCATATTTTACATTCCGCAAGCCATGCCACATGCCATTCCGCAAGCCATGCCACATACCATTCCGCAAGCCATGCCACATACCATTCCGCAAACTCACCGCAAAAGAGAGAGTGTTTTCCAATTTCTTTACGTTTCCATAATTAGAGGACGCCATAAAGATGGTGTCGTCAGCAAACATGTTGATCCGTGTTTGGACTTGCAAGGGTAGATCAATGATGAACATTACAAATAGCAGTGGACCCAGAATGGAACCCTTGGCCATACCTGCTGTTCCAGCTCTGCATGATAACGACTGTCCTTTTAACGTAACAACTCGTGTGTGATCAATTAAGTAAGAATGGAACCATTGAAACGAGGTCCTATCCAGTTTGTAAGCTTCAAGCTAGCTTGCTAAGTAACAACGTATGATCAAGCATGTCAAAAGCTTTTTTTATAGACAATTCATTATCAATGCAAACCACTAACATGTTCATTGTCCGAATATACGCAAGCGCGGTCTCAGTGATATGCTGCTCCCTGAAACCAGACTATAGTTCTTGTAAACAAGGTCATGAGCATTTTGATAAACAAATTAATGGCTGTGCACATGGCGTTTTGTGATTTAAGCCATCACCGGATGCACTGAAATAGGCCATTCAGTAGTTTTTTACATCGTCCAAATCAGCAGGCTTATGTAGGGCATCTGCCCTAGCTTTTTTTCAACGAGGACACGTTGGACTGTCTTCCTGTATGGACTGTGATATTCAAATAAATATAGATAATCGTTATATCGTTCGAGCCTATTATATTTTCTTGGGAGCAATTTTAGTGAAAACCTAAATTGGAAGTCGGAAATATCAGTCTCACCTGGCAAAAAAGTTGCGAAATTAATCGGTATAATGTTGACTTCCTCTCTCCTCTCCTCTCTACTGAAAACATCCGGAAGTAGCCAGTACCAGTCAACCCAGTCGGCAGAACGTTAGACATGGTATTGTTGGTTTTCACATGACGTCACCAAAATGCAAACTAAAAAAGTATCGATCCTACCGAAATTTTACTTTCACGATGCATTAGAGCAGTTGAGATCTAATCTTCATACAAAATTTTCGCTTCAAACGGATTCTTGGTTTTGTGATAGAGTACGCTTGAATTTCTAAGCTTTTGCGTGACGCGGCATTTACATGACGGCCAAGCTAGCTGTCATGTAGGTTAAAAAAATGAGATATTTTAGGACATTTTGCTATCTAAACAGTTCATGTATTAGAAAAAGTATTACTTTAATGTTTTTGAGTTTCTCGAAGAATAAATTCACGCTTTGGTAGGCAAACTCGGTAACAGATGTTTCTGTTGGTTTCCGTCCGCCATGTTGGAGTTCATCCGGATGAGCTCCAGCATGGAGTCTCCATACAAAGCTCTATAAATTTCGGTAAAACATTTCTTCGGATATCTCGTATACGAATTATTCCTTCGACCCAAATCTTGGCGAGGGTCTTTGTATATTTACCTCCTTTCATTTCCAAGATTCTGGACTTTATCTGTCGAATGGTTTTGATTTTTATTTTAATCTATTTTGAATGGCGTGACACTGAAAACCAGCAATACTCTTTGCATACTATGTAACGATACTAGCTAGTTTTTTGTAAAGGGAGTTGTATTACATATATACCTACATGATCTTGATCGGAGCAATCTGCTATTTTCTCTGTAAAGAGAGCGTAGTCAAATAGACACCACAAACAAACATAGAAAAGAGATAACAAAAACGCTCTCAGAATGCATCCCTTTTTAATGAATGATCCGGTCAAGTCTCATTACATTTAATAAAAGAATGATGCTAACAAAATAACTATCGTTTCAACGGAAACGAATCGTTTTGCGAGACACGTATTTCTAGTTAATACATTACGATGAATGGGGTGATTGAATATGTTTGACATGTATGACGACTCTATAAGCGCGTTCGCTATTTTACTGCTCACTCGCTTTTTCTCACTCGTCTGCGCTGACCGAGAGCCTGGCAGAAGCTACTGCAAGTATTAACTTTTACATGACAGGAACAAAACTCTTTCACTTAGATAAAACGTCGCGAAATGTTTTACCAGTGAAACTCAAAGGCTTTGAACTTATAAGACAATATATTAGTTTATGGGTACTTTCTGGTTTCGCCCAACTCCCATCCGAATATGATTAACCCCGAGTGTGGCAAGGTTTTAACTATCATTCATAAATTACGCTTTCGCTTATAAGGCACAGCATTTTTTCAACGAATGTCTGCTTGATAGCTCTAAATCTGTTGTTCTTTCGGGGTGCGTCTTGTAACCTAGTATCTTCAGGCAGCAAAACAAAATTGAGTCAAATCCTTGACTCTAAAAGCTCTAGCTGCTCATCCTCTTTTTGCTATTGTTATGAGGATCAGAATTATTTTTAGTTTATCCGTCAAGCAATTCCAGACTTTTCTAGAATTATCTCATAATCTGTAATATTCCAGAAATATCTGTAATGTGACTCAGCAGTTTCCGCAAATAGAAGATGATGTAATACACTATAAATAGTAATGGAACGTTCTAAATGTTTAAAGAAAAAGTATAAAACTAGGCTTCCAAGTATCAAGGTGTTGCTTTTGTGTGCCCGAGGGTTTTCCCTCGTGGCTAGTTGTGATTGAGCTTATCAGCTATGGATGCTATACTGTGAGAAAGCTATAAATCAACTGCTATAACTATGGAGGAGCTATAACCTTGGACATTGCTATATCAAGAGAAAAGAAAGAGACGATAGCAGAAAAGAGAAGACAAAGAGTTCATGATGAAGTTTCCCAGACGAGTATGTAAACACAGAAAAGCCAATGAGTGGAGAGGATCCAGTGAATCAAGAAAGTCAAGCATTGATGTCTCAAGTCAGTTGAGTTGACAGTTGTTCCTGTATGGCCATGAAAGACAGTAAGCCTGCCTGCTTTACGAACTGCTTAACCTTAATCCTTAACTTTAATAACTATAACAGTGTATAATTAAATAAATAATAGTTTAAAAAAGGTAACTGCTCGTTGTCACACTTTTGTTGCGTGCCTTATATCGTACTCGGGAATTCTTTTTACTTATGCCTTGTTCGCGGGCATCTCTTGGTTATTCCGGTACGTAACACTATCTGTTTTCAATCACTTCTACATCGTCTAAAGCTGGTATTAAACGATGAACGAATCGTTTCGCATTCGAAACAAGTCACCTGGCATCGATCGTTTTGAACTGAATGTTGGTACTTGGTAACCAGGCGAATTTTTGAGCACGTGCTTGACCCAAAATGGCGGTTTGTTTACAGCGATCTTGCGCTTGTTTCAGACCTAGTTTTGAAAGAAAGCTCCCAAATCTGTTAATAGAACTGTGAGAGCTCTTTTATGTATTGCACCGATGTCAATATGCCGCAACCAAGACAAAAAACGGAATCCTTGAGTATTCACAGCTTTAGAAAACAATGCTTTTTGTATTGATAGGTGTGATTTTTTTGCTTTTGATCGAAATATGTAACCTTTCTCGCTTTTGTTCACATAGGTGAATGGCTGTAATAGAGCGTCGTTGGAAAGCATGTTGTTGTAATTAAGGTAAACATCGCCAAAAATCGCGATTGCGCCTTATAGCCGGGTATTTTTGCTTAATTTTCAGTTTGTCAACTTAGACAAGTCGTGTTGAAAAGTGCGCCTTAATACGGAATCAATTACCTCGGTTGGATTTACGATGACGTGCGTCGTGGCAATCTCGTTTCCAGCGCCTGAGTCATCCTTGGCCGTTCCGTTGGACAAGGTAGCGAGGACTATGGGAAAGAGATTGTTACCGTGTCCGCAATTTTAGTTGATGTCATAAATTTTTGCCCCGCGACATCCAATAATATTTCCCACCTATATGTAGAGTGTATCGCAGATCCATCTAAAGGTATAATGCTTCCAAACTGTTTTAACGAGCTTGGGGTATATACGTAAATGATTTAATTACATGGAACGCTTTTCGACGTTACACCAGGGTGCCAAAATCCCAAGATTTCCCAGTTTCTAGTTTTTACCCTTCTCGACCAGCTTTGCAGGAAAGAAACATTTTATCATAACCATTGATGAAAACCAAACGGGGGTGTTGTGATTCAATCGCAATTAACAAAATGTGTGAAAACACATTAGAATTATAGAAATTAACTATAGTCACTGTATAGTAGGAAAACTGCTACATGTAGTCAATAGCTATATACTAATGCTCACACTACTTTTTCTGTCTACAAAGAAATTATTGTCCTCAAAGTCTTCATTTTTTTTGCACTGTAAGTTACGTATACAAGGTATCTGTATTAACGCAGCCCTGAAATTGGCATTAATTGTGTATTTTACGGTAGAGCTACTTTCAGAGAGCTACCCAACAAAAACAATTCACTAATTATCTTTACCACACACTCACCGTTGGATCCAGCTTTCAATACCATTATTTTTCTTCTCTTTCTATGAGGCAAGTCTCTTTTGTAGGTAAACCAAATGTACTACAGCCATGAATGTACACTATGACGAATAATACTGTTGATTTATCAATGTTAAGAGGGATTATTGGGGAGTGACCTTTGATGAGGTCATTCCCTTTAGTGTTTACGATACCTTCTTGCATTCCAAGCGACTTAAGCGCACGTACATGGCCCAGCAATGTATGATCATCGATTTTTAATTCTCACTTAGGGTTTTTTACACCTATTCATAACAAACATGGCAAATCCAAATTATTTCGATTTGTGCATGCACTTAACTTTCCCTAAATTACCTTGATTGTTGCTAAATGAGTTTGTTTAGTGTTAGTCAAAATTTACAACCATATAAATTAGATTAATTGTGGTTTCTGAAGAGTGGAACAGATAAAAAAGTCGCTAACGCTGCCATCTGTGATGCATGCTGATCAGAAGAATACTCTTTAGTATTTTTTAAAAATATTTATTTAGTCATTTATTTTTTATCTGTTTTTTTTTTGGTTTTCGAATGATTTTTGGTAAGATAGTATCCAAAAGATGTTCTGTATTTATAATTATGGCAAACGGTTCTGCATTAAGGGAAACAAATAAAGACAATTACAAAATCCAGGGCATTCACTAGGGAATCTTATAATAACATAGCAGACGTATCTAACCGACCATATGCTGACCTTCTAGAAATAAAAGATATATTGCGAGGGATTGGCTAAATCCTACCCTTCTTATTTATCTCGAAATTCTCAAAATTCATGAATGGTTGTGCTCTAAGTACAAACTGAGATTAATGGATTGCACACTCCGTTTGTACACTGACACACTTTAAGCGAGAACTAAATTTGAATCTGCATATAACTGATTTTAAAACATAGTCTGAACTTATCGTTCCCTTTCCTTTTTTTCGCATAAGTAGGTCATGGACAAGATATATAAAAAATATATCTGATTGCAAGAACCTTTAGAGCAACGGATCATGGCAGGGAGAATTTGTACCAAATCTTTGTCCAAGACTAAGCTAGAATTCATTGATAATAGGTCCTCTCGCACAAAAAAGCCTTCTAGGGATCAACAAACACAAAATTGTGAAAGGTTTGAACCCGGTTGTCATTTCAAAAGTAGCGAAGTTGTGTTTGATCGTCCGGGTGAACGTAGTCCTGAATAGGACTGTTGTTGTTGACAGTGATTGACGTTTCGACAACCTGACAGTCACTGTCAACAACAACAGTCCTATTCAGGACAATGTTCACCCGGACGATCAAACACAACCTACTTTTAAAATACAAACTTATCTTTCACGCGGTGAGGAAACCTTAGACGTTTCAAGATTTTAGTGCATTTCCCTTACCCTTCCTTCTTCAGAGAACCTTGAAGTTCTTGAATCCTTGTGCCAGAATATGATAGCTTTTAGGATCCTGCTTTTGGCAAGACAAGGGTGCTAAAGCATTCTTAATTGATAAAACATTACGCTTTTACGTTGAAGTTTTTAAGTGTCGCTAACCTTTAACTGCACCTTTTCATGTTCCTTACCGTCCTACGGTCACTTCCAGATCTCAGGATAACTCCACATTATTGTAACATCCGCGTTCAGCATTCTGTGTCCGAGTTTTATCACAACTACCAAGAACAGTTTTCATTTGTCGAGGTTTTTTTTTTACGCTTATCATTGAAGTCATTACAGACTCAGTTTAGCTTGTGGCCGGTTTAAGATAAATGCAGTGCGAACTGTTTACGATAAAAGTGACTCAAGAACATCTAATAGTCGTTTCAAGTTTCAAGTTTAAAGTTTATTAAATATATTTGCTTTGCCAAATAAAGTTTACCGGTACTTCAATATTGAACCGGCAATAGTGAGGAAGTTTGTGAGAAACTAGTACTACAGGGTTTCAAAAGAGATAGGCTACCTCAAATATTAAAAACGAATTATTTACTGAACACATACAGGTCAAAATCAACTGAAGAGCTACTTCACAACAAGATATTAGAGGCGGAATCAAGCAAGGTTAGGCTAAAAAATATATTAAAACGAAAAAGGAAAAAAGAGTGTAAAAGGAGACAAAGAAATGCTTCAGATAAGAGAAAGCTGGCGCACGAATGTTTGAATCCGTTATACACTTACGTACAATAGCAAGATAAGAAGAACTCTGGAGCACGAATGTTTTAATCCGTTATATACCTACGGACAATAGCAAGGGACGTCGGAGTGCGGGGAGATGCGCCTAAAGGAAGAAGCAATGTGCGTGGTCGTTTAACTCTTTAATACCCTAATACCCACTTACAAATGTTTGGAGACTGCCCCTCCCCCTTATCTAAAGGTGTGGATGACCGACTAATTTGAAGGGTTAAGCAAATTAGTGAAAATTCATCTCTAACAAATAGGCACAAACAGATATAACAAGGGCAAGAGGGTCATTTGCACATTTTTATGTCCGGTGACTTCCAGTCTGCTGACAATGATAAAACGTTCATCTGTATGGAAATTCCGCCTAATAAAGATTTGTAAATAAAAATGATTTCTTGGTAGTCTCTCGATATCAAATGAATGTGCTCCCTTTTAGTATCAGATAATAATACTTTTTTGTCAGTTTTCTTTCTTTTAACCC
>JBBMOI010000002.1:16607500-16630000 GCA_038088405.1 Porites divaricata
ATTTTTATTATATTAGAATTAAGCATTTTTATAGCTGACGAATTTTGTACCGTGGATAAATAAAGATTATCTATCTATCTATCTAAACTCGGCCCTGCCTCGTTTCCAGTCGCTGGCGATCATTTTTTGGATGGATATTTGAGTTACTAATTAAAGGCTGGTTTTCACTAGCGACGGAGTCGGAGTCGGAGTCGGAGTCGTAATCAGAAGCGTAGAACTTTACGATCTAGTGAAAACAGAGTTCTGATTCTACTTACCACTCCGTCGTTTATGACCATGTAAGTGAAAACTGGGTCGTCGGTGTCACAAGCAGAAGAGGAAGAACTAAACCAATCACAAATCGTGGGAAGGTGCATTGCGATTGTTATCCTTCCGCTTCTGCTTCCGATCCCGACAGTCTGGTTTTCACTAGTTTCACTAGACCACAAGAGGAACGTAAGCGACGGAGTCGTAAGCGGAGTTGGAAGAAAATCAAGAGACGTGATTCTTCCGACTCTGATTCCGTCGCGCTTATGAATCCACTTACGACTCCGATTTTTGGGTTTTACTAGGTCGTAAGGGCTATTACGTACGACACCACTTACGACTCCGACTCCATCGCTAGTGAAAAGCAGCCTTAAGAAAAGCGGTGGCCTTCACATCACTCCTCGCGTATGCACACTGCGTTTGCTCTCATCGTCCTCCTAACGCTCTTCCCGCTTGTCTCCAGCTCTAGTGCATCTCGTTTGTCTCCAGAACCACCTTTTTTTCTTGTGATGGTTTTTGTTGCTGCCTTTATATCTACGAACATGTAGACTTCAATAAGCCGGCATTGGTGGCTATAGATAAGCTTGCTCTAAACACTAGCACTAAGAAAGCGGCTGAAAAGAGCACTAGATTTCGTGATGTGACTTAACGACAAAAGCAGCTGCCCAGTGCTTAGAAACGCCCCACGTTAGCCAGACGATTAGGAGTAGTGGGTCAAAAATCCTTTCCAGATCTACGGATCTACCAAACGATTTAGAGAAAGAAGGTTAGGGAAGTTTTAATCTTTTGTTAATTCGTAGAAATCCTGAGCAACGTGCAAAAGGTTGTATATATACGCGAATCACTTTTTATAGTCGGATCAGTGGAATGTATTCCTAAGATGGAGTCAAATCATTCGGAAAGCCTACGGGTTGTCAAAGCTCTCTACTTTTAATACCAAAATTACAAATGGCTTCAGCTGTTTGATCTCGTTCTGTGTTGCCAAAATAAGTCTGTTATTTGCATCAACAGTAGGAGCATCTAAAACTACATATAACGTATTAACTATCTCTGACATTGCCTTTGGTATTAACTCTTCAAAATGTATCAAAATCTGAAAAACGGTGTGGCAGACAGGAGCAAAACCCTCTGGGAGAGGGTCGGTATATACCAAATGTTCAAACGCCTTTAAGAGTCAGTCCTTGGGGTGGTATTATTCATAGCTCGGCATCATCCGGCACGGCCTGTTCACCGACCCTATAGTTTCTTTTAATTTCAACTCGTCGAGTGCGCTTATGAAAATAAAAACAGTGGGGAAAGGAGGATTAATAGTTACTCCTTTAAGTTCGTTAACTCTTTAGCCATCACACCATTATTTTCCTTTAAATTCATTAGTTCTTTAACCATCACACCATACCTCATTCATTGTTTGGAACAGCGGCATAAACTTCGATCATTAATACACCTTTGAGGTGCCGTTTCCTTGCGGCTTATTTGGTTATAATAGTTTTTCATTTTGTGAGTTGCTGCTGTTTGTATATTGTTTTAAAGAGCAGTTCGCTAGACCCAATTCATGTTACACTGTAAATATCCTATTCCAGAGCTATTCCACTGAGTGATTTGAACAACTTTTTTACGGGAATACCTGTTACACAGGTCTAAATTACAACAATGTTTTGGTTACAGAGAAAGTTATTAAAAGTAAAGGAATCTTTCCAAATTGAAATTGCCACATGTTTCGTGATAAATAGCGCAATAATCAAAGACGCCAAATACCCAAAAATGTCAAACAAAACATAATTAAAAGGCCATAAGGCAGATGCCGTGCGATAAAAATAATTTCACTGTGCTATTCACATCATTTAAATCCCCTTAGTTACGTCGCCTCACCATCAGTTATCCACAGCACTGAATTGAACTCTTTCGCTCTTTCACCAGCCTTGCAACTGGCAGCAAATCGTGTAAAAAGGACTTTGCCTGAAGGTAATGTATTGTTAACGAAGCTGCTGAGACTTCCTAGGGATAAAAAGCAGGGATATGTTAATTATCTTTTTCAATCCTAGTCCAAAATCAGTTCATTCTTGAAGAAACCTGTTTACATGGAGTCTACATGGAATACAAAAATGCAGAACATAATACTATGACGATCGAATACGACGAGGTTCTTCAGTGAAGGGTGAAAGGGAGCATTTGAAGCATTTGGGCAATATTTTATAACTTTATAAAAGCTAAGGTAAATAAGTACATCACCATGAATCAAAGGCTTTTTTTCCATGTTTAATTTCTTAATCAGGATTGCGTTATACCCATAGGTATTAAAGGTCAGGTTAAAATCACCCATTTAGTTGATTGTTCAAGAAATATTAAGCAGTTTTCTTGGTTCGCGTTCAAATTTTTATAGTCCCTCATTGTGAACTGAAATTAGTTATTTTATGATCGAAAATTTTCCTTTGGAACTGAAAACATCAACTGAGCTGAGAAGAAAGGATGACCGGGGTCATACCACATTTAGACGGATCTTTTCCAGCATGTTGAAACGATGTAAAGGCAATTAGTGGCTGCCTCTGATTATAATTCGCTGGCAATGTTTCAACCTCCGCCACCAAAGACCATACCTGTTTCGCCACAGCCAGTTTACTTATTAAACGAAAAACGATGACGGGACGACAAGAATTACAGATATTACCTGCTAACGATCAAACTGCACTTGATCAAATGCTTGTTTCAGATTTCGAATTTCATTAAGTTTGATGTCTTCCCCGCAATGTTTCGGAAATTCTCCATAAAACCGCATATTGGTGCATTTGCCCCGATATCTTTTGTACTAATTAAAGCAATATGGTCTTGGTAATGAAATATGAATCAACTATACTGAGTGAACTTGACTTTGCGAAGGTTACTCATAATTAGAAACTTTGAGTTTACCAGTTCCTTTTTATGTAGTGCTTTATTCACTAAAAAGAAAGAATAGAGCCACAAGATCTTGCACCAAACGGTCTAACACAAACAAAATGACTGAAACAAAAGAGCATTAATATAATGTTTCTAATCAGTCTTAGCTTCGCCCTGAATTACCTTGTTCATAGTATATGCATTTGCGTTGTATGTAATAACAGCAATGCAATATACCAGATATATGTACGGTTAGAAAGGGGTCTTTTGGAAGCGGCGGCTAAACTGATTTTCAAAGAATATTGACGTTTAAAGGGGAGAATTCTGATTGAACGTTAATTTACTTTTATCTTGTTAATAGTATATTATGGAAATAATTACGGCTTCTCTCTACCAAGCATTTAGATGAAACCGAATCTTCTCCACAAAAGACATAAAACACTGGGTAACGTGCATTTCTATTTTAATTGCTTAATTGGACTTTTTAAATCTTGTTACTATAATCCCTAGTTAACAATAGTTATTTTTAAATTTTTATTTCTAGATTGCCGGAAAATTGAAAAGTACTTTGATGTTCGATCGTTTATAGCACTCTTTCTTTTGCAAAATACATACCGGATATTTCTCTTAAGGACTTAATAAAAGATGTTTGATATGCCATTGCCGGGTAAGGTTAATCAATGAAATTTCTCTGGCCGAATGCATCCAGTCAAGCGAAAGACATTGCAAAGGTATAGTACTGAAAGAAGATATTTGCGCGAACTCATGACTTTGCCTTTTTTTTTTTTCATTTCTAAACATTTAAAGCGTTTGATAATTATTTTCTTTCTCCTGCTGTGAGTATATGGATTAAGGACACCAGGAAAAAGAGCCTATTTCAACACGTGTTAAGAACCAGAAACCAATTTTTTAAACTAACATCGAATTAGGACTAAAATAGCTAAGGCTCAAGTGAAGTTTTCTTGAAGTCGGCACCAGATGCCATCATTAAAGACGTTATCGAGTATTGAGAAAAAATTGTGGCCTGCCCGGGTTGTTTGTTTGTTTTGTTTTGTTTTGTTTTAATTTTTGAAAAAAAAAAGGTTGATATCGCAAAGTAGACTGTTCATTGCAACCCTTCACATTTTTTAGAGCATGCGGTCCCAAAATGTCTATCCGTTCAAGATTTTAAAAAGTGGAATTGTATACTTTGTTTAAAAAAAATAAGACTCAGGACCTTGAAAACAATACCTGGCCATATTTTCATTGCCCTAGCGGTCAATGGATCAACGGCGGTTTTTATCTTCAAATGCGCGCTTGAAGAGAAAGGAGATGGGACTGGGCAGGAGGCCTGTGAACGGCGGATCAATCCAAACGATTCCTCGCTTCATATAAGGAGGCGCTTATTGTAGTTAGGCCCGAGCAGTTTCGTTAATATCAGCTATATTTAATGTTCAATTATTGATCATATTTCAAAATTTTTTTGCGATTGTTTTTGCTATTGCATAAAAGAACGCAAAGTAAGTAAACGTGTTTTCCTTCAAAATTTTCTCAGAAGAGCTTCGACCCATTAATGTTTACTAAAAGAAATTTTTTTTTCGGAAAGAAACATCAAATGATCAAGTGGCTGAAGTTAACCAGTAGTTCTGCAGCGTAACTTTTATAAAATGCTAACAAACAAATTCTGGCATCAATTTGAAGTATCGAGTACCGATGATCTTTAAGACAATGTAGTAAGTACTTCTAGTGAGGGATAAATTTGCTTGAAATATGTCTGTTGGGGTTTAATTCTATTCTTGCTTTCAAGTTGTATTTCATTTACATAATTACCATATAACATAAAATAATAGAAAGATAAGTTTAAACCAAGAATAAAGATGAACTACAATATAACCAACATCTACATGTCGTACATGTCCGTTGCTGAAAATTTTATGCACCTGCTTTGTTTTTGTCATCTTGAAATATTGGGTTATTTAATTCCTTAGAATTGAAATCGCAATTCCTACATTTGGAAGAGGGTTTAGGCAAACTTATAAAAATGGGCCCAACTAAGATTTGCCTGCAGAATACACAAATGGAACAAACCGGGACGCCTGTAAATACTAAAAAATGAACAATACTGTCAATGTTGTTAACTTTTAAACTCTCACTCCCAGCATGTGTATTTGATATGGTAACTGACAGTTTAGATATGACCTTATCCTCTTAGGTTCAGTGAACATTACGTACTGGAAAGTGAATCTTTTACGAGGCAAATATTTCCAACGGATTGCTGGCGTTTGCAAAATGTTCAAAGGTATTTGTGCGAACTAGAATGGTATTTACAATAAAAGCTATTTTTTGTTTCCGTTAACAGTTATTTTAACCTGACAGAATCTACAAGATATCCACTGAGTTGTAGAGTCTTATGCGCTTGATCATTGATTGTAGCTGAACTGCATGATATCATGAAACCAGCGCAAATCAATCAAAAATTACAAATATATATATATATATTACTTATTGTATGTCCCCAGGTAAATCATACAAAAGGGATTTTCCTTTTTGTTACTGAAACTTGATTTAACCTTGGAATCACTATATAATACAATGTAACTTCACGATAAACTTATACCATTAAAGGCTGCTCAGAAACAAAACTGATTCGTTGGTGGTATGAAAATCAAAGACATTTTCTTCCGAACTTTTTTAAGAAAAAAATATTGACTTTTCATGGTACTATGAGCCAAGAAACAGTATCAAGAATCAATATTGCTAATATTACATGAATTGTAAATATTTTCAAAAGATAGTACGTGATTCATTAAGAAACAATTAGAAATCCTTCCTCAGCCTGCGGTAAGGAAAATGTATTTTTTTTCAAAATTTCCGACGAGTTAATTTAGCTTAGAGACATTACGTCTCAACCATGGAAAGAGCTTGTGTTCTCTAGCGTCAAATACACCGTGTTTTACATATGTGTCTTACCTCGCTCATGAAGAGGAGGAGTTTAATTAGAAGGTAGAGGGAAGCCGCACCAAAGAAAGAAAATAATGATAATGTTAAGCCAAATTTCGTCTATATTTGATTTTTTTTATTCAAAAAAAAACATATCTTTGGCCTCGAGGAGAAGTCAGGGACGTTTGTTCCCAGAATTTTTTTACTGAATAATGGTAAACTTTTTTTCATCGCTAAGCTGTAATTGTGAACGACTTCAAAGAAAGGAACCAGAAAGCACAACATTTCGACCTTCGCTATATTAACCTTCCAACTACAAGTTAATGATTGTACATTATCCCTAGTAAGCCATTAGTCTGAAATCCCAAAAATCTTAATTGTACATCCGAAGTCTTTAAGTGATACTTACGCCAAATGAAAGCATTCTTTTCAAAATCACTTCATTTTGATTTCTTCTTTTTAAATTATAATTAAGGTATAATAGACTATTGGGGCGAATTGAACTTAAAACTTATAGATCAAAAAGTTCCTATACCTTAGAAAAAGTTAATATCAGGCTTTGATCCAATCACTGAAAGTCATCTCGTTTTTTGTTTGACAACACTAATGTTTATAGGTTTGAAGGCTACGGCTTATTTTTGTGGAAGTCTTGAAAGAGAAGATGTCAGTTCAGTATTCTTAACATGCAACAGGCCACTCTTGCCTGTGCATTAGCCTAATGGAATTTTCATTCTTAAGTGCCAGAGGACCAGGTTAACAACTTCCACTAGGCAAATCACTTTCCGCGAAAAAGCCATAAATTCACTTCAAGAGAAAAAAGTTAACATTTGACACATTTCAACAATTTTACTTTGACAATAATTAATACATTGTATGCCTTTTTTCCCCTTAGATTCGTTGAAGCAAAGTCTTTCAAACGTTTCGTGGATGTTTAAATTTACTAATTGAAAAATCCTGAACGAAACAGCTATTACTCCTTTTCAATTGAAATGAAAAGCTTACATATTACAAGCGGCGGTTCCGATAAAATAACCTTTATTAAGCGCAACCCATTAACGACTGTTTTTTTGAAGCCCTGACTGACAGAATTCTTGAAAATACCTATGAATGTCAATCATAAAGTGAATTTGTTTTTAAAAACCCTCAATACTTTTATTTTGTTGACAGTTAAGATCTTGGAAGAAGATGAACTATTGTAGCTAAGACTGTTTTCAGATCTATCACATCCCCTCCAGCCATCAATCGGTCGACTGATGTTGATGTTGGGAAAGAAGAAGTAAAAGCAGCATGCACAGTAACAACACAGGTATAATGTTTTAGCAGTTTAATTCGTGGGGCTCGTTGGAAATTTGGGAGGTATAATCATGTTTTAGGGGTTATCTAAACCAACAAAAGTTGGAAGATAACATCTGCTTTTAAGATAAAATAAAGAAACAGGCCATTCAATTGTCGAAAGACTTGGATCAGCGTAAAGAAAAGCCTGTTTGTTGAATAAATAATCAGTAAAAGAAAAAATAGAATTAAAGGCAAAACTATGCCTTTATTTCTGCAATTAATCAATGATATCGAGATAATACCTAAGTGTGCAGTTACATAATCATCAATTGTGAAATTTGGCTTGCGCTTCTTATTTTGTTCAATCCCGTTTATCGTTCCTGCCAACTCCAAATGTTTTTTGCATTTATTCTCATGAAGGCCGTTACCTTTTTGGTTTATTTATCCCACCTCGGTGCTGACAGTGATTACCCAGTCCAACTAATGTTAGATGACATAACACGCAAAGCCAAAATTTGACAATCGGCCAGTCGGCCATCATATTAGTAATTTATCTGCACCTACGAAGCCTGCATCAAATAGATGGATAATTTTCGTAGTCAAAACCTTAAAATTTCTTTCGCCAGGTGGAAACAGAGCAGAAACCATAAACATTATTATTCATTCAAAATATTTCTCTGTTTCTGATTGACTGTAATTCCCCGTTCTTTATTTTTATGGCGAGCTAACCCTAACCAAATTTGGAACGTTTGCGTCGATCGTCCATGCAAAATTGACAAAATTATTGGGCGAATAAAATTATCTGGTGATTGACGAGATGACAAAGACAGTGGCGAGGTAGCCCAGCTGTTTGAGAATGCGGGGCTAGAAAACGAACGGGGTGGAAAAATCTCGAGCGCGTAGGGGAGAAGAAAAATCCTAATAAAGTATAGAGACCGAAAAAAAATAGCAAGAATAAACAACAAGACACTTTAATGGTGTTCACAACTATATAAAAAAAAATTCTGTCAAAAAAGAAAGAAAGGAAGAAACAAAGCAATACACTGACCCGTTCATATCCTGAAAAAAGCTTTTGAAGAAATTTTAATAACTAGAAATAAAGCGGAATTAATCATGTATAATTGTGGGATAAGGATTATTCCTATAATATTTTCATGCGTCGTTTTCTTTTTTTTTTTTTTATGGAAAAACCTTTTAAGGGTGCAAGGGTCACCCTCCTAGCGAGCGTTAACATGACAAAAAGTTGACCTTTTGTCCCAGTCAACAAAACTTGCGAATGTTCTGATTACCTTGACCGAGTTGACTCTGCTGGGCGAGCCAAAGTGTTTATATGGATAAAAAAGTTGGCCCGGCTAGGATGTTAATCCTACCATCAAAAAAAGATGATCGGGCTTGTCGGGTTGCCCTTGTACCTGTGACAACCTTTTACCATATGAACAGAGCGTTGACCAGTCTAATCCAATAAGGGTTCATTTTTTTTCATTTTTATGCGTTTAAAACGATCAATATGTTTTTATTGTAGAAGCAGCTGACGTCAATGGCTCCGATCAGTCGGCCAGTCTTTGTCTGAGTGAACCTGTTACACAATCCACCACAGTTGGTTTGACCATTGCATATCTCGTTCTGTTCTTTGCGGCGTTGCTTGGCAACTCGATAATCATCTATGTGGTTCAGCGCCACCCAAAGCTCAGAACAACGTTTAACATGCTCATCGTCAATATGGCGGCGTCTGATATTCTTGACGTCATCACTGCCGTGCCGCTTTCTGTGGCGTACTTGTTTGTGAGTGTCAAGTGGTTTCCTGGAGGATTTGGTGTATTCCTTTGTAAGCTGCTACCATTCCTAGCATACCTCTCCATGGGGGCCTCTGTCCTGACGCTGACCGTAATGACTATTGACCGTTATTTTGCCATTGTTCGCCCGATGAGAAGACCGCTGTCCAAACAGTTGACCATGGTAGCAATTTCCTTGACGTGGCTCATTTCAGGCGCCATTTTTGCAACTGAGCTTTACAAATTCAGGCTCTTCAACAATTCCGGTCAAGTCATATGCGCACCTAGGTGGGTTGAGAATATCCTCGACTCGCACAAGATTACAGTGTTCGAGATGGTCATTCGGTTCGTGTTGTTATACTTGGTTCCGCTGCTAACTATGGCCAAGTTTTATTTCGAAATTGTGCTGCATTTGTGGAAAAGGAAGGCACCTGGAGTGCACATCGACAAAAATCAAAAGCGTATCGAGAAGCAGAAACGTAAGGTGGTCACAATGCTTGTCACCATAGTGACACTTTTTGCCGTTTGCTGGCTTCCAGCGCACGTCAATCACTTCCTGCTGATGTTTAACTCTAAGGTCTACATTTGCCTGCCTACTTCATTGACCCTAACATTTTACTTTTTGACTCACTCTAATGCAGCCATTAACCCGTGTCTATATCTGGTCTTCAACGAGAGTTTCCGTGAAGGATTTAAGCATCAAGTCTACAATCGTTTGAGCAGAGGGAATTTCAATGGAAGTGAGCGCTTGTCGACTACCAGAGCTGAAGCTTTTAGCGCCACCACATCTTACAATTCACTTCTGTCAACTAAGCATGGGAGTAGAAGGGATTTTGGGTCTGCGGCTTGTCAGACTATGCTTTGAACTGGTCAATCTGAAGGGGGGCATTTCGCGTGTTTTCCAAACCACCAAAACCAAACTTTTCTCTTCTTTTCTTATCATTCATCATCGAAGGGACCAAAGTATTTATCAATCTGAAATGGATTGAGTGATCCTGTGCCAATATACAATCACAGCAGTAATGTATTGAATATGCACACATCTATATTTATCGAGGACTTAAATATATACATATTCACTCTGTTATTGGATGAATGAGATCATAGAAAACTGAACAACTGAACTTACCGGTTTTTGTCTATAACGACTGGTATTTAGAAAAACTGATACTGACTAAGGAGTACATTCAAATTTCAGAATCTTTCGATTTTCAACAGTCTTTTTTTTCTTTTTTTGTAGCTTACAAGCAAGTTAGTTGCCCAATGCATCGCGCAGAATACCTATTGCTCTTGGGACATTTACTTCCAGTTCAAGAAAGTTAGTGGACCTGTCATTTGAATTTGCCGCTTCGGCGGTGATGAATAATTAATGCTGTCCACTCATTCTGCTCGATGGTATGGGAATCCAAATTCCTGAATCTGAGAAATTTCACAAGTGGATTCCGGAATTCTGGGCTTTGCAAACCAGAATAGAACTTAAGGAATCCGGAATCCACGAGGTATAATCCAGTATCCACGACTGTCGTGGATCCCTTTACACGGGGCGAAACTGAGTTAGATTCCGTCCTTGAATACGTTTTGTAAGGGCTTATCGAAGTTCAAAAACAGTAAAAAATGGATTTTTTTTCCAAATATGCTAAATAATTTGTCAAATGGTACTTTCAAATAATTATCTTGCTTTAAAAGTATGGTTAGGGAAGGTTTTAAGCAGACCAACGTTTTATCGTGGAAACCATTATTTTAACCATTATCAGTAAAAAAAAATTCTCGGAAGGCAGGATCTTTATGAAAGACAAAAAGAATATTAAGGGCCTTGCTGGTGTACTTTAGTGAATGATATGTCACAAAATGATGAAATGAAAGGCTTTTCGCTGTTTTTACGTTTTGATCCAATAGGAAACATTTTAATGTTCAATGAAATACAAGCTTATTTATTAATAATGAATATCTAGCTGGAAAGGGGATATATACAGCACCCGATATTTGCTACAAAGGCCAAATTAAATGAAAAATAATAACAATAAAGCAATATACCATGTATTAATTCAAGTTACACTAGCTGCTTTTTCCTTTTGAAGCATATTAAACCCTCAGCAATGTATTACCATGTTAAGAAGGGAGAAAAACTATAAGATAAATAAAGTTGCCCTTATGCTTTTGTGTAGCACATATAATATACTTTGTATCTGTCAATATAATTTGAACATATAATATTAATTCATCCAGATTACTATTGGTCAGATTTAGCAAAAACAATCCTACCACAGTGACGACGGCTCGCGCAAATAAAAAAAAATCGGCTTGACCAATGGCGAAGCCGAAAATTGGGCACCGCAAGGGATGTTACTAAGTTACTAAAACGGGGAACGGGGAGCGGGGAGCGGGGAGCGGGGAACGGGGAACGGGGAACGGGGAACGGAAGTCCAATAACCAGTAGTCAGCGGTATCCTCCATAAAAATAAAAAAATGGCCGATCAAGAACCCGGTAAGATCGATGATAGAGAAGCGTCGAAACAACACTTAAGGTCGCTATTTTACTAATGAACTAATTATGCTAATGAGGTGCTTGAAATAATACGGAGGTAATAATTTCATGACATTTTTCACCTTTTTGCGTTTTACTGAACAACAAAATATGTTCCAAGTAACAGCAGTTGAAAGAAGCTACAGTCGGGACAAAAACTCTCAAAGCACAGCCATATTTGGAACTCAAGCGAATCTATTACTGTGTCTAACTCACAAAGCAATGAACTACTTTTACTTGACGCGTTTCGTAGGGTTTTGGCTTAAATACATGCTGAAAGATAACGTAGATCGAAGCAGTCAGGTGTATTTCCTCGACAGTAATATAGTGTGGCAGTGGAGCTCCTTCCTAGCTGTAGCGTTTTTTTCAGGCCCAAATTAAAACATGTTGGCGAGGAGATAAAACTGTAAGTCTAATAATATTATATTTACAAACCTATGATGAGAAGTAAGTGCAATTATATTATTTGAAAAGATAAGATGGATCAGGTTATTTAATACATCAATAAAAGGCAACTTTAAACATATTAACATGCAATGTGCCAGGAATATCAACCATACCTTGCTCTTAAAGATGACAGTTGTTTCAGAGCAAATGGCTATGCTGTGGTTTTATTTTATTATAACCATGGTTGAAATTTTGCTTCCCTTTGTTTGGGGGTACGGTAATATGAATTTTGTGATTATGAGTTCAAAACAAAGAGATTAAAATTCAAACTTAGGATAAAAGTGAACCACAACTGAGCTGCAATATTAAGTGTTGCAAGTGTACATGGGGAACTACTTTGGTTGGAAGGTACTTTCTAAAGGCTAGCTGTTAAAATATGCATGTTCTGAAGTATACTTCCTCTGTTCAGCCCTCTGGATGCCTCTTTGTTTCTAGGGGGACTCCTTTAATGTTTTTGCAGAGGGGAGCTCCGCTTCTCTTTAATGAAGCTTATTTTTACTGTGGAGAAAAATATTTCAAGCTCTGAGTGTAAAACTGAATGTGTAAAAAAAAAAAAACTGAATGTGTCAGTGACTTAAACCAGTTAACCCTTTAAGTCCCAATAGTGTCCAAGATCAATCTTCTCCTTACAATTATCCATACACTGTAAAGTGATAAGTTATGAGAATCAATAAAATTATCACCCAAGAGAAAATACTTTGATCTTTGAACAAATTCTCTCAACCAATTCTTTAAGGAAATGTATGGAGATCAGTTTGGAGAATTTGTATGTGGATACTGGGGCTTAAAGGGTTAATATTGTCAAGCTGCTTTAAATATTAGCTTAATTCAGTAACATTGCAGTGCACCTACCATCAAGCATCACATCATCAATGTTGCAGAGGTTGGCAGCTTATTAGAAGGTGGTTGATAAGCCTTCAAGCAAGCTGTCTGTAGTTTTGGAAATAAAGAGTTCAAGGTCTCACACAAGCGATGGGAGGCAAAAGATTGGAGTGCCAATATGTTTTCCAGTAAACACGCGCAACTGTATGTGTATAGTGGCCACATTACACTTACTCAATGTTTCATGTAAAATAATGCAACAGATCTTGCTACCCATTTTCCCTAATTTTATTTCCCCTCCAGGGGGCATAATTTCTTTTAACATATCGGGATTTTAAATAAAGGGGATGGAAGCTTTTAAATGAATAAAAATTCATTTAATCAAGCACAGTATCAAAGAAATTAAAGGGAAGAATCAGACTACAGTAACAGTAGCCAAGAGGGGAGGAGGGAGGGGGGGAGGGGGTTCTCACTGTATACCCTGTAGTGACAAATGGTACCCCTTTCATATACCTAATTTTGAACGCTACATCCCTTTTTGACTGCTGTAAATACACCATCTTTACAATATGAATAAATCGCTAAAACAGGTTTTCTTGTCTCTCACATCCATAAAATGCATCTGTGACTGATCTCATTTTGATCCTTCAGCTGACTGAAATGACAGATGTCCCTTTGATATACTTCAACTATAAAAAAAGACCCTTCCCTTTCATGCACCTAAAGCCTGAAAAAGGTAACCTTTTTGGGGGGAGCCTCTCTGTTTAGGCCATTATAGTACCCCCTCCTGCACTGAGAACAGTACTTGATACAGTGATATTGTATTGTATGAGTTGCACCAAACGTTTTGTGCCCATGAAGAGGTACTTTGATTATTTTAAGATAATTTTAATTTTTCTTCAAAAGAAAGGGAAGAGTTTTGGATCTCATTCTTATCCAACGGTTTTGATTCAGGAAAGGGTCGTCAGGGGTATTTCGCAGAAAGACAAATGGCCGCTGTACAACTTTGAAGTTTACTGATTAGGGTAGGGAAAATGAGTGAATTCGGTTCCATTAGGGTCATTATACTGGTCTACACTGGGCGAGCTGACCTGAAACAAATTGTTTCATCACAGAATAATGAAATGATATTATTTTATTTTCATGGATCAGTGAAACACTTCAATATCGTGAATGTTTGCAGTGTAGTAGATCTAATAATATTAAAAGCAGAACCAGATTGTTAAAGTAGTCTTAGTAATTATGTGATCACATGGTCAATAACATTTTTCAAAGCAGACATCTCTATCAAAGGAAATAGGAGAAGTCTGCACGCAAGCTACCTGGCTACTTCGATGTATGTTATCTATCATGGAAAAGTAGTTCATTGCTTTGTGGGCTAGACTCAATATAGATTCACTTGAGTTCCAAATAAGGCTGTACATGTGCTTTGAGAGTTTTTGTCCCGATTGGCTTCTTTCAACTGCTCTTGGAGCATATTTTGTTTCCCAAGGATAATTGTTTAGTAAAACGCAACGCAAAAAGGTGAAAAATGTCATTACCTCCGTATTCTTTCAAGCACCTCATGAGCATAATTAGTTCAAGTAAAATAGCGACGTTATTTAAGTTTGTTTCGACGACCTACGGTTCTCTTTCACCGATCATCGGCCATATTGGATTTTTATGGAGGTTACCGCTGACTACTCGTTTCCAGACTTCCGTTCCCCGTTCCCCGCTTCCCGCTCCCCGCTCCCCGCTCCCCGCTCCCCGTTCCTCGTTTTAGTAACATCCCACCGCAAGTCGCGTTCAGTCCTTTCCCTACGTTTTTCCTTTGTCAACTGACGTTTCCGTTCTGTTGCTAAATCAGCCTATCAATGAGGAATAAAATGTTCAGTTAAAATAAAGCATCAACAAAAAGGTATGACTTCAGTATAGATACGTCTCGCGCCTGGGGCACGTTCCTCGAAAATCACAGTAACCTTTCGGGCACGAGATCAAATATTCAAATTAGAATGTTATGAAAAAAGCGCTGTTCTTAGCTAACAAACCCGTCATTTTGTTTTGTTAACTGATAGCTTTATCACATTACCTACACATCTATTGAACTCGGGACCCGTTAATTATTGGGACTCTTAACGGGTGGAAGTACAAGTAAGTTATAAGGCCATCCTCTTTTCTTCTCCGTCTAGCGTCGTCCGACCGACCAAGATTTTTGGCATTTTGAAACGAAAAAAAATTAGCGACTTATTTCAACCATTTTCACTTGAAATAATTCTTTTAATGTGAGGTATTGGATACCGTCCAATGGCAATATAATACGTAGCATCCGTTAGTTATCCATTAACTGTGCCTCTATCATGTGCGCTGGTTTCATTATCGACTGCATCACTGTTAGCTCGCCTTAGACCTGATAACTCGCCTTTGTTTTTACACCATGCCTACGCGCTCTGGGAAAAAGTCTTCTCCTCAAAAAACTGAAAACTCTTGGTTGACTCAGTTTTGCCACGAGCATAACCTTCCCGAAAGTCTCATGGAGGTTTTGGCTGAGCACCACATCACCTCGGTAACCTGACATCATGCGTTATTTTTTTTCCCTTTTTTTTTTTTGCTTCTTTGGCTCGAGAGGGAAAAAAATAACGCCTGATACACTTATTTAACAAGCCGTCAACCGCCCCCTAATTTACATAATGTAACGTCTGCTTGACCTGTCATGTTATTAGCCAATAAGCGTTTACCATAAAGGAATCAAATTTTGGCGCGAATAATGTCTCTTTTGAAATCAATTTTAGGAAAAAGAAAATTTTTAATTTCGCCCATGTTCAGCTGGCGCTTCCTAAAAAAGAAATTTTAAATGTGTTGTTTTTGTGATGAAATACTGCTAGCTGGAGCTGCTGTACCTTTATTTAACAGCTACAAATAATAAAGAATTTACTGGTTAAAGCTCGTTGACTTCGTTCGGTACCGAAAGCAGTGAAAAAAAAATTAGGCTGAAGCACCATATTCACGAACTGAAAGGTGGTGTGAAAGGGAAGATCGCTCAGAATAATTCGCAGGTTTCTGACGGAAGAATTACAGTCAAGCCAGGTTAAGATTCCTTTCATGAATTGATTATTTGAAAAGTGAACCCGTTTGTCGCTTCTGTAACTTGTAGCCGGTATCAAATTGCATTCAAATGATCGGTGAATTTTTAGTATACTATGAGATGGAAAATATTTCAATGGATGAAATTTCTATAATAGGCATTCTTCAAATTCAAGAAAACTGAGCCGGCAGAAATTTCATAACGAACTCGCGTGTGTATTCACTGCCGCATTACGCAAGCAAAAATGCAGACTGAAATCAACAACAATTAACGGATGGCGGCATTTTGGCCAATCGAAACGGCGCAAATCATTCGTATTGTTTCCTATCCAATCAGAAAAAAAGTCCAGATTCTGGCTTTTTTACATGTGATCCGACAAGCAAATGTATCATGCCCTCTTCCCGTGAGAGACATAAAGGGTTAATAGGGAGAGGGCATGATCTCAGGCTATCACCTCGGACTCTATCCTCACCGAACTTACCGAGCAGGATTTTGTGGACAGGAAGCTTGTTGTTGGGCAGAAAGTTCTTTTATGCCGAGTCATCGCAAATATTCTGAAGCAGCCATCCTCCGCAGTCTCCCTGACCGCCCTGGTTTCCCGAGTGGCATCTCCCTTAACGGAGGTTTAACAGCCTTCATCGCTTCCTCCCTTTTAAGCTGGACGACGAGCTCGCGAAAATCGAAGCCGAGTTTTGTGATTCAGAGGCAGCCGCTCCCTCGGATACACGGTCACACCAATCGACTGAACAAGTAACCACAACATACATACATACATACATACATACATACATACATACATACATACATACATACATACATACATACATACACACTTTATTGCATAGCTCCCCCTTGAGGGCTCTTCCGCCATACATACACGAATTAAAATAAAATAAAATAAACTAGAAAACTATTTACATTTATATGATAAAATAACGAATTTCTATCAATAATAATGATAGTAATAGAACATTAATTTTAAAAACTACTTACATGTCAATAATAATAATAATAATAATAATAATAACTATCTATGAATTATCGTCTTATTTACCGAGAACAGATAAAACGGTAAATGACTAATTGTTTTTGTTTTGCGTCAAACGTTTTTAAACAGCCTGATTATTACAATAATTTATGCACCGCGGTGAAATTCACTCAGAAATTGCGGAAAGAACTTAAAATTCTACGTTGCCTTTCTTGTACATGTTTTGTATCCCGGGCTAGTAATATTTATATTCATTACTTAGAGAGCTTGGATAAACTTCTGATCTATAGAGAATTCTATTAAAAACATTGTTTACTGTTCAGTGCAGGTAGTTACAAGACGTCGGCGCCCGCCAGTTGCTCAGTTAATCGTGGTAATCAGTAACATGCATTATAATCCCTGTTACTATATCTCTTTCGATTCAAAAGTACTTAAAGAAGCTTAGTTACTTTCTTTTAGAGGCCGGAGACGAATTCAAGTGTCAAAAGAGGCAATTTCATGGAACTTTTAATCTGTACAATCATGACATCTGACACGGCCAGTAATTATGCAAATACGCAAAATGGCAGATTATAATCTACTGTTGGTTGCAATCCCAGAAGATACCCACAAGTCTGAGCCTATAAACCCAAAAAATAAACTTAAAACTTTACTTTGATATGATTTTTAAACCAGATTTAGGCCGCAACTTTTGAGATATTTTCCCTCAAATCCTCCTTACTTTCAGGGTTTGGATTAAGCCTGCAAAATAGGTATTCTTTGAACCACTGTAACTTGAACATGTTTTGATCAAAGATATTTTTATTTAGCCTGTGAACTATCGATGGTTAACTAAAAAAACTGAATCGAACAGATTTTTTGTGCGGGCATTCGTTTGTTTTTTCAAAATCCATCAATTTTAGTCTTTGAAACACTCTCTGAGAAGCCTAGACGGACTCAATTCGTTTTTGGCTTGTAGCAGAGCTAAGAATAAGAATTTGAAAACAAAAATAGCGATTTTAGTATATGCCTACTAAAGCCTCTTCACCGACAAAAAATAAAGGAAAAGTATTTTTTGTCGCGAAATCGAGTGGACCGCTTTTAGGGAGACTGCCTCTTAATGTATGAGTTGCCGCTAAATTTGATTTTTATATTAAAATGCAACTCAAAAGTGTAAGATCCTTATTGAAGACCCTTACCATACAATAATTATCTATAAGTACATGTATGAGATACCTTTGGAGTTCCACGCAATATCCTTGGTTCTGTTAAATGAAGAAATGATTGTCGCAGTTGTAAGGGCAATTTAAGGAATTGCCATTTTTTTTTTTTTTTTTTTCAATTTTTTTGGTGGCTTAAACAGGTAAACCCCTAAGCTCCACGTTAGCGCGGCAGCGCTCTACTACCGAGCTATGAATACCCATGCATTGGGAACATACGTTATTCCTGTCGTGTTTGCTTTAAAACTAATAAATGATTTGAAAAAGAAATCAGAAAACAACTCTTTATTGGTATTAATTTGTTTACCCAAGGTCCTCGATACGAAGTACTTCAGAAATCATTCTCCGAAGGAGATTTTACTTCCTTCCGATATAAATCTGAAAAACAGGTTGGACAGACAGCTTCAACCTCAGCGACTGTAGCCGAGCCATCTGGTGGTGTTTCGGAAGACAATGACCTGTCCACAGGGGTATATTCCTGTCCTCAAGACGGCTGCGTTCGTGTGTTCCAAAGAGTGTCTGCTGACAGAAACATCTGTCTGTAGAAAAATGATCCCGATCCCCGGAGAAATATTCTCTACTGGATATAGCGAAAATGGGATACAAGACCCATTTGGAAGAAGGTGTTGGCATATTGCCCTCTCTTAAAGTCCCAGTTGGTCACCAGGAGGGTCACTTTGTACCAAATGAGGGATGGGCCCTCAGAGCAGCAAAGAAGGCGTGTAGATTTAGCGAAAAGCAAAAGTCTTACTTACTGGCGAAATTCTCTATCGGTCAAACAACAGGCCGCAAGCTTGACGCAGAGGTCGTGGCGAGGGAAATGCGACGCGCCCGTGGAGCAGATGATGTGCGACTTTTCCAGTCCTCAGAATTCCTAATCAGCTTGCAGATCGCGTCCTTCTTCTCAAGGCAAAGCACTACACTATGACAAAAGGACCCAGCAGATGAAGCCGATATCCGGGCATCTTAAGAGGAAGCTAACTTTAGTGAAGCGAAGGAGGTCGTTGAAACCATTCAGCTCAACCATCCTCTGGTATACGATCAGTATAACCTATGTGAGACGGCGCTCAGTGGTAACTTGAAAGTCCTCAAGCTACCGATGCTGCAACGCTTGTGCGAGGATCTCGGCCTTGATGCACCTGTCCCGCCTGTAGGCAAGAAGGCTCCATACTTGTCACTCTTAGAGGAAATAACCAGAAAGTGCAAATGCCGAAAGTAACTCTTTTATTTATAGCTTCCTGGAAGTGTTTTAGCGACAATCACTTTGATAAATGATCGTAATTTTGGTAAAAAGAGAGCGATATGGGTCTCAGAAAAAGGGGAGAAGGGGTACTCCCTCATAAAAATGGCGATGTTCTCGTTGTACCTTTTACAACCTCGTTCCCAGGTTCTTTCTCTTAGGTTGGTATCTTTTAGAGGATGAAATCTGTGAGTGGTATCGCAGCTGTAGCAGTACCTTTTAGGTTTTTTGTAACTATGAAAATGAAGGGAACTGTTTTGGGGTTGAACTAAAGCCACTTATACGTAATGAGAATCTTGCGATCAGAGCCGCCTCGACAGGAGGTAAGGGAAAAAAAAACAAAACAAAACAATATCAAAGAAAGCTCCCCTACTGGACTGATAGAGCATCCGAACTAGTAATCGGAAGACAAACGCAAACACAGAAATGACCAAGTCATCTTGGCGGTCCCGTCTGTTTTTCACGTGTGCCGCCTCCTGGTTAAAGTTTTAACATGCTTCGAGAAGATTCTCCATTTAAACCTTAGATGTTTTGAGTGCATTTAACTCCAGAACATTGGTATAATGCCTGATTCACCTGGTAAAGGTATATAGCTAGTATTTAGGAAATCACTGTACAGTTTTGAGCTCTATACAACTGAAGTACTACTTCAGAGAAACATACACTAAAAGCAAACGAGACTATAGTGCTATTCATAGCATTTGTAAAGTCTTCCTCATACTGAGGGCCTGTTTACATGGAGGTGGGGCACCCCAGGTAGGTGAGGTAACCCGCCTAGGTAGGGTAACCCGCCTGTCCATATAATCTTTTATTTAAATGTGATCACGTTTACATGTTAGGTGGGGTGAACCGGCCTTCGTGTAAACAGGCCCTAACACTGTATTGTTCCCATGTTCAACACCTCCAACGCACGATGCTATTTTATATATGAAGTCTAACGAACAGTGATGCCTTATTGTTTCTGGGACCCTAACCAATTTTATTTCCTACAGCCGAGTGAATATCTTATTTAACTCAATACCCGTGAGATAACCTGGGTTAACACTGATTAAACCACGTTAAACTCTCGTTAGGTTGTCCAGGTTCTCGAGTAGATCACTAAACTCCATCCATGCTCGAGGGTGCCGCATTATAATGTGCAACCAACCAGCGGGGATAGTGCTACTTTAAAGGAATCTAAGTGGCTTTCAATTTATTATCTCTACAAGAGGCGCATCCTTTTGCTGAATAAGTATTTTAATGGCTTCTTCCTTCCGAAGTACTCTTCAACAAACATGTCTCTTCGTGCTATTCTCTCAACTTATGTTGCAGCTTCTTTGAATTTTATGCGAGCAACAGAGCGGCAACCACAGAACCAAAAGCTCCTTTTCGACTTCTTAGCATTGAGGTAAGATATTTGTCGTTAGAAAAGCATTCAACTATCAAAAAATTGCGATAAAATATTTTTTAAAAACATTTCAAGATTAAAAATTTGTTCTAAAACGACGACGTTTCGACATTGCCTAAACCTCATTGTCAAGTCAAAAAATTTTAGTAAGTTGCAGTTAAGCTGTGTGACGAAATTCAGCCAAATTAGGAAATTACAAAAATGCCTGTTAAATTAAGAGAAACATAAAAATAACCGCCTAAAACTTCAAAGGAAGGTTAAAATATCATAACAGAAACAACAGATGCTACGGATGGACAAAACTGAAGGAGATTGAAACGGATTGAAATTGGGATTTTTGAAAACTGTTCAGCCTAACAGTTTTTCAAAGTTGATCCCTGCTGCTTGCAACTCCAAAAATAATGCTCAGGAGACATATTTGTTAGTCTCGGATCTCTGATTTTGTCATTTACATGTAATTTCTTTGCTTAGTTTAAGTTCCATTGCGATTGAGGGCAAGTAATTGGCAAAATTAAACAATATGAACTGGACTGCCGTGACACAGCTCCTTTAATAAATACTAAAAGAACAATACGTCTTGAGCAGGAAATTGAGGCAAGATCTTAGACCAAAAAAAATTAAGCCGTCAATTGTGAATCTGCAGTGCGTTGTTTACTCTTTTAAATGTGATCTGTGCGATACAGATTATGTCGGGATACACAGCGCGACACCTTCATCAACGCATTGCCAAGCACAAAAATCCGGCAATCGGTCGACATTTCTTAGAGCCCGTTTATATTTTATTTTAGACATATTTTTATTTGGAGTCGTATACAATATATAGTACATTGACTAATTCCAAATAACTAATAAAAGTTACAACAAGAATTTATAACTGTATATGGCTTAGGCCAATAAGTTAATAATTAATTACGCCTTATAGTATTCACTTTCTATCGATTCGCATGTCTGTTCCTCGGCAAATTCAGGTCATAAAGAGATCCGCTTTACCTGCTGTAACAAATGACTTCCTGCTGTAACAAATGACTTCCGGAATATCTTAATCAAAGCTTTTGTTTTGTATCTTAAAGTTACGTGCAAACGGATGCAACAACTCCCAACATTGTTGCATTGGGTACCCGAGACGGCTTCCCTCCCCCCCCCGTGCGAGACAACTGTACAGAGCGTTTATATGAGAAATGCGTGACTGAGTCAAAGTTGACCCTTATTCATTATACAAATCCTCATTTCCCCTTCTTTATTTCTACTTCTTACCTTTTTGGGTAAATATCGTCAATATTTATTGAAAACTTACTTCTTTGGTTCAGTTTTGCTTTTATACTTGTTTTGACAAAAACAAATGTGAATTCAGTAAATTCGAACTGAGATAATGTGTCTCCTAACTTTACTCCGAACAGCTGTTTGCATTAGAGTTTCTTCCCAGCAGTATTTAAACACAGTGGGTATCGTCGATTTTTAAAATTTACTTCCTCGAAATACAATTGCTGTTTTTCAACCCAGAAACTATAGCGAGACATTTTTACTGGGATAAAAGACAATGGATTCACATGCGTACGCGTTAAATTTGGGCCGTCTCGACCGGATTAGGCGAGTCAGAGCTAGTGTTACATGAGAAAAAGTTGTCCCGCTCGCCAGGATTGCCCTACCTGCCGAGGCGAGACAACTCGTCCCCCGAGTTCACTCGCCGGCCGAGACGAGCTGACGATCCGCATGTGAACGGTAGGTAGAATTGTTCAAAGAAATAAGTGA
>JBBMOI010000002.1:16632500-16700000 GCA_038088405.1 Porites divaricata
CTAGGTGTCTATGTTGATGAACATCTAGCCTGGAAGCATCACATCAGTTTTATATGTAAACATATCTCCAAGTCAGTGAGTATCATATCCAGGTCTCGATTTTACTAATCTTCATAAACAAAACTAACTTCGTCTGTAACTCCACCTGGTCGTCCACATATGTATTTAATCTAAATAGAATATTTTACTTGCAAAAGCGCGTTGTGCGAGGCATTACCAATTCAGATTATAGAGCACACTCTGCTCCCTTATTTGCTAAATTGGGTATCTTAGACATTTTTCAAGTCAATTCATTTCAAATAGCCAAATTTATGTTTTATTATCACAATCAATTATTATCTCCAATGTTTCTGAACCGCTATCGATCGCATTCTCGTCGCAAAAATCTTAAGCAATTTACAATACAAAACAAAATATTAATTGACAAATCAAATTACAAGATGCGGACAATGAATTCCAACGAAAGTAGTTTCAACCAGCGATTGCTTAGGCCCGTTTCAGAGGCCATACTTTGCATGAGCCGAATCGAATTAGCTAAATTAAGTTCATGTAAACTACTGCGTCTGAATCAATTCGAAACGGCATATTGAATTTGGACTGGCTGAGCCGTTCTTCCCGCCTGGCTTAGCCGGGAATAACGGCTGTGGACCGGCTTTGATTCAAACGCCGATCTTCACACGAGCCGAATCAAATGCATAAATTATTAAAATTATTATTAATTTATTACGTTGGCCCAAAATCTTAATTCGATTCGGCTCATGAGAAGTACGGCGTCTGAAACAGGCCTTAGAACCAACGATTCAAAGATAGCAAAGTTGTTTTCACGAAGATGGATTAATTCACCATGGCCATTTACATACAAATTTACAGTTAAAAAAGACTGGGAGAAGGAATCATAAATTAAAGTAAAAATCATGAATCATTATGGGAATGCATACTTGGCACGTTTTTTAAGTGATTGTTGTACCTGGAATTCAAGAACAGCAAAATATTTTTTTCCTTTGATTCTGATTTTCCGTGCTTTCAGGCTTCTAGTTTGTTTTCGCCCGTATTTAACATTTTGTTCTGGAGAAAAAACAAGGGCCAATGACACTCGTCGCAACCACGACAAGAAAATCTACGGTTAATTTTCTTGTATGAAGTCGATCTCACGGCAATTAGGTTTAGAATCTATTTTTAGTAAAAATGTTGCGAAAAAAAAATTGCTTTTCAAAATCTTGAGGCACCGAAAACAAACATCGTTTTCCAGTCTGACAACCGAAAATGTTCGGTGTCATGAACGTAAAACTACAACGTAACAACAAAATGAAAAATGAACCATTTTATTTTAAGCAAGTTACATAACAATAGCCAAATATCGTTCACTTTTTGATAAAAGCATGAAACTTAGCAAGATGGTACACTCATAAACACTGATCATTTGCTGATATAGGGCCAGCCAGCCTAGTCCCTAGGCGTTCCCTCTTGTCCCTTGTCCGCGCGAAGTCTAGGAAGGAGTGGGCGAGGTTAAACACAAGAAAGAGCACATGGAAAGTTGAAGAAATCAAACCAAGTGAACTCAACAAGCACCTGTGCGAATTTATTTTAAGCGTCAGACGAAAAGATGGTGAGGATTACACGAACCATCAAGCCTTCGAGAGCTCAATCCGATCTTTTCAGCGTTAACCGGTTTTTGAAAGCCGAAGCATTATATTAGTTCATGCACTTGGTTGTTTTTTCAAACATTTTTCTTTAGCTAGGCTTTCGAAGAAGCGATAAAGTTAGCGTGCCCCGAGCAATCCGCTTGCACGTCTCTTGCTTTACTTGTTATAGTAACAAAATGCATTTAATTCATTTTTAACTTTTTTGTTTTTGAAAATTAAAGGTTCCTATCAAATTCAATCTCACTCTATAGCTATTATGATTTTCGTCAAATCTTAAAGAAGTGTTCTCGACCTCTAACTTTGGCTATTAGATTTAAATCTAAAAACAACAATAAACTGCAATAATTTTCAACCTTTGCCGATGCGGAGTCCCTATCAAACTGAATAAAGTCTATTGCTACAAACATATTGTTTATGCAGTTAACAAGTATTCCTGACCTCTAACTTAAAGGCTGACACAAGTTTAACGCTAACAACTCTTCATACAATTCTATCACAGCACAATTGCAACTATACTTATAAAACTATCCTTTAAATACTGTAAGATAATTTGACCACGTTGGCGGACTTGTGTAAGGCTTTTGACCCTATGTGGTTTTACATTTTCACATCGCCAAGTTTAAGGCATTTGTGTTTCGAGCAAATGTACCAAACCTTCTTCAAAGGTACCCGAGGGATCGCAAACAATACATTGCTGAGAATAGCTGCAAATCATCTTCGCTTAGAGTTACTTATTGTGCCCCTCCAGGAAGTGTCCTAGGTTTTTGCTACTGTTTGTAGTACTTTTCTATGATCTTCCTGGGGCAATTGGTCCCAATTCAGCTGTCCATGTGTATGTAGACGACACTAGCTTTACGTCAAACTTATATAAGTTTCTTCTAGAGCAAACTCTCCAAAAAGATATTTAAAACATTACCTGCATGGTCCAAAGAAAACAGCATGGTGCCAATGCTGCAAAGACAGTCACTCCTTGTTTCTGGTAAAAGGCTACAATCACAACTAAGCAACAATGATCTTGTAATGACCGTGTATAAATTTAGCATCGAGTAGGTCTTATCTCATAAATTACTTGGCATAATGGCATTTAGTGACCATATTTCCGAATTAAAGAGACCTTCCAAAGTGGGTAGCCTTGTCGCCATGTCGCACTTTTTCTTTTTTTCTTTTAACCTATCTCCCATAACTAAAGGCCGCTTATGTCAATGTCGTCTTAATTACTTAAATCAAATGTCGCTGTTGCTACAAGGTTTCTTAAATAACGTAGGCGACCGTCGATTTGGAAAGGATTAAACTAGGAATATGGATAAAAAGAGATACGAAAGCAACCCGACGTTTCGTTAAAAAAAGTCATGTTCAACTGCTTAGTGACATAAGATTTGGTCGGCTGATCAAAAGCTATTTTGGCGACCATCTTTTCCCTTATGAGTGGCTATAGGTCTTGGTACGCAAATGAATGATTTTTTTTAACATTTTCGGAACTCTGGTAACGTCAATAGAAGGTAGCATGGCCAAGTGGCCGAGAAACCAGCCGACCACAACAGTTTACGCAATCTTTTTAAGTCTTTGAAGTCTCTGTACAATTCATTTATATTTTGAATGTAAAGTATCACTGTCGTTTTAATTCAATCACAGAAAAATGTTCGTTGGAATTTCAAAAGGAAGGAAAAAAAGTAAGCAGGTGTCTGATTCCTTTAAGACTGGTGAAACTGGGCTGGTCTTTCTGACAGTTTCAGATTTCTTCCGGCAGCATCTATCTTTCCAGACAGCTCTTTTTGGAAATTCGTTGCAGTTGGTGGTAGCATCTTGATGTCACTTGTTCCGACCTTCACCGTTTCACTGAATTCAGATGGGACAGCAACTGTTGCCATCTCTTTCCAGCTGATTGACTTTCCGCATCCAAATTGTGGTCTAGTACTTCTTTCAGATTTCACGGTCTTGCGGCTAACCTTGGTGATGGAAAGGCGGCCATCATCACCCCATCTAAACGAGAAGGTGCCCAGTTCTGCGTATGCTGGGTCCCTGACATCGTTGACATTGCTTGGTCGATTTCCGCAGGTTGTCGCTCCTTCACAGCCTTCCACCTTGGTCCAAATGATACCACAGTGTGGACATTTGCGTAATTCAGATACTCCATGCTCACTCTGGTATCCGAGACATTCCGTTCTGATATCGTAGAGAACCATGCGAAGTTGATTCACCATGTTAGCAACGTGACCAGCTTCATTGGCTGCACCATCACCTTCAAATGTAAAGTTGTTGGTCTTGGACATCCTTTTCTGGGCTTCAACAATTTCATCTGTCATGTAAGCCTGGAACTCAAAAATAAGGTCAACCAAATCCTTGCCACTAAAAGCTTTTCTTTCCTCATCAAAAGCCCTCTTTTTGTCTGAAAACTTCTTAATTTCATCGCTGGTGGACTTTAGAATCTTTCGATGATGGTTGTGGATTTTGAAAAGCTTAAAAAAGTTTGCATCATTCACTGTCAGGTTATGTCGCTCAGTGCAAGTCTTTAGTATGTCTTTCTGTAGTGTCTCGCGGTTTGTGGTCATCGAAGAAAAAACAACCGAATCAATACCAAGGTCATCTTCAATCCGCGGTGTGAAGTCCTTCTCTGTCCAGTCTACTGTATCCATATGAGTGACAAGAACCCCGACCACATCCATAGGGAGCTCCAAAAAACGATCTGCATACTTGCGAACATTGTCGACCACAGAATCAATTCGAGTGTCAGCTTTGACAACAATAAATATCCTTGAGACGGGCCTGAAATTGAGTGCACTAGCAATCTCCACGTTATGGTCCAATGTATCTTTCAAAGCGTTGCTGCCTGGTGTGTCGGCTACGATGAGTCTACCGTCAGGGGCCCAGAAAACTGCGGAGGTCCTCGTGAAACTCTCGTTGGCATTTGAACTCTTGCCTTTCTGTTCTGTCAGTTTCTCTAATAAGGTGGACTTACCAGTTCCAACGTCACCCAGGAGAACAACATAGGGTGGGTGTAGGTAGCTCCTTATCTTCCTTAGCACTGGGGTAAAAAATGAATTCGCCATGACTTTCAAATGCACCTGAAAGGCGAGAAAATTGAAAACTGTACTGATATAAACTTACATTATTTTTTTAACATTGGGAATGGCACTTGTGGCGATGGAAATTGCAGATGGAATAGCATTTACAGTGAAAATGCCAATGGCAGTGTCATGGTAAAGTCAAAGTCAGTCCTCAAGTCAAAGTATTTCCCTTGGAAAAGGAGCCAGATCCTCCCACTGGAGCAGATCATGGACGCAAGATGCATGCTGTCGGGCTGCTAGGTCAGCGGTTTTTTTAAAGAAAATTCAAAATAGCGGACGAAGATTCAGGTCTCTCAGGTGAAGAAGGTCATTCAGATCCTTTGAGGGTAGCCGCAGAAGCAGGAGTAAGACTGAGTACTCCAGCGAAAGCGGCAATTTCAAGAGAACGCAAAGTGCAAACAACAAACAAATTCAGCTGAAAAAAAGCGAAATGTCCGCGGCACAGCGATTCAAATATGAATGCTTGGCATACATTTAATCAGTTCAAAGGAGAGCATCTTACTGTGGCGTCGAGTAAACTTAATTACATGTGATGCATGCAAAGAAACCGAGTCCGAAAAGAAAAGCTCTGTTATGAAGCACATTGCATCCCAGAAACGTATTTTGAATGAAAGACAGTTATTACAAAAACCAAGAAAAAAGACCGGATTATTATAGACCTGATGAAACGAAGCGACGAACGAATGAATTTGTTTTTTCGAGCAACTTTAATTTCGTTACAAAAAGAAATTTTTGCCTTTTTTGAGAAACTTTTTGAGAAATCAGTTGTGCTGTTCGTTTTTATATGAAGCAAAAACATCACACCTGTTTTCTTCAAAGTGAGTTGTGCAGCAAAGAGAAAGTAGGTTGTTTGAGAACGTATTCTCGGCCGCTTGGATAACTATGACTAAAATCTTTGTAGCAACGGCATTAAAGTATTGGGAGAAGCTTACGCAGGCGGCAGGTTAATGTAAAAAAATAAAAGCAACGATGGAACTCAGTTCACTGTTTCAAAGATTAACAATTTGTTGACGTCTTTACTGCATATGAAAATGCTTCTTCCAGAAGAATAACTCTCTATAGCTCCTTTGACTATTCCCGTCGGTACCCTAGTTAAAGTTCATTCTTCACAGATCAATTAGCACTCCCCACCCCCCGTGGTACACAAGTTTGTCAAGCCCAAGGTTTCCGATTATTCAAACAAGCTTCGGGTCGGTCCAGGAGGGTGTCACCTAGAACAAAAGAACTATTGTTTTAAGTTTGATGGGCAAATTTAGGTCGGTACAATACACCATTTCTTGATACGCAAAGCTTTTGGTTTTTCATTTGCATGCAAATGATTCTGAGTTTCGAACGGGATTAAAATATTTTAACACATTCTAAGTGGCCACAAATTTCACTATTTCAGTGGTTTGCCCCGAAGCCAAAAAAGATTCGTTTCGCCAGGATAATAAACAACAATTGTTCGGAAAAATTTAGAGCAAGCCTGAACAATTCTCAACGCCGAGCCCAAGAATGTGTTAGAATAACTCGAACTAGAAGAAGACATCGCGTCTTTTAGTGTGTCGAATGTGTAAAAAGACGTGGTCTTCGTCTAGTTCGAGTTAGAGCAAGCCGAATACCAATATCATCCAAAGGCTGAGGAAGCCGATGTTTTTAGTTATGATACGATACCACGAACAATTGATCGGTCGGAAGAGTTTGTCGAATTCCAACAAATGGTTCTTAAAATCACCAAGAATTCTTGCCTTGGGACAAAAATAAGACTAGCATAAAGAAAATAGATGTGACAGTCATTGGCAATACGCAATGTTTATTTCCAAAAAAAAAATATGTTCTGTTTACCGGAAGTGCGAATTCGCCATCACTTTTATTATTCACATTGATCCATAACTCACAATGATTCTCTACGGCTCGTATTTGTATTCCTTTAGATACGACAGCAGATATATAATACTAAGTGATAATAAAATCTTCAGTCAGACTTGCGTGATACTCAGCACATAAAACGTGACAGTACGAAATTTTGATGATGAAACTCAGAGGTAACTGACAACTGACCAACGTTAGCAGTAGCTAGTGGTAGCCAGTAGTAGACACATGCAGTCCTTGACTGCCTATTTTATTTTAGTAAAATGCAACAAGTAGTCTATTATCAATGCTGCGTTCTGATTGATTGAGCTTCTACTAGGCTATATGTTATAGCCTACTAGTAACGAAAAGCGCTGACTTGTTGGCGGCAAAACAGGAATAAAGTCTAGTTTTAACTAGCTAAAGTTGTTTTGTCTCGATATTTTTGACCAACTAGTTGGATTTTACTAAAGAAAATTATTCCTCTCGCCCTCATGGCCTCTGAGTCAATACCCCAGTATTGACTCAGAGCCCATTCTGGCTCGTGAGGAATAATTGTTAAATATTCTTCTACTGCTCGTCTGCGGCAATATAAATAAGGTACCACCATGTCCATCAAACGTTCCTTTTGAAAATATCATCTTCTGGCATATGACAATCAGATTTCAACAAAATGTCTCTTTTACATCAGACTGTCCGTTTTTCTGGAGGAAAATGTTGTTATAAAGTGATGCACGACTGCTGTGTCGGTAATCGGTCAAAGTATTGATCATGAGCTTCTATGGATAGAAAACCGCTGATACAAATTGACTTAAAGCATCTGCTGGAATTCATAAAAAAATCTGAACCGCGAACAAACCGATACAATGCGTACTGTTATAAGGTACCTTATATTAGGATAAACCATGAGATAGAAATTAAATTTACACATGAGCTGGGACTTTTAAGTCTTAAAAGAATCCTATTCTGCTGGTGGGATACTCGTGACCAACAAATTATGGCTTCGAAAAAGCCATGATTGAAATGGGGCCGTCGCGCCTTGACTCTGTCCATAAACAAATATGTAAAATGAATACATTTTGAAGTGTAATATTTTCCGTTGTAAATCATGTGAACTTTTCCTGGCGCGTGGTGTAAGACATGCGGATTTCTTGCAAGCGTTGACTCCTTTTTTTCTTTTTGCGTTTTCCTCCTTAATAAACAATATTACTGCGTAATCTATTTTCTCATGTTCGGTGACCCTAATGAAACACTCGCACCTATTTCAAATAGTATATACACTAAATTAAATGCTGAAATACATCAATGATTCATAAAGATGACAGCTATTAGGGCCACTGGTATAGCTGATCCCAATTATATAACAGCTGCTATTTAAAAGGCATTTGGCATATACGGAACATTTAGAGTACTTTTCGTCAAGGAATTTTGAGAGTATTAAATGCTTTCATCATCTTGTAGATTTTTTTTAGTCCTAGTATTTAGCGTAAGGTGTAAGACGTTCGGTTTTCTTCTTACGAGGAACAAACATGGACCACATAAAAGTGTTTTAGTTATTGTATTATCATTTCTCGCTTCATTCTGGCCGGAATGGTTGACTCACGTTTTTAATTAATTAGTAATTAAGCAAAATAGGTCACGTGACAATTTTCATCTGTTAATATCTTTTTAAGAAATTAAAAATTCTCTCCGTTCCGGCCACGAAAAAGATTCGTACTGTAAAACAAACATTTACATATGGTTCAAACAAAGTTGTAATCAACCATTCCTACCCCATTTTGAATTTCTTTTTGAATATCATAATGACGTCACGTTTCACGTGACTACGTCATCTCAATCCTAATTCACCTTCTGAGCGTCAGCTTTCACGTGTAGTGTCACGTGACTTTCGATGTAAACAAGCACTCAAAGTTCGGACATTGGTTTCACTCACGTGTACGAACTTCGAGTCGCTATTTCAAGTTTCCGTTTATGTAGCCGGTTTTTTCCATGACCTATAGTCTTTAAAATTCGAATATCGAGTAGAACATCCGTCCCTACCCACGTACTGTACGTGGTCGAACCACAAGTCGCATATTTTAGTAAAAAACACCCGAAAGTTCGACCCTAATATAAGGCTATAAACAAAATGGTTACGACAAAAAGATGTGCTTATGGTACTTGTAGAAACGATTCCCGATACCCTCAGTCTTGGAAAAGAAACTCGAATGCTGATCCAGTTAAGTTTTTTCATTTTCCTGGCGCAGTTAGATAAAATAAGAGACGGCAAAGGTGGATTACTCCACGTCATCGCGGTGACTCGTTCGTTTGTACGAAGGATAGTTATATTTGCAGTATACACTTTGTTGGTGGAAATGGTCCAACAAAAGAAAACCCTGATCCAATATCGGCTGTTGTCAGTAAAGAAAAGGTAAGTCTGTCGGTTTTCCCGTTTATAACACTGTTTGTCATGTCAAAAAAATTCATGCCTTACGTAGGTGACGCGGCTCAATCGCAAACGGAAGGCACCCGATGAACGGGAAGCAGAAAAAGAGAGAAGCAAGAAAATTTGCCTTGAACGATCTGCCGCGAAAACCCTTTTGACCCTTCATCGCCATACTGGTAAATCAACAGAGGAACACGAAGCTGCTGGGACCCTTTTAGATCTGTCCATAGAGTCAGTTGTAAGTGCGGAAGAGGCTGAAATCGAAGACTTACAAGAAATGGAGAAGCTGATCATCGACCAGTTTCCGGAACCATTACCTGATGATGAACCGATCGACTCGCACGTTGACCGCGACACACAAACTGATAAAAAAAATACTAAGAGAATGCGGCACGCAAGTAAGCTGGCACCTTTTAAGTTGAATACATTTTCCTAAATGTTTGCACCTAAATCACTCGTTCTTAATTTATTCTTGATACTGAGGTAGCTGTGCTGATTTTTTTTTAACTACATACTAGACTTCAGGTACTGACAAACTGATGAAGATGTTATTTATGAGGAAAGTAATGGACCCACAGAAAACCTACCACTACACAGGTACATTCACTCTAAATACATTTGGACACGAATATAAAAACAAATAAAATCTAAGTAAACCTGCAGATTGAAGCATGGACTGGAAAGTTACTTTATCATCTCATCTCTGATATTGCAGGTATGACCAAGGAATCATCCTTGAGGTGATTTACGGTGAGGTCAAAGAAAAGAGTCAGCGCATGAACGTGTGGAAAGGTTCACGAAAAACAAAGACTGGAAAGCTCCAGGACAAGTACATCAAGGTAGTCTTTTTCAGAGACTTACGTTTTGTTGACTAATTGAAAATCTGCAAATGTAGCCTTGCATGTGCATAACAACATAATGTGGTTGACATGCAGTTTGTTCACTTTTTTCCAGAAAAGGATAGAGCTGGCCAAGCTGACAACCAAAGAACAATTTGTGTTTACTCTAGTTAGACTAAGAAGGAACCCAAGTCTTGAAATGCTGTGTGATATATTCGGTATTACTACAGGGACTGGAAGCAGAATATTTATAATTTGGATTTTATTTCTTGAAAAGGAGTTGGCATTTCTTTTACCTTTCTCAACAAAGGAGGAATTGCGAGAAATATCAAAACCAAATTGCTTCAAAAAGAATTCCTTAAAAAATGTGAGAGCAATAATAGATTGTACAGAATTCTATATTGAAAAACCAGGTAAACCATCCAGCCAAAGATCTACCTATTGTCAATACAAGGTCTCAAATACATTTAAGTTACTTATTTCAATGTCTCCTGTTTTGCATTTTAATTTCGTCTCAAATTTGTGTAGTGAAAGTATCAGTGGCAAGGAGATTGTAAGTGTCAGTGGTTTCCTTGAGAAACTGGAACCGGGCGATGCTGTAATGGCTGATAAGGGCTTTAACATACAAGATTTGTTAGCTTTACATGACACTGTACTAATTGCACCCCCAATGATGCGCAAGAATAATGTATCTGCACGAGCATGAACTGCCACAAGACGAGTTGCAACCTCAAGGGTTCATATTGAACGCATGATCAGGCGACTGAAATTGTTTAACTTCCTTCGAGGGGTTATTCCTCTTACATGTAAACCATATGTTAGTTCTGCTGTTACTGTCTGTGCAATACTGGTAAATCTACAACCATCAATAATAAAAGAGAAATAATCTAGTACTGTATTAAATCAAGTAAAATACATATATCAATTTATAAATAGTTATATGTACAATATCAGTGTGATCGATTGAGGAATAAAATATTTACTGTACAAAATGTCATGATCTGAAAAAATGAGCTATAAAGTCTTCCAGGTCAATATCACTGAAAAAGAGCTTCCAGATAAGTTCTTGTCAATGTCCTCTTGGTTTCAGCATCTTTAGGATCAAACCACATGTGTTCAGCTTTGACATACTCATTCGGATCACTTTCATACACCTTCAGATCCTATAGAATAGCAAAAAGGAAGGTGCCATAACATTAACAAAAGTCGTCGTCGTCCGTCTTTAACTTCATGAAAGGCTTCACCTTGGCTACGTAAACATGGACTCCCTCTTGTTTTAACTGAGTTGTAAGCAAGGATTCCACGTACCCGTCATTGAATAATCTATAGTCACCAAATGACTTATAAGCGGCGAGTCCCTGTTTATCGTAATCGGTGGAGTCGTAGATTAAATGGTTAAAAATATCGAACAACCCGAATGGCGGAGAAGAGTTGAAGTTGTTCACGGTCTTCAGGGAAAATGGATCAGGAATTACCATATCATGAATGATTAATGTCCCCGCGTCATGTGTTTGATCTTTTTCAAAGTTTGGGTCAATGGGTAAAACCATTCTTTCGACTGCAGAAGCGATTTCCACCAGCGAAGGTTTTAAGTATCCGCTCACCGAAACGCCCCGATCCTGTAAATATTTTTTCAAGTTCTGCCACATTCATGACCTTGAAGTCGCTGCTGTTCTTCTGCATTGACATTTTGCCCCTGATGATACTCTAGTTTCGGGGAATAAAGCGTAGAAAATAAACTCGTACTTCGCACAGTATTAGAAGGTGAATAAAAAACGCATGTTCGTTCAATTTTTAAAGACTTTAATAGCGATTTGTGGTTCGACAACGTACAGTACGTGGGTAGGAACGGATGTTCTATTCGATATTCGAATTTTAAAGACTATAGGTCATGGAAAAAACCGGCTATATAAACGGAAACTTGAAATAGCGACTCGAAGTTCGTACACGTGGATGAAACTAATGTCCGAACTTTGAGTGTTTGTTTACATCGAAAGTCACGTGACACTACACGTGAAAGCTGACGCTCAGAAGGTGAATTACTTCAACTCCTCGAAAGAAAGTTTCTCCAAAGTTTTTTGCAACTTTTAGAATTAGAATGCTTGGTAGTAGAAGAAAAACAACTCTATCTTCGCGGGGCGTCGAGACCAAAATTGAGCCATGCCTTAACATGCTTGAGCAGAATCAATCAACTGTTATTTGCAGGTGGAAGTTAGTGAAACATCGTTATTGTTTTGGAGACAATAGAAGAACAAAAGATATCAGAAAGATCAAGTTATGCGGTCTTAAACTCGTGTTGCGCGACTTTAATCAGTTGCAGCATTTCTCATAACTTTCCCGCATTAAAACGTAGGAATGAAAAGTCTAAAGCTTAGCTCATAAAACCTTGATAGCCAAAATAAAAAGGGTGCCCAAAAAGGCTAGCATCTGAGAATTCAAAATCGACATTTCTGTCTCCAGCGAAATCCGGCGGATGAACAGTTAAATTTGCACAAGTGTAAGTGAAGCAAAATAGATACGAATTGCCGTGGTTGTAAACACAACGTTTGCTCGAAGTTTTTTTCGTTTTGGAAGCGTAAATTCGCATGAAAGAACTCAGCTTGCACAAAATATTATAAAATGAAACGAATCAAATCGAAAAGTGGTAAAAAAAAAAAAGTCAGGATATTTCAGTTCAATGGAAAGTAAGTGATTGGATAGGTGATTTGCATACTGATAAAAACAACTTCTAGCGCAGTTCAAAACCGAACTTCCCGATTGTTTTTCTGGCATTCTATACATTCTACTGGTCTAAATCGTTAAAATATCTTACGAAGTCAAAATATTTATCAAGTTGAGCGTTTGCATTTCCTTATAAAACAGAGAGAAGCCAGTCCAGTCATGGGACCCGTGATTTTGCGGGCGACACGGATCTACAGGGGCTGTTCCGTAGTGCAAACGTTTAGGATAAGTTGCTTTTAAAAAACCCTATGGGAGGCCATATCATTCAAAAGTGGTACGAATGCTCAATCGATGATCAAGATCACGATCGCTATGATTGAGTTTTTCGATCGGTGGTTGAGAATGAAGATCTTTATGGTTGAGATTATCGACTGATTAATGAGAACCACGATGGCTATTATCTAAACAGGGTTTGTATACTTGAAACACAATTGCTGTGGTTAAAAGAAAGATGGGTAATGAGCTCTGAAGATCTAAAGGACTGGAAAGAAGAAGTGTCAATTGGAGATCCAGAATCTCAAATGCAACGATTGAAATTATCGATTTTGGCGGTGACAATCAAAGAGAACTGGAAACAAGTGGGGATAAATCATGTCCTTTACATCAAGTAGAAGGTGCCTTCGTGGCCGAGATTTCGCGCCAATTTTCCGAAAAAGATGGCATCCAGCGGGAACTCGTCTGAAAAAGGGAAAAAAATACTAGAAGAACTTCAACAGAAAGCATGTGAACTATCTACGATCCTTGGCAGTGAAGTTACCAGGAAAACAAGCCCTAATCCACTAAATCAAGCCGGTTCCTCTGGAAGTTCTAGCTCTTCCAGCCGCTCCTACATGCCAAGCTTTCGAAGGCAATTTACCACTTCTGGACACAACCCATTTCGCGGTAAAGGAAAAGGGAAATCGGTCGTTAAAGGGCCTTTCATGAGGGATTTGATATTGCTAACTGGTCCAGATATTAACAGCGTCCCAAGGCAGGGGAAAAGAGTGTGGTTAATGAAGAACGGCCATGTGATTTCTGGTTTTCAGTTCCAAAAAGAGTGGTCAGAGTGTGGTTGAAGCTTGCCTGAAAGAAGCATTTGAAGAGAAAATTCCAGACGGTGTAGATTTCGAGATTCTCATGCCCGTCCACAGTACCTTGGTGAAACCGACTCTTGCTCCTGGTCAAGTTCTAAACGGCGTAATGGTGCACAGAATATTTAAGGAAAAGCCTATATACATCAGACCATTAGAACAAATATGTGATGTCAGCAGTTTCAGCATGAAGAGATCCGTAGAAGAAAATCAGGGGAATGACCCTGTACCTCAGAGTCCAAAGGTAAACTTTTCATGTGGATTGTTATGCTATCTACATTTTAACACCCTCGGGACTAGTTTACCTGTATAATGTCGTGAATAAAATATGCCGTCCAGTTAATGTACACCAGCTAACCACTGATGCAAGCCCAGGACAATGTCTGCATTACTTGCCTGCCACCTTGAGAGGGCTGGTTGTTAATTCATAGATTGCATTTTTCTTTTTCAATATTTTTAGAAGATCTTTGTTGAAGAGACTGAAGAGGATCTTCCACAGATGTTGGATGCTGCTCATGAAGGTAAAATATTTACTGAATATTGTCTTGGGAAATAAAGAGAATAGATGCTGCCTATTAGCACTGTACTCTGACACCACAATATACAACTTTAAAAACAAAACAAAACTACTGGAAGATTTGTTTTGATGCCTTTATTTATTTACAGAAAGCCCAAGTAAAAGTGTAGTTCACCAGATGCCGAAATGCACAAATGATCTGGAGTTGTCATCCTTTATGGAACATGATGAATTTGAAGGTATAAAATCAGAAACTCATAAGGGGTTGAAAAAATAAAGTACTGTAAAATACTACATTTTTGTAACCCCACATTTTTAGGAATGCCCTGACAAAAAAAAATCCCTTTAAAAGTTTTTTGAAGTTATGATGCTGGTTATACATCAGAAAAGTTTTCACCATACCTGTTATATTATGCTTTTTATGACATGAGCCCCAAGTTTTGTCTGTTATTGTTCCACAGCTTTGCCACTTTTTGCAAGTCAAGAGATGTCTCATGGAGAACGACCTTTAAAACCTGTGACTGTTCACAGGGCTCTTCTAAAGGGTGAAATGATTGATATATTCAGAGATCCAAGTATACTGCAATATGAAGTTGATTTTACTATAATTGCACACACTGGAGTAGAAGAGGAAGGACAAGGGTCAGGGGTACTTAGAGAAGTTTTAACAAGCTTTTGGCATGAGTGTTTCAGTAGCTTGACTGTTGGTGCATTAAAGAAAGTTCCTAGTGTCAGGCATGATTATCAGAAAGGGGAGTGGGAGGCAATTGGCCGAATAATTGTGTATGGTTATTCATTTGCTAAGTATTTCCCCATTGCCCTGTCCCCAGCTTTTGTTGCATCTGTGTTTTTTGGGGAGGAAGGTTTAACACCTGAGTTTTTAATTTAATCTTTTAAGTCATACGTGTCTCTTGGAAATGACTTTGACCCCAAAGATGAAGATCTGCTAGATTTGCTAAGTTACTTCAAGTGTTACAAAAGTCCTGCCAAAACCAACATTTTCAACATAGTACATGAGCTTGCACATCAAGAATTGGTACAAAAGCCTCGTTATATGGTGGATTGTCTTGCTCCAATAATGAATAGAATGAGGGTCTACACACCATTCCAAACTATGGAGGATCTGCAAAAACTTTACAATGAAAAGAAGCCTACTGCCAAAAGGTTAATTAGTTTACTGTCAGCAAATCCTACACCAGGGGCTGAACAAAACAGTTTGGAGCATTTTAAAAGGTTTGTGAAGAGCCTTAGTGGCAGTGATCTTGGGGGCCTTTTACAGTTTCTGACAGGTAGTAATATTATTTTGTGTGAAACAATTACTGTTACTTTACCACTCTTGAAGGCAAATCTCGTCGGCCTATTGTCCACACCTGTGGACCATCACTAGAGTTACCGTCAACTTACCAGTGTTATAATGAACTTGCAGAGGAATTCACAGCACTTCTCAATACCAAGGATTCCTGGTCATTTAATATCGTTTAGTGTTTAGGGGTGGGGGTGGTGCAGTATGGATGTCAGTCACCAAGCTTTTTGGTAGTTTTTGTTTCCATTATTGATGATTGGAAGCATTTTGTTGATTCTTGTAATCACAGATGACAAGGATCAGGGGCACCCAATGAGGGTTTCCTCCAAAATACGATGAAAACACTTTTTAGGCTATCCTTTTTAGATCTCTAGAAATGCATTCTAACTGGTGCTACAAATTTTTATCTGTTTGGTTATCCTAGGGAACTTGAGTCTTTTCGAAATTGCAAGGGCTTCAGTATTATTTTCCGAAAATTTCAGATGCAATTTAACATTTTATGAAAGTGAGAATTTTCCTGATTCCTCTCTCCATCACATTTTAGCATTCGAAAATTTTAGGTTTCCTATTTCTAAGAAAAATAGAATGACCTGGATAGTAAAATATGAAAAATTGAACTTCAGAAAATTGTAGAGAATTTATTAGATAAGCTCCGAACACTGTACATGAATGGCACTTTCATCTAGAAATTTTCAGCCATCCTCAAGCAAAAGAAAATTATAGGCAATATTTGCTTCTTCTAACAGATATTTTACAGAAAACAGTCGCTGGGTGCCCCTGAAGTATTGTGAACCTGAAAATCAACAAGCAAAGCTACTACATGTATATTAAAAATTTTGGCCATACCTTTCCTTCAAGAAAGTTCTTGAAATGTCCTTGTTGTTACTACTAACAGATGTTTTGCACATGATTTGCTGTTATTTAATTTCCTGTTGGTTATACACTATTGCATATCTTTCAATCATGCTAACTAATGGGTAAGAAAACCTCACCGTTTTTTTATGCATGTTGGAAAAGTTAGCCTAAAGTTCTGACTTAGTAATGTCTTGGCGACATGCCAACTTTTGTAATAATATCTACTCTACAAAAAGTCAACCACTTTATCCTTAATATTACTTTTAATTAGCAGTTCAAATTATTTTTACCTAAGAGGCAAATGTTAACCTTTGGGCACCTTCCATAAGTAGCAACTGATAGGCCTTGGCAGTTTATTTTTACTATAAATCAAAACTGTGCAGCCAGTTAAGTATACAGTGACTTCTAAAAGAGCCAAAATAGTGTGAACAGCAGTAGTAGGTTTTCAGTGAAACCTTTTATTATTTTTATTTCTTTATTGAATTCCCTGGAGGTCCAGCTAGTTATTTTTGTCTTTTGGTAAGTGCCCTAAGATCCCTCAAACATATGAGAAGAAATGAAGTTTCAAATTCAGTTATTGTTCTCAGCTACAGACTGTATGGAGTCAGCGTGTTGCTTATGTTCTTACAATAAACCAATAAACCTTGTTAACCCCAATCCTTTTTTCACTCATCTCTTTTTGTGTGCTTTACTTTCACAGAGTCTTAATAAGTTGAGGGGCAGGGGGGGTTAAGATTAATTGGCAAAAGAATTTGTAATCAAGGAAATAATTTATTTTAGGGCAACAAACAGTCTTGAATTTTTAAGCTCAAAGTTCTTTTTTTTCACATCCCTTTATGGTTTGTTTATTACCTGTCAGTTTTCCCTGCTAACACCTCAGTTCAGGTCAGTTCAGTCTTTACTTAGCCAAAGTAAATTACTATGCAAGAATACATATAAGAATTGTAAGTTGGCAAGGGAGCCCAGAAGAAACCAGAAGGCTTATGAAGCCTGGGCTCCCCAGTCACAAAGGAAAAAGTAAAATGAAAATTCACGGAGTAGTACATTAAAAATACATGTAGTAACAAAAAAAGTAAACAAAGATTAAATTAAGTGAATTCAATAACAGGAAAGAAGAAACTATTTAACGCTGGATTGGAACAAATACTGAGAAAAACAGGACTTTGATAAAAAACAAAACTTTCTTATGATGGTACAGCAGAAAGGAATATAAAATTTATTTGAACTACTCGTGTTATAACCAAGAAATGTGTGGCAAGGAAAGATGGATATTCCAGTTTCGACCCTTCTACAAAAAAAACTAAGATCTGCCTCTGCTCCTGATTTGGTGATAGTGTTATTGTTTTTAAACAATAATAATATTATTATGCATAAAAGGATGCTTCCTGACAAAGCTATAATGTTGAAACCTCTTCACAATGCTGACTTTTTAACATGTAATAACTTCAGATAAAAGGTTATCAAAGTTTCACAAAGGAATGTTCCTTATTGTCTTAATAACATTGCAAACGTTAACATAGAGATCAATACCAGAGTTCCCATCATCATATAAAGGATCAGGAACCTGTCTCCTCAGAATGGTCATTTCTTCCTCAGTTACCTGGATTTGATTCTCAGGAACAACAACACTGTAATCATCATCAATCTCTGAAACACCAGATTCAAAATCAATACCATAAGTTTCTGGTTCGTAAACTACTGCATCATCCATACTGTGCATAATAACTGCATGCCACAAAGCCACTGGGGACTGATATCCTGCAGTGCGTATCCCATGGAAGTTCCACTGCTCAACAAACTGCTCAAGTGATGCATTGATCCTGGGTAAATAGATGTAGTGTAGAGTAAAAAGATCAAACTCACTGTGTGAATTAAGCAAACCTGAATCTTCCAAGAAATGAAAGATGTCCTTGTAAAAAGCAGTGACAACCCTGTTCATCTCCCGCCAAAGTCTCTCAATTCTGACATTGTGGACACTACGTCCTGCTATAAAACTACCTCGATTGATACCTCTCCTTTCAACCATAAACCTTGCAACCTCAACATTTTCGACTCCATGGTCACCCCTCACATGCAGAGGCAATCCAAACTCATGGGTTCCCTCAATAAAATATCGTAAGACTGTACATGCCAAGTTGTTAGGTGCACACTTTAAGTATACAATTGCCCTGCTATAGCCATCTGTACAACCATGTACAACAAACCTCCAACCGACCACTTTATGGTTGCCGTCAATGTGCCACATATGATTAGGAGCTCTGACATTGTACTGCCTCCTTTGAATAGCAGCTCTCCTACGCAATGCTCTGCCAACAGGATCAATCGTTCTAAGAATTTCTCTTATTCGGTATCTTTGTACAAAAATACCACGAGCTCGCAAACCACCACTGACATATGACTCACCAGCATAAGGTGTCTGTGTCAACATTCCCGTGATGACAGTGTAAAGTTCCTCATAGCTGATGTCTACAAAGCTTTCATGAAGTCCAAGCTCCTGTCTACGACGATACAACGTACTGTCACTTATCCTAAGTGTAAGTGCTATTCTTTTCCAACTCATCCCAGTTTCTCGCAGGGTTTGGATTTGATCTTTGGTTATCCTGTATCTACGTCTTCCTCCGGTACTTGCTTCTTTACTAGGAACCCAAGCTGCTGACTTAACACTGCTTGCCTCTCTCTGAACCTTAGTGGTGTAGATCTCATTCAGCACGCTTTCAGAAAACGTCTGTAGGTTTGCAACAAGCTGCTTTAATTCATCACCGCCGTAATCTTGTATAGCAATTGCAATTGCATTGACAATTTGAAGGTGGTCCTCGAGTCGGCTTTCTGTATAATCCAGGGGGACAGAATGCCTTCATCTTTTAAAGCCTTATCGGCTTCCTCGAAACAATGTCCCAAGGACGAACGAAATTCGTTAATATCTTCAGTATGTCTGTCGGTAGCCATCATCTCAGTTCACTTTCAATCCCTCTTTACATTCTACTTGATGTAAAGGACATGATTTATCCCCACTTGTTTCCAGTTCTCTTTGATTGTCACCGCCAAAATCGATAATTTCAATCGTTGCATTTGACATTCTGGATCTCCAATTGACACTTCTTCTTTCCAGTCCTTTAGATCTTCAGAGCTCATTACCCATCTTTCTTTTAACCACAGCGATTGTGTTTCTAGTATACAAACCCTGTTTAGATAATGGCGATCGTGGTTCTCATTAATCAGTCGATAATCTCAACCATAAAGATCTTCATTCTCAACCACCGATCGAAAAACTCAATCATAGCGATCGTGATCTTGATCATCAATTGAGCATTCGTACCACTTTTGAATGATATGGCCTCCCATAATAACCGCCGAAGTTCAATATGAATCGAATAGCCTGTATCTTCGTGTCGGGTTTTCAGGAATACTTATCTGCAGCCGTAAATATAAACGGCAGAGAGAATGTTGCGAATGGAAGTGGAGAACGTTTTGATTACCATGAGAAGCCAAAACAAGTTATTCAGGTCTTGACCGGGTTTAACCGGTTCAAAGCGTTAAGTAGTATGGAAACAAGAAATTCAATTTCAAAGCGAAGAATTTTGAAGGGATAAAGTATATGAAATTATCTTGACCGAGACATCAGATGTGGATGTGCCACAAGCAATGAAAATATTCGTCTGTTGCTAGTCTGTGGCAATATAAATAGAGTAACACCATAATTATCAAACATTCGATTTTTCTGGGAACATCATCTTCTGACATATGACAATCAGATTGCAACAAAAAGTCTCTCTTACATCAGACTGTCCGTTTTTCTGGGAAAAATGCAAAGTAAAGATGATAAATTAAACATATCCTTCAATAGCGCGTTTATCTATATGAATCCATCAGCACTTTTTATACCCCGAAAAAAGCTTTATCCGTGACCATTCGAAGAAGAAAAAAAACCTATTTCAAACAACTTCATGCGAAAAAAGGGAAGAGATCTGTCAACTTCAGGTAATCATGCCACTATCAAGATTCACTAACCAGTGGTATCGATGCAACCTTTATATCCAATCTCGTTGTCGAATGAGAATAAATTGGAAGCTCCACTTTTGCAGTCGACGTTGAACCTCAATTCTGATATAGTGTATAAAAAACTTGATTTCATTATTCTCCCCGGTATTATTCTGTTAACTTAATAGCGGCAATATTTTAGTTAAGAAATAGAACAGGTTTAAAAAGTACACCACCTGCATGACGAAGGCTATTTGACTACGGCCATTTCAGTGCTACTGAATAATATACGAATTGATTCAATATAATCATGTAGCCCGCAAAAGACAATCCACTCTGGTAAATTTCGAAGATAAATTACAATCTGTTTGTTTTCTGTAACCTACATATCTTAAACGTTGCAAGAATTACAACGACTGATGGTTAATAAATTGGAAGTCGTTATGTCAATGACGGACGATCGAAAGAATTTTACCTTCAAGAAGTTTTATGTCCTCTGCCTTGGAGTTTGAAGCTGACTTCGATATAATGCTGCCAAATCGAATAAGTCGTCTCATTAAGTACCTGAGAATTCACCAAAACCAGTTTTTCAGGTTTTGATGGGCGGTACCTGGTTTATTCCAATTAATGTTAAACTAAGAACAAGATAACTTCCTGTCATTTGACAGTCACGGGATTTCTCGGAAACGTCCGTGTTCCATCAGTTTCGGATTCTTTTGCTGAGAAACATTTCAATGATACACAAATGCTTTTCAGTAATAAATTAGCCTCTCCGTTTTTCTGGCAAAAATTTTGTAGCAAATCAATGATGCACGACTGCTAAGAATCTGCTGAAATTTAAAAAGAAGTCTGAACCGCGAACAAACCGATATAATGTGTGTTTACAAGTATGTACTGCTATGAGATCTTTAAAATAAGGAACGGGGAATCGGGGAATGGGAATGGGGAACGGGGAAAGGGAAACGGGGAACGGGGAATCTTTAAAAGCGGGAATCTTTAAAACGGGGAATCTTTAAAAGCGGGAATCCTTAAAACGGGGAATCTTTAAAGTGGGGAATCTTTAAAGCGGGAATCTTTAAAACAGGGAATCTTGAAAACAAGGAATCTTGAAAAGCGGGAATCTTGAAAACGGGGAATCTTTAAAAGCGGGAAGCTTTAAAATGGGGAATCTTTAAAATGAGGAATCTTTAATTTTGAAATTTGAGAATTTTGAGACAGATCGCTCGATCTTGAAGGACGTTTGCACGGGGGAAGCTCCAATAAAAAAGAGACGTAGACGCTTGTCGGAAAATTGAAAGTTTATAAACCTCTAGAGACTAGCGTGGGTCAGAAGACCATGACAGACGTTTTGACAGTGCGCACGTTTTCAGTTCATTCAACTGATTGGCTGAAACAGACGTCTACCTTTGTCAAATTCAAACGTTTTCAAGACCAACGCTTTGAAAATCATGAAGCTAAGAAATGTGCAGGGATTGATTTCAAACCAGCCTGTTAAAGATCAAATGTCAGTAAAATCACAGCAACAAACCAATGATTGGTGCCGGATCTACCATTTGTAGACCTGGATCAGCACAATTCAACTTATAGAAAAATATAAAACGGCAAACTGATCCTGACGGCAAGGCGATGAAGAAGTAAATAAAAGGATAAAACAAAACAATATATATTTAATCGGTTTACAATAATCAGCAAAAGTAAGGATTTATAGAATCATACTCGATTATGAAAGCGTTTACAAAAGATTCTCGCTTTTAAAGTATCCCGCTTTTAAAGATTCCCGATTTTAAAGATTCCTCATTTTAAAGATTCCCGATTTTAAAGATTCCCCGTTTTAAAGATTCCCTGTTTTTAAGATTCCCCATTTTAAAGATTCCTGCTTTAAAAGATTCCCTGTTTTCAAGATTCCCCGTTTTAAAGATTCCCGCTTTTAAAGATTTCCTGTTTTAAAGATTCCCGCTTTTAAAGATTCTCCATTTTAAAGATTCCCGCTTTTAAAGATTCCCCATTTTAAAGATTCCCGCTTTTAAAGATTTCCTGTTTTAAAGATTCCCCATTTTAAAGATTCCCCGTTCCCCGTTCCCCGTTCCCCATTCTCATTCCCATTCTCCGATTCCCCGTTCCTTGTTTTAAAGATAGCCACCTCGGCTATGAGGTACCTTACATTGTGATTTACCATGAGATATTTTATATAAGTTTTACAAAGATATGTGAGGCATTTTTCGTCATGAGAAAAATTAAATTTAGATATAAGCTGAAACTTTCCCTACTTACACAATCCGAATAGCTAACACTCGTACACTCTTAATAGTCCACTTTCTAATTCTCCGCTCCTTTAAAGAAACCGCTGAATTTTTGTCTAGAAAACGCAGCTTTTGCACCAAACCGAAGCGAGGCTAACCTGTATTCTTGTTCGATCGCTGTTCGATCTGTGCTCCTAAAGGAGTGATAAGTCGAACATATCGTGGTAAAAGGACCAAGAGAAAGGTGAACCAAGTAAGCAAGGAAACACCGAAGCCGCGGAAAGGAGTTTGCTGCAGCTGAGTGTAATAGTTTCGAATATAACAGTGATGCAAGTGGTTCTGGCTTAAGGTTCTTTAAATTTTCAACGAAGAAGCGCGTTTATGCAATTTAATCAAGCGTAAAGATGGAAGAGACCGTTTCCGTGTGAGCGAGAACCTTGTAACTTTATGAAAAACATTTGAAAAAAACAAAACATCTTCAGAGGCCCTGCCACTAAGAAACGACCGATGATTTCCGGCTAAAAAATAAAATCGGCCGATTTTTATCTCCCAAGTAGAGGCTACCAAATACTATTAAAAAATGACTTTCTTTTGTTTCAGTTTCGCTTTAAACAAAAAATATCGAGCCACCAACTTTTTCCGTCTGATAGCAGCAAAATCAGGCCTAAAATAAGCCTTCGACGAAAAGGGTTCAGAAATCACTATCGCAACGCAAAATAACGAGAAACTACACAGTGATGAAGAAAAAGGCCTTTTAATGCTATATCATTCGATAAACATTGAAAAACTGCCGAAGCGAATAAAAAATAAATTTTCATATATTGCATATTAAATTAGATGTAGCGTTGGAGCTGATTTTAAAATAATTATTTCTCAAAAGTCCAACGCTGCTGAAAGTAATCACGGAGATGAATCAGACATTGGAGGGATATACATTACGATTTTGGAAAAACATTTTTGGGCCAAAGTATACTGACGTTGTAAAAACCGTTCAAAGTTACCGTATTTACCGTTATGTTGCCACTTCGGCGAAACAGCTTCTCTGTTGCCAATATGGCCGAGGATAGCGTGGTAAACGCCACTTTAAACCTTGCTAGGCGCTCAAAACCATCCTAAATAGAAGTATAAAGAATTAAAAGGGAAAGGAAAATGAAAGATACACAGAAAAAGAAAATAACTCAAAATTACCAGCTGCTAAGGAGAGTTGAATCTTGGAAATGTTGTCGCGTGACAGCGTTCATTTGTCCAAACTGCAGCGGAATCCAAACAAATGCGTGGAATATAAGTAGAAAAAAGAAACAATCTTTCTATCACCAGAAATCGTGAAGTGAAACAGTCTTATGTTGTTCCTATTAATGATGATGAATTCAGCCTCACTCAGTCCAAGTGTTTTGAATGTGGGCTGCATGTATTTCGTTTCATACATTCCAACGGACGTTACGGGTCAGCGCGTGTAGGGGTCAGCGGACCTAAAGAAGGTGACGAAGTTAGAGAGCAAGGCCATGCTTGAGGGACATTGGGGGGTACCCAATACCGCAATACCGTAAGAAAAATTGGCAAATACCGAAATACCGTGTCAAAAATTGACTACTGATACCGCATTTATTCTCGGTCACGTTTACTTAAAGTTGTATCCATCTTGCGTGTTTTTTTTTTTTATCTCAAGCATTTATGCACCATAAACCTCATGCTCAGCCATTGCGAGGAAACGTGAGATGACCTCGGATTGATCGGTACAACGATTGAAAAGGATGCTCTATCAATTTCATCATACATTATCTGTCAGAAATTGTGTGATGGTAATCATTTACCATTAATCTAAGGGGGTGTTTACATGAGAAAACTCGCACCGGCGCGAGTTTCGTACCGACATGACTTTTTGATTTCGTATCGCGTTTAGATGATGACTGGGTTATTTCACATCTCGTTATTTGAAGGTACACTTCATGTTGATAAAATGCACATATGATTCAAAATCACGAACATTACGCATGCGCTACCCGTTCCAGTCTACCGGCAGACCGATTTCACACCGAAACGGGTGGTCGTTTCGTGTTTACATGATACCGTTGCGAGATTTCGTACCGGAGTGAAATTATCGCCCCGTTGCGACAACCGGAGTAAACTCACGCCGGGGCGATTCGCGCCGGCATGACTTTTTGTGGTGGTATCATGTAAACAAATGTAGAGCCATGAGAGGGAACCGGAGTGATCTCGCCGCGGCGCGAAAGTTGCCCCGGTGTCATGTAAACACCCCCTAACGTCTTAAAAATACTCACGTGCATTAGACAGGATGAAAAACCGCATACCCCAGGGCTAAATGATACTGCAATACTGCGCTTTAAAATCCAAATTCCTGAAGTACCGCTTGGAAAAAAGGTCAATACCCGCGCAATACCGTAAGCCCCCATTCCCCCCCCCCCACCCCCACCCCCCATGCTGTTTACAATCTTTGCAGATCATAGCAACAAGCTTTCATCTTTCAATGTTAGTATGCTGAAAGACACGTGCGGGTATTTCGAAATAGCCAAGGTTTGAGAACTTGTAAAGGAATGGACTGAGTGCAGCAAAAAATAATTTCATTCTGTAACTTTCCTCAGCAAGAGTTTGAGTGCATGGTATGCTGTCCAATGTTATATGACAAGTTGTGCGTAGTGCATTGGTTATTATCTAATTATCGTAAATATTATTGTGGAAACAAATTATGAAGCATTTTATAAAATGAAGTTGCAAAATGAGTGAGGCACTTTCATCGATTTAAAAAATCTTACCGGTCTCCTATCTTTTTTTATGATGTCCTCCCCGAGGGGGTGACCCTATTCGGTGTAATGGCGGAATACACGGGATATTGTAAAATATGGAACATACGGAATACTCTAAAACACGGTACCGTAAATCCTCTATTAAGCCCCCCCTCTCAAATAAGCCCCCCCTCTCTAATAAGCCCCCCCTTTTCAGAGCGGGAAAGTTAATAAGCCCCCCCCCCCCCTCCCCCTCCCCCAATCCTTATTCTTCACAAAAAAATTAACGATTAACGTGGACTGATCAGTTATGATTTATTCAGGCTGGAAGTTCATATTGTTTTTGGTCTTCGGCGGCATGACCTCCAACTTCTTATACTTATCTTTCTCAATTTTGCGCTCTAGCTCTCTGTACAACGCGTAAGTCTACTCTGTCTCATACCACGGTAATTTTGCTACAGGTGATGCATTTCGCTAAATTAAATAAGCCCCCCCTCTCTTTTAAGCCCCCCCTCTCTATTAAGCCCCCCCTCAAAAGTGCCTGAAAAAAATAAGCCCCCCGGGGGGCTTAATAGAGGATTTACGGTATTTACAAAATATTCTTTATTTGATTTGAACTGGACTGAAAAAAAAGCAGAGGCAGGGAATACTCGGTTGTTTTGAAATATTAAAAATTCAATTTTCGTACTGCCGTAAGCAATACTTTTGACCTTATGACGGTTTTGAAAGCCATCTTGACGGGTGAATGGTTTTGTATCACTGGAATCTAATGTCGGGTAATTTTCATAAAACGGCTGTTCTAAAAAGGAGAAGAATTGTAAACTTAAGCTTGACAGGATTGTACAAACAATTAGTGAGGGCCACACCTGTGCCTAAATTTGTCCGGTCGCTTGCTTTAGATTTTCCAGACATTTGTCCGCAATTCTTGGGCGTAATGAACTCAGTTTTCGCGACCAAGATGTTCCCCGTTCTCGGGAGCCACAGCACTCCAATATCTCTTTTTCTTTTCCTTGGAGGCAGACATTGGACATTGACCTGAATGATCCTCGCCCCCCGAAAAAAGATTGTGTCAGACTCCTTTCAATAGAGTGCTGTCAAGAAGCGTCGACTCTTGACCCCGCAACACTCAGATCACGCCGAGGCTGGTGACGGTGCGGCGGTTCGGGAATTTTTCCTTTTTAAGTCATCTTTGCTTGTGAAAAAATAGCATTACATTGTTTCATTAAACGCTTTCTGGCCGGGAAAAAGTTGTTTTCCTATTTGTGCATTCGTTTAGATTCCGCCGCAGTTTAGACAAATGACGTCACTGGCCGGTGTCACGCGACGACATTTTCCAGGTTCAAGTTTCGTCAGCAGATGATTATTTCGAGTTATTTTCTTTTTCTGCCTATTTTTCACCTTCCTTTCTCTTTTAATTCTACGTCCTTCTAATTAGGATGGTCTTTGAGCGCCTAGCCATCTGCTGACGAAACTTGAACCTGGAAACAGTATTGCGGTGCTGTTCATTGCGCTCTCCAGTCTAATGCACGTGAGTATTTTTAAGACGTTAGATTAATGGTAAATGATTACCATTACACAATTTCTGACAGATAATGCATGATGAAATTGATAGAGCATCCTTTTCAATCGTTGTACCGATCAATTCGAGGTCATCTCACGTTTCCTCGCAATGGCTGAGCATGAGGTTGATGGTGCATAAATGCTTGAGATAAAAAAAAAACACGCAAGATGGATACAACTTTAAGTAAACGTGACCGAGAATAAATGCGGTATCAGTAGTCAATTTTTGACACGGTATTTCGGTATTTGCCAATTTTTCTTACGGTATTGCGGTATTGGGTACCCCCTAATGTCCCTCAAGCATGGCCTTGCTCTCTAACTTCGTCACCTTCTTTAGGTCCGCTGACCCCTACACGCGCTGACCCGTAACGTCCGTTGGAATGTATGAAACGAAATACATGCAGCCCACATTCAAATCACTTGGACTGAGTGAGGCTGAATTCATCATCATTAATAGGAACAACATAAGACTGTTTCACTTCACGATTTCTGGTGATAGAAAGATTGTTTCTTTTTTCTACTTATATTCCACGCATTTGTTTGGATTCCGCTGCAGTTTGGACAAATGAACGCTGTCACGCGACAACATTTCCAAGATTCAACTCTCCTTAGCAGCTGGTAATTTTGAGTTATTTTCTTTTTCTGTGTATCTTTCATTTTCCTTTCCCTTTTAATTCTTTATACTTCTATTTAGGATAGTTTTGAGCGCCTAGCAAGGTTTAAAGTGGCGTTTACCACGCTATCCTCGGCCATATTGGCAACAGAGAAGCTGTTTCGCCGAAGTGGCAACATAACGGTAAATACGGTTAACTTTGAACGGTTTTTACAACGTCAGTATACTTTGGCCCAAAAATGTTTTTCCAAAATCGTAATGTATATCCCTCCAATATCTGATTCATCTCTGTGATTACTTTCAGCAGCGTTGGACTTTTGAGAAATAATTATTTTAAAATCAGCTCCAACGCTACATCTAATTTAATATGCAATATATGAAAATTTATTTTTTATTCGCTTCGGCAGTTTTTCAATGTTTATCGAATGATATAGCATTAAAAGGCCTTTTTCTTCATCACTGTGTAGTTTTCTCGTTATTTTGCGTTGCGATGGTGATTTCTGAACCCTTTTCGTCGAAGGCTTATTTTAGGCCTGATTTTGCTGCTATCAGACGGAAAAAGTTGGTGGCTCGATATTTTTTGTTTAAAGCGAAACTGAAACAAAAGAAAGTCATTTTTTAATAGTATTTGGTAGCCTCTACTTGGGAGATAAAAATCGGCCGATTTTATTTTTTAGCCGGAAATCATCGGTCGTTTCTTAGTGGCAGGGCCTCTTCAAGTGTCGGGGGAGTGAGATGTGGATTTATTAAAGGTATAGGATTTTTCTCATTGTTTATTACTCTAAATGCTGAATTTATGTCAGTCTTGTCTCATGAGTACACCACTGTACTGTTGACTTGCACTTGATGAAGATCTTTTTATAATAAGCTTCTATTACCACTGTTGAATTGCGAAAATATTATCAGTATCTGTTTTATTTGGTATACGTCAAACTATACAAACTTGTCAGTATGACAATATTTTCGCAATTCAACAGTGGTAATAGAAGCTTAAATACATATGTAGATCTTCATCAGTTGCAAGTCAATAGTGGTGTAATTCGGGGGTGGAAGCGGAATCATTTGACTATCTATATTCGTGATTCCTGCCTTTCTCAACCCAATGATTCATGATTCATTGACATATAATGTTGTAAACACTAATAGAATGTTTCTACGTCAATCTTCGTTAATATTTAACTGTCCCGGGAAAAAAACACCCACTCTTCTGCACTACCGGCAAGCAAGTGTTTCAGGAAATAAATCGTCTAGCCAACCATCGTATGTGACGGTTTTTCACCAGTCAGCATAGTTTTAAATACGAAATGACACGTTTGCCAGCCAGCGCATAGAGGAGCTTTGGAGTTTGCCAGCGAGCGGTGGCGTACGTTGTGATCCAGCCAGCAAGGTTTTGATAAATAATGCCCGTTGTCTTTACACTAGGCTGTTAAGTAAGACTTAAGAAGAGCTGCTAAAAATGCGCGTGTGAAGGCCTAAGTAAAATCTCAAGTAACTTTACTTTGAATCTCATTAAAGCGGAAAAGTTGAAACGATTCAAGAAAGTTTCAAGTGACTTGAAAACCAATCATAAAAGTTACCTCCAGAAATTTTTAGCAACAGTCTCATTTGAGGATTGTTCAGTTCTTGACCATTCTTTTTTTTAAATTATCTTTTCAGTACAAAAATCCCCTTACAAGCTGCATTTGATCAAAAAACATTTGTTTAATATGCTGTTTATTCTCTATTATTCTCTCCTTGTGATAAAACACTGTGACATTTGAAATCAGCGCGCGCGGTAGAAGTTGTTTTCCGTGGTCGGTTAATTTTCTAGTTTTCTTTTGGCCACCTGCAGCAAAGTTTTCCGGAAGGCATCATTAAGTCTTTTGAAGGAACAAGTTTCACGATTGGCAAAGTCTTCCGTCGTCCAATATGTTACCGTATATTTCGTCTCATTTTGGCTAAACGGGTGAAACACTGATCTCGGGCTTGAGACGGAAAGGCATCACATTGCGAGCTTTGATGTGGGTGGTGACCAGTCTCTGGCCTCAAAAAGTAGCTTTTAGGAGTCAAAACTATTCGGCGAGAGCAAAATTGATGCTGATTTATGCTGATAGTTTCTCAAAATAGAGGTCCTCGCTGAAATGTGAACTTGGGAAGTAGTTGCAGGGCGATCAAGATAGAAGACTCCAGACTTTGGCCATGACACGTAAACCCGTAACAAAAGCAATGAACGCAGAGTCAAATTTTACAACGGTTATTGACTTCTCTTGGGCCATGAAAGACAAACCCATGTATCGGCAGCACTAAAACATGGAATCTGGAATCCAGAAATGGAAACAGAAACGGAATACGGAAGCAAATATCAATGATAGAAAATTAAAGAATTTCACATTGCATAATTTAGTACAATCCAAAGAGAATTTGTTTTAGAAAATGCCAAAAATTTGGGTCGGTCGGACGACGCTAAACGGAGAAAAAAAAGAAGATGGCCTAATATTATTTTTTTCTAATCGATTGCTTGGAACCCTCTTTCAAGGATTCCGTATTCCGCGTCCGTTTCCGTTTCTTTTTCCGCTTCCGTTTCCGTGGTTCCGTTTCCGTTTCCAAAATCCGGATTCCATATTTTAGTGCTGCTGCCCATGTATGCTGTGCGACTACCTTTCTTAAGCACTGGTTTCACCTTCCCATAGCCTACGTTTTCGGGTGCAATACCGAGATAAGCGAAAAAGTGTTCTAGGTTTACCGTTTACGCATTTAAATTCATGTAATTTAAGAATTTTCCCCACAGTTCCTATTTTAAAAGTAAAGTACAGTCGCTCTCTTGTTGGTCTAAGAAGTCCACCAACCAGCCCCCTACATCCGCAACCTAAGCAAACATAGAAAACCAATTTCTTATCAATGAACTTACAGAAGACTTAGCTTGTCTCCCTTTTAGCCGCTGGTATTGAGAACAATTAACTTGATTATGTTTTGCAATGCAATATGCTTGGAGGTGGTGTGGTCGATTACGTACTGCAGTATAATCTCCCCTAAACACGTTATCAAACCCTAGACACTGTTACCTTGAAATTTTTCATACTGGAACTTTTATGTTCAGGGCGGTCCTTTGCCCCTCTGAGAAAATCGTCCCATTTTTTAAAGTCCTTTATATTTTGATTTCGGCATGGTAATTCAGAAATTGACGCGAAGGACGGAAACTCAAAATCCTCCTTCAACGTTTACTTAAACGCTTGGTACTTATTAATCAGACTTACTTTTGCACGTGACTCCAGCTGGGCCTTGGCTCACCTCTGCCTTCTATTTCTACCCCCGGAGCACAAAAAAAATCACCTGTAAGGTAAAACAAAGCTTAACACCAGAACTCGTGCAAACAATGGCTGCAAAAGCCATGGTTGTAAGTTGTCAGGCAATCACCGCAAAAGCTTAACACCAGTACGCGTGGGGTTTATGGTTGTATGAAACCCTTTTTGAGGGTTGTCTTCTAAAAACGTACAAAATCCTATGTTTATCTGTTGCTATTCTCTGATCAATTGACGTCTTTAAAATCAGTTTTCAGTCACAGCCTAATGACTGTATATACAACATGGTTGTAAAATTAATGTAATCATTAGTTTGTTGTTAAAACTCCTTGATGAACTAATTGTGAAGACGTTCAATCAAGCAGCTCAATTTACACTTCAAAAGGGGATCTTTCCTTAGCTCACTGGCAGGTTAAACAACCTTTCAAGTTTCCTGTGAAGTGAGTTAGCAGTAATCTTGAAGTTAACACAAGGTATTTATGCACTGTAATAAGTAAGTCTAATATTGCCATGCGACTGTCAAAAAACAAAGAGAAACTTACCTACATATTGCGCGATCATGGTCCAGCACCAACTATAGACTTCCATGCAATGATCTGCATCATTAACCTACTTCTTAACGGCATAGCTTAAAGGCATTGTGTCTTAGAGCACAGATGTCACGATATAATCAGAAATTGGTTCGACAACGATAAGCGTACGGAGTAGTTATATATGCAAGGAATAACATCAAAGTTAATAGCATTACAAGATTAGAAAAGCTCGAGTGTCTAATCCTCATTGATGCACCTTTCAATTGGAAGGGCAGGTCACTGACGTGGAACAGGAGCTCATTATTACGAATAATAACCTACTGCTCCATTTCAGTGGCCACAATAACGAACTTCTGGTTCTAAAACAGTGGAAAGGTGCATTTTAAATCGGATAATGTCCTCGCGGCCTCGACCTGAGCAGCGAGGGCAATATTCTAGATATACTCCCCTCGGGCCATAAAATTCTTATGTGTGGAATTATCATCCACCTAAACCCACCAACATGGAAGCGGACCTTATCGATTATTTAACTATTATGGCCAACGATTTCTTGGAACTCAATCCCAAAGGTTTATTTGTATGTGGTGGTGATCTCAATCGATGAAACCTCGATAAACTGACTGCTGAATCTGGACAGAGAGCCCTAGTTGATTTTCCAATTATAGAGGAACACATATTTTGGATAACTGTTTAACCAACAAAGCAAGTGTATTCTATAAGTGTTACCCCATCGTTGCGCAAATCAAAACAGATCACGAGAAAGTTATTTTGCCACCAGGCATTAAGCTTAAACCTGTGAGATTTAAATACACAATGCGTGATTATACAGAGCACCACAAGATTGCATTCCAGCAAAAACTCTTGGAACATTATTGTCCAGAGAAGTGTGAATGTGAGTGGAAGCGTGGATTCTGCAGCTCATTACTTACAGCATGAATTGCATTTTTTAAATGGAACAATATTTTCCAACAAAAACTGTTAGAATATGTCTTTGAGAGTCCGACCTTGGTTGTCTTCACTTGTCAAAGTATTGCTCAAGAGAAAAGCCAGACTGCAAGCCGCGGGGCCGGACGGATTGCTTTAAGAAGTTCTTAATGATAAGTTTGGCAAGAATTTTTCAGAAAATCGTATAGCTTTGGCAAAGGGCACGAAAAAGGGATCACTAACCTGGTGGAGGAAAGTGTGTGCTTACACATAGGAGAAATAAAATTAATCTCAGCCTCGATAAGGACTTCGAGCATGGCCTGACTACATATGTTGGTAAACTTTGCTCTGGTGATCACTACATCAAGCCTACAGCTATTGAACTAGATGACAATATCCAAATGCCACAACTCGCAACCTCTCAAGTTTTCAACTTTCTGTCTCGGCTAGAATGAGAAAAACTGCCATATACGGGACCGGATCTCATACCAAGTTGGGTGTGGAAAGAATATGCGGCTATTTTAACTCCAGTCGTTAAGACCTTATGGCTATTAGCTCTTTGCAATCCGCATTTACCACAAAGTTGCCAGTGGATATACCGTGCCACGTTATCATGCCTTCCTTTATATTCTGTCCAGATCTGCGCTAGCTTACCGCACTTACTCACCACCTTGGGCCACCATTTCTCCCTTACTTCCGCACAGTCCTCACAAAGGGGATTCTGCTGTGTGATCAATATGAAATCTCGAATAATATGTTCTCAAAGGTTGTTCCTGGGCGGTACATATCAGGACCGCAGTACATCTTTTCAAATCTCCTTTTCCAATCCACTGCCAAGTTCTATCCCAGTCAATACCTTCCTTTTCTCTCACATACTGCCCATGCATTCTTTGTTGCTTCTATTCATTCTCTGTCTCCTTTACTTCATTCACTTTATTCCCCTTTGGGTCCACAGCCTCTGAGATGTTGACTACATTGCCATCTCCAACTTTCCTGAGTAATGCCTCTTCACTATTTCTCACATACCAACTCAAACTGTTCTCGTCTCTCCTCGCGCAGCTCTCACAACTGATCAGGCCTCTTCCTCCCTTCTTTCTGGTTACATATTCTGGCAACATCACTTCTAGGGTGTAGCTCCTTATTCATTGTTATGATTTTTCTAGACTTCCTATCTATTTCCTGAAGTTCCTCCTTGTTCCATTTAAATGTTCCTGCTTATTATTATTATTATTATTAGTTTTTATTAGTTTTTTGAGAACTTTGCCTGATATTCAAGAATTATTGGAGCCTTTGGAGAATGCCATATCTAAGGTGCTCATCCCTGCAATTACGGAGCATAGGTGCACTCCGCTGGACAGGGACATTTTAGCACCGCCAGTCCGTCTAGGGGGGCTTGGCATGACAAACCCGTGTCTTGACGCAAATCTTGAGCAATCCTCCTCCGTCAAAGTTACCATCCCGCTGGTCCAACAGATCGTGGCTCAATCCCATCAGATGCCGGATGATTCTTTGGTCAAGCCATTACAACAGGCAATGAGGAGTGAGAGAGCAACGGTGCTCCAAGACAGGGCAGAGTATATCAGAGGGGTAGCCCCACAGAAAGTCCAACGGGCACTTGACCTTGCTGCGGAAAAAGGGTCATCTGTTTGGCTGACGGTACTCCCCCTTCGTGAAATGGGTTTCAATCTAAATAAGAGAGAGTTCCGCGATGCAATCAAACTGCGCTACGATTGGCCGGTTGATGATATCCCCTCCACCTGTGTATGCGGTGATGCTTTTACAGTGGACCACGCAATGATATGCAAGAGAGGTGGGTTCGTTACCCAACGTCACAATGAGCTGAGGGACTTAGAAGCCGAACTCCTGAATATGGTTTGTTCCGATGTTGAGATTGAGCCTGTCCTGCAAGATATCTCGGGTGAACAGCTGGGAAGAGGTTCTAATCGAGCTCCAGATGCGAGATTGGATATTCATGCGCGCGGGTTCTGGGAGAACCAACGATCAGCATCCTTTGACGTGAGGGTTTGTCACCCTAATGCTGATTCGTATAGGGACCTAGAGCTCCAACAGATATACCGCAATCATGAGAACGAGAAGAAGCGCCTTTACGCGAGGAGGGTTTTGGATATCGAACAAGGAACTTTTACACCCCTTATTTTCACGTCAACAGGCGGCATGGGAAACGAGTGCTTGCAATACCATTCCAGACTGGCGCAGGTGATCTCCATCAAGAAAGGAGAACATTATGCTAAAACAATCTCCTGGGTAAGAGCAAGGACATCCTTCGCCTTACTAAGATCCGCACTAATCTGCCTAAGAGGTTCAAGAGCTAGAAGGAAAGCCTTTTGTGACATTAAGAACATTGATATTGACGTTGAAACCCAGGAGGGAGCCATTATGTAAACACTCTTGAAATAGGTTTTAATAGCTTATTTTTTTTATTTACTTTTACCTTGTATATATCGATATTGACGTTGAAACCCAGGAGGGAGCCATTATGTAGACGCTGTTGAAATAGGTTTTGGTAGTTATTTCTCTTCTTTTACTTACTTTTACCTTGTATATACCAATTTGTTTTTATTATGGAAATGGATTGTTTCAATTGAAATGAGATGTTTTTAATTCGAATAATTTTTTTTAATTTAATGAATTTTTTCTAATCAAAACTAAGTGTTTTTTTTTCTCTTTAAACGAAAGGAATTGTAAATAGTGTCTTGACGGAATAGTTTTTTTTTTAAGTGAATTGATTGTAGATAGGATTTTAATAGTTATCATTATTATTATTATTATTATTATTATTATTATTTATCTAGAAGGCGAACTCAACATTTCCACATTTCCATCGGCAGATAGATCCCCGAGACAACCATCAAAGGCCAAAGATATCAAGATCAAGCCTTTCCATTTTCTTTAAAAAAAGCATGCTTACGTGTCTTTCATAGGGTTCGGTTGCTTCACAAATTAATACAGTGTCTACAATTTTCCCTTTGAGAAAAAGAGGGGTGGTACAACTCTATATAGCCCTACACAGCCCTACATAGCCCTACACAACCCTCCACAGCACTACAGAAAAGGCCACAAAAATGCCACCTGAATTGCAAAAAAAATGCTTTGTTTTATTTCAAACAAAACGTACAAACTCTTACATTATATGCTCATATCAACAACAGATGATACTTAATAATTGTTTGTTTATAAAAACTTGGGGTCAGAATTAAAACTTTTCCAACCAACAGCCACTAAACACTCATATTTGAAGCACTACCAGGCGCTGGGTACACACAACCTAGACTAGCACAATTCTGTTCAACTTCTAACTCATGTAACGGAAACAGACAATCTACACACACAAGTAACAAGTATCCTTCTGAGTGCTGAAATCTGGATCGCAGTCATGAAAAATGACAGAAAATGCTAGCAATTCTTTTTCAAGAAAAAGCGAAAAAAAATGCTCCTTTTTCCAAGCAAATATGAGTATGATCCTCTTTGAATCCTTCCAAAAGTCTCAGCGATCCTCCCCTTTGGGTTCTCAGTTATGACTGATCTCCCCTTTAGTTCTCCCAAAAATCAATTGACCCCCCCCCCCCCCCCCCCCATCAGTTGCTGTCAGTTGTAGATCGATACCACCTTGCACGGCATAATTTTTTCTAAAAAAAACACTGTCCACTACTCTCGTTGCCAAAAAATATTTTTTCGGAATTATATTGTAAATATATCCCCCCTACCCCCCGTTTAAAGAAGTAAAAAGTGTTGTAGCAATAACAGAGGAAGGTATATGGTCAGAAATTTCGCACAGGATTAATCAATTAAAAGTTACGAAACTGCGTATCATGGAATTGGTACGTGACCGTGATTTAGTAAAATTGACCAACGAAAAGTTAAACTATAAATTTCAAATTTAGCTTTTTTGCATCTTTTGTTTTTTTATAGCGCTTCTCCCTTGTTAAAATCATATTGAAACCTCAGCCAAAAATGCGCAGCTGTAGAGTCTCAAGTATAGGTTTAATTAATTTTCTAGGCCAATAGACCTTGTCCATCAAAATGATCATCACACGAACTTGTAATGTTAAAGCAACAGAATTCAGGTAAGTAAAGTTTGAAAAGTGTTAAACTATTTAATAAAAGTTTTAAAAACAGTAAAAAAATTGATTTATTTCTTGATTTTTGTGATTTTTTTAATGATATCCTGACCAACTGCAAGGCTTTTAGCTTAGTTTGAAATGTTTTATATGAAGTAAGTGCTTGCTTATCCGTTCAACTCTAATTTCACCGAAGACAATCTAAGCAAGAGAAGTTTTGACGGTTTATCGAAAATCCCCCCTAAAAATCAAAACAAAATGCTCCCAATAAGTCCGATAACAATACTGCTCAAGGGCGTTTAGGATCCATGTCAGTTATACAGTTATAAAATATCGCAGTTTTTTGGATGACATAAAACGAATCCGCTGACAGTTTAACATACTGCGTCATAATGCAGGAAAATACTTTCGTACATGAGATTAAAAAATATAACGCTATTTGAAATGTGCACACGAATAATTCGGCAGTATTTATTAGTGAGACTAGCTAAGAACAATGTTTGGGAAAAATATCTTTTCTTGTCGTTGGAATTGGTATTTCCTCCACACTCTGACATAAAATGGCAGTTATATAAAATATTGCCTGAAAAAAATAAAAAAAAGAAAGAAAGTGAGAGAAATTGTCTAAAATAGTGGACGCAAGAAACTATCCGGCATCAGTAATTAATATCTTTGATTTTTTTTATTTATTTATTTATCCATCTCTGGATTAACATTGTAAATTAATCTTATATCTAAGTTTAAACAAGGCCAAAAGTTGCGGTCTTTGCATTTGAACCTGCATATTTACTGGTTTTAGAATTGTAGTAGGTACTGATGCTTACTGCGCTTTTCACAAATATGCGAACTCTAAAGTTCAAAAGTCGCCTTCACAATTGCGTTTTTCGCTGCCGTCAATCATAATTACGATCATAAGTAACGAACCTTGAAACACAGAAACACACAAAACGGATTGAAATCCACCAATCACAAATCACAAACCAAGACCTTTTGAGCCCGCTAAAGTAAAGTTTTGTATACTAAAGATGATTGACGGTAGCGAAAAACGCAATCGTCAGTTGGTTTTTTAACTTCAGAATTCGCATGTTTGTGAAAAGCGCAGTAATCTAGCACTCAGATTTTGCAATTTGGTGACTTTGCCTCGTTATGTATGACCTTGAAACTTAATTTCAACATTATAGCTAAACAAATTAAAACAAATATGACTTGTGTAGTATCTGCTCGCCTTGCATTTTCAAAATCGATATTTTAAAAGAAGCAGCGTCATGAAAAAATGTCCTTCACATTATACCCCACGCTCACCTTACTGCAATTATTTTAACACCATAAGAAGGATTATGGTCAGCGCCACAGCTGCTCCAAGAAGGACGACGAAACTAAACATCAAGCTTCTAAGCATTGCTTCCTAATTATACAATGGAAATATAATTATAATAAAAATCAGATAGAAGAAAAATACATAATAGGAATTTGTTGAAGTCAGGTTATTAAGTTTTCCATCAAATATTTGCCTTTTAAAAACTTTACTTTTGGTCCCCTTCTTTCGGCCGAGGCTTACTGCCTAGCAATATATCAATAGTCTTGAAATTAAAAGGTTATATAAAAGGTTAACCTCAAAATCTTCATTTTTTTAAAAAATCAATCAAGCTGTTTAAAAATTATTCGTTAATTGGTTAAAGTAGACCAAACTGTTTACAAACCACTAACAAGAGAGCTTCGACACATACTAATCAAATCCTTCTTTCTAGCAATCGGCTGAAGCTCTCTCCATGATCCTTCACACACGTTTTAATAAGATTGAAACTACTATCACGTGAAATTGCATGTCAAAAGCGCTTCGTTCTCAACGGATAACAGCCGAACATCAAGATTGTCCATTTTTTACCGTAATCTCTAACCATAAAAACTTTATCCCAAAATATCTCGATAAATTTTGGAAGAACAGTTCCCAGTGCCGAGAAATGCTGCTGCAAGTAAAATAGGTAATAGCGTCATTTCGTTGCTATGAAAACTCCGATTTCATTGAAACCCAGATCATAACAGATTTTCATCTTTATCTAATACAACTGTGGTGGCAATTTGTCAAAATCTTTGTTTCTGGCGACGTAGTTTATGCTCAAACTTAGAAGGCATCATCCTCGGAGACCCAGGGTCTGCAGTCAGTCGGGTCGGGAGAAAGGGCGCGGCAACAGTTTTCAAGTACGGGCGAAAGAGCCCCTGGGTACCGACTCTCACCCAACTATTTCCAAAAATTCAAGCGGATGCCGGCTCCTGATTGGGCACAAAAAATGCTTGGTATTATTGTGCCCAATCGGCCAACAGTTTCTCCTGAGTTGTTTTCGTGAGTTTGTACACAACGGCTATTGTCTTGTCACACTTGCCCGGTTCGTTCACCAAGCTTGTGCGAGCGAGGGAAACTTTTATTTTCTACTTTCCTAACCAGAAACGAAAGAACTACCGATGAGTCGAAAAAACGTTCCGGGATGCTATCAGCAGGAGCAATTCAATTTGCCCCGAGAATATTCTGTTTTTGACTGATCACAATGTATCGTAAATAATAGGAAGTTAGGGTGTTTCGATACAGTTTTTCGGAGACTATAAATATATTTTTCTATCGCCTTAAAAGGGATTTTATCCTTGTCCGATCGCTATAAAATTTTCGCACCTTAAAGTTGCGGCGGTGACGAGAAAGTCAAATAAGCAATAGCTTGACAAGACAAAACAACAACTTTGCACGTGCGTGACACTTTTTTTGTACATGTCTTTGCCGTCAACTGCGCGACTACCCGTGAAAATGCCTGATTTCATGTTTTGTGAAGGACGTAAACAAGAAAAGGCAAAATTCATTCTCTTCATGAACTTGGATATGGTTGATAGAAATTTAGATCCAGAAGAGTTCGCTTGCATTTGACAAAGTAAGCGAGTTAAAATAATCACGATAGAAACTGAAAAAATGCGAATTCCTTTTCCATGCAACGTTTTCGTGGTTGTCAGCTGTCGTGGTATCTTTTAAAAATTCCCTAATATTTGCGCAAGACGTGACCGATGCAAGCGTGAATACCTGTTCTAATCTCAAGCTTGTATTTTTGGAAAAGCGTCTTTGATTTTCGGGCAGACAGTATTTTGAAATCAGATTGGGATTTTATATCAAACTGAAAGTTTCCTGACAGCGTACATTTCTTTGCTGCATGAGCCGTGATCGAAACAATAGTCGTCGTGTACGAACTCGCGAAAAAAACTCAGGAGAAACTGTTCGCCGATTGGGCACAATAATACAAAGCATTTTTTGTGCCCAATCAGGAGCCGGCATCCGCTTGAATTTTTGGAAATAGCTCGGTGAGAGTCGGTACCCAGGGGCTCTTTCGCCTTTTCTCCCGACCCCAGTGACTGCGCCTGGGTCTCCGAGGATGAGAAGGCATTGACTCTGAAAAACTGTATCGAGCCACCTTAAAGGAGTCTGACTGGCTTCGTAACCATTCCCCTATATTAGAAGAAAATGCCTATAGTGTAAGTTCTTATTAACCTTGATCGACATTTTAGGATGCTGCTGGGCGGTCTGTTGTCCAGTCGGTTCCATTTGGATGTCTGCAAAAAAAGGTAAGTTTAAAAAGAGTGAAATGGAGTCAATGAGTCCCTAGGTACCGATTATCATAAGAGGGGATAAGAGAAGGAAGCTACAGAAACAATATTTTCATTTCAGATAAAAGAGCTGGATGACTAAGTGTAACAATGCATTTTCCTCTCACAAACCCTGCAAAGCTTGTAAAACTAAGGAAGAAAAGCACAGTTCTTCGCTCGCCGTACGTGGCAATGAGGAAAAAGGACGACCGCTAGCGGTCTAACTTTTTCTTTCAAGTTTTTTGAAATATATTCATTATCATAATTTGGTAAAAGTTGGGTGGCAGGGAAGGCAGAGACTATCCGCCTTAGATTAGCGGTGTCTCTAGGGATAGCCCTACATGTTACATTAAAATAAATAAAAACAAAATGGACAACTCGCTATGCACAAGCATAGCGAGAAAACAAAAATCTTTCGGTTGAGTGGGAGGGCGGGGAAAAGTTAGCCTCCCACGCAGACGTTGTTAGAGGTTCGGCACGCGTTCCTGTTCAACAAACAACTGCTGAAACGAGAGGGAAAAAACGTAGACTAATCACAGCACACTTCAAGATCTGGGAAGTGCATTTTGGACCTTGAGAAATTTTGCGCGAGACTTCAGAAAAGATCAAAAAGGTCTCGCGAATGGTGAAGACGTTACACTTTTAGAACAAACTACTCAGTTAACTCACACGCCTTCGTACAGAGAGAAATATACAAAAAGCTAAAACATATCTCCTACATTCTTGCCCGGAGCAAAACTCTTTGGTCACGTATCACACTCTACAGAGCTTGTACATCGTGTTTGGCTTGTTAAGACTTTGAATTGCGCCGAATTGTTCTCCAAATTTTTCTGTCAGCACGTGAGCTCCAGCTGATATTTGCGAACAATGGGAAAGGAATGTAACCCTTGTTTCAGCAGACGTTTGTGGGGCAGGATCGCATGAAGAACCCCTTACAACGTCTGCGTGGGAGGCTAGAAAAAAGTATTACGTATGCAAGAGCAAGTCCAGTTACTCCCTTGACGAGACAACATTTAAAGGCAGGTTAAAACACCATTCAAAACAAGTTAAAACACCATTAAAAGCGGGTTAAAACACCATCAAAAGCATGTTAAAACACCATTAAAAACAGGTTAAAACACCATAAAGAACAGGTTAAAGCACTATTAAAAACAGGTTAAAACACCATCAAAAACAGGTAAAAACACCTTTAAAAACAGGTTAAAACATCATTAAAAAAGGGTTGAGACACCATTAAAAGCAGGTTAAAACACCATTAAAAACAGGTAAAAACACTATTAAAAACACATTAAAACACCATTAAAAGCAGGTTAAAACACCATTAAAAACAGAGTAAAACACCATTAAAAACAAATTAAAACACCATTAATGTCACTATTCCTATTAAGATACACATGAAAAGGTAACACAACTAAATAGCGCACGCAGGCAAATAAGACAATAACTACGGAATGGCGTAATAAGGGGGGAACACAGCCCTGTGGCAGGTTCCAGCGACTTCCGGTTATGCACACAATAAAAGCACAAGCCTCACATATCGCCCCACTACCGTGGAGTAGGACAAAAGTATTGGTAGAGCCTTTCTTATCTCCCCAGCGCCGCACGGGCTGGATCGGACAAGATTAAGGCAAATGAATAAGATGGCAAGACTCAAGCAATGCCAAAAGCTTGGGGGAAGTTGCAACGCAGACTTAACTGCACCACGAGGAGTAACCCCCCAACTTTATTGATACATAACACAACAACACTCCCCCAAAGGAAGGGAGGGAGGGAGGGAGGGAGGGAGGGTGGGTAACAAAAGTTACTGTAACTGTTTGCTTTCGTGCAAGCTAGGCGAATAATGACTAGGTGCGAAATAGCAGCACTTTTATAGCTAGACAGTGTCTCAAATCTAGACCAATAAATACAGTTGTACCATAAGCTACCTAGTCTTATCATGATTAAAGTCTAGCCATGAATAGGGCCTTGAAAACAGGGACCAATCTGCGCAATGCTAAGAAAAGTATGATGACAAAAAAACGACAAATTAGTCAGGTTCCAACCATGAACAGCTTTTGTTTGTATGTTACAATAAGCGTGCTTTCATTCATACATGTAAATAAGGCTTTTATATAACAAGCATACATTGGGGCAGGCTACCTTAGCCTACCCACCCTTGGGGCTTCATGTTCCATTAACTGCATTTACCATTTAGTAAATGTCTTATTAAACACAGGTTAAAACTCCTTTAAAAACAGATTAAAACACTGTTAAAAGCAGGTTAAAACATCTTTAAAAACAGGTTACTAAAACACCATTCAAAATAGAATTTGGTACCTGTTTTAAATGAAGTTCTCAAATACAATTAGAAAAAGCTTTAAAAATTTCCGAATCAAATCGAGTCATTTGTGCGGGCCTTCGAAGCACGTCTAGTTTTCGTCCAGTACCTGTGATCACGCGCTTATCAACTAATGTGCATTTGAAATTGGAAACGTCGCCAAAGTGACAATTAGCACTTACAATTTGCAGTGGATTTGAATTTTGGCGAAAATAAGGCATTCTTGTTGCGACTGGTCCAGGACACTGCCAGATCGAAATGACCAGCCTTCACTTCGTCTCATGAAGGGAGTAACAGTGGTTATGCAATAAAGGCAAGAAAACTAGTAAAACGACAATCAGACACCAAAACACAGTGGAATACATCGCAGGTACGTCCTTTTTATTCATTTTATTGAAGGAAAAATTAAATTTATCGTTCGCAGATCTCAGTATTTCATTTCTCATACAAAGTCTCTTATTTTCAACGGTCGCTGGTAACGCGACACCGGCGTGTCCAGCACAATGGTCGCGCGTCATCTATCATCTTTATACTAGTTCCTTGTAACGTGAGTTAATGAAAAATGGGGGTTTACGTATGGAAAGACAGGTACAAATCCCGGTCCCCTCGGGTAAGAATCTTATGATGCTATTCAAAATTACTGGGAGCTTTGGCAAACACTTTCACACCCTAATAAAGGTAAGCTCTACAATGAGCTATCGACTACTACATAAGCTTTGATTGCAGGGGCACTGGCGGCAAGCAATCGTGCACCAAAAGCTGTTAAACCATGGGTACAAGCCTAGTTCAACTACCCAAGGTTCTCTGGTTGTCGAATTAAATTCCTTTTTTCCAAAAGAATTGTAACCTCTTACCTCTGGTATTGTTTGATGAGACAGTTCTCTTCTCCTTGTTTACTTTGGTGATGAATAAATAAAATTCAAACATAATTATTAGCCCAATTCCGATAATAAAAGCTATAATAGCCAGGAAACCTTCCTTTGGCAATCCGACCTGGTCCGTGGCCAGTCCATAGTCGATTGTCACAACTGTAAAACATAAATGAAAAAAGGAATGTTCAGCCTAATTACGTTTCGCTGACGCTTATGCTCCTGCCTCCCCTAAATTTTAGGAGAGGGCAAACTTCACGTCAGAAGAGAACAAAATGCGTAATTGTTAGAGTCCGACGCTAATAAATCCAGCCGTGGCTCCCTTGAGCTTGAACTTGCTGGATTTTCCAATATTATTTAAGGTCTAGAGCTTCGTATTTTTGACAGATTTCTAATATAATAGTACGAGAAAAATCATCTGGCTATTAGCATGCCTCGTGAATGGCTGTGAAAATGGAATTTCGAGGTGAAGATCCGCTCCTCTCATTGTTATCAGGTTACTAATTCAACTGTGAATTAGCCTATATATTAGCCGAGATACATGTAGACGGGTCGACGAAATTGAGAAAGCCCGAACACGAAAATAAAATCCGCTAGCGACCGCTACCGCCCCCCCTCCCTCCCCCACCCGTTCTTTCCTTCATCACGCGCATTTTCTCTCTGTCGATCATTTTATTAATTTTCATAACCTTTTCTCTTGAGGTTGTACGGACATAATTAGGAGAAATATGATGTTGGTCACTACTGGGATTTAAAGGTTTAACTTCGCCTTTCTGTCACGTATCAAGAAAGGCGGGCGAATCAATCGAAAACAATTATGGTATTGTTATATTCCTAGACTTTCACTCAACTAAACAGGGACTGCCATTGGTCGATTCTTGGTCACGTGGCCTTGATTAAAATCAAATGTATCCCGATCGTGATACATTTTAAAAGAAATGTACCCCGCTCGAGTAGTGTACTATGGTCCAAGATATACCTCGTTGGAACAGGGGTCTTTTTTGCATGAGCATGCGCGACCCCTGAACAAGCGATGTGCATGGAGGCTCACCACAGGGTCTGCCTTCATCAAATTGGCGCGTCCCAAAGCTATCATCGCGATTATTTTGCTCGTTGGTCTTGGCAAATGTGCTCGTGATTTAACAAAATGTGTAGTTTACAAAAAAACTCTAACATGGTCTTAACAAAAGAGAAGTAGACCGGCTTTAACATACACGAGCTACTATCAAATTTCATTTCCCCACTTGACCTGGACAATAGCGCGCGTATATGTAGTGCCTGTAGGATTGCGCTGACCTCATCAAAGTCTAAACAAAATGCCGAAACATTTGTTGATGCAAGTAAACACTTTCAATTTTCTTCGTTTTGAAATGGGAAAGGAACAGAAATATTTAAAAAAAATAGCACATTTCAGCGACCGGGTTCGAAGTGCGCAAAAGCCGGTGTTCAGTTCAACAGTGAATTAATATATGTTCTACAATTTTCTCAGCACTTTAAAGCTACAAAATTAAGAGCACACGAAACGTAGATTAATCACCTGGTGAGATGTTGGTGGTAATCACTCTGTATGTCTCGAATGAATATCAATGAGACACTGTCAAAACTGCATTCAAGAGGACTGAATTAAAGTCGAATCTTGTGACCGATTTTGATGAAACAAACGGTTAGGTTTCCCAAGAAGTACAGTAAACATGTGATGCCAACAAAAGTTAAAAATTATTAGAGCACTTAAGTTATGGCTAAAAGAAAATTCCTGTAAAGGATGCGTTACAATGTTAGTCCACGTAAAGACAAGAAGTTCTACAATTTTCCGATAAACAAACTTGGTATCGCTGAAATACTTAAGGGAAAAACTTTCTATTCCAACTGATAACGGCGTGCCAGTCGCCCGCTGATCGTTATTAATCCACTCTCGAAATATGGCTAAATCAGCTAGCAACAAATTATTGACAGAAATCCTCTACGGCATCGAGAAACTAATTTATATCCGATTTATAGACAAACACTAAATAAAGAACATTTTGCTCAATAGCTACGCATCAGCAATGCATTCTATGCCAGACTTTGCGGTTCTTGAAGGGGAATCAAGACACGAGTCGAGCGCCAAACAATAACAAACAGCCATGATCGTGTCAGACATCCATGAGAAACTTGCTCTTTCATCTCGTTCAGTGCATCAGTCTCCACTTTAAATCACCAGATCTTTACTTATTTTGTACAACGAAGGCCTTTCCTAAGTTCCTGCTACCATTTCAATCTCAAGCAAGCTTTCAAAGTGAACAATTTGGCTCCATGACTATGCACCACGGTCGCCGTCACTGGTCGCGTGCTCTTTGTCAAGTCAGCGGTCGCGCATGCTCATGCAGGAGGGTAGAGTCTATGACGTCACCCATTGATCCTTGTTAAGAAATGGATTATTGGTGGGGGGGGGGGGGGTTTACTGCAGAGCTTATTTGTATGCAACGGTGGGCTTGTGAACTCGCATAATTAACTGACTAACGGTGCGTGAAACGCTGAGACTTTCATAGTTTTTCATTTCCTCCAGATAGATAGGAGAAAACCGGTTCTGTAATAGTCAAACAAAGTTGAAATACAGAGTTTTCAGCTCCACTTTGTGTATATGTGTTTTGTTTATAGCGGAGCTCTGGCGGGCGAAGCCCGCCTGCGGAGCACCATGGGTAAGTAAATCTTCCCATGCCAGAAAATTTGGTAATCACGTGACCGTACACCGCCCGCCCGTCCGTACGTCCACACCACAGGCTAACCAGTGTTCAATCCTCACACTTTCTGCCTAGTTTGGGAGCACAGGAAGACTGATATTGCAAACATATATTGCACATCAATGTTGTGATCAATTGACAGCTGTCAAAACAGGGTATCCGCTGACCAGTATCACCGACCGTATCGCGGGCTCAGGTGTCGACCCATCGAGGTCGAGTATCTTTTTGAAGTTATCCGCTGACAAGTTACTAGTTTTCAAATGATCGCAGGCTCAAGTTTAATCTTTTTTAACTTCATATGAAATATGTTGTGTTTTTTCTGTGCCGGACAACTAAAATTTTGATTTCAAACTGACCTCGGAAGCTAAAATTGAGCAAGTTTTTACAGGCAGGGAATACATGCCAGTTGCTTTTTGACTTTTCTCACCAAGGTCACGCGTTGGTCACGCTCTACGTCCAATTTTTATGCTGTGATTGGTCAAAATTTGACAGGTGAGTTCATGCGGAAAATTTATGCAGCATCTTGAAACCTGTTTACTATGACAGCTGAAGCTGACAGAGTTTTGTGTCAACTTGTGTTGTTTTTAATTGTCTTTTTCCACTGAATGAACAAAATGAAATTCAGCTGCTATCAAGAGTCTTCTGTTATTCATGGCTAGTTTGTTTATTGGGTTTTTGGTTGAGAAATACGTCGCTTGTTAAAGTCGGAAATCTGAATTTCGGATGGCATCGTTTTCCTTTTTCACCTTGCTTGATGCGTGAGAGGGTTGAAAAGTCTGAAGCGAGTCTGGCCTTACTTGATAGTTTTCAGTGCATCTCGAATGGTAAGCCTGAGTAATTATTTATTTGACGTTTGTTCTTTATATCTAATTTAATGAAGTCGAGCGTAGTTTATGCGGCTATTTAGTTTGTGCACGTTTTTAATTGTAAGATTTCAAACAATGATCTGACCGAGTATCAGGTTTGATTATAAGCTTATAAAACTTTAAAAAGCCTTTAGTCATTTTCTTACCGCGAATAAAAAGAAAACGTTCCAAAGAATATTTCGTTATAATTCTGGGCGTAAAAGAAAGCTTTGAGCGATTTTCTTGCCTCGAGTTCATCTTTGAAAAAGCAAACACCGGGAAGCCGGCTTACAAAATGAAAAACATAAACAAGGATTTTCTGAGACACTTTAATACTTGTCTTGAGTTCGTGAATGAAAATTGTTGTCTCTGTATATGTTTCACCAATTATTGTCCTTTTATTGATTGTTGGTAGTCTCTTTTGCAATTTTTATCGCTGTGCCGTTTGTTTTCAGTCGCTCATGAACATCGCTTGCATGCAGGAGTAGTCAAAATGCCGCGCGTATCAAACGCTTTTGAAGATTACACATCGTTATATAAACATTAAATAAAAAATAAACATAATAAATTCTTTATTATGTTGAAGCGTATAACTCTATTAATCATAATTTAAACGGTCGACTTGGCGCTTGTCAAAAGTGAGAACTGGCTCGCCGTATAGGTGATTTTGGAAATTTTTTTACCGGTTTCGCTAAAAGCCCACACGTGCTTCGATCGTCCTGAATATTGAGCGAGTGCAATTTGTATTGCAAAATTGTGAAATACTGCATTCTGTCCGAGGTCTGTATGATAAAAACAGCGCCTCATGGTACTGTTTCACCTCAGATGTGATGTATAAAAAGTATAAAACAGGGGCACCCAACGGCAATTTTCGGAAAATATCTGTTCGGAAGTACGATTTGATCTAGAATTTTCGGAACAGTTGTTGTAAAAGTTTTTGCTTGCCTGCCTCTCCTAGGATTTTCGAACATCTAAAAAGTGGTATAATTACCCATTTTTAACGTATTTTTACCCTAAAAAAGGCCACCTAGAACTTTCGGGGGCCTTTTTCTGGCTGAAATTTTCGAAAAGGTAAGCTTTGATCCCTATAATTTTCGGATCACTAGACTTTCAGCTAGGAAATCCGAACAGATGAAAAGTTTTTAGGGGATAAAAATATGCCTATATCTACCATTTAAATACTAAAATACCTTCAACAATGCTATGTTAAGTGGTTTTGAACTATATCCTCGTTGGGTGCCCCTGATAAAAGGTTGGTTTACACGTCCCCAGACTTGTTGGCAAGATTTTGTAAAGTAAACTTGTCGAACGCAAAAAATTCCGCCTGATTTGTTTTCCAGGCCTAATCTACTGTGATCAAGAGTCCGCGCTCTTAAATGTGATCGATGATGATTGCTATTTTTGGGTGTACATATATAAGGCTATCAACTCGATGTAAGATTAAGTTCACTCTTAGCTTTGACTGTTTGCAAATTACTGTTCTCTAAAATCACTTAACCGTTCCCTCAAATTAGTCACATGAATGTGTTCTAAAGTTAACTGAATTGTGGAATACAAGTTTATTGTTTGATTTAAATCATAAATTCGAGTTAATAGGAGCTTCGCTTTTAGCCCTGGCTAAATCTATATATTATAACCGAGTTTTAGCGCTAAATAAGAAGACGCGAATTTAATTGAAATAAAGAATTTTCAACCCCACTTTGTGTATGTGTTTTGTTTGTATAACTGAGTTTTAGCGCTAAATAAGATATAGGAGTGAGCCGTTTCTCGCGTTGCTAGGTGATCGCTTCTCTTGTTCCTATTTTCCTTTTAATAGACGGTCCGAAAACCAGGCACAAGTTACTTCACGGGCAAGCCGAGGCAAGCCTATTGTGCCTATTGCAGTATTCGCTCATTAGTAAACCTATACCGAATTAGTATGCACGAAGACAGTCAATTAGTATGGAGGAAGGCACTTTTTCCCTAGGTTATAACAATGGGTGACGTCATAGACTCGACCCTTATACATATTAATTAAGGAAAGTCATATCTTTGACCACGCAGTACACTACTGACCACTACTGTGTTCAAAGCATGGTAGAAAGTGGCGTGACAGAAGGCGGGAAAAACACTGCCAGTTTTCTTTTTCGTGAATGAACACAAAAACACAAACACGAAGCCTCAAGATAAAAAGAAACGATTTTTAAAGTTATCCCAGAAGGGAAACAGCAGATAGTGGAGGAAAAATATAAGGAAAGTAATTCTTAAATCTATCATTCAGTGGTTTTGAAAATTAAATTTGTGTTGTTATAAGTACCGAGTCGACTGTTTTAGTTCGCTCAGGTTATTCTTTTGTTGCTGTTGAAGTGAAAGTCTAGAAATATAACACTGAAACACTATCATGTCAGGTCCCTCGAGAAACCAGTTAGTTTTGTTTTCCCTCGAGTCCCGATGTTTCCCGAGACGAACTCTCCGGAAAACAAAACTAACTGTTTCCCTTGGGATCTGGCATTAAGTGTATATTGTTTTTTGTTGTAAAATTGGCCATATTTGGTCATTTTCGAAATGGCTTAAGCAATAGCGTCTTCACACATGCACAATTCCGATGACTAGTGACTATTATGACAAACATGACAGGATATTCTCATACATTTCTTCTGGATTAGAAAATAAGAACGGTCACTCGGTTTGTGTGGGCGCCGGCTGCGTCAAATCCCTAATCGGATTGGAATTTCGAAACTTTAGCGTCCATAAAAGAACAATATTATGTCCAGTTCCCAGTTGGCTTGCTAGCTCACCGACACCGCACCACTATCTTCGCAGAATACCGGCACTCCGGCAACCTTGAATCTTTTCAGGCTTTCTTTAAGCAGCTGCATAAGTTGCATCTTTGGTTTTATTACAAGTTATACAATAACAAAAAAAATAAAAGAAAATTATTTTACTCTTTAAAACACTTACTTGCCATAACAAGAGCACCAATGCCGACAATTCTGTGAGACCAGTTAAAAATTTCGCGCCTATGAAAATAAAGAGCTTCTGTCATGAAGTGAAAACTGAAGATAATTTTTGGCTTCACACTAGAGATTAAAGTATAATGTAAGCTTGTGTACTTGCAACCTACTTTGAGTGTGAAGGGGTAAAATGTACCTACTTCAACTTTACTTGGTGACCATCGAAACGTGTAGTTCAAAGAAGCCGAAGTTCGCCGCCAAGTATGGGTTATATCACAATTGAGAACACACTTGACCAAATAGAAATGGAAGCCATGTGCACCTGCAAAGGTTCCAATTGCAAGATTCTAACGAACGGAGAGATTGACAGCTTTTACTTCAAGTAATGTATTTTTTTTGTCAACAAGTGTGAAGCCATGTTTTCTACAAAGCGACTTAAGATTCCCAAGTGCATTGGTGTCAAAAGCTTGCTAGAAACTAACTTCGCTTTTAGTGTGAAGCCAAAATGACTTTACAAGTAGCTACAAGTGTTTCGTGTGTAATCAACTGCATTCCTGGTAAGGTGTGGATATTCCCGTTGGTTGAGAAAGAGTTGACTGTGCATTGCGCTTATTTAAAGACGCCTTAAGCGGAGCTCGCATTAAATTGTAACTGTTTTATTACAGAATAGAACTGCAAAGAAAAAACGTATTTTTAAAACAAAATGATATAACCAAGATATTTTATCCTCTGGTGGAAGTCTGTGTTAGTTATGGCTGTGGAATTCCATGGGGTTCAAGAATATGCATTTGTGGATACAAAACATTTTGGTTAATACATCATTCGTCCATCCTTCCCTTACTGGGACACTGGGGGATCGGTTAACCTGTACCACATGACAGTTCTCGGTTGTCCATTTTTCTGTGGCTGTCAGTTTTGCTTGTACAGTACCAGTAACTGGTGACTCTCTTGCTCCTGGGTTCAATCCTTTCACATTTTTAATAAAGTGTTTTTAGCGTCGGTACTAATCTTTCATCGTTGCTGTATAAAGAGCATAATCTTACTTGGGTTCTCCAGGGTGTGGTCTGAATGCTGCCATGATCGGCTGAATAAGCGCCAATGCGATTGTAACGATACCAAGACATGGATGCGGTCCTGCATTCTGTTATGAAATGGAGAAAATAATGTCATCAAAAATTGTTTATGAACATGAAGAAATATCGAAACAGAGATTGGTGTTTTTACCCGCAAGCAGACATTTTTACGTGGGTCTAAAAAAGACACAAATGCATGCGTTAAGAAAGGTATAACCGTTCAAAAATGCACCCGAAGCCTTCGTAATGTCTGGATATCAGGTAGAACGATTCAAGCGTTTGATATAATGCGCGATATTCTTAAGGAAATTTCAACCTCAGATCGGATTTTCAAACCTCCATCGCGACAGTGACTTCGGCCATCTGTAGTAGGTTCTTTAGGTCAGTATAGAGCGATTTTCGTATGACCTTGAAACGAAACGCACGAACAAAACAGAAACAACAAACTAACGGAAATAGAGCGATTTGATTGGTTTATCGAACGGATACAAACGCGCGTGGCTTTTGATTGGTTAAGCGAACGATAAGGTGAAAAAACGTCCTGCCCGAGAACTTTCTAGAAATCAATCAATACTTCGCTTTGACGTCATACTGCAGTCACTGCAACACTATTGGCCAATTGAACAATGTCTTCACCATATTAGGGATTTCTTGGCGGGAAAACGAAGAGTCCATGTTTTGATCTTTTCATCCATTGGCTGACAAAACAAGTAACAAACACTTACCGAAACCACTTTTCAAGGTCATACGAAAGTCGCTCTATCAGTTACCAAATAGGATGCGAGGGCACGGTAAAACAGCCGACATTTCGCCACGCAGCGGTGGTTTTAATTTGCGGGAAAATCGTTAGTGGCGTCGAGAAATGACGGACGCATTCTCATGCAGGCTTCGCCAGCACAAGCTTTCTCTGAAACGTGAAGCATATTCCTGTGTGATTCTTCTAAATTGATGACCCCTATGAAGCCATGTGATGCTTGTTAAATCCATGGTCACTGGTAAGCATCACACGTTCTACTTGTAAAATTTAATTGGGAAGATATCAAAGTATGAGTAGTTGTTGTAGGCGGCAGTCCTTTTGTTTTATCCTGAGAGCCTTCGAAAGCGATCTCATTGTCAGTAAACAGGAAAAGAAGACCTGTCTCCCATTTACTCTAGTCCATCCTCGGAGACCCAGGGGCAGTCAGTCGGGTCGGGAGAAAGAGCGCGACGAAAGTTTTCAAGTACGGGCGAAAGAGCCGGCTTTTTCGCCCGTACTTGAAAACTTTCGTCGCGCCCTTTCTTCCGACCCAACTGACTGCCCCTGGGTCTCCGAGGATGACTCTAGTCTAGAAAGCCCCGAAGCTGTGTTTGTTTACGTTTAAATAATAATTAAACCAAGAGGAGAGTTAAACCAAGAGAAGCAAATGATTAAAATCAACAAATGTTTACTTTAAGAAGTCTGGTTTTGATATTTTCCTCTAAAATAATAATCGCTAAGAATTCGGCTTTCTTAATCAGTTAGATTTTACTCACTTCTGATCTTCTAATAAATTATTACTTTGATATAATTTAGCAAGCAAGGTCAGCAATCATTTTTATCACTAAAATTTTATATAGATATGAACGCTTCATGAATCTCTTCGGGCCCAGAGCAGCAGAGCGATAACGAAAAAACTTACCGATGACCACCCTTCTACATGAACAAAAATCAAAATTGTTGCAGTAATCGTCACTAGCAAGGTTATAATCATCAGCGTTCGATGAACCTGTAGAGTAAAATCAACCAGACAAACACAGTTGCTGTATGTAATTATTATGGAAATAGGGCCAAATTAAGGCCCCGTCCACGCGAAACATCAACTGCGGCTTTGATTTTTTTATTTTTGGTGTGACAGTAAAAACAAACAATACATTTTATTTTATTTTCGGTAGCGAGATACAACTTATTTGCTTAACTATCTCACCAGCCTTGGTTATTCTAACTGCTTTTGTGCCACATTTTTCAATCAACACGTTTTAAAAGAAGAATCGAGAATTTAGCATTCCTGTGGAATAAAAAAAGGCGGGGACCGTCGTTTATATAGCTGCCGAAAACACTCACACAGGACGAGTTAAAGTTTTACCAGTAAAACATAAACACTGTTGTTTGTGTCGTGTGTTAAACATCGAGTGGGAGCGGATTTTAATGTAAAGTGCCTATTATATGAAATCGTATCATTATAATCAGGAGTCCAGATGATATGTTAAAGTCAGAGTTGACTCTGAGTGTTATTATCTTTTCTATAATTACTAACCGTAAACCAAGCCTTTTCTCCTAGCAGTTTTGTTGGTTCCCAGACTTGACGCATGCATCTTGCCGTAAATAAACCAACAAAAGCAAACAGAAGCCAAGCAAGGGTCATCAGAATACCTAATTGCGTTGTGTAAACACAAATAAAAAAATTAAATGAGGAAAATTTTAGCAATACTTTGAAATCTGGCTGAACTGTATTTGTCATGCAGTTTATAAGTCATGCTACTTTGGTTCTCTTAAGCCGTTATTTCAATACGCGGACTGCGAATCTTAATTGATCTTAATTACCCGGCAAATTATTCATAACCAGCCTGCGTTAATCAAATTTAGAATACCTTTGCTATTGTTCCACTAATGACGTCAGATGCTGACGTTAATCGTGAAATAATAACAAAATTATCTTTACCTGAAATCACGCAAACCGGCGGTGCGATAGCTCTTTTGGCAGTGCAGAGCTCAAAAGAATGGCCAACCGGATTTCACAGCTTTATAATATGCGAGCAAATAACCAAAATAGTAATACAATACCAAATAACCGGATTGTTAATACCACTTAATGTCTCGGTGTCTCGGAGGCTGTTATCCACCACAACCTTCATGATACACAGCTCGCCACCATGGTCAAAAAAAAAGCCGCGGTGACGGGTGTATAGTGTAGTATATCACATTCAGTTCCGTTCCTTTTTCCGTGACCATATTCTTTATAGTTTATGTCAAAATAAATGGAATTTATTAGCATAGATTTAACTTTGATCTGGTATAACAGCGGAATCTCTACTCAATACTAGATATTTGGGATTTCAAGCAAATCGCTGCGGCGACCCCTGCTCTACTATGGCGGTCGAGGATGGGGAGTCCTGGGAAGAGTACGTCACCGTATCGCGGCGTCCAAACAGTGACTACTGGGTTTCTCTCTTATTTGTTGTCGCTGCAGAGTAGGTTGGACAGCAGTTTGCTGCAGATCGTGAGATGAATATTCCAAGCATAGTTCGCCTCAATAATTTCGTTTTTTTCCTCGTTTTCCATCATCGATTCGTGAAGAAATTCCCCTGCTGGTTTATAAAATAAAATATTTAAGGTGAGTGGATTTTTAGGGTTTATTTTCATCGTGCTTTACTCGACACTCCAAAATGGCTGCTCATCTTGGGTGGTTTGAGTGATACATTTTGAAGTGGGAGTTTTCTCCGTGTCTCGATTGGTCTACTTTTCGCAAAACGTCTAAGAAAAAATATTGATCTTCCAGTTTGTACGGTCGAACCACCACCCCCACTCCCTTGCCCCCCCCCCCCCCCCTCCCCCCTTTACCGTTTTCGAGTTATTTTCCATTAAAAACTTGTCATGTGCAGAGGTAAATGATGCGATGTGTGACACTTTAATCACACTACAGTCGGTCTCACTTGGGGAAACATTCTCATCGTAAATGATCGTCACTATGAGTCTTATTAGCGTTCTAATATATTCCTCACTTCAGTTTTTGTAATATTGAGTACAGTGTGTCGTTTTCTCACGTAGATTAAGCTGTGTGTCATCGCTCAAAGCGGGGTCATATGAGCTCTGTTCGGTTTTGGGAGCATATTTTGCAACGTTTGATCTTGCTTATACGTGTACATCTGTAATGTGTAAAGCTACAATAATAACATTGAGCTAGTGTGCAAGTACACCCTCTTTGTTTTCTTGATATGGGAACTTTTAATTTCATGTTTGAAACGTTGGAAGAAATTTCTAATCAATTGTTTCTTGTGATTACCTTTCTTTCTAGATTTACAAGCACAGGGCCAAAGAGATACATCCTGAACAACAGATAACTCATTATTGTTTGATACAATAATTGTTTCTGAGATTTGGTAAGCATGCTGTGCATATTATTACCCTTTATGAAGTTAAACTGTTACGAAGGAGAATAAAAAATGCCAGCTTATAAATGTAGTATAAGAATCAAAGCAGTTGTTGTCTTACATGTATTATAAACATGGTACATAATTATGAAACTAATCTTTGACTGCATCCCTGACTGATATCGTTTGTAGCAGATAGCAAATTAGTTGACTTTTTTCTATTCTATTCTCCCAGATTTCTTATTCAAAACTGTGAAAATTAATCAGATCTGTTACTCTCCAGGGTATTTATATATTTTAACAGGTTTTTACAATGTCCCCTTCACTCCTGGTACATGTAGGCTCCACTGTTGCCAAATGAAATTAGTATTTCTTTACTTTGTGTTAGCATACACTTGCAATCTTTGTGATGAAACAAATAATGTTTTTTCCTACGTTTTCGTGACCCATTAAAAGAAGCTATCGGTACATCAGTATTTCGGGTGGGACTCTCTTTCCTTAGGGGATGTTTGAACATTTACAGGCAGTGTGGTTTTCATAACTTTTTTAGTACTGTGTGTGAGTTTAAATAAAAATTGACTTGACTTGACTTGACTTGACTTGAGTAGGCATACCACAGATTTTCAAGTCCTAGCAAATCGGAGTATCCATTATTACTTTGTAGAATCTTAATTAGCACAAATTTAGGCCCCTGGGTCTCCGAGGATGGGTCTTTATTTTCTGAAGAATAAATAGATTCAAGCTAAGACTATTCAGTGGTATTTAGCTTATTCCTTACAAAAAATATGCATACCATTACATATTGCAGTATGATAGGCATAGGCAGTGTTAAGGCAGGCATCTGTGCCGAATGTTGACATGTCTTATTTGCCCAAGTGTACAGAATTTTTTTAAACAGATTTTAGAAAATAAGAACCTGTTTTTAAACATTAGGCTTAACAGGTTCTTGTATAGAGGGGGCCTAACAGGCAAATTTTAGCCTAACACTGCTAGGCTCTTAACAATCAGGTTATTTAGTTGCAGATTTTTACTGTATTCGGTTTTTTGTGCTTTTGGTCAGAGACATTTCCTATCTTGAACAGTGGGTAAGGTATGAGAACAATAAAAGTCTCACATGAGTATTCACAATGTTTCCAGACATGGGTGAAAAAACAGTTATTTCTATTTTTCTCCAAATATTGAAGACAATTAGCGATGGTGATCTTCTTGACAGTCGGAGGTGCCTGAACTTCATTTGAACTCAAGGGGACCATTGATCAATTAAAACTAAGTTATCGATAGATACTTTAGAAATTGCAGTCTCAAATCTGTGGGACATTTGTCTTGCCCATTACACTGCTTTCCATCATTCGAATTCTTAATTAGTTGAATGTGTATTCGCAATAACCTTCGCTGTCTGGAAAGGTGAACGTATATAGTTGACACAGTTCGCTTTGTTTGCAAGCTAAAAGCCGACTACTTTCGATGACGCCAAATAACTTGTTTTTCAGGCTCTCAACCACTTAGCAGAGAGGAATTTATAACGTCTTTAATAGGATAAACGTTTTGTGCGAAAATGTTCAGAATTCTAGCACAATTAAAATTGCTAAAATCGGCAAAAAGGCGTGCATCACGGTGATCCGTCTAGCTCTACCATTTCGTTGTAACTGAGCTTCTTAATAATTCGTCCCATGATCCTTTGCGAACTGCTGTCCAACCTCCTCTCTTGTCGCTGTTTAAACGCGCGGAGGACGTAATTGCTGGAAAACCAGAAGCTTCAAAAACTTTCTTGATAAAGTGAAAAACGATCTTTGATAGGTTTTAAAACCAGTGATCTAAATGCTAGGGGGAAAGTCGAATTTTATACTCATGTAGTAGCTACTACGCCACTGACCGATTTACTTAAAATTCCTATTAGCCCTGTGGATCGTATTTATTATTTAAAACCCCATGATTGGCTTTTCAGTCAACCATGGTCATTAGCATACCGTGAGCAAGGACCATTGCCGCTATAGCGTCGTTTAAAGCAACATCTCCACCTGACCTTACATCTATTTTAGCAGCCGACGCACGTCTAGCGCTATGAATCCCGATTGTGGCACCTGTTGTTAAACAGACAGAAGCTCTTGTAAATCTGAAGTGTCACTGTAAATTATGTCTAAGACAACCACAAATGGGTTTAAAAAGCACTGAAAGTCCTCAACAGCGAGATGTCAGTATGTCCAATAATTGGTTACATTGACCAAGACAAATAGCTTGAAACTTGCCTTAAAAAGAGTTGCTCGCAAATATGGACGAAACCACCAGTAGCCCAAGCTTACAAGATATGAGAGCCCTGAACAACATATCCTACTAGTTCTTATCCATACGGCAACAATTATAATTTATAAGCCGTTGTACGAGCATTATTCCTTTTTTCTATAATTGATCAAAATTGTTTTGCGACATGCGAGGCAAGTTCCAAGAATCAAGCAAGCCTAAAAGAAAAATTTCTCCCTAATAAAAATGCTGCGCTGCAGAATAATGCTGTTACAACAGGACATTTGGTGTCATTTGGGCAACAGAAAATTGTAACACAAGTTAAAATGTATTCCATTGTTTAACCTCGTAATTTGCAACTTTAAATTTGCTAATAAACGTATCAGATATGTGCTTACCGCTTAAATCACCGATTGCTCCCAAAAGAAACTGCTGCTCTTCAAGGTTTCTAAAATTCGCTATTCCTGGGTTTACGTCCCTTGTAATCCTATAGAATAGTAACACAACTGACATCAATAGGCTACCTTTTGAGAAATGGTGGTGGACGGTATTGACATCCATATCTATGCGCGTAAAGTATGAAATAACATTATGATCAAAGAGTTCTCTCGCGGACGACCTCGCAGCCCATCTTTGGGCTGCGTGTAATTCTATAAAACAGTAACACAACTGCAACATCACTAGGCATCACTACATTTTGGAGAATGTTTGTGGGATTGACTTAGGTATCTATGCGCGTAAAATTTAAAATAGTACGATTAGAGAAGTAGATAGTCAAAGATTTCTCTCTTGGATGACCTCGTAGCCCACCATTGGCTTGAGTAGGCTTAAGCAAGACAGTGAACGAGGCGTATGTTTTTCTGTTGCGGTTTGAGATGTCGTAAATGGTCGTATACCACTTCTAATATCGTAAATCCATTGTCCATAAAAAATCACCCCTAATCTAGTCGTCACGGATAATCCACTGTTATCCTAACAAAAACTTATCAAAACCCAACTGCAAAGCAGGGCCGAAACGTGAGATTTTGTGTATGCACGGGAAGAAAGTTAGAGAGCCCAAGACGATCATCCAAACTAGGGGGTCTAGGGGCAATTAGTCCCCCCGAAAATATTTCAACCAATGGTTTCAAAAAGGCCATTTCCTGAGTTTTGCAGGACATTTTTAGTAAATAAATAACAAGAAAAATGGTGAGGCGGACACTGTGAGAGGGCTGGGAAAGGGTACAATTTTTTGTTGGTTTTCACCCCACTGTAAGGCCTAGGCCAAAAGTCGAAATTTTCATGAGACGAACCAAACTTTGTAAGTTAAGTTCATGAAAAGTTCGACGTCTGGCTCAGTTAAGTTCGTCTGAATGAGTTTGGATCGTTCAACAAGTTCTATTCTTTTGCTTGAATCAGACCGATAGAACTTCTAAACATCGTCTCCGGGACAAAAGAAAATTTATTTAGATTGCATTTTTGGTCTGATTCAGTTTATTGGTTCGACGCGTCCTAAGTTCGACGTCTGACCCAACAGACGATCTTAACTTAATTTAGGTCGACCCAATTTAGAGTCTGGTTCGTCTCATGAAAAGTTCGACGTTTGGCCTACTAGTAGGCTGTTAAGATCTGTTAACGCTTCTTGCCATCCGTTTATGGAATAGTAAAAGTATAAGGAATTACGTACTTACGCAAAGACACCAATATAATGCGAAAAGCTTATTAGTCATCCCGGTTTAACGTCAAGTTATTAAAATGCGTAAGTTTGATATGTTTATCACCGCTGTTTGTGTTTTATTCCTCGTTATGCTTTCAGGGATTAAGAAATTTTTTTTTCTCGGATTTCAGCTGTACGCACATGCATATGAGCGTATATGGACGCTACGCTCCTGCAAAGGAGACAAAAAGACCAAAAACGATCTGCACTCTTCAGCATATAACAGAGGCTAGCCCCAGAAAGCAAATCGCAGGAATTTTAAAAACAAGTACTAAGTAAATTACGCGTTCGAATTGTTTTAAACTGTGAAGTGAATTTTGCATATAATTAATAATCCCTTAATCTAACATTTCCTCTATACCCTTCACTGACTAACATAATAGCATCATATGGTACAATAGTTTTGAGAATACGATTATCAAGACAACAATTTACAATGATAATTTAATTAATAATGAGATCTACGATAATGATGACGATGGTGATGATAAGTTACCTGCAAGACACCACGCCATTATTAAATGATTGGTCAGCAATTTCTACAGCGAGTGGAGTCTATAAAAAAAATTTAAAAAAATAAAAAGTTTTGGCAAGTTTGAGTTCATCTGATGATTCAACGCGGAACCTCGTTAAATTGCTCGAGTGGCTTCATTTTTTCCTTACATCATATGTATCTCAGTCACCTTTTTCTTTACAATTTAAAGCAAAACGTTCTGTTAAAAGTACATGAACGTTCTCAAAACATTGATTGCTTTACTTTACTTAATGACAAAACTGTATAAAAATATCCGGTTGTGACTACTGTGTGCATTAAAATCTCTAAAACATGAAAATGAAAATTTCGCACGTGCTTATCCTTAGAGAAAAAGGTTTAATGGTGATGAGCTTTGAAAGCAAAGAGAAGCAAGCACTACCTTGGGATAACCACATGCTAAATAATTACGATGAAAGCTAATTAAAGGCAAGGGATGATGTTTAGCAACGGTCAGGAGACCATATCAACAACAATTAACTAACTTACCGGATCTGTCCTAGTTGGTGTTGTTCTGCTTGTTGCATAATAATGGCCACTTAGTGAGGTATCGCTGGCGCAAATAAGTATGTCGGTATCAGGCTGTGGACAATGTGATAAAATTCAGGTAAGGGTAAAAACGGCCAAAAGTTTAGGGGTTGAAAAACTTAACCGTTAGCGGGGGAGTCCAGGCTTGGTGGACCTAAGCCGTCCGTGTTGAAAAAAATTTTTACTGTAAAAAATTTCCTAAGTACAAAATGCCATTGGAATTGTGTATCACTTTGAAGCAATGGAAATTCATTTTGATCTTTTCAAATAGCTAACAATTTTTTTTAATTTTTGTTCATCGTAACGGAGTGGATGGTGAATGAGCCTAGCCTTTAATTGTAAAAAAGCTAAATAACTAACAGTTGGCCGGAACTGCTTCCCTTCCATTAAGACCGGCTCTTGGAGAGCATTTTAATAACAGACAAATTTGCATGTGAAAGCAATTACTTTTCTACCACACCATTTCACAGTTTGGTTGCTTACCATCTGATTATCTTCACTAAATCCCACTCCTGCCCAGTTTCCTCTGCCTCTTAGTTCGAAAACCACACTGTTAGCACCAGAAGCTTGGTAAGTTACAAGAAAATCACAATCTGCATCCGGGCAATTATCTGGAAACCTAAAGCTTCCTTGCTGCAAAAGGGGAAGATTACAAATAACACGTGTTTTACAATTTATGTGTTAGTTTGAAAGTACTGTTTTTGTCATATTGGCTGGGTAGGTAGTCTGCATGGCATATATAACTCGCGAAGTCAAGAGGAATCGCTTAGAAAACATTTAACATATTCAAAATCTTACATGCTTCTTTCTATTCTCATTTGCTCTATACTTGCTATAATATGAAATAGCAACCAAACTATACTGGAGCTATTTCTTTCTCTTTTTTTCCTATGAAACTGAGTTGAAGGAGTGCTGGGATGAGCAGGTTTCTACTAATACAATTGTACCCGCAGAGGGGGGAAGGGGAACTTTTTTCACTGCCATAATTTTCATCGTTGTTGCTTACTCATTTGGTATGGCAGAAAAATAAAGTACAATCGTACCGTCGACGAGGAACTTGTTGGCATAACTGTTGCTCCACTCCCCACTTCACTTCTCAGGACGTTGATTCTAGAAATCGAAGCACGTCTCGCTGAATGAACCTCGATAGTAGCACCTGATGTTATAAAGTAAAAGCTCATGTAAATCCATATATCGTAATGTATTGTCACTTTGGCATAATTTACCATACCTTGTCCATTTCAATTATCAGTGCCATTAATATTTCCATTATCATTCTGATCAACTTTTATATTATTATCATGATAATTCTTGGGTTGCACGTGACGTCACCAAAAATCAAACTAAGAAACTATCGATTTTTCTGAGTTTCTACTTTTACGAGGTATTACAGTACCTAAACATCTTTACATAAACAAATTTTTGGTTCTAAAGGGTTCTTCGTTTTGCGAGAGAGGACGCTTGAGTTTCCAGGCTTTTGCGTGACGCGGCATTTGGCTGGTGGCCGGGAAAGCTCTTATGTGGGTTAAAAACATTACCGATTTTGGGAGATTTTTCAATCTAAATATTCCTTGTCTCAGAATAAATATTACTGTAATCTGTATGAGTTCCTCAAGCGAAGAATTCACGCATTAGTAGGAAAACTCGAAAACAGATGTTTCTGTTGGTATCCGGCGGCCATATTGGTGTTCCTGAAACGGACACCAACATGGCGTTTCCATACAAAGCCTTATAAATTTAGATAAACCGTTTTTCCCGATATCTCGCAATTGATGAAATATTTCACAGACCTGATTCTTGGCAAGGGCTTTTGTATATTTATCTTTTTTCATTTCCCAGATTCTAGTCCTTCTGTATTGAATGGTTTGCATTTTTATTTTTCATTGCGTGACAGTGCAAGCCGAGAATAATAATTACGTAATGTCATAAATGATATTGCTATTATTGTTTAATCTTTAACTTTGTACTGAACCGAACTGAAAGCACTCTGCGGTAACCCAAACATGATATTAGCTGTTGGGTATGTTTCTTATTTTCAGGAAGTCTGAAATAGCTCTTTCAAATAGTGACCAAATGTGAGTTTCAGGATCTTCTAAGCTTCCAGTTAAAACATGGGGGAAGACAACTTTCCTCGAGCAAGGCCGGGACACACTAATGGTCACGTTTCAGTAGTATTCTATCAAGTAAACTTAGAATCTAGGTCATTTTGTCTCATTTCCTTGACATAAAAAATTCACAAGTTGCATTCCACGCAATATTGAGAAGAAACATTTCACACTTGAGGGGACATACTCCTCCAACGTACCCTCCCTTTTCACTTCCGGCAACATAATTCATCTTTTATCGCAGTTGTGCTGCCTTGAAGCTGGGAGACAAGTTTCAATAGACATTACTTAGTGTACCACTCATAAAATGAATTTCTTGGCAAGTATCATTTCAGGCAGCAATCGTTTTAAAACGTAAAGCCCGCGAACGGACGCAACGTTGTTGGTCAACAACCCCCAACATTGTTGGATATCCACATGTTGCGTTTGTTGGCACATCCTGTTGCATATTGTTGAGTGTTATTGGCATTTGTTGCGCAAAGTTTGAAACTGGTCAAACTTTTGAGCCAACAACTCCCAACATTTCTTTTGCTCTGTGATCACCGCAAAGTAGCACAACAATGTTGGGACCATTTTTGCAGCTTTTCCAACACTGCTGGGGCAACGCAAATGAATTACACATGGTCTCCTTGGAGACAACAACACAATAACTTCGGGTGATAGACCAACACGCCTGATAGGCCAACATTTTTGGGAATTGTTGCATCAGCCTTTGTACACCACTGCCAACACACGGACGCAAAAACTCCCAAATTTGCTGGGCCAACGATGTTGGGAGTTGTTGCGTCCGTTTGCATGTAGCTTAATACTTGATAGTTCTTTTTGCAACAAAAATGTCCCTAGTTAATTCGAAAGTTGTTGCACTAAGTTAGAGCAACAGTAAGTATAAGATGCGAAACTAGTTGCAAAAATAGTCCTAGTGCGCGCGCTTTAGAGGTCTTTCGGCTAAATTCAGAATTAAGTGATTGATAAGTATAGGATCCTGGCTCACCATTCAAATTTCCGATTGCTCCTAAAAGGAACCACTCCTGGCGTAGATTTCTAAAGTTAGCAATACCCGGATCTAGCTCTCTCGTTATTCTATAAAACAATTGCACTTAAAATTAAAATCATACAAATTTCTCGCTACCTCCAAAATTATTGAATTAGACTACGTGAAGTCAATGAGCCTTCTTAAGTTTGAACGACCTTGTCCGGCTGTAACCAGTCTTTGGCTTATACACGTTCGAAGCAAAACAATGGACGAGGAGTATATGTTTGTTTCATTGTTGGTTTAGACGTCGTAAATAGTCGTATACCGGTATGCAGTACCTTTAAGTATTGGCCTTAACATTATTCACCACCCATATTTTCGCACTAGGTCGTCACACCCGCTGTACTGTTGAAACAATTCCTAACTTAACAAAAAATGTATTGCTGACATCAGAGATGTGACATGTTTAAACTAAACGACGATAAGACAGAATCCACCATCATCGGAACGAGGCAGCAAGTGGCGAAAGTTGATATTGACTCTTTGCGAGTCGGTGACAGTACAACTACACTAGCGAAATAAAGAACCTTGGTACCTGGTTTTGATCTACAGTTAAAGATGGACACTCACGTTAATAACATTTGTAAAGCTGCTTTTTCCAATTATATAACACAAGAAAAATTAGGAAGAATTCTTCGTTTCCTTATTTTTTATCGTAGACTATTATATACAAATTCATTTACATGTAATATTCATCTTTTTATTCATATTTTTTTATATACTGTAATATACACCACCATATGTTTTATTGTAATCATTCTAATGTAATGCGTTTGGGCGTATGCATTTCTCGATGCAACAAGTGCACTATAAGTCATTAATTTATTAATATTATTATTAAAACATGACTAAAACCTGAACTATACACAAGAGACATAAGACCCCAAAAAGATTTGCATTTTGCGCACAATAGAGAGGAGAAGTCGTTACGTCACGTTGCCGTGTTAGCAACATTAATAGGGAACTTAAGATGGAGACGTTTTCGGGGCGACGGCAACTTCAACCGGACATGACGTCATGATTTGTGCGCTATTGCGCATGCTCTTGCTCACTACATTGCCGTCGTGCTCCCGTCGGCGACGTGAAACTGGTCTGTTTGGCGTTGTGGCGAGAACGTGAGTATTTAACTTTTATTTTAATCAGGTTTGTTGCGTTTAGCAACCGGAATTTTGCAGATTATCGTTCTTAAATTGTCCTTGTTTTCTTTGAGTCACGTTTCAAGTTCGATTTCCAAGCCCTGTTATCTAAACTTACATCTTTAAAATGTTTCATATCACAGAGTCAAGATCCAATATGGCAAACAGCAAACTGTAAGTGAGCTTTACATGGACAAAATTGTCCTACGAGCCAAATGAAAGTATCCAGATAAAAAAAAGTTAGCGCACTTTTTTCGTTACAGTATCGTATAAATGAAACTTATAAAAAAATGTTTAGAATAGTAGGTAATACCGGTCCACGTACTAAAGTGGGAATACTGAAATAAAGTTGTTATTGTTGTTGTTATTGTTGTTGCACGCAAGCAAATAAGCATTAATTCTCTTTATTCTTTATGTGAAGCCAAATTTTCCTCTTCGGTTGTTTTCCAACGCGCCGTTCTCCTGAGTTCACTGCGATCTTAAGGTGGCTCGACTGGTTTTTTTGGGGGGGATACCTCCCAAGTTTGAGCATTAATTACGTCGCCATGAGTAAAGATATAGAAAAAGATTACCACAACTGTATTATGTAAAGATGAAAATGTCTTATGATCTGGGTTTTATTGCAATCGGAGTCGCCATAGCAACGTAACGACGCCATTACGTTTTTTATTTATCTTTGTGTTTCTCTGTACCAGGAGTTTTTTAAAAAAATCGCTTAAGGGAGTTTGTACCTGCCATAATTGCCTCAATTATGGCAGAGTTTGAACAAATTCTAAGAGAGCGTTTTCGAAATATTTTGAAACGAAGTTTTAAGCATCATAAAAACAGCGAAATAGCATGCTATCCACACAATTAGCTAATTTTTCAAGAAAATGATAAGCTTTGGAAACGCGGCTTCATCTCATAATGGTTTGATTCCATTTTAAACTGTGTACAGAAAAAGAGGGGAATTGCTCTGGGCGATCGCGAGTAAGAAGAATTTTATTAATTTGCATTCAACTGCTTTTGTTACAGTTTTTGCACGTAGTTTGGTCCATGCCTACAAATTTCGCATTTTTCAAAAAACTGCTTGATAATTTTTTTATAAATTTGATAATCCCGAGATCAATTGTCAATAAATATACCCTGCAAGTTTCATGAACATTGAAAACAGGGAAAGCTTTTAAATAGGACCTCAAATATGACCAATTTTTTACCCAGTTTTTCTGTTTACAAGTGAGCGTCCACATTATTCACTGGCATTGTTTTCAAGTTTCATATGCACGTGCAAATTTAGCAAAAAGATAGAATTTGCATCAAAAAGGACCCTCGGTTAAATTTCCGGAATATGCTAATAACCGGGTAAAGAAATTAGTGATATATTCTAACATCACAGCAACTCTTTGTAAGAGTTTCTGTGATGTTATAATCCGAGTAAGATTATTAAGTGTTGCATCCTACAAGATGAGCCTTGACGTTCACCGTCTCGGCCCTCTCTGCTATCTGTGACACAAGCCAATTTTTAGCATATTCCGGATATTTCTTCAGAAAGTTATCGAGAATTCGTTTTAAGCAAATTTACTACTGTTTGCTAAATGTGCACGTGCATATGAAACTTGAAAACAATGCCAGTGAATAATGAGGACGCTCACTTGTAAATACAACATCTGGGGGGAAAATTGCTCATATTTGAGGTCCTATTTGAAAGCCTTCCCTGTTTTCAATGTTCTTGAAACTTGCAGGGTATATTTATTGACAATTGATCTCGGGATTACCAAATTTATAAAAAAAATTATCGAGCGGTTTTTTGAAAAATGCGAAATTTGTAGGCGTCGACCAAATTACGTGCGAAAACTGTAACAAAAGCAGCTGAATGCAAGTTAATAAAATTCTTCTTACTCGCGATCGCCCAGAGCAATTCCCCTCTTTTTTTGTACACAGTTTACAATGGAATCAAACCATTATGAGATGAAGCCGCGTTTCCAAAGCTTATCATTTTCTTGAAAAATTAGCTAATTGTGTGGATAGCATGCTATTTTGCTGTTTTTATGATGCTTAAAACTTCGTTTCAAAATATTTCGAAAACGCTCTCATAGAATTTGTTCAAATTTTGCCATAATTGAGGCAATTATGGCAGGTACATACTCCCTTAAGCGATTTCTAAAAAAACTCCCGGTGCAGAGAAACACAAAGATAAATAAAAAACGTAATGGCGTCGTTACGTTGCCATGGCGACTCCGATTGCGATAAAACCCAAATCATAAGAAATTTTCATCTTTATATCATACAGTTGTGGTAATCTTTTTTCCCTATCTTTAATCATGGCGACGTAGTTAATGCTCAAACTTGGGAGGTATCCCCCCCAAAAAATCCAGTCGAACCACCTTAATGTTCGAATTTTGGAGAGAGGCGACGGCTGCCTCTGTTCCAGGCCTGCTCTGCCACTCCGGTCGCCGTCGCCCCGAAAACGTCTCTATCTTAAGTTCCCTATTTTTGGATGACAACAAACCGATAAAGCCTCTTAAAGGTCTATTCGCACTATTTCAAATTTCACCAATCTTAATATTCAATTTCATTTAATTTGGCAAATCTTGGCGAAATTTTCTTTGGGACCGTATCTATCGTTATCTAAGTTTAGAAAAAGAAAGCGACAATTTTTGTGTTGTGTTCACCTACTCCATAAAGCGGGCTCGTGAAATTAGGACGTTTCACGTCGTAGTGGTGCAACGACGGCAAAGAAATGTACAAAATAGCGTCATGCACCTGCAAAGTTGTTGTTTGTTAATATAAACAAATTAATTTTTGCCGTTCTCCTTGCCGTCGCCGTCGTCGTTGGTTTTGTTGTCATCAAGAAATAGTGCTAACATAATAACGTGACGTCACAATTCTTCCCTCTATGCACCATACCCACCCTTCTTTCGGACTTTTCGGGTTTTTTTGGTGACCCTTAAATTCCTGTAGCATTTACCAATATAATAAAGGCTAGTCACAGCAAAATCACAGCAATCTTAAGAAATACCAACTTCCCTTAACCTGTGCGGTGAATTTTACACATATTTGGTTAGGTTCTGGTGTTAAAGAGGGCTTGAGTAATGTTTCTTTGAAATATCATGTCCCAATAGCTGAATCGTCATTCTTCCATTTTCTTTTAATAATTGCTTTGAAGAGTATGATGTTAATGAAGATGAAATTGATCGCGAATGGTGATGAGTATGATCAAGAGAGATATGATGAGTTACCTGCAAGACACCACACCACCGGTAAATGATTGGTTAGTGATTTCTACCGCGGATGGAGTCTATAAAAAGTAAGAAAAAATTAGAAGAATTCTGGTCAGTGTACCTGTATTTCTTTTAGTTGATGATTGCATTGTTTGATTAAGTTTCCATTGGGATTATTAGACCCCCGTTTATAAGCAACTCCTTGTGAATTACACACCACTTGATGTCGAACACTTTATTCGAGGCTGTTTTTACGGGCTTTCAAAAGGTTTACATATTTAACATCAGTTTTTCTATGCTTCTAGTTGTAGAATTGCATCGCTTTTACTTTACATA
>JBBMOI010000002.1:16707500-16827500 GCA_038088405.1 Porites divaricata
CCCCCCCCCTCCCCAGGTAAGGATCCCTTAACACCAATGATGACTTTTATGATCTCCCAGCAAAATGCCCCCTTCCCCCAAGTAATAAACAACCAGCTTCCAAGCAAGGAAAATACAAGTAAAAAATTAATGTCTATTTCCACCGAACTGAAGTGAATCATAATAATTTCTATTTCCACTGTTTATTGTCTGCATGGTTTTACACCTGCATGTACCCTAAATCCTCTATTAACCCCCCTGGGGGGGCTTCTTTTTTCCAAGCACTTTTGAGGAGGGGGGCGGGCTTATTTGAGAGGGGGGGCTTATTTAATTTAGCGAAACGCATCAATGGGAGCAAGGTTTCTCCAGGATGGACTTGTGGTTCCTGGGCGTTATACTGCTTTTTCTAACAATAAGCAGATGGTAACAATTCTCCGCAGAGAAATAGACAGTGTAAAGTTGGAAAAGTTAAGCACATGAGGTTGGAGGTCATGCGACCGAAGACCAAAACAATATGAATTTCCAACCTGAATAAATCACAACTGATCAGTCCATGTTAATTGTTTGTGAAGAATGGAGGGGGAGGGGGGAGGGGGGCTTAATAGAGAGGGGTGGCTTATTAACTTTCCTCCTCTGAAAAGGGGGGGAGGGCTCATTAGAGGATTTATGGTAAGTACATTTGTAGACTTCGTCTCGGGTTTGCATGACTGTCTCGAATTCTCTCAACCCCTCTCGTGTTAATATCAGGCTATGCAAAGATGGAAAACGTTTTCTATTGCTTAAATACAATACAAGGCTGTGCTCATTCAGGGGGACTCCATTTACAATTTAAACACAAACACCTCCCTCTAAGGGATGTCAAACTCCTTTTGAGGGATTCCATTTACAAGTTAATACATAAAAATAAAGTTCTACCCCCTTCTGAGGGATGCCAAACTCCTTTTGAGGGATTACATAATTTTACATGTTAGTCAAAAATAAAGTGTACCTCCTTCTGAGGGGTGTCAAACTCCTTTTGAGGGTTTCCTGATTTACAAGTTATACATAACTACACTGTACCTCCTTCTGAGGGTTGCCAAACTCCTCATGAGGGATTCCATTTACAACGGATGTACATAAATAAATAGAGTGTACCTCTTTCTGAAGTATGCCAACCTACTTGAGGGATTCCATTACAAGTTATACATAAGTAAAGTAAGCTCCCTTTTTGGGATGCCAAACTCCTTTTGAGGGATTACATTATTTTACATGTTAGTCATAAATAAAGTGTACCTCCTTCTGAGGGATGCCACTTTCCCTCTGAGGGATTCCATTTACAAGTTAAAAATTAACACCTCCTTCTGAGGGATGCCAACCTCCTTCTGAGGGATTCCATAGCAATTCTGAGGTGTTTGCTCCCTTTAATGCTCTTATTGTCGATAGATTCTTCATTTTTGAATAACAGAGGAGTTTGGCACAGTCTCATATACATTTCCCATGCCATTCGAAGTTCTTTATTCGTACATTCTGCTAGTCCGACCACGAAAGTTGATCGCGAGATGCGCCATCTTGTCTCACGAGCCGAAGATTACCGAAGCAACTCTCGTTTCTAGTCCTCCTCGATCACCTCCTTCTGAGGGATTCCATCTAGCCACGACCATAACACAAGGCAACGAAGAATTCAAGCAAACGGCGTCCCCCAAAACAGCCCCATGACGCTTTGCGACACCTAACTTGACCCAATCTCCCGCGCAACCTCGGAACGGCTAATGCGAGCCAGCATCAGTGGGTCAGCTCAAGTAGTCATAATATAAGACAAAAAAGCAAGGCTGATTTTACAGTCCATTTTCACTTATTGCTGATTAGATCCTTTATTAGGATCCGGTCCTTCTTTTTTGTAAGCTGGTCCTTGCTCAAAAAATTCAAGTAGTCATGCATTTTTTAATTCATGTATTTTTGTTTGACTGGCCCACTTTAGGATGGTGCGGCTTGGTTGAAGGAGCTAGGTCACGTATTTTTGCCGTTACTGTTAATAAAATCCAAGTATGGAAAAAGTTAGACTTTCTCAAAGTCGCTCGCTTGGTTTTTTGGTCTGGTGTGGTAGGACCCGGCACGAACGACTTTTATCCCTTGCAGCGCGCCAAATTTACAGGAGGAATTTTCCTCCTGTAATGTTATCCAATCAGAAGCAGCCTTATCAAACCGCACGTCAATCAAACAGATCACGCGCGCAAGAGCTTGAAACATGAAACCTGTCTGGGTCGTCTGGGTGAAAGTAAAAGTTGCTTCGAGTGTTTTGCTTCGCTGTTTGTTTATGTAGAGGCTTTAACTAAAACTTAAATTTTCAGCTGGTTGTACGATGCGTTCAGTCAAGGACGCAATCGCTTATGGGTTGCGAAAGGCACAGTACCAAGATGCTCGTGAACATCAAAGGAAAGTAATCGAGAGTTACTGCAGTGGAAAAGACGTATTTGTTTCGGCGCCAACAGGATCAGGAAAAAGCAGTTGTGAAAATTTCAAAGGCGAGAAAATTACTTACTTCCACCGATGATCTGAGCTCTTTTCTTCAGTAACTTTTTATATGTGACGATGAGAAAATTTGTTTGCAATCCAGATTTAGAAAAGCGCGACCCTTAAGACGGAATGCTCGGGGAGACGATGAATTTAGAAGTCTAAATGTTATTTTGCCGTTTTTATTTTTTATAGTTCGTTGTGTTTTCTCAAAATAAGCGTATTACTCTTAACAGTTTCGAATCATTTCCATTAGCTAATGCGAGATCCGGCCGAACTATACAGTCGTGAAAATTTCAAAGGCGAGAAAATTACCACCGATGAGCTCTTTTCTTCAGTTGTTTTCTTCAGTATTTGCAAATGGAGGCTCCGTCTGCGTACAGGCATCTCTTGTCTTGAGAAGAGGTTTTGGCTCTGGGTCAGCATTGGTCACTTCTTCTCCCGTCGACAAAGATAAATCTACTTCACTTGCAAATATTAAAAAAGCTCTTCTCTTTGTCGAAGCTCTTCGCCCAATCGCACCTTGTTCGGGTACCTCAGCTCTTTCAGCTTTTGTCAAGCGCTTTACTCCGACAGAGCTTTGCAAATTGTTTCCTAGACTTCCTTTTGGTCCAGAAAAGTTAGCCCTAACTTGAAAAATATTCTTTGTCAGCGTTTCGTTGCGTTCCGAGCAGTTTCGGCAAATAGTTACCGAATCGTTGTCTCGCGGAAACACATCTCCTAGAAGAAGCTCCAGACTTTGACACGTTTTTGTCTTCTGTTTCCCTGACAATAACTTTCTTCGTAACGCTGGATTGTCTACCAGTATGCCACATTGAAGGCAAATGTTTTCCGGCACAGCAACCCGAATAAAAGTTTTAGTTGGTGTATTTTCCTCCTCCATGCCATTACCAAACCATTGATCGATTTCGCGAGGTGCGAAAAGTATTTTGACAGTTTGACAGGCAGCGCTGCATGCAGCATCCTGAGAAGTTCGCGCCAAAATGACGTCACTTGATGTGATTCGTTGCAAGGGAAACAAGTCGAGCTTTCGCTCGCTCGCTCGCGCTCCGCGCTCACTGTCGCGCTACGCGCTCAAAAGCTCGACTTGTGAGCAAGTCTAGGAAAAAGTGACTGATAACTTATAACTAACTTATAATTTCAGCTAAACTATACCTTAACAACAACAGCAACCCCATTTTTAAAAATCCCAAAAGATCCTTTTTAAAGCCAGAGCAATGGGTTCAGATTTGCTTCTACCAAAAGGAAATTAGGTACATCTCACCAATCCAGTAATAGAGCCCGCCCAACCCAGTCACACAGTTTACTCCAGTTCTCTCACGCTCTCCCATCCCTGACACTCAATGGGCTTCCCCGCAAGCCACGCGAGGCTCTGCTACACACGTATTTCTAGTACTAACTTATAATTTCAGCTAAACTTTGACCAGGTCTGCAAATATACTCCAAATAGCACATGTTATCCGTCGAGTTGTCTTTTTGCTTTGTTTTTAGACGATGGTTCTTCGTGAAACGAGTAAAATGTTCCGCCGACTGTTCATCCATTTGTCTTTTCACAACCAAAACAACTCAACCTTGTCCCCAGGTCCTCTCGGTAAACGGTGCATTAAATTGCAACTGTGCTGCACTTTTGACGTCATCCGTTGATTAATCGCAAAATTCTTCCAAATTTGGTCAACAGTAGCTGGTTATGGTGAATTATGCGTGGGCTTTTAGCCAGTCAGAAACGGGGAAATATTTTCAATGAATAATAATGTATAAAGATAATATGCAACTCACTCTGTTTGTATTAACTTGGGGAATGATTGTGGAGTTAGCTTGTGTAACCACGACTTTTTGAGGAGAGGCTGCCCTATTAATATTGCTGTGCTGTTGTATAACAGAACCTGTTTTCAAGGAAACAAATAATTACGCAGATTCAGTTAGAGGAAGTGAAAAACTAAAATTTGAGATGAACAGTCTTCAGTAGAATTTGTCAGTTGAAATGAATTCTTCTGACAACAATCAACCTTCTACCGAGCTTTCCATCATAAGTTCAATATCATAAATAAATTAACGGAACCTCACTTTGAGAGGAGCAACGAACAGCCTATCTCATTCATGATTTACAGATAAACTACAACGAAGAAACGTGTCAACGGCAACAATAGGAAATAATTCTAACTTCTTATTTTTGAAGGCAGACAATGTGATATCATAAATACTGTATTGAGGAGTAATCAGTGTAAGGAAAACATCCCACTATGAGGCAGCAACAACAGCAACAACCTGAACGATAAAGATATAAAAAAATGCAACAACAAACCTGTCACGTTTCCATAAGCAGCTAAAAGGAATACCTCTTGGTTAAGATCTGTAAAATGTTGTATTGCTGGAACTGGGTTAATATCCCTTGAAACCCTAAAAGAGACGGATTAACTTACGTTATAAGTGATTTCGTTAGATTTAGAATCGTTTATTTTTCTTTGCAATCGCTCTGGTAAATGCAGAAATTATACACCCAAAGAACAATCATATTACATGCCTGCATTTTATAGTGTTATTCTCGTCTGCTTGCTCGATAAATTGTACTGCTACAGGTGTCTGGAAGAAAGACACATCGGAGTATAATAAAATCATAAGTTATAGGCAAACATATACTGCAAAATTATGATGGAAGGTTCTGTCGCTCTTGTTTGTAATAATCGTCGCACTTTAGATCCTGTGGCACTTCAGTGTAATAAACTTGGAATAGATGGATGGAGAGCAAGTAGTCCCAATAATAACTATCGTCAGGAGCCTATTATCTTGCTATCATCATTATCATAATTATAATAATATAATTAAATTATAATATTATAATTGTTATTATTGTTATGATACTTATAATAATGACAACGACGATGACGATGACGTTAATGATGATGATGAACAGGATAACAGTCGAATCCAATTGCTTTCTTGTTACTGAAAAACGTTGTTACGCTTTATTGATTATACTGCAGCAGAACAAGCATGGGATGTCAACACACCCCGTTATGCATCGCCTTTATACATACAACTTCCAAAAATCATCACTATGAAACCCTAACATAAAGCGAACAGTGCATCCTGAAGCAATACTTTCCAATCCAGGGACACCTCCATGTTTTAAATCAAGGATGCAAAATATGAGGAGGTTTTCCCAGCCAGTTAACTTCTCTCTTGCTGAAATATATCACACTATTTTAATTTTCCATTTATGTTCAAAAACATTAACCATTTCTGGTTAATAGGATCCCATGTATAAACTAAGTAGGTGTAATTATGTACTGTGAGAGCAAACGAGGTTGAGGAGAGAATGGAATAAGAAGGGATGACCACGCCTCATTTTATAGATAAATGAGTTCAATGTACTACTGGAGCAAACCTAAGACCCTGTTTTTATGGAGAAAAAGATCCTGGGTAGAAGGCCTGCTCACTCACCCGAGCTACCCTGGGCGAGCCAATTACCTTGCAAAACGTGACGAACCGTTTACATCAGAAAAAAAAGGTTTTCTCGGCTATAAGGGTGACCCACCTAGCGGAGAGAGTGACTCTCTTCTCAGGACCACTTTCTTTGCATAAATAGGGCCTAGTTGGAAGTCACGCCAAAAAAAAATTGATCTTTTTGTCTTCTATATACTATGGATGAAGTTGACTTCCTTTCTCACTCGATCTCTGCAAAATTAAGCAAAACTGCATACCGCGAAATTAAGTTACATGATACTTACTGGATTTGTCATGGGCGGTCTTGACCGGTTTGTTGCGTAATAATGACCACTAAGTGATTGATTATTGACACACATCAGAATGTCGGTATTTACCTATGTGATATATTTGTAAAACAGTTAATTCTTTGACTTGATGCCCGTTAAAGAGTGAGTGAGAGATTTTTGTGGATTTACTTTTATAATAATATCTTGAATAAAATCACTGCATTGAACAGTATTGCTACTACGAAATGAATATTTTTAAAATAGATTTTTGGCTTCCTTATCTTGAAAAACTGATAAAAAGTTTATAAAGAAAACATGGCAGAAATAACTAATTAATGTTGAATTAAAGAGTGTCTGCAAATCTTGATTCACAGTTGTCCTCATTTATAGACTCAAGTGTAATTCAGGGGCGCTTTCGATTCAGCTAAAATTCCGGTTTGAAATTTCAGAAATTTCACACGCCCAATGGAACGGTTCATTTCGCTTGCACAGACCTGACCCAAGCTGCCTCGCGTTCGGTTATTGTCCTTGTAAGCAGGAGACAAAAGATCGATACTGGGGACAACAATTTTGTCAAATGGAAAGGGACATTTTGCTCCGACCGACCGAAATGACCCGACTGGTCAAAGTGGACCACCCTCAAAGCTGGTTCCGAATATTGCGGTCAAACCAAACCGAAGTTGCCGGATTTTGGCTTGAATGGAAAGCGCCCCAAGAGGGAGGAAATGATTACAAGTAGGACGCGATTCCTTCGTTTCGTTATCCTTCTGTCCCAAAGGTACAAAGAAACTGCATAAGTGACCACTAATTCTACTGCAAATGTTGATCAGAAGGAAAATAGTCTTCGATGCAGAGCTTTTCGAGAAAATTTCACGAACCTTTTGGCCCATCTAAAATGGCTTCCTTTCAATAAATCGTAATAAGCTTTGTGCTTTGTTTCTTGCCAAATAGCTTGTTTCCAATTTGGTGCAAGTCACATCCTCAATTAGAGAAAATTGCCTTTGTCTTTTCGTGAATCAACCGCACTTTGGTACGTAAACATGGCGAAATTCCAAAGACATAGCTCTCTTAGTACTCATCAATTGACGTAAATTGGAAAGGCACAGAGATGTATAATAAGGAGGTCTGCATGTATTCGCCATTAAAGAATCGAGAAGGAATCAAAGAAACTAGGCCAAGTAAACTGTGGCAAAGACTTCTGAGACTGTTACTAGCGACAGGAAAAAAAAAAAATTTGCCAATGAGGGCGCTTTCCCAGTAACGATCCCAAAATCAATTGCGAAACAGATTTCGGCTCCAGTCCCCTTATCGTCTCTAAAGTGACTTAAGTGGCGAGTTCTTGAAACAACCTACCATTAATTGGTCATCACTGAAACCGACTGCTATCCAGTCTCCTTTCCCACTCAGCTCGAATTCAACATGAGTTGAATTTGTGGCATTGTAGGTCACCAGAAAATCACAATTTTTGCTCGTTGTGCACGAGGCTGGCGATGCGTAACAACCTTTGGTTTCTCCACAGCCTTCTGTGGTAAACTACGGATATAGCAGATTAAATAAAGATTTATAAAAAAAAACGTTCGCTGCTAGAGATACAAGTCATTTAATCAATGACATATGCATCATCAAAAAAAAAATGGCATATGTAAAAGCACACAAAATGAAGCAAGAACTAAGAAATGAAACTCCTTCGAAAAGTATATGATCACCATTGATTTCTAAAGAGACTAGGTCATGCGCTTGGCCAAGAAACTATAACAGTTCAGTGACAGTTCAACTCGTTGGCACAGGATCTGTATTCTGGAGTTCAGGGAGGATTAAAAAGATTAAAGATCTAGACTTTGTATTTTCATCAAGATAAAATTACACAAAATTGAATTCAAGCATGCAATAAATGATTATCATATGTGAGGCTTTTACTGTCAGCTAAGCTGTAGTATTTAGAGTGTATTATTCCGAAACTATTTCATTTGTCCATCACAGGGTATACAGCACGTAGCTGTCATTCAACAACAACTTTAACTTTATTATAGTGAACAGATACAATTACATCAATTCGGGGAATTTAGGAAACCCTTACGGGCTTAAGATGCCCTTATTTCTTACTTTTTTCCTTTTTTTTTTTAATCAGGTCTGGTGAGTGGACGCCATATTGCAGAATAATCTAATTATAAATCTAACTATAAGGAACCTGTTACAGCAGAGTTGACGAGCAGAAAGATACAAAACACCCTCCGAAGGTTACAAAAGGACTCACTTTACCATTGCTCAGCTATAAATCAGTCATTGGGTAACCGACCTTATGTCATTAACATAACGAAATCGAGTTTACAAACCGTTAAAGCACAAAGCTTGCTTGACAATGAAAGTAGCAGGATAGATGATAATAATTTCTGAAAAGACAAAATCAAGAAGTTAAAAATTAGTAAGTAAAACTATCTTGTCCCTTGAGTCTTTCTTTTCGTGTCATTGTAAATTTCCTAAACTATAAATTAAAGCACTTCTATTTAAAATGTAACAAATAAAATCTTGTACTTCGGCGATAACAGTTTTTTTTTGTTGGGTAGACCCCTCTTTACGCATCCGTTGGAAAGAATTGTTTCAAAACCTTGGCATGTGCCTGATAATTGATTAAAGGGGCTGTGTCATGACTGTTCAGTTCATTTTGTTAATAAACCCTATTATGCGTCCTTTAATTGGCTATCAATGAAACTTGAGTAATTACTTGCGAATGATAAAATCACAGTTTCGTGTCAAATAAATGTCTCCTAAGCATTATATCAAACGTTACAAACAACAAAAATGAACTTTGAAAAATTGTTAGGCAAACAAGTTTTCAGAAACCACAATTGCAATCCATTTTAATCTTCTTCAAGTTTGTCCATCCGTGTCTCCTTTTGTATTCCTGTGTTATATCTATACCTCGTTTTCGTGTTTTGAGCGGTTATTTCTATGTTTCACCTAATCTGGTGGCGGTTCCCACTGCTTGGATTTTGATAAATTTTGTGACACAGCTCCTTTAAAGCTTGATTCTCCGCACGTTTGCAGAATTGCTGTATGGTGAATTGCCAGCAGAAGTCATTAACCATATTTTTTACCGGGGAAGAGCGACGAGCAAAAAGGGGAAAAGTAAAAGGGAAGAAGCCTAGGACCCCTGATCGCAGGTCAGGCTCAGGCAGAAATTAAGATAATCGGTTTTTATTGAGTCAATACATACCAGATCACAAATTAGTTCAATTGGCGGCACTATCACAGATACAGTCAATTAATTGATTAATTTTCAACAAAGTCGTTTTCTCCCTCAAAAATCAGCACTGGATGTCGACTTCAAGATCACCGAATGTTAGGTCCAAATTCAATGACTGTTGGATCGGAGGTGATCTTTGAGTTGATGTACTTCGATTCGAACACTTATTTTATTTCAAAAAAAAGTTTTGTCGTCATAGGCAAGAACTCAACAGAGAGGCAATTTTATCTTCTGTTAATTCATAATAGTTTTCTAACTTGTAAACAGTGGTTTACCTTATGACCTCTATTTTTAGACTTTTCGTCGCATGGCAATTAAGGTTTTGTATTGCATTGTCTTGAACTGCATTGAATTGCATTGTATTGTGTTAATGTATTGTTAAACACTTTCAACATATCAAGTAAACAAATCCGGTTAAAATAGCTGTTAAATAGGCAAATTTGGAGTTCCAAATTATCTCGCTTTCATAAAGGCTAATTAAGCGCAAAACCTTTCTTGCGAAAATGAGATCTATTTGCGTGAGAATAAAAAAATCAGTTTCATATCAATGGCTTCCCACTTAGCCTCGCTTTGAAACAGAGGCTTGGGGCAACTCGGAAATGGCCTGTTAAGTACATTTGCGTTACTACGATCTATTTCTTAGTCTGTATACTACATAACTATGATGGAAGGTGTGTTTGTCTGTATAGAGAGAAGAAGTCGTTACGTCATGTTGCCATCATGGTACTGAAAAATTTTGGATGACAACAAACTGAAAATTCACTTAAAAAGTAAATTCGCACTGTTTCAAACTTCATCTTTCTCATTTAATTTCATTTAATTTGTCAAATGTTGGCGAAATTTTCTGGGTTAAATCCGAAACTCTTTATGTTGTGCTCACCTACTCCATAAAACGGGCGCGTGAAATTAGGAAGTTTCATGTCGCAGTCGTGCAACAACGGCTAAAAAATGTACAGAGAAGCGTGATCACGTGCAAAGTTGATTTTTTGCCAATCCTACTGTTTTTTTTTTTGTTTTTTTTGCTGTTCGCCGTCGCGGTTGCAAAGACTCCCTATTGTTGTCATCCAGAAATTTTGCAGCCATGATAACGTGACGTCACACTTCTCCTCTCTATTCAAATCTATTTGTTATATTATCAGAATTATCAGGGGTAAACTGATGAATAAAAATTATTAGCGCATGTTCAGTCAAAGTATGACTCAAGAAATTTTGAGTAACAATAGCTCACATTCGATATATTAAAATTCTAACATGACTCCGAGGCTTTCTGGTCATATTTCTATATTAAGTTTGGCTTCCTTTGTGCCCAAATCTCTTCTGCGAATTGCGAGACAATGGAGTCGTGAAAAATTTGTAATTTTGACCCTAACACCTCGGAGTCTGTAAGAATTTTAATATATCGAGCGTGACCTACTAAGTAAAAATAAATTTGTCACCGAGTGTGTATCATCTGCCAAGTTATATCACTCGAGAGCATTTTATTATTTGAGTTTTTTTGCTAGTGAGCATGTAGCCAGCTAACATCGGTTTTATTGCCACATCATGACCACACGGACAGAAATAAATTCTGTTGTTAAGTTATTTTTCCGGGTCCAAACAACGGCATCGCTACCAAATAGAGAAGTGAAACGAAACTGGAGAAAGCTTGAGAAAAAAACCCAATCCCTAGAGCAGTCTTTGCGTGACTTGAATGCAACTGGGCTTCAAATTATTAACGAGTAGATAACATTGACGCAAAAATTGGAATAACATTTTCCAAAATAATTATTATAATTAAGATAATATCTACCCACGAAAACCGCTTCAACATGCGGTCGATAATATCTCACTACTTCAATTCACTATATGTCCATTATAATTCGTTATAATTCGCAAAAATATTATTTTTAAGCACTAAAAAATAACTATTGCAAGACACCATTTCTCCCTAAACATCTTAATCATTTCGTTTTAATGAGGAGTTAGTTTTTTGTATATACAGCTATATATAAATTGAAAGTTGTAGTTGAAAGAAGTAAAATACAAATGCAATGTCATGCAGGCTACAAAGGGATCGTCAAAAGCTGAAGTTTCGAGCGCTGGTCTAGAATGAACAAAGAGCTAGCAGTTGAAATATCTCTACTGCTATTCGAATCCCCTAACCAATACGTAACCGTTGATGTATAAAAAGATCATGTCTGGCCGTAAGTGTTGCTAAGTGTACGAATAATACTGCAGTTTTGGCAAAGGGAATACTGATTGAAGGCTATGAGACCGACGGTATGTAAGCTGTGATACATGGTTCTTTACCTTCTCTTACCTTTGCCGATGCAACCACCATAATAATGTCAACTTTCTATCGGTTTGGTTATGAATTGAGTCAAAGAAGGAACAACCGCTGTGAAGTATATTAGCAGTAATCTTGAAGTTAACAAGAGGTATTTTATGCACCGCAATAAATAATTTTTATGTTGTCATGCGAGTGCCAAATAAACTATTAAAAACGTATCTACATATTGCACGATCATGGTCCAGCACCAACTGTAGACTCCCATGCAACGATCTGCGTCATTAACCGATTTCTTAGTGGCCATTGTTTCTTAGAGCACAGATGTCACGATATAATCAGGAAGGCGAACTAAACATTTCTATCGGCAGATAGGTTCCCGAGACAGCTATCAAAGGCAAAGAAATCAGGATCAAGCCTTTCCATTAAAAAAAAAATGGGAAGGTTCGGTTGACTCGCAAAACCATATCTACAATTTTCCCTTTGAGAAACGGGGTGGTACTTCCTCCGGAAGTAGCATGCAACACTTAACACGCGATGGCCAGACTCAACACCTTGGCTAGAATGGCCTGGCGTGCGTCCCGAGAAACCTCAGAGGTGTCCCGAAAAACTTCCGAAAAGGTTTATAAGTTAGTGTTTCTCCAAACGCATACAAGTTTTATTGGACTTGGAAAGAAATATGTTTACTCACCATTTTGGCCATAAGCTATGATTCATATCCTGTCTTGGACAACCAGGCCACACTTCCTGCCACTTCATTCAAATTTAAAGAAAATTCAAGGACTTAAAAGGACTTCCCCTAAAATTCAAGACTGTGCGAACCCTGATCGGTCTATTTGAATTAAGTTTTGAAAATTGATCTTATTTCTGTGCCAAAAGATACAGTCTTTGCATACTGGTTCTAGAATTGTTCAGTAGGTACTGACGCTTGACCTAGCTCTCAGATTTTTCTATTTAGTAGTGTTCATTCAACTGACGTCATAAACTCATTTTGTGACTCCATTTATACTTTGCCGAAACGTCAGTCACTGCTAAAAACAGTGCTATCCAGAGACACGCTTAAAGTCAGACGATCATTTACCACTGGTACCTACTTATGAAATGACTCATGGGTTCAATCTTTTCACATTAACAAAATGTTATTAACTTCTCGCACCGTTGCTGTATAAAGAGTATAATCTTACTTGGGTTCTCCAGGGTGTGGCCTGAATGCTGCCATGATCAGCTGAATAAGCGCTAATGCGATAGTAACGATACCAAGAAATGGATGCGGTCCTGCATTCTGTTAATTAAAAATGTAAGGAAATAACGGCATCAAAACATTTTTGTAAACATAAAGAAATATGGAACCAGAGATGTGATGGTTTTACCCGTCAGCGAACATCTTTATGTGGGTCCACAAAAAAACACAAATGTATGCATTTAAAAAGGTATAACCGTTAAGAAGTGCACCTGAAGCTTTCGCCATGTCTGGATATCAGATCAAACATTTCAAGCGTTTGATATAATGCGCGATATTCTCAAAGAAATTTCAAGCTCAGATCGGATTGTTAAACTTCCTTCGCCACAGTGACTTGCCTAGTGTAAGTTCTTCGTCAGTATATTACCAAACAAGGTACGAAGGCACGGTAATACCAGCCCGCGAAAAGAGCCGTCATTTCGCGACGCAACCTTGCATTGGTTTCATTTTGCGGGAAAATCGTTGTTGGCGTCCCGAAATGTCGGACGCGTTCTCATGCAGGCGACGCTAGCACAAGCCTTCTCTTTGACTTAAAGCATATTCCTGTGTGATCCTTTTCAATTGACTACCTCTATGAAGCCATGTGATGCTTGTTAAATCCATAGCCACTGGTAAACATCACATGTTTTACTTGTAAAATTTTATTCTGATAGGCAGTCCTTTTATCCTGAGAGAGCCTTCGAAAGCGATCTTATTGTCAGTAAACAGGAGAAGAACACCTATTTCCCATTTATTTTCGATAACATTTATTAGGCATCTTTTCTAGTGGTCTGGAAAGCCCCGAAGTTGTGTTACGTTAATAAACCAGGTGGAGAGTTAAAACAAGCGAATGAAGATTAATTAATAATCCATTTGTAATACGTGTTTCAAAATTTATGTCTTAGTTTGAAAGTACTTTTTTTTTGTCTTACTGGTAGGGTGGGTAGCCGCATGGCATATAGAACTCGCGACGTCAAGAGCATTTCGGCCAATATTTAACATATTAGAAATCTTACAAGCTTCTTTCTATTCTCGTTTTAATATGCTTACCACAGTATGACTAGCTACCAAACTCTACTGAAGTAATTTTTTTCTCTTTTACTACCCAGCACATCTGATTTGAAGAGGTGCTCAAAATCTCACATGCTTTTTTTCTATTTTCATTTGCTATATGCTTGCTATAGTATAAACAGCTACCAAACTTTACAGAAGCAATGTTTCCTCATTTAATCCGGTGCCCCTGATTTTAAGAGGTGCTCAAAATCTCACATTCGTTTTTCCATTCTAATTTGCTATATGCTTGCTATAATATAGCTACGAAATTCTTCTGAAGCAATCTCTTCCTCTTTTTATCAGGTGCATCTGGTGCTGTGATCATTTGTTCCATTACTCACAGTCATTATTTTCATCGTTATTGCCCACTCATTTGATATGGCAGGAATATCTGATCTTAAGCAAGAAAAAGTGAGTAAGACCGTACCGTCGGCGAGGAACTTGAGGGAAGTCCTTCACCTCTAAGAAAGACGTTGATTCTAGAACTTGAAGCACGTCTGTCTGAATGAATCCCGATAGTAGCACCTATTGTTGCAACATAAAAGCTCATGTAAAGCCATATATCTCAATTCACAATCGCTTTCAACATCCTTATCATTTCCATTTCTATTATCAGTACCATGATAATTTCTATTATAAGTACTATCAATTTTAATATTATCATTATAATAATAATAATAACTACTAATGTCGTAAATGATACTGCTGTTATTGTTTAATCTTTAACTCTCTATTGAACATTGAAAGCATAAGCACTCTGCAATAGAGCAAATATAAGATTGGCGGTATGATATGTTTGTTATTTCCAGAGAGTCTGAAATAGCGCTCCAAAATAGTGACTAAATGATACATGTTCTTCGCGATCTTCTAAGCTGTCAGCTAAGGTGATGTAGAGAAAGATAGCTTTCCTTGATGTGACAAGGTCACTTAAGTTCATTTTCAGCTTATATTATTTTTCTATTATTTCCAATTTATTTTCAACTATTTTCATTTTCCTGATGATTATCAATTGGTTGTTTACCTAAATATCTTTATTTCCTGACACACCTCATTATTTTTACCATGTGTAGTTGTATTATTCCCACACATTTCTTGTATCTAAATCCTGTTAATAGGAGTAGTGAACACCTAGTTCCCCTAGGTAATTCCTGTATTAGCGGAGCTCCGCGCGCGAAGCGCGCCAGCGGAGCACCATGGGTAAATAAATCTACCCATCCCAGAAAATTTGGTAATCACGTGACCGACCGACCGACCGACCGTCCGTCCGCACCACAGGAAGACCAATGTTTACTCTCACTTTTTTAGCTAGTTTGTATTGGGAGCCCAAGAGAAAACTAATTGCACATCAATGTTGTAATCAATTGACAGCTGTCAAAACAGGGCATCCGCTGACCAGTATCACCTGACCGTACCGTGGGCTCAAGTGTCGACCCATCGAGGTCGAATATTTTTTTGAAGTTATCCGCTGACAAATTACCAGTTTCAAATGATCGCAGGCTCATGTTTATTTTTTCCAAGGATTCATATCAAATATTTTGTGCTTATGTCACCATGGCCCCGCACTATTAGGACTTCGATTTCAAACTGGCCTCGGAAGCGAAAATTCAGCCAGTTTTTTTTTTAAAGTACAGGCGGGGAAGACCTTATTCTTACCATGGTCACGCGTTGGTCACGCTCTACGTCCAATTTTTATACTCTGATTGGTCAAAATTTGACAGGTGAGTTTATGCGGACAAATTATGCAGCATCTTGAAAGTTGTTTACTTTGACAGCTGAAGCTGACAGAGTTTTGTGTCAACTTGTGATGTTTTTAACTGTCTTTTCCCTCTGGATGTACAAAATGAAACACAGCTGCTATCAAGAGTCTTCTGTTATTCATGGCTGGTTTGTTTACTGGGTTTTTGATTGAGAAATGCGTCGCTTGTCAAAATTCGGTAATTCGTTTTTGGATGGCATCGTTTCCGTTTTTCACCTTGCCTCATGCGTAAGAGGGTTTAAAAGTCTCAACCAACTGTGGCCTTCCTTGATAGCTTTCAGGAACTGAATCTCGAATGGTAAGCCTGAGTAATTATTGTATTTGATGTTTGTTTTTGTTATATCTAATTTTCATGAAGTCTTGCGCAGTTCACGCTGACAGTTTATGCGGCAAGTTTATGCACGTTTGTAGGATTTGAGTCAATGATCTGACCTAATATCAGGTTTGATATAAGCTTACAGAACTTTAAATAGCCTTCAGATATATTTGCTCACCACAAATAGAAAGAAAACGTTCCGAAAAATATTTAGTTATAAATTTGATTGTAGAAAGAAAGCTTTAAGCGATTTTCTTGCTTCGAGGAGTTCACCTTCGAAAACAGTAAACACTGCGTCGGGAAGCCGGCTTACCGGTAAGCTTTACGCTTAAAGACTCTGAGGATTTTTAGAGACACTTTAATACTTGCCTTCGTGAATGAAAATTGTTGTCTCTGTAAATTTCTCACCGAATTATTTCTTTTTTTGATTGTTAGTAGTCTCTCTTACAATTTTCATCGCTTGCCCGTGCCGTTTGTTTTCATCGTTCATGAACATCGCTTGCAGGAGTACTCAAAAATGACTCGCGTATCAAACGCTTTATAAGATTACACATCGTTATAACTAAAACCATTAAATAGCAAAAAATAAATAAATTCGCTATTATGTTGAAGCGTAACTCTCTTAAAGTTCATTCAAACACTCGACCAACTGACAGCTCGCACTATAGAAACGAGAACCAGCTGGCCGTATGGGTGATTTTGGAAATTCTTGAACGGTTTTGCTTAAAGCCCACGATTGATCGTCCTGAATATTCCTGAGTGCAATTTGTCTTGAAAAATTGTGAAATACCGTATTCTCTCCGCGGTCTGTATGACAAATAGCACTGTTTCACCTCAAATGTGATGTATAAAAATTATAAAAGGTTGGTTTAAACACCCCCAGATTTGTTGGCAAGAATTTGAAAAGTAAACCTATCGAACGCAAAAAAATTTGGCGTGATTTGTTTTCCAAGAATTTGTTTTCGAGGCCTAATCTACTGTGATACATGAATGTGGATTAAAAGTTTATTGTTTGATTTAAATTATAATTTATTAATTGGAGTTTCGCTTTTAGCTCTGGCTAAATCTATATATTAGATATATTAGTGTAGCCTGAAATTCATCCGATTGCTTCGAGTCGTTTTCTCCTCTCAACAACGTCTGAATCGACCGGCCGTTAATGCCGTCCAGTGACGTCACTCACTACCCGAAAACCGGGTAGTGATTTTGATTGGTTGATTGTCTAAACATTCGCATAATTATGTATAATTATGAAAAATTTTAGCGGGATTGTCGCTTGATATTCAGTGGATCGCATCCCTGGCATTCTTTCGTGGAGCTCAAACATTTCTATAAGCTTACTTTATCTCAAACAGCAAAATTGTCCTTGTCTTCGAAACTGAAATGCTAAATAGAACTGCGAATGAAGAATCATTGCGGAGAGTCGGTAGGTTTTTCATTTAGAGCCGCTTTGTGGTTTTGGCGGCCGTTGACTTTGTTTACGTGAAGTTTTCTGAGATCTGAATGTTATAATTCGACCTTCTTGTTATTTTTACCGTCAAGTGTAATGATTCTTTTTGCTTTTCTTTCTTGTTTTCTTGTTTTTTTTTCTTTGTTAAGGACCAAATAGCTTCTTTTCAGAATTAAAGCAAATCATTGTGTGTTTGAACTAAGTGTTCCGTGTGTGTGTTTATTTCATTGCGTGATTGCGACCGAGTTTGATTATAGAATTCAGTACAACCGGTTCAGAGTTCCCGCACCAAATCAACTGTATTTGAAAACTGTCTGTGAAGTAGTTTAAAGCTATTTAAACGATTTAAAAAGTATTTTTACCACAATTTGAGGTGTTTTTATTATATTTTACGACTAAAACTAAAATAGCGTTAGAAGCTTGAATTGTATTTGAAACTATTTGACATCTATTTGAATAGTATTTATAACATTTTGCTGGGCTTTCCTTGTATTTGAGACATATTTGCTATCCAAACTACATTTTAAATACAGTATTTAAACTGTATATTCAGAAACAGAGTACTGGCGGGTTGCTAAAATTTTTTCAAATACCGTATTTAAACTGCATTTCGGAAACAAGAACCTAAAATCAAAGATTTAAAACGTAGTTTTTGCAAGTAAAGTTCAAAATCAGTTTTTAATTAGGATGTTTAGATACTATTTTGAATACACTTCCCCGTCTACGACCTTAAACAGCTCATAACTAGCATAGTTAAAACATGTTTGAAGAGGGTTTGAGAGGCAGTTCAATTTAAATCGTGATTTGAAATAAGGAGCACCTTGAAATGTTTTCAAACAGGATTAAAACTGGCTGCTTTTATAGTATTTCACAAACTATCCTAATTTAAAAGGTATTTAAATGGAAACCTGTTTTCAAGCCTAACTTAAACAGGCTGTTTATAGGGTGTTTTGAAAAAACCCGGTTGTCTCAATGGTAAAAATTACTTTAAAGGAAAAAAAATTCAACCAAATTTATTTTTAAACAGATTTCAAATACTGTTTTCGGAGTATTTTTAAAAATTGATACCCGCAGTCACGGACTTGACAAACAAAATTCAGTAGACAGTCATGCAGATAGAGCCAACCAAAAGAAATAAGAACGCGTCGTCGTAGGCACAGCCCATTTTGCAAAGGCACTATTAGTAGTTGAGCCATCTCGGACAGAAGTGTTTAAGGGTTTTAATTATTTTTATTTAATTATAAAGTTTTAGTTATTTCGTCGTCAGTCCAAAAGAAAATTGAAGAGAATTCTCCGATTCTGGACACATCCGATTTCTAATCTTGCGAGTACTTAAAAAGTAACCAGTAAGTATAAACGCCACAAAATTGTTAAGCCTAAGTCCGCTAGAAACAAGACACAGAGCTGTCATACAGTTGGGAGCTAATGTGTCTCCAAACAAAAACGAACAATCAGCCTTAAATCTCATCAGTCGAATAAAGCATCGAAATATGCATGCATTTCGAGCCCATCGACAGGTTTGATAACGCGCGTTGTGTCACAGAGTGTGACAGTGTGAAAGATCAATCGAACCCTATAAATCCTTATTCATCGAATCTCTCCTCTACACAGCCAGAATTTAAATCAATCATTGATCAGTTAGTAAGTTTTGAAACTTCTAAAATTCGCATCAACCATAAAGTAACATTAACATACAGTGTAATCTAAATAATCTAATTGATTTAGACACAGATCCGCAGTTAACCGCGCGCGCGTAGAACCAGATACGGTAAACAAGATAAAATAAGCCCTAAACAAAATGATGTAAATAAACGCTCACCTCTCGTGTTGCATGAACAACCAAACGCTCAAGAAATTCCTCCACATTATTCAGTCTTACGTTTGTAAATGACACTGGATGAATCAAATTTTGTCAGCTCCTGAGTTCGACTATGTCACAGCACGCGCTACTTCCCGCGCAATAGAGTCACGTGGTACAACCACGTGCTAATGAACAAAGTATCTTTGTATTTTAAAATTATGGCGGACGGCTGTTGATGGTTGCATACTGGCGTTGAATTCCTCTTTTTGCGCTAAAAGAGTATTTGTCAACTCTGTGGACTATCCAGACTTGCAGATTTTGTTTTAATCACGAATCAAAATGTCTCCGAATCGTCAGCGACTGGGATTTACTTTCACAAGGAACGGATGTAAGTTCAACCATTGGACACACATGCACTGTTTGAATGAGTCTTCGCGATGGGAATAAAGTGTGAGTACGATTGTTCCTTATTTTAGAATAATCTGTTATTGGAACGTATAGGCATACGCATTATGAAAAGGACAGTTGGATATATGGCCTTTCGAAGAGCGCTGTTAATTAGAGCCGTTTTGGCTTTTGTTTATATGTGTTCGCTTACCTTCATTTTGATACAATGTAATGCACCAGGCGATACAACTCGTTCAGATACAAATTGATTCAGTCGAGGTGCACAATCAATATTTCGCGACATATGTTTTTCTTGTTCACGCGCTATAACTATACATCAGATAATTGCAATATTTTTGCACTTTCACTACATAAGTTCGTATCGAAACGACTCGTTTCCTTTACAGTTAATTGATCAGATTACATTCTTGCTCTCACACCAAATGTGTCACGTTAATTATGAGCTTTGTGTCTGTCCTCTTTGGCTCACACATAGCAATACCAAACCACAAAACCAGGCCTTGCAAACTTCATGATGATTTAGTGGAATCAAATATTATTGTGTTAGGTCTTGAGAGAAGCAATGTATAGTTGGCAGTAAAATTCAATTAATGAAATTATATATTATAGACACTGAACTCATTACGTGTTTAATTTATTATACTTATTTTCTGCTTGGGAATTCCTAAAAAGTTTCAGGAACATATTTTGACATTTACATGTAGTTTGTTACATGTAAACAATCAGGACCTTTTTCATACATTGCGTTGGGCATTGGGAATTGAACAATAGTAAGCTATTGTTTTGTGGTCACTCAGGAAAATCATTGCATTTTTTGGTATGCCCATCCAATAGCCAAGCTTTACTGAATCAGCTATATAGAGTGTAGCTTTTGGAGAAGCGACAACCGCAAGCTATGAATGACATCCAGTAATTTCATTGATTACATTCTAAAACAAAATCTTCCTAAATAATAATCTCTTGTCCATACAAAAAAATATGCAGTGACTTGTTAACTTTAACCTCTGCATCCTACATCCCTGATGCATAAAAATTCCCAAAGATGCAAAATAATAATGGCATGCATTCCAATGGAAGCAAAATCTGAACATGTGTATTTGTAGAAATATCCTGTTTGTGTATTCAGTGGTAGTTATTATGGCTGTTGTTGAAGGATGCATATTTCTTTTAGCTTTTAGAAGGACTATATTTTAATATTTGTCTACTGCAGTAATACTGAGTTTTGGAGTCTGTCAAGCTAATAATTAGCAATTAATGAATGGCTGAGTAGGATATGAGGAATTATGTAGATCAAGGAGGTTTTTATTGGCTGCGAGGTGGATAACATGCTTAACATGCTTACCTTTGTCAATGTTATTAAAGTTCACCTCAATAGTACATGTTTAGATAAAGGGCAGTTCAGGTCTGCATATGTACTCCAAATAAGACAAGTTGTCTTCTTAATATGTGTGTAAACAATAGTTCATCTTGAAATGAGTAAAATGTTCCGCCAACTGTTTGACCATTTTTCTTTCCACAACCAAAACAACTCAACCTCATCCCCAGGTCTTCTTGGTTAACGGTGCATTAACCTGCAACTGTGCTGTACTTTTGATGTCGTCGGTTGATTAATTGCAAAATTCTTCCAAATGTGGTCAACAGTAGCTGGTTATGGTAAGTTATGCATGTGCTTTTAGCCAATCAGAAATGGAAAAATATTTTGAGTGACTGCCTGGTTACACAAAGGCCCAAGCAGTTTCAATTACAGACTTGTATACTTATTTTTATCTGGGACTCAATATTTTTCATAAGATGAGTCCCAGGACTCACCATAATTATTTGTAACCAAAATCACTGAATATATAGTTGAGTTCACAGTGTTCTCCTTATCAGACGGTAACCGGTAAAATTTACCGCCTGAAGTAATAACTCTTACCGCCTGCAGGTTTACTCAAATTTAAAAAGAAACGTTAAAAATACGCAAGCGAGTTGGGATCCGATCCGATTCTCACAAGTAAATAAATGAATATATCGAAAAGCACTAAAGTATACACAGCTTTTCTTTTTATGGCCGCGCATTTGGGAAAGAGTGCATTGACGACAGAGTAAAATTATTGGAATGAAACATTTTAAATTGTTGTCTAAAGAAAACAACAGCCAATTTGCTTAAAATATGGGGAATGACGTTTCAGAAAATGTAGCTCCAAAATTTCCCAACAAGGGCCGAGCCATGTCCCGCACTCTACTATCCCCCCTCCCCCCCCCCCCCCCCCCCCAGGAAAGTGCGCCTGTGGCACATATCCTGTGCCTTACCGGCCATGAATCGTCCCGTACCTGCTGGGCTAAAATTTAGGGAGAACACTGAGTTCATGCCTCCAACTTTTCCATTGAAAAGTAAGCCACCAAAGCATTATGTTGCACCATTCTTGTACTAAGTGCTTTGAAAATATACAAGTAATGTCCTTTTCTGATAATCCAAAGCTACATAGATGTCCCGGCCAGTTTCTTTGTATAGCCTGCTACACTGTATCTAGCATTATTTTTTTTCAGCCAACAGATTCAGTCACAACTAATCTTAATCTTGCTAATACGGTTTCTTTCTTATCAACTGTTTGCTGTAATAAGACCTACAGTGTACATGTGCCTTTTTCAAATTGAAAAAAGAATATTACTTCATTGAGATAGCATGTCAATGTTCACAGATTGTTTAGTTTAATGATGCTAGTGTCCTGTTTTATTTCTCTAGCAGCAGCTTTTTAATCTTTTTTTATACATGTATTGTCGCTTCAGTGTTTGTAGAGTTTCACTGTTTGATTAAAAGTATAATATATGTCAAAAAATCATGCAGAGGTCTTGTGAAAGTAGGACAGTGTCATGAAAATTAATAACAAAAAACAGTGCGATGTACAAGAACTCTGTCAATACAGTGTAGTTATATTTTGTACCCTTGAACCCTCATTCCTGAATTAATGGTGGTGGAAAATTTCTTGTCCCAGCAACAGTACAACTTATTGATTGTTGGATAAGGCAGCATGCAGCTACAAGGAATATTATTATATTTCAATTATAGTTTTGCCAATTACAGTACTTGTTATTATGAACCTTGGCCTTAGAAAGGAAATTACCTCTAAGCAATATTCAATCAAGCTTCATGTAGAACAAACAAAAATAATTATATCTTTCTAGCATTTTTATTTATTTCAGTTATACCAGTGCAGTCTATTCTAGGGTTTTGTTAATTCAGTCTATCTGTTTCAAGATCTGTAGCTTTTGTTTCATTGAATGATCCTTTCGTTTTTTAGCCAGTTATTACTGTACCTAGTTTACTACTATTACCTAGTTTGTTTTATTCAAATGCATTTGGCTAATAGTTGTATTATAAAAAATTGGAAAGAAGAAGCCTGAAAAAAAAACCAGGGCTTCAACGGGATTCGAACCCATGACCTCTGCGTTGCTGGTGCGTTGCTCTACCAACTGAGCTATGAAGCCTCACATTGGGAGCGAGGTCAATTTATTGAGTTCATGTCTCCCGTAAGGAGTGAAATGATGTGAAGTATATGAAATAATTCATATTTGAACTGCGGTTGTAGATGAAAGTAAAGAATGATCATCGCAGTAAATTTTTTTCCAATTTAAGCAATTGGAAAGAAGAAGCCTGAAAAAAAAAATCAGGGCTTCAACGGGATTCGAACCCATGACCTCCGCGTTGCCGGTGCGTTGCTCTACCAACTGAGCTATGAAGCCACACATTGGGAGCGAGGTCAATTTATTGAGTTCATGTCTCCCGTAAGGAGTGAAATGATGTAAAGTATATGAATGATGATCACATTCTTTACTTTCATCTACAACCGCATTTCAAATATGAATTATTTCATATACTTTACATCATTTCACTCCTTACGGGAGACATGAACTCAATAAATTGACCTCGCTCCCAATGTGTGGCTTCATAGCTCAGTTGGTAGAGCAACGCACCGGCAACGCGGAGGTCATGGGTTCGAATCCCGTTGAAGCCCTGATTTTTTTTTTCAGGCTTCTTCTTTCCAATTGCTTAAATTGGAAAAAAATTTACTGCGATGATCATTCTTTACTTTCATCTACAACCGCAGTTCAAATATGAATTATTTCATATACTTTACATCATTTCACTCCTTACGGGAGACATGAACTCAATAAATTGACCTCGCTCCCAATGTGTGGCTTCATAGCTCAGTTGGTAGAGCAACGCACCGGCAACGCGGAGGTCATGGGTTCGAATCCTGTTGAAGCCCTGATTTTTTTCAGGCTTCTTCTTTCCAATTGCTTAAATTGAGAATTTACTGCGATGATCATTCTTTACTTTCATGTACAACCGCAGTTCAAATATGAATTATTTCATATTCTTTACATCAGTTGTATTATAGTAGGAAAGAAGAATTTAGAAAACTTTATTGAACCTTGGGGATTTGATTGGACAATTTTAGAACACACTTTTCTAGCACTATTTTAATTTTTAACAAACAAGCGTTTATAACTCTGATCAATATCAATATGGTGAGTTTTAAAGAAAATTCCCAAGAAATACATGAAGGTGGTTTAGACAACTCCAGATATAAGTGATTACATTTTTAAAGGGTTTTTTTAGCTGATCAACTTTTAATGGTGTTTTTTAAACCTTGCTTTTATTTTAAAGTTTTCACTTTTGTTACGTATAGAAAATGCTTTATTTTTTATTTTATTTTTTTAAAATCATATTTAAACCACCATTGAACAGGATACAACACCATTAAAAGTATGTTTTAACATCATTAAAAGCAGATTAAAACACCAATTAAAACAGGTTAAAACACCATTAAAAGCAGGTTAAAACACCAATAAAACCTGTTTTAAATGGTGTTTAACCTGCTTTTAATGGTGTTTAAACCTGCTTTTAATGGTGTTTTAACCTGCTTTTAATGGTGTTTAAACCTGCTTTTAATGGTGTTTAAACCTGCTTTTAATGGTGTTTTAACCTGCTTTTAATGGTGTTTTAACCTGTTTTAAATGGTGTTTTAACCTGCTTTTAATGGTGTTTTAACCTGTTTTTAATGGTGTTTTAACCTGCTTTTAATGGTGTTTTAACCTGTTTTTAATGGTGTTTTAACCTGCATTTAATGGTGTTTAAACCTGCTTTTAATGGTGTTTTAACCTGCTTTTAATGGTGTTTTAACCTGCTTTTAATGGTGTTTTAACCTGTTTTAAATGGTGTTTTAACCTGCTTTTAATGGTGTTTTAACCTGTTTTTAATGGTGTTTTAACCTGCTTTTAATGGTGTTTTAACCTGTTTTTAATGGTGTTTTAACCTGCATTTAATGGTGTTTAAACCTGCTTTTAATGGTGTTTTAACCTGCTTTTAATGGTGTTTTAACCTGCTTTTAATGGTGTTTTAACCTGTTTTAAATGGTGTTTTAACCTGCTTTTAATGGTGTTTTAACCTGTTTTTAATGGTGTTTTAACCTGCTTTTAATGGTGTTTTAACCTGTTTTTAATGGTGTTTTAACCTGCTTTGAATGGTGTTTTAACCTGTTTGAAGCAACGTTAGAATGTATTTTAGAATGGTTTGGCTGAATTTGACAAATTGCTTGTATAATTTTAAAACAGTCTTAAATATATTTTAACATGGTTTTAATCAGCTTAAAACACCATTAAAAACAGTTTAAAACACCATTAAAAGCAGGTTAAAACACCATTAAAAGCAGGTTAAAACAACATTAAAAGCAGGTTAAAACACCATTAAAAGCAGGTTAAAACACCATTAAAAGCAGGTTTAAACACCATTTAAAACATAATTTATTAACTGTTTTTAATATTGTTTCTAAATAGAATACAAAGAGTTTTAAAAATATATTAAAACTATGTAAAAAATAGTGTTTGGTTTGGTACGGGTTATACTGCATGCAGTTGATAGTTTGAACGTTAAACATGAATTATGATCGAAAAAAATAAAGCAATTCTATATCATGCACACATTTCCAAACGATATTTCTCGGTTTGCCACTTGAAAACCGTGTTTTACTTTTTGCATGAATTAAAGCAAAGATCAAGGAGTAGTGACGTCACTGGACGGCATTAACGGCCGGTCGATTCAGACGTTACTGAGGGAGTAATAACGACTCGAAGTAATCGGATGAAATTCAGGCTAGTATTAGTGGGCAGTAAATTCACTCCCTAGCCTTATTTGGTTTATAGTTATTTTTGATTTTCCTCCAAATCTACTATAAACTGGCAACCATTTGCTCAGTAAATTCAGTTGGTTCAGTTGGTTTACCTAAGTAGAGAAAGCCCAATTCTATTTTCAAGTCTCCCACGGATGAGTTATCAATAACCTTTGGTATGTATTATTGTTTTCCTATTTCTTTATTACATTGGGCCTTTTTAGTTTAGTTTATTAGTTTTCTATTTCCTTAGTTCATAGCAATGTTGTTCTTATAATTTAGTTCTTATTTTCAATAGCTTTTTGTTTAGAATGTTTATCTCATTTGACCTTTAGTCTGGCACAGCATGTAATTTGCCTGTTAAACATTCTGTTGTAGTTCTCACCAGTAATTACTGTATCATTACTTACCTTTTGTTTCCAATCATTTTCTGTAATTGTTCCCTTGTATTCAATCCATTTTTGTTCCAAATTATCCCTTGTCATTGCTTTCCATGATTTAGTTTCATTGTGCTAGTTATTAGCTTAGTCATGCTGTATTGTTATGCAACACTTGTAATCTGAATCCATAGTTTTCGTGTGTTTTACACTTCTTGTAATAGTTCTCGGATTATACTCTGCTTTTGGTTTGTTTACATTTTTAAGTCACTTTTGTAGTTTCTTAAGTAATCTTATTGCCCTCTTTGTATGCAATTTATTAGTGAGCATTATGTAATCAGCTATCTAGAATATTCTTGTTCCTAGTATTAAGCTTGTAAATACTGTTTAGCTTATTGTAGTTTTTGCTTTATTTTTGTATTTTAGTTTCTCGTTCCCGTTTTTTTGTTTGTTCATTAAATTCATTAAACTAAAGCTCAGATCTGTTGTTCTTGCGTCGACCGTTTGGCCGTCTTACATTGAGCACGGCCGAAACAAACTGGTCACGTGTCGAGAATATTCTGCATCATTTATGCTGAGAATCTAGATCATTTTGTCCACGTTTCTTAGTGCAAAAATTTTACGAGTTGCATTCCACCCATTATGGAGGAGAAACATTTTGTCATACGAAGGGACGTGCTTCTCCAACAGACCTCCCTTATCACGTCCCAGAAACATGTTCATATTTTATCGCAATTGTGCTGCGTTGCAGCTGCGAGACAAGTGTCAAGAGACACTGCTCAGTATACCAATCCAGAATTGAAGTTTCCTTGCAATTATCTCTGGCAAAAGTCATTTAGCTTAAAAGCTTCTTTTGCAACAAAAATGTAGCTGGAAAACTCTGAAGTCGGTGCACTAAGTAATTTTAATGCATTTTGCTTTGCCTACTCGTAGAAAAGCAGATCCTCCTGACACAAGTTCTAGAAGCCGACACACGCTGTCGCTATGAATGCCGATGGTGGAACCTGTTGTTAACGTTAAAGCAGGCAGAAGCTTTTGTGAACCTAACGTACCACTGTAAACTCTGTCTAATACAGTCATTATTGGGTTTAGCACCGGAATGTCCGAAATAGTGAGATGTCAGTATGCCCAATAATTGTTCATATTGACCAAGACATTTGAATAGCTTGAAACTTGCAGCGCAAATATTGGCGAAACCACCAGTAGCCCAAGGTCGCAAGCTTAACAATTATTCCTCGAGCCCGAATGGGCTCTGAGTCAATAGCCCATGTAGCCGAAGGCCGAATGGGCTATTGACTCAAAGGCCATGAGGGCGAGAGGAATAAGCTCGCGCTTTTCGCTACTAGTGGGCTATAACATATAGCCTAGTAGTTAAGCTCAACCAATCAAAACGCACCTTTGATAATAGACCACAAGTTGGATTTTACTAAAACAGTTATTCCTCTCGCCCTCATGGTCTTTGAGTCTCCTACTATTTCTTATCCATAAGGCAATAACTATAATTAATAAACCGTTCATGTACGAGAATTCAGTATTCCATTTTCCTATAATTGATCGAAATTTTATTGCAACATGCGAGGCACGTTCCAAGGGAAGTCACTCTGTAAATTAAGCACGCGTGAAGTAAAATTTCTCTTACTGATAGAACTGCTGTAAAATGATGTTGTTATGACCGGACATTTTGGTCCCTTTTGGGCAGCAAAAAAACTGTAAGACAAGTTAAAATACATTCCATCATGTGACCTTGTAAATTTTAGCGTATCAGGTATTTTCTTACCGCTTAAACCACCGATTGCTCCCAAAAGAAACTGCTGCTCTTCAAGATTTCTAAAATTCGCTAATCCCGGGTTTATATCCCTCATAATTCTATAAAACAGTAACACAACTGACATCACTAGGTTTAACATTTTTGGGGAATGGCAGTGGTATTAACTTACGTACAGGTGTATTTATGCGCGTAATTAAAATATAAAATAATATGATAGTCAAAGAGTTCCCTTTTGGACGACCTCGTCGACCGTATTTGGCTTGAGTAGGCTTGAAACAAGTGAACGAGTGGTGTTTTTTCTGTTTAAGATGTCTTAAAAGGTCGTATACCAGTAACATCGTAATTCCATTCACTGGGCGATAAAAAAATCACCACTAATCTAGTCGACACGGATAATCCCCTGTTATCTTAACAAAAACTTATCTAAATCCAACCGCGAAGAAGGGGAGAAACATGAAGTTTAGAAGGTGGGTACGCACTGGAAGAAAGTTACAGAGCCGAAGACGCTCCAAAACTACTAGACGGGGTCGGGGGCATTCTCAAATCAAGGGTTTCGAAAATGCCATTTCTTGTATTTTGCAGGGCATTTTCAGTAAACGAATGTGATCCAACAGTCTTCAGCACCCGATAACATACATTATGATGATTATATTGATAATGATGTCTATGATAATTAACGACGATGATGATGATAAGTTACCTGCAAGACACCACGCCATTATTAAATGATTGGTCAGCGATTTCTACCGCGAGTGGACTCTATAAAAAAAATTAACAATAAATTTTAAAGTTTTGGTAAATATGAGTTGATCTGATTATTCAACCTTTACCTCGATAAATTTCTTGAGTGGCTTCATCCGCTCTATATTATGTATCTCAGTCACCTTTTTCTTTATTTAATTTCATAACAAACGATCTGTTAAACGTACATGTCTGAACGTTCTCATCACATTGTATTAGTTTATGAAAAAGCTGTATATACGGTTGTGTCTACGAAGAGAATGCGTTAAAATCTGTAAAACATGCCAGTACCTCAGGTACAGTGTAGACTTGAATGAGTAAAATGAAAAGTTTGCACGTGCTTATAGTCCGATAGAAACGTAAGAAAAAACGATTCTGGTGATGAGCTTTGGAATCAGAGAGAAGCAAAGAGGGCAGACGCACTACCCTGGGATATCTACATGATAAATAAATATGATGAAAACTAAAAAACTAATTAAAGACAAGGGAACAAGAAAACGAACTGCATTTATACTGTTTAGCAAAGTTCGGAAGGCCATATCGCCAATCAAAAAAACAGCAAATGACTTACTGCATCTGTCCTTGTTGGTCTTGTTCTATCGGATGCGTAATAATGGCCACTCAGTGAGGTATCACTGGCACAAATAAGTATGTCTGTATCAGGCTTTGGGAAAGCGAGATAAAACTCAGGCAAGAGAGTGAGAGAGAGAACCTCAACAAGGCTAAAATTATTATTAGATGGGCATAAAAAACAAAAAGATATTAACCGTTAGTAGTAAAAAATGTTAACTATTTTAAACAAAACATTCCAGTTAGAGAGGGTAGATCGGATGCTGGGACTTTATATGATTCGGCCCCTTGGCTGCATGATGTAGCCTGTAGCCTCTTTTTACCCGGGAAAGGTCCTAAGAGACCTACAAACAAAAGTGATTTTAACCATTAAGATAAATATTTTGAAATTTTGAAACCGCTGTCTTTTGTCAGGTTAGTTTCGGTTAACTGCAGAAGAAAAAACCAATTAACCTCCAGCGTTAAGAAGACAAATTATTAACTGCTAACCGCGAGTGCGTACAATCTATTGGCACACTATTATAAAACAACCTGTAGCTCTTTCTATATGGATTCGAGAAATTTGCTCACCATGCAACCGTCCGTCCTTGTGTCTGTACGTCCGCTTCTACAGATATTAAGTCCATTCTGCAGGCTAACTAAGATTACTTACCATTTGGTTATCGCCACTAAATCCCACACCTGCCCAGTTTCCTTTGCCTCTTAGTTCAAAAACCACCCGATAATCAAAAGAGGCTTGGTAAGTCACAAGAAAATCGCAATCTGCATCCTGGCAATTATCTGGAAACCTAAAGCTTCCCTGTTGCATAGTGCTGGCCGGCTGAAAAGGAAAAGATCACTAGTAATATGTTTTCACATAAACGTGTGTGTCATTTTGAAGGAGCCGTTTCGGTAGGTTAAAGGAATTTAAGGAAGAATCACCTGCCAGTATAATCCTTAGAAACTCATTCAAAGCTCAACATCGGGAAATGCAAGTCTAGTTTCTTTAATAGAGCAATTAGGAACTCAATCATGATCATGTACTATTATGTAAGTCAACTCTTGTATTGGAATGTACAAGTTCAACTGTGAGCTCGTGCGGATTAGTAAAGGTTAAGGTTTTTTTTAGTGATCTACGTTTAACTCTGTCAACTCAACTCACCGTGGAAACTTGGGGTCCATTAGTTAGAGTGGAATTGGATTGGGTAACCATGACCTTTTTAGGAGGGCGTCTCTCCCACTGTGCTGTTGAAGGCTTGAACCTGTTCACATAAAAAATAGCCATTCTACCAACCTTTTGCATCATATGAATAAATAATCGACTTAACAGGAACCTTAGAGGAGAAGGGTTTTGATTGATTATCGCTGTTACATACGTACATTCATACATTTTTTTTTTTTAGTTTTGAGAGGAATTTACGGTTAACGGTTAAAACATAATCATGGGTCTTTGTGGCTAAACATTAATTTCCTTCCAGTTAGTTTAGTATTTTTTTTTTCAGATTGTTGCAAAACACATTTCTAAACCAGGTCTCTAAAAAGAAAAGGGCTGAAATAGGCTCCATCAGCCGCAAGAACGAGACACATAAGGTTCAAACATTTGACCTCGAATAAATGGCAATTGTGACTTAAGGACAACCTTAGAAAATGGGATAGGAGGGGCTGGAAAAGTCCTGGGAACGAGTTTGTCACTGGGAAATTTCTGCCCCACTCTCTTCGTGGTTTAACCTCTCATTTGGGCTCCCGAGAAGCTAAATAGCCAGGTACGCAGGATAGATCGATTGATAAATGGAAGAATTGAGACAATACAACTCAACGACAACAAGATGAAATATTGTATCTACTGTATTGAATATATATATATGGTAGGTAAACATCACATCACACTCATACTACATTTTGTGGTTGTGTCGAAACCGAAAATGATTACAACAATCTGAACGCTCTAAAAAGTAGATAACGTTTTACTTCAAATGGGATGTAAAAAATGATGGAAAATGGAGCAACAGCAACAAACCGACATTAAGAAAATGAAAGGGAATAATGCAACATTTGACAACAGCAAACCTGCCACGTTTCCATATGCAGCTAAAAGAAACACTTCTTGGCTAACATCGATAAAATTTGGTATTGCTTGGACTGGGTTTACATCTTTTGAAACCCTAAAAGCAACAGAGATTAAGCTAAATTTTTTTGAAGGATCACCTACTTAAAAATTCCTTTAAATGAATCAGTCCGGTAAATGCAGAAATTATGCACCCAGGTAACAATCATACTACATGCCTGCATTTCATGATATTATTCTCGTCTGCTTGCTCGATAAATTGTACTGCTGCTGGTGTCTGAAATAAAAACAAAAATCTTGTAGTATAATGAAAACATAAGCGGGTTGATGGCTCGATCGGAAGATTGGTCTAATTAAGTAAATAGAATAGCTCCTGAACAAACATATACTTCACAATTATGATAGAATGTTCTGTTGCAATTTGTAATAATCGTCACACTTTGTATTTCCTCATGGGCAATGATGATGATGATGCTGAGGGATAGTACTTCTGCTGCGCAAAATGTTTATCTTTTGTACTCAAAACGTAGATAAATCATTCAAGACTTGTAATTTTGGAGCTAACGAAGTCACGCTAATGAATTTACTAACGCTAAGTGGGCCAGAAGAGGCCCTTTCTTCTCATAATCGGAGCTTATTCAAAGTGCTCGTGCAGTTGAATATGCCAGATTCAACTACCCACTTCGGCTTTCATGAATAATTGGTGTCCACTCATTCTGCTCGATGAATAATGATTGTGATGTTGTTGATGATGATGATGATCATTGACAAAAAGACACATTATTGGCCATTTCGGAGTTGCGTAGGGAACTGGGACGAGTTTCAAAGTTAAACTAATTGATTAAGTGACACCACCATATAAAAGGTCATGTTGAGATTCGTTATTTGACCAAGTTTGGTGCTCTAAGGTCGAACAGTTTTGAAACATGTTTAAGGATCCATACAAGCGTCTGTCCCCCAAAACCACATAACTCATTCTAAAATATTTTTAAGTTTTCCTGTTAAACTGTAAAATTCGTTAAGCATCTACTACTAGGAAGGGATGAATTCAAAAATCACTATGTTTGCCCATTTTCAGGAATATCACAGAAATCGTGAAAAAAAAATTAAGAGTTTAATATATGGGTTTGGGGCACAATCTCAACATGACCTTTTATATGGTGGTGTCAGTTTATCGATTAGTTTAAAATTTGAAACTCGCCCCAGTTCCCTACGCAACTTCGAAATGGGCAATTGACATCAAAATGGGTAATGGTTTGCAGGCTAAGGCGGCAGGCTGTAAGCGTACCTTATTTCCAGCGAATCACAATCTAGGGCGTTCCGGACGATATCGTTATTGAGCTTGCTTTACCACGCTCTCGCCCCTTTCGATCGCTTACCATCACGCTGTTCACATCACTTGGTTGAAGTGAATTTTCACAACCTATTTGACTCTGTGTTTAATAACTTATCTCCTCAGCAAACGAGAGCGCCGCAGCGCAGAGCTTTGGTCTCGAAAAGTTTTTAGGATCCTCCTTATCGTGAAATGTTGTTTTATAATATATGCTGTCTCGACTGTTTTTACGGTAGCCAAGGCTTTTTACTTTTCATCATGAGAAAGATATCCTAAATTATTATTTTTAATTAGTTATCTTGCGCTTTATCGGCTTATTCCACATTTTATTGATTATTTAACAATTAGTCGCCTCAGGCGACGTGAATATCGGCGAATAGTCACCGAGACAAAGTCGAGGTGACTATTCGCCGATATTCACGTCGCCTGAGGCGACTAATTGTTTTAGTATAATTACATTGATAATTATTCGAGGAAATAAAATTATTGATCAATTATCAAAGAAACTGGCTGCCATTTTGAAAACTGCTAGCCTTCAATGTTGTAATCACCGCACGGTGATTATAGCGGGATAAAGTGAAGCTCCTAGCCAATCAAAGTGCTCTATTTTCGATAATCATCAATGTAATTATACTAAACTGTGATAAATCATGGATGCTCCCTTAGCCAATTCTGAGCAACGGGATCCAGTGTATAACTAATATTTAACAATTAGTCGCCGAAGGCGGCGTGAATATCGTCGAATAGTCACCGAGACGAAGTTGAGATGACTATTCGCCAATATTCACGTTGCCTGAGGCGACTAATTGTTTTAGTAATATATAGATTTAGCCAGGGCTAAAAGCGAAGCTCCTGTTAACTCGAATTTATGATTTAAAATCACACAATAAACTTGTATTCCACAATTCAGTTAACTTTAGAACACATTCACGTGACTTTTGAGGGAAAGGTTAAGTGATTTTAGAGAACAGTAATTTGCAAACAGTCCAAGCTAAGAGTGAACTTAACCTTACATCGAGTTGATAGCCTTATATCTACACCCAAAAAATAGCAATCATCTTCGATCACATTTAAGAGCACGGGCTCTTGATCACAGTAGATTAGGCCTGGAAAACAAATCAGGCCGAATTTTTTGTGTTCGACAAGTTTACTTTACAAAATCTTGCCAACAAGTCTGGGAACGTGTAAACCAACCTTTTACACTTTTTATACATCACGTCTGAGGTGAAACAGTACCATGACGCGCTGTTTTCATCATACAGACCTCGGACAGAATACAGTATTTCACAATTTTGCAATACAAATTGCACTCATTCATGATCATTCAGTATTCAGGACGATCGAAGGACGTGTGAGCTTTTAGCAAAACCGTTAAAAAAATTTCCAAAATCACCTATACGGCTAGCCGGTTCTCACTTTTGACAAGCGCCAAAGTCGACTGTTTAAATTATGATTAATAGAGTTATACGCTTCAACATAATAAAGAATTTATTCTGTTTATTTTTTATTTAATGGTTTTATAACGATGTGTACAGTATGTGGTCCTTGGTCCGCGTGTAAAAGTCATTAACTTGAATATCTTACCCGAATCTTCACGCAACGAGCTGAAATAATCCCTGAAGATAGCTTTTATGTTCCTGTCGATAATTCTGAAGTTTCAAGTTCCAGACATGAATATTTTGCTTGGAATTCGCAAAAAGGCGATCGTTTTCGATCAGGGCGGATAAAGGTTGGGCGGTGAAACGGGCGCGTCCGAGCAAAAAGGTGTGATGCAGGAGACTGGGACTCTGCTTACAAATATCACTTGTTTTCGCTTGTTTGCGACTTCGTTCAGGGCTTGCAATGTGGTTTGTCTATTAGACACTGCCGCTGTCACTGAATTATGGCGGCTTGATTTGTTTTCTTGCACTTCTTCCTCGTTCCTTTGTGCTGGTACGCTGTCTCCAAGAGGCAAATGTTGCTACTTTTTGCGGGAGGTTAAGTCAGGAGTAGACAAACATCTCTTTCAAACGGTTTCTCTTATTACTTCTATCACTCTTCCACTGAATAATATTTTCGTTCTACTACTCGCCAATGTCCGTGTTATTCCAAAACAAAAACAACTAAGTACTGTCGAAAACACGAAGGAAAATCGCATCCATGGCAAAACTAAAAGACAACAGATTGTGTTTCAGATGACGTGTATTTTATAAATGCGTGCAGCTCGTGCAAGGTGAAATTATGCAAATTTCAATCACTATCATCCTTTTTTTTAATTTTGAAAAAAACATCTCATACGTCTTTCTGTTTCTTCGAAACTTCAAAATTAGTTTCCCCTCAGTTTTTACTGTTTACCTTGTTTTGTTTTAGAGAGATAAACGGAGAAAAAACCTTAAAAGTAACCTCAATAAATTCCGTTTACATGCGGTTGCCGAATTTGCGACGCATTGCGCGAATCGCTATGGCGCTTTGCACCCGAGAAGCAAAGTTTGAAGCAGCACAACGCCACTATATCAAAATATATCAATCTAATTTTTTGTTAGGTTATACAAAATGTATCCCCCTTTAACATATGTAAAAATTGAGGCTAAGAAGTGTTAAGCTTTTCCAAACGAAACGGCGAAAGACGATTAGGTGATATTTAGTGGAAGGAGGAGGTATTCAACACTTTCAAATTAAACTCAAATTTTAGCATTATACGACCAACAAGTTTGACTTATAGGCATACAGACACAAACAAACAGACTGGGCGCTAGCGTCAAATAATAACTCACCGGGAGAGGGTGACATTTCTTCGTTACGACAAATCTCTACGCACCCACCTCCCAGCAAGGTCCGCTTCTTTGTTTTCACTCGGCTAATGAACGAAGCGCTGGAGGATACCATCCGCGGGATTTGTGAAAGTTTGTTGTCATGGCCAGGCAAGTAATTAAGCCTGTAATTGTTACTTACCATTCGCGTGTAAACAAAAACTATATTATAGAGCGACTTGATGAGAGACTCGAAGGTAGTTTGTTTATATTCGCCGGTTGTTTTGATCAATCAAGAGCATACGGCCAAGATATGTTCTGTCGTGGAGACGCCAAAATTTTTTTCATCTAACTTACTTCAAAAGGATATACGCTAGGCGCTAAAAGTAAGCAATCTAATCTACAATCTACAATCTACAAATGTCACCCTCTCCCGGTGAGTTATTATTTGACGCTAGCGCCCAGTCACCGCCGAGCGAGAAAACGGTTGAAAGTGTAACGTTTTTCCTAGTCACGGATAAATGGCGCCGATTTTTGAACTGTAGTTGATCTTTCCGATCGAGTTGTGCGATCCAAACGCAAGGTTTACCGGAACGGATTGTCGGAAGGTGATCTTAAGGTACCACTTTGTGGATTCGGCGGCGTAAAATGTAAGTGTGTTTGTTTTTTCGCGTGAAATTTGGAGCTGAACCTGAGCAGCTCTGAAGGTCGATCGAGCGATTCTGTCCTACCTTGTCTCTTATTATTACACTGTCAGGTTAGATGATGTAAAAGTACTCAAATCGCGCTGAAACTTTGTACAAACAAAGACAACGACTCCAGGTAACAATATTTACACTTTATTGATAACTTTTATCGCTTTTACTTCATTTATTTCGTCTAAGTTTCAAACTCTATTTCTCCCATACAACTCTCATATTACGTACAGGGCTACCTGTGATATTACGCTTGGGCCACCTGTGCCCACACGAGCGTCGACAAGCGGTTTTTAGCGCGGTCGAAAATAATTACCAAAAACTTTGTATGTACTGGAGGTATTAAAAAGGAGAACTTGTAGACATGTATAGGGGCGACTTTCAAAACATTCTTCGAGAACAAAGGCCGTCGCTTTTTACTTTGGAAAGTATTATTCAACCAAGGTCATAGGACGAGGATCAAGGACCGCTAAGCGAAATTTGGTGATATTTTTTCAAGACTCGCTAAAACAAAACAATTCGCGTCTACAGCAATATGCTTCCAACAGCAGAAATAAGTTGATCTGAAAACCTGTTCTGCAAAAAGACAAGTCTTCCCGTTGCGTTTTAGTTATTCGCAGGCTAAGTAAACATGACCACGTAATTTACGGTGCCGCAAAAATCCAAACTTGAAGAAAGACAAATTAACCTACCTGTCAACAAACTTTAATTTCGCGTCTTCGCCCGTAGCAAGAAGGCTGAAACTTCGTCGTATGAAAGAATGCTAATCAGTAAATCACGATATCTTTCATAATTCAACGTATTTTTTTTCTTGACGAAATATTTTATCATTTTCGGAAAAGACGCGGACCAAGGACCGTAATCTTCAAAAGCGTTTACAAATGTAATGCGAGCGGCATTTTAATTTGACTACTCCTGCATGCAAGCGATGTTCATGAGCGACTGAAAACAAACGGCACAGCGATAAAAATTGCAAGAGACTACCAACAATCAATAAAAGGACAATAATTTGGTGAAACATATACAGAGACAACAATTTTCATTCATGAAGACAAGTATTAAAGTGTCTCCGAAAATTCTTGTTTCTGTTTTTTATTTTGTAAGCCGACTTCCCGTGTTTGCAAAGATGAACTCGACGCAAGAAAATGGCTCAAAGCTTTCTTTTACAGCCAGAATTATAACGAAATATTTTTTGGAACGTTTTCTTTTTATTCGCGATAAGAAAATGACTTAAGGCTTTTTACAGTTTTATAAGCTTATAATCAAACCTGATACTCGGTCAGATCATTGTCCTCTTACAATTTAAAACGTGCATCAACTAAATAGCCGCATAAACTACGCTCGACTTCATTAAATTAGATATAAAAAACAAACGTCAAATACAATAATTACTCAGGCTTACCATTCGAGATGGACTGAAAAGTATTAAGTAAGGCCAGAATCGCTTCAGACTTTTCAACCCTCTCACGCATCAAGCAAGGTGAAAAACGAAAACGATGCCATCTGAAATCGGCTTTCCAACTTTAACAAGCGATGTATTTCTCAACCAAAAACCCAATAAACAAACTAGCTATGAATAACAGAAGACTCTTGAAAGCAGCTGAATTCCATTTTGTACATTCAGTGGACAAAGACAGAAACATTACAAGTCGACACAAAACACTGTCAGCTTCAACGGTCAAAGTAAACAGGTTTCAAGATGCTGCATAAATTTTCCTCATGAACTCACATAAGCATAAAAATAAAAATAAAAATAAAATAAGCATAAAAATAAAATGTAGAGCGTGACCAACGCGTGACCTTGGTGAGAAAAGTCAAAAGCAACTGGCATGTCTTCACTGCCTGTAAAAACTTTCTGAATTTTAGCTTCCGAGGTCAGTTTGAAATCAAAATTTTAATTTGCGGGCACATAAAAAACACGACATATTTTATATGGATTAAAAAAATGGAACTTGAGCCTGCGATCATTTGAAAACTAGCAACTTGTCAGCGGATAACTTCAAAAAGATACTCGACCTCGATGGGTCGACACTTGAGCCCGCGATACGGTCAGGTGATACTGGTCAGCGGATACCCTGTTATGAGAGCTGTCAATTGATCACAACATTGATGTGCAATATATGTGTGCAATATCAGTCTTCCTGTGCTCCCAAACTAGGTAGAAAGTGTGAGGATTGAACACTGGTTGCCCTGTGGTGCGGACGGACGGGCGGGCGGGCGGGCGGTGTACGGTCACGTGATTACCAAATTTTCTGGGATGGGTAGTTTCCCTTAGCGATGGAGCTCCGCCCACGCGCGCGCGCGGGAGCTCCGCTAATATATAGATTTAGCCAGGGCTAAAAGCGAAGCTCCTGTTAACTCGAATTTATGATTTAAAATCAAACAATAAACTTGTATTCCACAATTCAGTTAACTTTAGAACACATTCATGTGACTTTTGAGGGAAAGGTTAAGTGATTTTAGAGAACAGTAATTTGCAAACAGTCCAAGCTAAGAGTGAACTTAACCTTACATCGAGTTGATAGCCTTATATCTACACCCAAAAAATAGCAATCATCTTCGATCACATTTAAGAGCACGGGCTCTTGATCACAGTAGATTAGGCCTGGAAAACAAATCAGGCCGAATTTTTTGTGTTCGACAAGTTTACTTTACAAAATCTTGCCAACAAGTCTGGGAACGTGTAAACCAACCTTTTACACTTTTTATACATCACGTCTGAGGTGAAACAGTACCATGACGCGCTGTTTTTATCATACAGACCTCGGACAGAATGCAGTATTTCACAATTTTGCAATACAAATTGCACTCATTCATGATCATTCAGTATTCAGGACGATCGAAGGACGTGTGAGCTTTTAGCAAAACCGTTAAAAAAATATCCAAAATCACCTATACGGCTAGCCGGTTCTCACTTTTGACAAGCGCCAAAGTCGACTGTTTAAATTATGATTAATAGAGTTATACGCTTCAACATAATAAAGAATTTATTCTGCTTATTTTTTATTTAATGGTTTTATAACGATGTATACAGTATGTGGTCCTTGGTCCGCGTGTAAAAGTCATTAACTTGAATATCTTACCCGAATCTTCACGCAACGAGCTGAAATACTCCCTGAAGATAGCTTTTATGTTCCTGTCGATAATCCTGAAGTTTCAAGTTCCAGACAGGAATATTTTGCTTGGAATTCGCAAAAAGGCGATCGTTTTCAATCAGGGCGGATAAAGGTTGGGCGGTGAAACGGGCGCGTCCGAGCAAAAAGGTGTGATGCAGGAGACTGGGACTCTGCTTACAAATATCACTTGTTTTCGCTTGTTTGCGACTTCCGTCAGGGCTTGCAATGTGGTTTGTCTATTAGACACTGCCGCTGTCACTGAATTATGGCGGCTTGATTTGTTTTCTTGCACTTTTTTCTCGTTCCTTTGTGCTGGTACGCTGTCTCCAAGAGGCAAATGTTGCTACTTTTTGCGGGAGGTTAAGTCAGGAGTAGACAAACATCTCTTTCAAACGGTTTCTCTTATTACTTCTATCACTCTTCCACTGAATAATATTTTCGTTCTACTACTCGCCAATGTCCGTGTTATTCCAAAACAAAAACAACTAAGTACTGTCGAAAACACGAAGGAAAATCTCATCCATGGCAAAACTAAAAGACAACAGATTGTGTTTCAGATGACGTGTATTTTATAAATGCGTGCAGCTCGTGCAAGGTGAAAAAAACATCTCATACGTCTTTCTGTTTCTTCGAAACTTCAAAATTAGTTTCCCCTCAGTTTTTACTGTTTACCTTGTTTTGTTTTAGAGAGACAAACGGAGAAAAAACCTTAAAAGTAACCTCAATAAATTTCGTTTACATGCGGTTGCCGAATTTGCGACGCATTGGGCGAATCGCCATGGCGCTTTGCACCCGAGAAGCAAAGTTTGAAGCAGCACAACGCCACTATATCAAAATATATCAATCTAACTTTTTGTTAGGTTATAAAAAATGTATCCCCCTTTAACATATGTAAAAATTGAGGCTAAGAAGAGTTAAGCTTTTCCAAACGAAACGGCGAAAGACGATTAGGTGATATTTAGTGGAAGGAGGAGGTATTTAACACTTTCAAATTAAACTCAAATTTTGGCATTATACGACCAACAAGTTTGACTTATAGGCATACAGACACAAACATATGGAACTGTTTATTGATATTGTTACGAAACGAATTTATCTATTTGACATTGTAGCCCTGTTTTCGATGGTCCTTGGTAAGCAGCACGATAAAAACTTTAAAATGTTATAGTTTCCACAAAAAGACTTCAGACAACAGTCTCCTCGAGTCTCCCAGACGAGCGTCGACAAGCGGTTTTTAGCGCGGTAGAAAATAATTACCAAAAACTTTGTATGTACTCGAGGTATTAAAAAGGAGAACTTGTAGACATGTATAGGGGCGACTTTAATTCAAAACATTCTTCGAGAACAAAGGCCGTCGCTTTTTACTTTGGAAAGTATTATTCAACTAAGGTCATAGGACGCGGACCAAGGACCGCTAAGCGAAATTTGGTGATATTTTTTCAAGAGTCGCTAAAACAAAAAAATTCGCGTCTACAGCAATATGCTTCCAACAGCAGAAATAAGTTGATCTGAAAACCTGTTCTGCAAAAAGACAAGTCTTCCCGTTGCGTTTTAGTTATTCGCAGGCTAAGTAAACATGACCACGTAATTTACGGTGCCGCAAAAACCAAACTTCAAGAAAGACAAATTAACCTACCTGTCAACAAACTTTAATTTCGCGTCTTCGCCCGCAGCAAGAAGGCTCAAACTTCGTCATATGAAAGAATGCTAATCAGTAAATCACGATATCTTTCATAATTCAACGAATTTTTTTTCTTGACGAAATATTTTATCATTTTCGGAAAAGACGCGGACCAAGGACCGTAATCTTCAAAAGCGTTTAATACGCGCGGCATTAATTTGACTACTCCTGCATGCAAGCGATGTTCATGAGCGACTGAAAACAAACGGCACAGCGATAAAAATTGCAAGAGACTACCAATAATCAATAAAAGGACAATAATTTGGTGAAACATATACAGAGACAACAATTTTCATTCATGAAGACAAGTATTAAAGTGTCTCCGAAAATTCTTGTCTATGTTTTTTACAGTTGTAAGCCGACTTCCCGTGTTTGCTTTTTCAAAGATGAACTCGACGCAAGAAAATGGCTCAAAGCTTTCTTTTACAGCCAGAATTATAACGAAATATTTTTTGGAACGTTTTCTTTTTATTCGCGATAAGAAAATGACTTAAGGCTTTTTACAGTTTTATAAGCTTATAATCAAACCTGATACTCGGTCAGATCATTGTCTTCTTACAATTTAAAACGTGCATCAACTAAACAGCCGCATAAACTACGCTCGACTTCATTAAATTAGATATAAAAAACAAACGTCAAATACAATAATTACTCAGGCTTACCATTCGAGATGCACTAAAAACTATCAAGTAAGGCCAGAATCGCTTCAGACTTTTCAATCCTCTCACGCATCAAGCAAGGTGAAAAACGAAAACGATGCCATCTGAAATCGGCTTTCCAACTTTAACAAGCGATGTATTTCTCAACCAAAAACCCAATAAACAAACTAGCTATGAATAACAGAAGACTCTTGAAAGCAGCTGAATTCCATTTTGTACATTCAGTGGACAAAGACAGAAACATTACAAGTCGACACAAAACACTGTCAGCTTCAACGGTCAAAGTAAACAGGTTTCAAGATGCTGCATAAATTTTTCGCATGAACTCACCTGTCAAATTTTGACCAATCAGAGCATAAAAATAAAATGTAGAGCGTGACCAACGCGTGACCTTGGTGAGAAAAGTCAAAAGCAACTGGCATGTCTTCATTGCCTGTAAAAACTTGCTGAATTTTAGCTTCCGAGGTCAGTTTGAAATCAAAATTTTAATTTGCGGCACATAAAAAACACAACATATTTTATATGGATTAAAAAAATGAAACTTGAGCCTGCGATCATTTGAAAACTAGCAACTTGTCAGCGGATAACTTCAAAAAGATACTCGACCTCGATGGGTCGACAATTGAGCCCGCGATACGGTCAGGTGATACTGGTCAGCGGATACCCTGTTATGAGAGCTGTCAATTGATCACAACATTGATGTGCAATATATGTGTGCAATATCAGTCTTCCTGTGCTCCCAAACTAAATAGAAAGTGTGAGGATTGAACACTGGTTAGCCTGTGGTGCGGACGGACGGGCGGTGTACGGTCACGTGATTACCAAATTTTCTGGGATGGGTAGTTTTCTTTAGCGATGGGGCTCCGCCCACGCGCGCGCGCGGGAGCTCCGCTATAATTACATTGATGATTATTCGAGAAAATAAAGTTATTGATCAATTTCCGACCCCGAAACATCAAAAAATCTGGTTACCATTTTGAAAACTGCTAGCCTTCGATGCTATAATCACCGCGCGGTGATTATAGCGGGATAGTGCGAAGCTCCTAGCCAATCACAGCGCTCTATTCTTGGGTTTCACCCACGTGACCAATTAGCTTAGCAACGGTTACTATCCGCCATCTTGGTGCCCCTCAAGCGTAAACAAACCGTGTTCAAAGAAGAGTTCATGTGGGAAAGTAGGAATGGTTTTATGTGTTGTTGTCGGCTGTTCGAGCAAAAGTGGAAAGCATAAAGGCATAGGATTTTTTCGTATACCCAAGGTTATTACAAATCAAGGAGAAGAACAGGAGGAACTCACGGCTAGAAGGAGAAACGAGTGGATTTCTGCGGTTAGTCGCGGCGACGCTACAAACAAGAGAGTGCTGGAGAGTGAACCGAGTTTGTAGCAAACACTTTGTCTTCGGAGAGCCAGCACCAGATTGGGATCAATTTCATTTTGATTGGGTTCCAACTGTCGCCCTTGGGAAGAAGAAATACGTAGAAAAAGATCACGAAAGTGCAGCCGAAAGAGCTTTGAGAGCGAAGAAAAGGAGACAACAAGTGATCGAGCGAGCCGAGCTCGAAGCCGCCGAGAAGAAGAAACGTGTGCACGAAAGCGGTGTTCCAATCGCAAAAGTAGATTTCAGCGAGCCAACGTCTACAGGTTCTCAACTCGAACAGCATTCAGAGGGATTAGCGAGTGTAGCTGTAGAATTGGACGAAAACACAACACCAGTAAACCCACTACAAACGGATTTGAACACTGATTCGGTCGAAACAAGACAACACACAGCAAGTCCAGTTTGGAAAGAAGCTACAACCAGCGATTCTAGTTGTCAGACCGATGAGTTTGAATATATGTTGTTCAGAAAAGGATATCAAGCGCCAACAAGAGATTTCTTTGACTCTGACAGTAAAGTGCTGTTTTATACGGGACTGCCATCCCTCGAAATTCTGATGGTTGTCTTTGAGCATGTTTCACCATACGTCACCCGCAAGACTCTATCGTTAGATAGGTTCCAAGAATTTGTGATTGTGTTAATGAAACTTCGATTGAACATGCCACTTCAGGACCTTGCTTACCGCTTCAAAGTTTCTCATTCTACTGTATCACGGATTTTTTCTTCGTGGCTAGTGGTTATGGACACAAGGCTATTTCCCTTAATTTCATGGCCCGAGAGGGAGTAATTGTGGAGGACTATGCCACAATGTTTTATGTATTCCTTTGGAAAAAAGGTCACCGTGGTAATTGATTGCTTCGAGGTGTTTATTGAGAAGCCAACTAACCTTTTAGCCAGGGTACAAACGTTTTCCAGTTATAAACATCACAACACCATCAAGCTACTTGTTGGTATAACACCTCAAGGGACTGTGTCCTATGTATCAGAAGCCTGGGGGGGCAGAACGTGTGATAAGTTCCTGACAGAGAACTGTGGCTTTCTCGAGAAGTTGCTTCCAGGTGATATGGTTATGGCTGACCGTGGATTTACGATTTCTGAAAGTGTGGGACTGAAACAAGCAAAACTGGAGATGGACCCAGTAGATGTGGAAAATACAAGGGGAATAGCCAATGTACGAATCCACGTGGAAAGGGTAATTGGACTTCTTAGAAGGAAATATACAATCTTAGAAGGTACATTGCCAACAGAGTACTTGGCTTGTAAACCGAATGGGCCAGTTGAACGCCAGATACCACTTATTGACCGTATTGTGAGAATCTGCGCAGCACTAGTTAATTTCTGTCCACCTATTGTACCCTTTGATTAAGGAGACCATTAATTTATCATTGCATTTGAAACTCAGTAGATATAAGGGACTGCTCATTATCCACGGGGAGTGCTGAGCTGGAGAAAGTACTCTCCCTTTTCAGATTTTTTGCATGCCCCAGTCGCTGATTTTTCCACAAATTTTGGCTCAAGTTTTCATATCCCATATATTGTTATTTGTAATATGTTAGAGAGGTTTAAGTCGTACAACAGCATGTACAAAGCATCATTTTAGAAAATGCACTCAAAGTTTTTTCCTCTGTACAGTTGAGCTTTAAAAATCCTATAGTCTGGAAGATTTTTTAGAAGAAATTTTTAACCGTTGTGAGGTTTTTCTCCAGCACAGTTGTCCCATTAAATATGACCAGTCCCTTTTGGCTGTTTTTTATAGGCCTGAGCTAACAAAGTTTGACCCAAGGAATCATGCAAGCTGCATGAAGTTCTTGCACAAGTTCTTGGATTCGGGCAGTGTAATGTTTTTGGGTTGGTGTTCATCTCCCTCTAAACCCAAAGAAATATTTAGAAGTAAAATAGGACATCACCATGACTCTGAGGATGAAGTGGGTTTACACAGTTAAAATTTGCCCAAATGTTCTTGTTATAGTGATACAAGGTTATCAGATTGGTTTATTTTACTTCAATTGTTTTCTTGCAAAATACATGTAATGTACAGTGTTAAATGAAACATACCTCCATTTTGATTTAGCTATATGAGAAACATAGTTGGGTAGAAACATGTAAGAGATTCTTTTAGTGACCTGTTGCTAAATATTCATTTGCATGAGCACAATCAAAACAAAAGAGAAATGTACGGTATGCTTCAACCATTATCTATTTCTGGTGATATAGATTTGCTTAGAAAAAAAATTGCTGTGATATCCCATTCTGAGTTATTCAAGAAAATCTATCTATTATTCCCTTGAGATTGAGAATCTAGATTTATACTCCCATAAAGCAATTCTAAATATTAGAAGTCCCAATTTTTGCTTTCTATCTTAAGAACAATATATAATAGCTTATATTTTTATAATAATAGGAACATACTGTATGAAGATATAGAGGCTTGTATCTCTATAATTTTCTTTTTGGCTTGAATGTTATCATTATGACACCATTGAGAAAACACAGGCAAAGTGTTTAGCCTTTCATTGCAAGAAACCTTTTAGAAGGTTTTACTTTCAATAATATTTGTCAACCATTACAGCTAGGATAATAAAAATTTCATCAAAGCACATGCTCAAAAAATGTGTCTGAATGCTGCCATTTTTATGAATTGCAAATTATGCCAAAAGATAGTCATGTAAAATTGCTCTAAGTTGAAGGAAACAAACTGATGTTTTTATTCCTCAGACAAGCTGCCAGGTGAGGTCTCATGGTTGGAACATCAAAATTTACATGACTTGGGTCAATTCCAAAGACCAGACAAGCAGCAAATGCGATAGCAAAAATACCACAATCGCTACCATTACTTTGCTGCTGAACTGAAGCAGGTACTAGGGACAATAATCTACCTCCCAGTAAATCATTAGTCTGTTGCTCAATTTCCTGAGTGATAGCATCATTGTAAAGGCTGTCATAAAGTTTCACATGTCCCGGAGGGCACCCGATAGAGCTCACACATACCCAATGGCTATTGCCAGTGTGAAGGATTTGTACAAATTCCCCAGACACAATGTTAAAGTTACGGACAGGTCCAAGAGTTGGTCGCTGGAACCCTTCAATGTTCAGGTTTTCATTATGCAACAGAATGTGAGCTTGCTGTATGATGTCACAATCCAGCCATCCAAGTGGGTTGCATATCAGATAAAAATGATCTTGTGTTAGAGTTGCAAGAGGTCCTGTCTTGTTCTGATTTCCCTGACCAGTTGTAACAACAGTAACATCATCATCATCATCTTTAGAAGAAGAACAAGTGGTAAGTGTTGAAGTAGAAGGAGGGGCTACATTGGTCTTGTTCTGATTTCCCCGACCAGTTAAACGTTGTAACAACAGTAACATCATCATCATCTTCAGAAGAAGAACAAGTGGTAGGTGTTGAAGTAGAAGGAGGGGCTACATTGGTCTTTATTGTTGTGCGGCATGTTGTGCGGCATATATAGCACCTCCGGGTTGTTTTGTGACTGGTTGGCATCCTCTTTAGTCCTAGGCATTGCAAGTGAAAGAACTTGCCATTAGTACAGTTGGAGCCATGACATTCTACAAGTCTGTCTGCAGTAGTGGCTTTCACTTCGCAAATACAAATAGTATCACACAAAGAAGCTTGAGTAGAAACAGGTGAGACTGATGCTTTACCTTTCGCCTTGCCTGTGGTTTGCTTCCTGGAATATCTCTTGAATTGCTGTAATCTTGAGCAGTGAGGACAGTACCACTTTTTAGGGATTGTGATATTAGTAAGAGACAGGCATGATGGGTGAAACTTGCCATATGGACAATTCTCATTACTGCATGAAATTGTTTCCCCATCAGGCACAGTTCTACAGAAACATATGCTACCATCATCAGGCCCCTTCACTTCTACTATGCACCTTCTTGAGTACCAGCGACCTAAAACTTCAGGAAGTACACAAATTCTCCAGAAGGCCTTGAGTTTTGGAAGTACTGTATTCCAATGCTGGACATCAGGTAAAATTCTCTCCATTACAAAGTGGCCATTGCCCTTGTTGTCAATAGCATAAACAATAAAGTCATTATGCCTCCTCTCTTTCAGAGTGAATAACTGCTGTTGAACTTGAAAATAATAATTATGTGACCTCTTTAAGCTTGAAACCTCCACCATCTGTAGTAACTAGACAGGAGGTCCTTAGAGCAGCATAATTCTCAAAATTGGCATCTTGGGTACGAAGAGGGCATTTCACTTCCCCACACCCCAGTCCACAGCAATCACAAGAAGTGAGGAAATCTGGAGTGGCATGTAAAAATAGGTATTCCTCATTGATAAACAATCCACATTTCTTCACCTGAAAGTTGGTATGACTCTTTTTCATGACCGTTTCATAGGCCTGAATGGCAGCATCCTCATGTTTGCAGCCATGTTTGACTGCAGTGGTGTTCAGTTTGTACAGACTAGGATAGCAAATCGTTTTAATAAGGCTCTGCGAAGGAAGTGAAAGGTTTGTGTGTAAAACAGCACCACTGATGGAAGCGCCAATTCTTCCAGCACGATGCTTAAAAAAGGCCGTACCTTTAGACTGTGCCCTGGTGGTTTCCTCGACCAGCTTGATTTGATCTGCCGAAATGTTTAGCTGTACTTGAATGCATTTCGCCAACAGTTCCGAATAGCCAAGGTTCAAATTATCCGTATGAAATAGCTCTGAAACTACCGGAACAGAGCGGCTTTGGTCGATAAATTGGCCAGCGAAAGGATCGATTAAACTTAAGGCTGCTGCTTTACTTTTGCACTGGTTAAGTTTGGCATAAAGCTGATCCATTTCCTCTTTCGAAGGCGGCGATGCGCGCTGCATAAGCTGAGGCGCTGATGCGCCGGCCGATGCAGTCCCAGAACTCGGGGCTGTTGTAGATCCTCGATTTTCTGGTCAAGCTTTTCTTTGAGCTTCCTAGCCGATGAAAAATCGATGTCCTTAGCCCTCGCATACGGCACTTCATTGACATATGTCGGCAAAATCCACGAACATTTTACCTGTGTGCAAGCGAGCTTGCCATGAATTCGTGTAGTTGCCTCTAAATAAAATAACACACTCGCGATATGTGAACATGACTCAGCCAGTCCAGCTTTGCATCCGAAGCAATGGGCTGACAAAATAGTCCCATCGTTTTCGGAAATGACCCAAATGTTCACTAAAGGATCATTCATACGCTGGGAATGCCGAACACGAGCCCTCACGACATACTTGCCGGCGATTACTTTGCCTACAACTGAAGTTACAAATCCCGAAACCATTTGATTAAACGCCTCCAGACTCTTGAATGCCTTGAACTGCTTGTTGGTGTAGAAACTGGTCTCAAGAACGAGGTAACTCTGCAAGTCCGAGACTTCCACAGGAGGCAAGCATTCTGGACTGAACTGCTCGGCTGGTATGGTTGCGGGGTCAACACCGATGACCGAGATCTTTTCCGAATATCTTTCTTTTACTCGACCCTCTAAGCTTTTAGCATACTCAGAGAGCACTGGGATAGCTTTAGATGAATGCCCGGTACTTTTAACGGTTTTTTCTTCTTGGTTATTCATATAATTGGCGAAATAATAGAGCGATAATATAGAAGCTCACTGTACAAATGGACTATTATTAGCATAAATTTGACACGCGAGGGACACCAACATGGCGGACACTGACTTGAGCAAAGCCTGTGACGTCACGTGAAACCCAAGAATTTTAGCCAGGGCTAAAAACGAGGCTGTCGATAATATTTAAAGTTTGTTCAAACAAAATATAAAATCATGTAATGCTAAGCGGTGAAGGCAACGAGAAAGGTGGAAAAACAACAATAGGTCTAACTTTGCACATGCAGAACATTATTTTCGTACGACTACAACGTGAAACTTCCAGAAACTTCTTCGTTACACGTTTTTTGGAGAAAATTTGGTACGTGTTCTCGTTCACTTTTTTTTTCACTGCCACTCATTAACGCCTTGAATTGGTGACCACTAGCATTTGTCACCGCCCGCTACAAAATTTTTTTGTTGTTCTTCCAACAAAAATATATCCCCTTTTTTTGTTTCTCGATCTAGATCTCTGTCGCCCTTTTTCTCGCTGAGCTTTGCTGGCCTGCCGCCTCCTTTCTCAACTTCTCTGTCTTTCTCTTGCTCTATGATTCCAAATTTGTGGACATGACAATTAATTTAAGTTTTTTAAATGCTTTAGACAACACGGATACAGAAACAATTTCCGCTTTCCGTTTTCGTCTTTATTGACTCTGTAGTTGTGACACGGGTGGCTATCCGATTTCCCGCCAAAATAACCCCGAGTTGCATTTGGGTTCCCATACCTGTTGATTGAGTTATTTTGCATTGGTATGCCTGTGGTGCGGACGGACGGTCGCTCGGTGTACGGTCACGTGATTACCAAATTTTCTGGGATAGATAGATTTACTTACCCATGGTGTTCCGTTGGCGCGCGCTTCGCGCTCTCGAAAGCTCCGCTAGTAATTATGTGTCGTGAGAAGTGTCTGTAAAAGGCAGCGCCGGGGCTGGGGTGGAGTCTATCTTTTGTTAAAAGAAAGCTGTTTGGGGTTAGGGTTAGGGTTGACACTAAGGCTAACCCTAATCTAACCCCAACCCTAACCCTAAACATAACCGAATCCTAGAACAGCATTCTTTAAAAAGAAGAAGATGGAATTTGAAGGAATGAACAACGTCTCATTTTGATGAGTTCAAAATACTATTGGAGCAAACCTCATTGGAAGTCACACTATACTTACTGGCATTGTCCTAGGCGGTGTCGATCGGGATGTTGCGTAATAGTGACCACTCAGTGCTTGATTATTGACACACATCAGAATGTCGGTATTCACCTATGTGATTTATGAATTCAACAGTTTTAACATTTTTGACTTTATACCCGTTAAAGAGTGTTACTGTAATTATTTTTTGGCGGATTTACTTCACCTATACCGCAATCGATGCATTGAGAAGGACTAAACTACTACAAGGAAAGAGTTTATTAAAGCATTTTTAAAATAGGTTTGTGGCTTCGATATCATGAAAAATTGATTAAACGTTCATGAAGAAAACATGGCAAAAATAATTGATTCATGTTAAATCAAAGAGTGTCTGTAAACCCTGATAAAACGTTTTCCCCCGTTTAGATGCAGCTTTTCCTAGCACTTGGTTTTAAAAACTCGAAAAACAAAGAAGTCATGAAAACATTATTAACATAAAAGCGTTAGCGTCAATTGGCCACTTTACAGTTATGGACGGAAGTGAGGATGACGGTGACCTTGTTTTGATACAAACCTTCCTGCTTTATTATGTAAATCAAGTTATTCTTATGCTAACTAGTATTTTTCAAGGACAATTTCCATACAAAGCAAAGGAGGTTTGTATCAAAACAAGGTCACCGTCAGCCTCACATTCACTTGGAGGCTGGGGTATTAAGTGCAAAACTGTAAAATCGTCTATTCTGTATACACTTTATTTTCTGGAGCTCACCTTGACGAGTGAAGACAGTTCTGCTGCTAATACTTTATCTATACACTATTTTCTGTATTTAAGATCATTGTTATTATAAATTCCGACCATTGGTATTAATGTTTGGGAATATCACACGAACTAGCAAAAATTGACCGATGAAATGGCTTCCTTAAATTGCATATGATAAGCTTTGTGCTTGCATTGGTTTCACCGTCTTGAGCGTGTGTGTCTTGGTTTCCCCCAATAGACCAATTAACAGTTGTGGACTTCGAGTGAATGTAAGGCTGAAGTTGACCGTTTGTAACTGTAGTGTTCACCAATAAGTACGTCGTGCGTGCCTATGATATATTGTAATCCGCAAAGCACTGTGGGTTTGTTGTGGGGATTGGCGGCCATCTTGCGAAGCATGGCGAGTTATTAAAGTGTGTTGGGTTTTCGACTTAAAATCGAGTGTGTCGTTTTGCCATCCACCCACAAATACTACATTGGCGACGAGGATGTTAGTCGTTCCGCCTTTGTGAATACTTATTTTGGAAAATCCGCGTGAAGGAAGCGAGATTTTCAGGAGAATGCCGAGCGATCACGAAGAGAGTGCATCGGGTGCCACGGAGGCAAGTCAGCCAACAGCGAGTCAGGCAGGTCAGGCAGCTCAACCGACACAATTTTTGGCAACAGAAGTACGAAATCTACCCTGCTTCAACCCCAGGGAAGATCCAAACACCTTATCTGTGCGTTGGAAGCGCTGGAAGCGTTCATTTGAGTTGTATTTGCTGGCAAAAGGGGTTTCAAGCGATCAACAGAAAGTCGCTTTACTGTTACACACCGCGGGAACGGAACTGCAGGAGTTATACTATACACTCGCAGCCACGGAGGAGGAATTAAAGCCCTATGCCGATGTTACGAAGATTTTGAACGACTACTTCGTACCAAAAGTTAATGTTCCCTTCGAACGGCATGTATTCAGACAAATGGAGCAGCAGAGTGGTGAGAAAGTCGATCAGTTTGTGTGCAGGCTGAGGCAGAATGCCATTACATGCGATTTCACGGACGTCGACGAAACGATCCGCGACCAACTGATCGAGAAATGTCTGGACCAAAAGCTCAGGAGGAAATTCTTGGAGAAAACTAATGCCACATTAGCTGATCTACAGGACACTGCAAGAGCCTACGAGGCAGTTAATGAACAGATGAAGTCTATGGATAAGTCTTCACACCAGTCTGGACAAGTCAACTGGATCAAGCAGCAGAAATTCCAGAACAAAGGGAGGGGACAGAGTGTAAACAAAGGGAAGAAAAGTGGACAGAGCCACAAGACACACAAGCCTGGAGATGATCAACCACATAGATGTTATAGGTGCAATCGTTTTGGTCACTTTGCAAGAGATGCTTGTTGTCCAGCAAGAGACAAAGAGTGTGAGAGGTGTGGGGTGCGTGGTCATTATGCGGTCTGTTGTGAGAAGAATGGACCGGGGAATCCACCTCCCAGAGTCAATCAACAAAGCTATCAGGATAGGAACAGAAAAGCCTACCATGTAGCAGAGGGTGCAACTGGCACAGGGGATGGATATGCATTTGTTGTCGGAGGACAGAAGGAAACTGGAGAAATTACACTTAAGGTCGGCGGAGTAGAATTGGACAATGTGTTAATTGATTCGGGTGCATCGTGCAACTTGATCGATTATGGGACCTGGAACAATCTGAAGCAGAAACACATCAGGTGCGAATCCAAAGTGTCAGACAAGAAGCTGTTTGCATACGGCCAGAAGGAACCGATGGAAGTCGTAGGGACATTTGTTGCTGAAGTAGCATGCGATGCTAGTGGTGAGGGGTGTGTAGATGAATTCACTGTCATCAAAGGTGCTGGGAAACCGTTGCTTGGAAGGAGCACCGCAGAGAAACTTAAAGTGTTACAAGTGGGACCGAGTCTGTTCAGCGAGCCCCGAGTTTGTTCAGTGGTGTCAGAGGGGAGTGATGAAGGTATCCGTGAGGAGTATGCCGATATACTCAGTGGAGTTGGAAAGTTGAAGAATTACCAGCTTAAGCTACACATCAACAAGGATGTCAAACCAGTAGCTCAGCAAGTGCGCAGACTTCCTTTTGGACTCAGGGATAAAGTCGAACAGAAGTTAGATGATCTGCTAGACAAGGACATTACAGAGGAAGTCCCAAACACTCCTACTGCATGGGTATCACCGCTGGTGGTAGTTCTGAAGCCAGACGGCGACGTACGAGTGTGTGTAGACATGAGGAGGGCGAATGAAGCAATTGAGCGTGAGCGACACCCAATCCCAACGATTGAGGAAATTCTATATGATCTCAATGGATCCACCGTTTTCAGCAAACTGGATCTCAAATGGGGATTCCACCAAGTCGAGCTAGAGGAAGAGTCGCGAGAAATAACAACCTTTGTTACCCATCGAGGCCTTTATCGGTACAAAAGGCTCATGTTCGGGATCTCGTCAGCACCAGAAAAGTACCAAAAGGTCATATCGGATGTTATTCGGGGGTGCAATGGAGTAGCGAATATTGCGGATGATCTGATTGTTCACGGAGCAGACCTGGAGGAACATGATCGGAATTTGAATGCAGTTCTACAGCGTCTACGGGAGAGTGGACTGACCTTGAATGGAGAGAAGTGTAGGTTTAGACTGCATAGATTGACCTTTTTTGGACATGATCTGAGTAGTGAAGGAGTTGCACCAAGCGAAGAGAAGGTTGCTGCAGTTGTGAATGCACAGGCTCCCAAGAATGCTTCAGAAGTGCGGTCGTTTGTACAACTTGTGCAGTACTCGTCAAAGTTCATTCCTAACTTTTCACAAGTCGCAGAACCTCTACGGAAATTACTGAGGAAAGGACAACCCTTTGTCTGGGGTACTGAACAGCAGGTTGCATTTGAGGAGCTCAAACGACTGATGACATCAGCAAATGCTCTTGCCTACTTTAGAGGTGACTGCAAGACAAGAATCGTGGCAGATGCGGGTCCGGATGGACTGGGAGCGGTATTGCTTCAACTACAGGACGGTGAGTGGAGAGCAGTGTCATATGCTTCCAGAAACCTTACAGAGGTTGAAAGGCGTTATGCACTAACGGAGAAGGAGGCGCTGGCTTTAGTTTGGGCTTGCGAGAGGTTGAATCTCTACGTGTATGGGCGCGAGTTTGAGCTGGAGACAGACCACAAGCCTCTGGAATGTATCTTCAGCAGAACGTCGAAGCCATCAGCAAGGATTGAGCGCTGGGTACTTCGCCTACAGTGTCACAACTACCGAGTGGTGTACCGCCCAGGGAAGACAAATATTGCGGACGCTTTGTCCAGGCTGAACCAGGCCAATCCAAAGGATCCTAGCAGTGATAAAGAGGATATTGTCAGATTTGTTGCTAAGGAAAGCGCACCAGTTAGCTTGACTCCGAGAGAGATTGAAAGGGAGTCTGAGAACGATCCAGAATTAGTGACTGTGCGTCAGTACATCCACACAGGAGATTGGTCGCAATGCAAGATGCCAGGTTATGTGAGTGTGAAGAATGAACTGTGTACCATAGGAAAACTAGTGCTTCGAGGAGATAGAATCGTGATACCTCAGAGTCTTCGGAAATCTGTATTGGAGTCAGCCCACGAGGGACATCAGGGCGTTGTTAAAACAAAGAGTAGACTGAGAACCAAGGTCTGGTGGCCTAAAATGGATGTGGACACAGAGAGAATGTGCAAAGGATGCCATGGGTGTCAGGTTGTGGGACAGTATTCACCCCCTGAACCAATGCAGAGGACCGAGCTGCCTACTGGGCCCTGGCAGGATGTTGCAGCAGACCTTATGGGACCAATGCCCAGCGGGGAGAACTTGTTGGTCGTAGTTGACTATTATAGTCGCTATTACGAAGTGGTAGTCATGCGGTCAACCACCACACCCAAGATGATTACCGCCTTGTCAGAAATATTTTCAAGATTTGGATACCCTCATTCACTCAAGACGGATAATGGTCCACAATTTGTGAGCAAGGAGTTTGAGGAGTTCTTACGTGAGTGCGGAATTGAGCATAGAAGATCACCACCGCTATGGCCACAAGCCAACGGTGAAGTAGAAAGACAGAACAGAACCCTCTTGAAGACCCTAAAGGTCGCAGAAGTAGAAGGGAAGAAGTGGACGGAAGAACTGCCAAAGTTCCTTTTGGCATACAGGTCAACACCTCAAGTCTCTACAGGTGCCACGCCAGCCTTTCTAATGTTTGGTAGGGAAATCAAGTCCAAGTTACCAGAGTTGAGAGCGGACAAGTCAGTTATTGATGAGAGTACAAGGGACAGAGACTGGAGTCATAAGCTAGCACAGAAAGCCTACGCAGATGGAAAGCGAGGTGCTGTACGGAGTTCAATAGTTCCGGGAGATCAGGTGCTGTTAAAGAATACCAAGGGCACTGGAAAACTAGCGCCAAACTTTGAGCCAGAACCCTACACTGTGTTAGCAAAGGAGGCACATCAAGTTTCTGTGAAGTCCAGTGAAGGAGCTGTTTACAGGAGAGACAGTTCTTGGGTTAAGCCCTATGTTTCATCCGACGAGGTCGAACTTGCCCCGGAGGACACTAAGATTAAAGACTCGGGCACTTCAGACCCAAAGCCTATAGAGGAAGAGTGTTCGAGACCAAAGCGTACCATTAAACCACCGGAGAGGCTTAAAGACTATGTGCTAGGGAAACCCTAAGACTCTATACGGGATGTGTTTTAGAAAAGAAACTCACGTTGTTGACATTTAAGCTGTTTTTGCAAAAGTACTTTTACATTTAAACCGTTGTAGTGCTGAACATTGATACTGTTATAGCGGAAAGGAAGGGATGTAGTGTTCACCAATAAGTACGTCGTGCGTGCCTATGATATATTGTAATCCGCAAAGCACTGTGGGTTTGTTGTGGGGATTGGCGGCCATCTTGCGAAGCATGGCGAGTTATTAAAGTGTGTTGGGTTTTCGACTTAAAATCGAGTGTGTCGTTTTGCCATCCACCCACAAATACTACAGTAACAATTTCAGTTATTTCAACCCGGCCTAGTTTCCATTCATAACTGTAAAATGGCCTACTTGGTACGAATTGGTTGTCAATTGCCCGATGAATTATTTCATTTTGCGTACATGAGCGCGTGTGAAAATGACGAAATTTCAAAGACACAGCTCTCTAGAGTAACATCCCGTGACGTTCATGGGAAAAGCAAAATTAAGAATATATAAAGGTGCATTCTTGAGACACTACAACTTACCATTAATTGGTTATCGCTAAAACCCAGGGCTATCCAGTCTCCTTTCCCACTGAGCTCGAATTCAACTTTACGTGACTCGGTGGCATTGTATGTCACCAGAAAATCGCAGTTTTCGCTTGTAGTGCACGAGGCTGGATATGCATAACAACCTTTAGTTTCTCCACAGCCTTCTGTAGTGAACTAGAGATGTAGCGGATTAGTAAAGATTCGTAAATACTTTTGGTGCTAGCTAGAGATACAATAAATCATGATCAATAAAACATCATCGGAAAAAAAAAGTCACGTATGCAAAAAGCAACGTAAAAACGAAGCAAGAAGTGAAACTCACTCGCAAAAAGTATGACCACCATTTCTAAAGAGACTACCGTAAACTTCCGAAAATAAGCCCCGATGCTTATATTTCCAAAGGCCCTTTTTGAGTAGCTTATTTTTGGAGGGCTTATCTACGGAGGGAAATTTGCGTTTCAAAATCGATAGGGCTAGCCTAAAAGCTGGAAGTAAATTTACCGTTTTTGCTTTGTTTTACTTTTTATTTGACGGTAATTTTCCAAGTACAAGCCCCCGGCACTTGTGCTGTAATAATGCAAATGCTTGGAACATGATTTGTATTCTTTGCTCAGGCAGGATTTTACAGTGAAAGGCTTCGATAGACTTAAAAGTCAAGCGCAAAAAGATAGATCTGGATTCCCACAAAATTGAGGTCAAACAACCAATTGTTATCATATGTAAGGTATCACTGTCAGCTAAACTGTAGTAGCAGTATTCAGATCATATTATTCAAAAATATGTCTATCACGAGCATGATATGCCTAGCTCTCATTAGCACATCAAGGAACCTGTTTCAGTAGAGTTGATGAGCAGAAAATTGTGAAACATCACCCCAAAGTTACAAAGGACTAACTTTACTATTATTTGGCTGTTCAGTCATTGGCTAGAGGACTCCTATATGTCATTTAAGAATAACGAACGCTCGCAAGAATAACACTGAGTTTACCAACCGTTAGAGCACAAAGCTTGCTTGCCAACGAAAGTAGAAGGATAGACGACAATAATTTCTATAAAACAAATTCCAGATGTTAAAAGCGAGTTAGTAAAATTCTGTCTCTGGAGTCTTGTCTCATGACAACAAAATGGCCTTTTTTCGTGTTTTGGTAAATACCTTAATGAACCTTTACATCGCTTATAATAAGAACATTTAACTTTTAATTGAAGTGGTGATAACTGTTTGTCGCGTCGTATACACCACTGTCTCTACCATCCGTTGGAAAGAATGGTTTCACATCCTAATATAACGCTGCCTGTTTGATTATGATAATTGATAAAGCTTGATTGCAATTTTAATCATACATAACACATTTCTCAAATCGGATTGACTATCAACTGTCCTGATTTCAGCACTAATCAAACTCGTGATTAAACAAAGAACTCCTGTTACGCGGCCTTTCGATTTTGCTAATCACTCATATAATTACAGACCGAATTTGACTCCACTCACTCCTGTTACCACTATTAATCGGGCCGTGGAGCATTTGATAATCCTTTAAAATAAAGCTATTAAAATATATTGACTTTGTTACGATTTATTTCTAAGTCGGCATACAATGCACAGGAGGCGTGTGTGGCAGAGCGGTTAACACCTCGAACTCCAGATCTGGAGGTCCGGGGTTCAAGCCTCGCCCGTCGCGTTGTTTCCTTAGACAAGGAATTTCACTCCCCTTTGTCTCCCTTCACCCAGGTGTATAAATGGGTACCTGCGACATATTGCCGGGGGGGGGGGGGGTAACCCTACGATGGACCAGCATCCCGTCCAGGGGGGACTAGCATTACTCCTAGGCATGCTTCACGCTAAGGAAACCGGGATAAGCTCCGGTCTCTTATGCGCCTTTAACTTACCTTTATACAATGTAACTATTATGAATGTCTACATGCACGTATTCATAGATTTTTGTTAAATCATCAGGGATAAACTGAATATGTAAAATATTATAAGTGCGTGATCATTCAATTAAAGTACTAACGTTGTCAAACTCAATAAATTTTTAGTAGCAAGTAAAAGTGTATCTGTCGCCAGGCGTGTTTCAATACAAAATCATGTTACTCGAGAGCAGTTTATAAGTAGTAAAAATTAAAACTGACGTGCCATTTGCCACTCGTTCAGTTTTACTGCATCATGACCACACGGACACAAAGATATGTTGTGATCTTGAAGTATCGACTTTGTTGCATGTTCTAAGTTATTCTACCGGGTCCATACAACAGCATCACTGCCAATATTTCATGTCGCTATATTGAATGTCCATGCATTATATCTCACTGTTATTTTGCGACAATATTTTAAGCATAAAAAATAACTATTAAAACTATTACGAAACAGCATTTCGGTCACTGAACTTCTTAATCATCGCGTTTGTATGAGGAGTTAGTTTAATTAATTTATAGCGGAGCTCTGGCGGGCCAAGCCCGCCTGCGGAGCACCATGGGTAACTAAATCTACCCATCCCAGAAAATTTGGTAATCACGTGACCGTACACCGCCCGCCCGCCCGCCCGCCCGTCCGTCCGTCCGCCCGTCCGCACCACAGGCTAACCAGTGTTCAATCCTCACACTTTCTGCCTACTTTGGGAGCACAGGAAGACTGATATTGCAAACATATATTGCACATCAATGTTGTGATCAATTGACAGCTGTCAAAACAGGGTATCCGCTGACCAGTATCACCGACCGTATCGCGGGCTCAGGTGTCGACCCATCGAGGTCGAGTATCTTTTTGAAGTTATCCGCTGACAAGTTACTAGTTTTCAAATGATCGCAGGCTCAAGTTTAATTTTTTTAAAATTCATATGAAATATGTTGTGTTTTTTATGTGCCGGACAACTAAAATTTTGATTTCAAACTGACCTCGGAAGCTAAAATTCAGCAAGTTTTACAGGCAGGGAATACATGCCAGTTGCTTTTTGACTTTTCTCACCAAGGTCACGCGTTGGTCACGCTCTACGTCCAATTTTTATGCTGTGATTGGTCAAAATTTGACAGGTGAGTTCATGCGGAAAATTTATGCAGCATCTTGAAACCTGCTTACTTTGACAGCTGAAGCTGACAGAGTTTTGTGTCAACTTGTGTTGTTTTTAACTGTCTTTTTCCACTGAATGAACAAAATGAAATTCAGCTGCTATCAAGAGTCTTCTGTTATTCATGGCTAGTTTGTTTATTGGGTTTTTGGTTGAGAAATACGTCGTTAAAGTCGGAAATCTGATTTCGGATGGCATCGTTTTTCTTTTTCACCTTGCTTGATGCGTGAGAGGGTTGAAAAGTCTGAAGCGAGTCTGGCCTTACTTGATAGTTTTCAGTGCATCTCGAATGGTAAGCCTGAGTAATTATTTATTTGACGTTTGTTCTTTATATCTAATTTAATGAAGTCGAGCGTAGTTTATGCGGCTATTTTGTTTGTGCACGTTTTTAATTGTAAGATTTGAGACAATGATCTGACCGAGTATCAGGTTTGATTATAAGCTTATAAAACTTTAAAACGCCTTTAGTCATTTTCTTACCGCGAATAAAAAGAAAACGTTCCAAAGAATATCTCATTATAACTCTGGCTGTAAAAGAAAGCTTTGAGCGATTTTCTTGCCTCGAGTTCATCTTTGAAAAAGCAAACACCGGGAAGCCGGCTTACAAAATGAAAAACATAAACAATGATTTTCTGAGACACTTTAATACTTGTCTTGAGTTCGTGAATGAAAATTGTTGTCTCTGTATATGTTTCACCGAATTATTGTCCTTTTATTGATTGTTGGTAGTCTCTTTTGCAATTTTTATCGCTGTGCCGTTTGTTTTCAGTCGCTCATGAACATCGCTTGCATGCAGGAGTAGTCAAAATGCCGCGCGTATTAAACGCTTTTGAAGATTACACATCGTTATAAAAACATTAAATAAAAAATAAACATAATAAATTCTTTATTATGTTGAAGCGTATAACTCTATTAATCATAATTTAAACAATCGACTTTGGCGCTTGTCAAAAGTGAGAACTGGCCAGCCGTATATTTGATTTTGGAAATTTTTTTAACGGTTTCGCTAAAAGCCCACACGTGCTTCGATCGTCCTGAATATTGAGCGAGTGCAATTTGTATTGCAAAATTGTGAAATACTGCATTCTGTCCGAGGTCTGTATGATAAAAACAGCGCCTCATGGTACTGTTTCACCTCAGATGTGATGTATAAAAAGTATAAAACAGGGGCACCCAACGGCAATTTTCGGAAAATATCTGTTCGGAAGACGATTTGATCTAGAATTTTCGGAACAGTTGTTGTAAAAGTTTTTGCTTGCCTGCCTCTCCTAGGATTTTCGAACATCTAAAAAGTGGTATAATTACCCATTTTTAACGTATTTTACCCTAAAAAAGGCCACCTAGAACTTTCGGGGGCCTTTTTCTGGCTGAAATTTTCGAAAAGGTAAGCTTTGATCCCTATAATTTTCGGATCACTAGACTTTCAGCTAGGAAATCCGAACAGATGAAAAGTTTTTAGGGGATAAAAATATGCCTATATCTACCATTTAAATACTAAAATACCTTCAACAATGCTATGTTAAGTGGTTTTGAACTATATCCTCGTTGGGTGCCCCTGATAAAAGGTTGGTTTACACGTCCCCAGACTTGTTGGCAAGATTTTGTAAAGTAAACTTGTCGAACGCAAAAAATTCCGCCTGATTTGTTTTCCAGGCCTAATGTACTGTGATCAAGAGTCCGCGCTCTTAAATGTGATCGAAGATGATTGCTATTTTTGGGTGTACATATATAAGGCTATCAACTCGATGTAAGATTAAGTTCACTCTTAGCTTTGACTGTTTGCAAATTACTGTTCTCTAAAATCACTTAACCGTTCCCTCAATTTAGTCACATGAATGTGTTCTAAAGTTAACTGAATTGTGGAATACAAGTTTATTGTTTGATTTAAATCATAAATTCGAGTTAATAGGAGCTTCGCTTTTAGCCCTGGCTAAATCTATATATTATACATCCAGTTAGATGATAACTATACTCCTCAACTGGCACCTCGAAATAAAAATTATGATGCTTAGTCGAAACGAGAAATAAAACACAAATTAATAATGTCATGTCATGTAGGCTACAAAGCGACTACCAGTTGAAATATCCCTACTAGTATTCTAATCCCTTAAGGTGGCTGCGTCATTAATACTCGAGCATTTTAGCTGTAACAAATTTTCCGTCATAACTCTTGTGAAACTTTGCAAAGAGCAACAGATATCATTCGGCAATAGTTAACAATTATTCTTTGAAATCGAGGTAAATATTCCGAAAGGCTCTATTCACCGATATTGAAAAGAATAATACACACGAAGTGATCTCAACAAAAGGAGAGAGAATTACCATTAAAAAGTACGATTTGATTGACAGATCTCTTGGAAGCAACGAACAGCAGTAAAAGTCGTTGAAAATGAATTGCAATAGATCAAAATATCAAGGGATATTTTTAAAATGCCGAGAAACAAGTCGTTCTACTTTAAGGCAAGGTTTGGAGCAATTTTAGTGCTTCTAAAACTAAAAAGTACGATAGGCAATCGGCTTTTGTTTTAAGAATTAGCAAACACTGAATTTACTTGTCCTGAAAATTCAAACTTGTGTCTCCTTCTACCTGATAGTAATATATTTTTGAAATTCAAAAACAATTTCACAGCTGAATTTTGAGTGACTTTTCGTTAGGGACTTCTGCTCCAACGATTTTTCTGAAAATCGTCTGGCATATTTATTATATCAATTAAAGCCGATACCAGAAATTTCAGTAAAAAAATATCAGCAAATTTTCTTATTAGACGCGATTTTCTTTGAACAGTAGGATCCTTTTAAGCGCTAATTTAGCAAAATATATTTACCATCAATGAAATCGAAACATTTCGTACTATTGTCGAATGATATCAGTTGTTCTTTGCCATCGCGTCAAAAACGAAAACGTTTTGACGAAACCTACGTGACAGCTAAACGCGCCTTTATTAATGACGGAGCCACCTCAACTTATACGCAGTTCGTGATATAACAGGAGTCAAGCTTATCTAAATAGTTCTGCAGTTTTGGCAAAGGGAATACTGAATGACGGCTGACGGTATAAAGGCAGTGTTAAATAGCTCTTTCTCTTCTCTTACCTTTGCTGATGCCAGCACCATAATAATGCTTTCTGTCGGTTTTGGTTATGAATTGAGTCAAAGAAAGAACAACCTTTCACGCTTCCCGTGAAGTGAGTTAGCAGTAATCTTGAAGTTAACAAGAGCTATTTTATGCACCGCAATAAATATTGTCATAGAATGATTTTACCTGATCCGTGAATAACAACTAGTGCAAAATAGCTACAAGTAAACAAAAGAAGACAATGGAATTAGAATAAAATAGCTTTTAGTATTCTTCTACCTAATTCAAGGGTTAAGTAAAATCACTCTACGACCGCCAAATACACAATTAGAAACTTTTCTACATATTGCACGATCATGGTCCCGCAGCAGCCATAGACTTCCGCATTCTATGATCTGACGGTCATTGACCGACTTTTTAATGGCCATTGTTCCTTAGAGCACAGATATCACGATACAATCACAGGGGCGAACATCTTTATCGGCAGATTAGGTCCCCAAGACAACTATTAAAGGCAAAGAAATCAGAATAAAGCCTTCCCACTTTTTTTCTTTAAAGAAAAGCATGCTTACGTAGTGTACTATGGTCAAAGATATTCCTTGTTGGTGCCTAGTCATTGCCTAGCAAGTGCCTAGTCACTGTCTTCCTGCATATTAATTATGTGCCTAGTGAGTGTCTAGCTAGCTGGGTAAAAATGCGTTCCTCCATATTAATTAAGTGCCTTCCTCCATATATAGTGAAGTGGATAGTCGTTTCTTTTCTTTTGGAAGAACACAATTAATAGGAACAATAGGCTTGCCGAGGCTTGCCCGTGAAGTAACTTGAGCCCGGTTTTCGGACCGTCTATTAAAAGGAAAAGGAGAATAAGTGGAGCGATCACCTAGCAACGCGAGAAACAGCTTCCTATATCTAAATCAAAAGCCTATTTCGGAGAAGCAGAAAAGTAAGGTGGTCACAATGCTTGTCACCATAGTGACACTTTTTGTCATTTGCTGGCTTCCAGCGCACGTCAATCACTTCCTGTTGATGTAACTTCAAGGTATAAAGTTGTCTACCTACTTCATTGATCCTAACATTTTATTTGTTGAATCACTCTAATCCAGCCATCAACCCGTGTCTGTATCTGATCTTTAATAAGAGTTTCCCTGAAGGATTTAAGCGTCGTAAAAGGTGTACAATAGTTTGAGTATAGGGAATTTTAACGGAAGCGATCGTTATTCGACCACCACACCCTCAAAGACCCTCTATTTTCTCTTCAAAGTCCGTCGAACGCGGGTGATGAAATATAAACCACAGGGATTTATTGACCGCGCCTGTTCTCACCGATGTTTTCCAAAAGAACGAAAAGAAAAATAAAACAACGTCTGTGTACAGGCTACTTTTAGCGCTACTACATCTTTCAAATCACTTTTGTCAACTAAGCATGGGAGTAGAATGGACTTTAGGTCCGCGGCTTCCCCTGAGACACAGTTTTGAACAGGTCAATCTGTAGGAGGGCGTTTAAAATGTTATGCGAATCAACGAAACAAAACTTTTCTTTTCTTTTCTTATCATTCATCATGATCTCACTTCTTTTACGGAACAGGGTGCTAGTGACCAAAGTATTTAAATCTGAAATAGACTGAGTGGCCCGGTACTAATATATATATAAAAAAAATTGAATATGTGCACCTCTATCAATAAAGAACTATAATATATACATATACACTGTATTAAATAAGATCATGGAAAACTGAAACAACTGAACTTACATCGGGTAAGAATTTGGAATCAATTAAAAGTCTTTGATGTCCCAGTGTAATCCGTTCAGATTCGCCCAGACCATCGAAAGCACTGTACGTTTTTGCAGCTATCATGACTGGTATGAATAAAAACTGCTACTGACTAAGGAGTACATTCAAATTTCAGAATCCTTTGATTATCAATAATATTAATAATGTTAAAAATAATAACGGTAATAATAATAAAAATAATAATCCCGATACCAAGAATAAGTAAGAATAAAATATTATGAAGAAATATATCATGTATTAATTCAAGTTACAGTATCTTTTTTATGTTTTTATGGATGTTTTGTGTGAAACAATACCAAAATTACCATGTAAAGTGAGGAGTCTAAATATAAGGCAAATAAAGTTGTCCATATGCTTTTATCAAGTCAAGATACATATTTTGTAATATATAGATTTAGCCAGGCTAGGGCTAAAAGCGAAGCTCCCATTAATAAATATATAATTTAAAACAAACAATAAACTTGTAATCCCCAAATAAGTTAACTTAAGGGCACGTTCGTGTGACTTTTGAGGGAAAGGTTAAGTGATTTTAGAGTGAGACAAACCTTGCATCGAGTTGATAGCCTTATATGTATACCCAAAAAATAGCACTGGCAATCATCTTTGGTCACATTTAAGAGCAATAATGGCTCTTAATTGATCACAGTAGATTAGGCGTGGAAAACAAATCAGGCCGAATTTTTGCGTTCGACAAGTTTACTTTACAAAATCTTGCCAACAAATCTGGGTGCGTGCAAACCAACCTTTTATACTTTTTATACATCAGATCTGAGTACTATGGGGCGCTGTTGTTATCATACAGACCTCAGACAATCGGCAGTCAGTTTCACAATTTTTCAAGACTAATAATATACACGAAAAAATTACTCAATTCTGATTGGCTCAGAAAGGAGTGCAGTTCCTCTGTAACACGAGTGCAAACTTGTAACACGGGCTCGTGCACTTTTGTTGGTCTTTGAAAAATTTACTCTTGCTTATTTATTCCAAATTGCACTCGAAATCATGTGATTACCTATACAAATTGCATTCATTCAATATTCAGGACCATCGAAGCACGCGTGGGCTTTTAGCGAAACCGTTCAAAAAATTTCCAAAATCATCTATACGGCCAGCCGGTTCTAATTTTTGACAAGCGCCAAATTGCAAAGAAATTTTAAAAGAGCTACGCTTCAACATAATAAAGAATTTATTGTGTTTATTATTTATTGATAGTTTTATGACGATGTGTAATTTTAAAAAGCGTTTGATACGCGCGGTAGTACTCCTGCAAGCGATGTTCATGAACCCGGCGATGAAAACAAACGGCAAACCGATGAAAAATGCAAGAGACAACTAATAATAAATAAAAGATCAGAAATACAATTCCATAGAACATTTACAGAGACAACAAGTTTCATTCACGAAAACAAGTATTTAAGTGTCTCTAAGAATCCTGAGTCTTTAATTAAGCTTAAAGATTAAGTTCAAGTTTAAGCTGCCGGCTTTCCGGTGTTTGCTGTTTTCAAAGATGAACTCGCGACAAGAAAATCGCTCAAAGCTTTCTTTCTCCACCCAAAATAATACCTAAATATTCTTCGGAACGGTTTTTCTTTCCATTTGCGGTGAAATATCGACTAAAGGCTTTTTAAAGTCCTGTAAGCTTATATCAAACCTCATACTAGGTCAGATCAGTGTCTCAAATCTTAATAAAAACGTGCATAAACTAGCCTCATAAACTGCGCTCGACTTCATGAAAATAGACATAAATACAATAATTACTCCGGCTTACCACATTTCGAGACGCAGCCCCTGAAACTTTCAGGGGACATAAATCGCCTGAACTGTAAGTATCCTGGAGAGTCCCATACAATTTACTGTAACGTCGTTACAGTAAATTGTATGGGACTCTCCAGGATACTTGCAGTTCAGGCGATTTGTTTCTCCTCATGCCATCAAGTAAGGCCAGAATCGCTTGTGCCTTTATAATCCTGTTACCCATCCAACAAGGTGAAAAACAAAAACGATGCCATCCGAAATCGGAGACTTTGACAAGCAGCGCATTTCTCAACCAAAAATTCAATAAAGAAACCAGCCATGAATAACAGAAGACTCTTGTTAGCTGCTGTATTTCATTTTGTACATCCATTGGGAAAAGACAGTTAAAAACATCGCAAGTTGTCACAAGACTCTGTCAGCTTCAGCTGTCAAAGCAACAAGTTTCAAGATGCTGTATGAATTTTCATTTTGACCAACCAGGGCATAAAAATTGGACGTGGAGCGTGACCAAAGCGTGACTATAGTGAGAAAAGTGAAAAGCATCTGTCTTCCCTGCTTGCATTTTTAAATAACTGGCTGAATTTTATGTTTGAAATCAAAATGTTAATAGTGCTGGGCCATACTGACATAAAAACAACATACTTCATATGAATTTTAAAAAATACACTTGAGCCTGCGATTATCTGAAAACTAGTAACTTGTCAGCGGATAACTTCAAAAAATACTTGACCAGGATGGGTCGACACATGAGCCCGCGATACGCCAGGTGATACTGTTCAGCGGATACCTTGTTTTGACAGCTGTCAATTGATCACAACATTAATGTGCAATCAGTTTTCTCCTGGGCTCCCTGGGCGCCCAAAGTAGCTAGAAAGTGTGAGAGTAAATATTGGTATGCCTGTGGTGCAGATGGACGGTCGGTCGGTCGGTGTACGGTCACGTGATTACCAAATTTTCTCGGATTGGTAGTTTACCACATTTTCTTACCCATGGTGCTCCGCAGGCGCGCTTCGCGCGCCAGAGCTCCGCTATGAAAATAATTCGAGCATATAGTATTTTGTACATCCAGATTACTTTTAATGAAGAAGAAAATGTTCAGTTAAAGTAAAGCATGAACAAAAATGCCATGGCTCATGGATTGTTTTGTTTTCCAAACGTTTCGAACCTGGGGCACGTTCATCGTAACTTTTCGAGCAGGAGATCAAATATTCAATTGTATTCAATTAAGAATCTTATGGAAAAAGCGCTGTTCATGGCTAGCAAACCCGTCATTTCGTTTTGTTAACTGATAACTTTATCATATTATCATTCAATGCAAATGTTTCTATCTTTTTCATTGGCCGAGAGCCCACCACGTGACCTGCAAATAACTGCCTACAAATAATGGTGTGCTCATGCGCAATGTCATTCAACTGTTTTTGGCTTCACCGGCGAAAAATGTCTGATTAGTCGACGCGCGACCACGTGACATTACCAAATTCAAAATGGCGGCAATACCTCCATCGTTTGTTTATTCCAGTGGAAAGAAGATTAATTGCGGCTTAATATGAGTTGCAAATGCATATACGGATATTTTTAGAGTAGCCTAGACTTTTTACTATCCTTTTTCACCTATTCCTATGGGATTCGTTCCCTGCGATGCTCGCGGTTTGGCTGGTTTACCGGATTCAACTTCGCTCTTCACGATCACGAGGGACAACACTATTTTTGAAAAAAGCCGGGTCACTAATATATAGATTTAGCCAGGGCTAAAAGCGAAGCTCCCATTAATAAATTTATTATTTAAATCAAACAATAAACTTGTAATCCACAAATCAGTTAACTTAAGGGGAAATTCATATGGGAAAGGCTAAGTGATTTTAGAATGAAACATCTTACATCGAGTTGGCCTATAACGTATATAATTAATCTGTCCATCAAGCAAAGAACTTTTCCTGATAATCTAAAAATCGCTAAAGTGATTCCTATCTTTAAACAGGGATCCCGTTCCGTGACTGTGGGATAATTATAGACTAATATCAGTTCTTCCAGTATTAAGTAAAGTTTTTGAAAAATGTATTTATAATCAACTTATATCTTATTTTTGGTCTGAAAATATGATTACTCATACTCAATATGGGTTTAAGCCAGGCAGTACCACTGTGGACTATTGACTGTTGATCTCATTGAAGAAATCTCTACGTGTCTAGATCAAGGAGATTATGATGTATCAATATTTTTAGATTTGAGTAAAGCATTCGATACCGTCAATCATTCTATTTTATTATCAAAGCTATTGTCCTATGGCATTCAAAAACCTCATGTCGACTGGTTCAAATCGTATCTTAATAAAAGAAAGCAGAGAGTTTTTGTAAATGGTAACATTTCTGACACCATGCCAATTACTTCTGGTGTACCCAAAGGATCAATTTTAGGACCATTGTTATTTTTGATATATATAAACGACTTTACTCAATCTTCTGATTTTTTCTCTATGAGACTATTTGCAGACGATACCTCTTTAACAGCTTCAGCTAAAAATATAGATGAACTCTTATTTGAGATAAATAAAGAACTACCTAATATTTATGACTGGCTATGTGCAAATAAATTAACCTTAAATCTAAGAAAAACTAAATACCTTATCTTTCAACCTCGTCAGAAAGTAGATTATAATTTATTATTTCCGCTATCGATAGCTGGACAATGCTTAGAGCAAGTATCCAAAATTAAATACTTAGGTATCTATATTGACAGCCACCTATCCTGGCATGATCATGTCGACTATGTGTGTGATAGAGTCAGCAAGAGTATTAATATTATGACAAAGATAAAAAGTTATCTAGGTAATCAATGCTTAACTAGTATCTACTATTCTCTTGTTTACCCATATCTCATATATGGTAGCTTATTGAGGGGAAATAATTATGATAATCCATTATCACAGCTCATACGTCTGCAAAATAAAGCAGTTAGAATAATGAATGACGTTCCTTTACGAGATCATATCACTCCTCATTATGTTCATCTAGGTCTATTAAAATTTCGTGATATTGTTAAATTTATGTACAATTGTTTGTTTTTATATGACCATGTCTCTGATAATAAGCCGTATAATTTTCCATTATTACTTGTATCTGAGCAACATGATTATTTTACACGAAGTGCATCTGCCCAGCAATTACAGATTCCCCACTCAAGAATTAATATTCGAAAGTTCTGCCCCACCGTCATTGGTAAATGCTATTGGAATGATCTCCCCCTTCATATTCGCAATAAATCATCAAAAATCCTGTTCAAAAAGGCACTTAAAATATATTATCTTGCTCAGTATTGACTTGTGTGTGTGTGTGTGTGTGTTTTTTTTGTGAAAAACAAAACTACAAAAGAATAAAGTCAATCTTGTTAAAGGGCCATGATTAGTTCACTATAATGTGCCCTTCTCCATTCTAATTTTCTTCTTTTATTATTATTATTATTATTATGTGCATGTATTATTGAATACAATTACTGTATTACTGTACAATTAATGTATTATTATTGTACAACTAATGTATTAAAGGATGGAGTAAAAAAATAAAACAAAAACAAAACAAAACATAGCAATCATCTTCGATCACATTCAAGAGCCGTAATGGTTCTTGATCACAGTGGATTATACCTGGAAAACAAATTCTTGGAAAACAAATCAGGCCGAATTTTTTGCTTTCGACAAGTTTACTAGAAAAAATCTTGCCAACAAATCCGTGGATATGTAAACCAACCTTTTATACTTTTTACACATCATATCTGAGGTGAAACCGTACTATTTATCATACAGACCTCGAGCGCAGTGAACATTAAAAGAGTTATGCTTCAACATAAATAATTTATTGTTTTTTTTTATTTAAGGGTTTTATAACGATGTGTAATCTTGAAAAGCGTTTGATACGCGCGGCAAAAAGATAACTCCTGCAAGCGATGTTCATGAACGACTGAAAACAAACAGCACAGCGATTTAAATTGCAAGAGAGACTACTAACAATCACTAAAACAAATATAATTCGGTTAAACATTTACAGACACAACAATTTTCATTCACGAAGATAAGTATTAAAGCGTTTCGAAAAATCCTGAGTCTTAAAGCTTAATAACTTTATGTTTTAAGCCGGCCTCGCGGTGTTTGCTTTTCTCAAAGATGAACTCGAGGCAAGAAAATCGCTCAAAGTTTTCTTTCTACAGCCAAATTTATAACTAAATATTCTTCGGAACGTGTTCTTCTATTTGCGGTGAGAAAATATATCTAAAGGCTCTTTTTAAGTCCTGTAAGCTTATATCAAACCTGATATTAGGTCGGTTCATTGTCTCAAATCTTACAAACGTCAGTGAAACGTGCATAAACTTGCCGCATAAATTGTGCTCGACTACATGAAATTAGATATAAAAAAAACTTCAAATGCAATCATTACTCAGGCTTACCTTTCGAGATGTGGTTCGTAAAAGCTATCAAGTAACGCGAGAGTCGCTTGAGAATTTTGAGCAAGGTGAAAAACGAAAACGATGCCATCCGAAATCGGATTTCCGACTTTGACAAGCGACGCGTCTCTCAACCAAAAAACCAATGAACAAACTAGCCATGAATAACAGACTTGATAGCAGCTGTATTTCATTTTGTACATCCAGTGGAAAACGACAGTTAAAAACATCACAAGTTTACACAAAACTCTGTCAGCTTCAGCTGTCAAAGTAAACAAGTTTCAAGATGCTGCATAAATTTTCCGCATGAACTCACCTGTCAAATTTTGACCAATCAGAGCATAAAAATTGGGCGTAGAGCGTGACCAACGCGTGACCTTGGTGAGAAAAGGTCTTCCTAGCCTGTATTGTTACATAACTTGCTGAATTTTCGCGACCATGGTTAGTTTGAAATCAAAATCTTAATAGTGCGGGGTCATCATGATATAAACACGGCATATTTCATATAAATTTAAAAAAATAATAAACTTGAGCCTGCGATCATCTGAAAACCAGTAACTTGTCAGCGGATAACTTGAAAAAAGTACTCGACCTCGATGGGTCGACACCTGAGCCCGCGATACGGTCAGGTGATACTGGTCAGCGGATACCTTGTTTTGACAGCTGTCAATTGATCACAATATTGATGTGCAATCAGTTTCCTCCTGGGCTTCCTGGGCTCCCAAAGTAGTTAGAAGGTGTGAAAGTAAACATTGGTTTTCCTGTGGTGCGGACGGACGGCGGGCGGGCGGTGTACGGTCACGTGATTACCAAATTTTCTGGGATGGGTAGATTACCTTAGCTATGGGGCTACGTCCACGCGCGCGCTTGGCGCGCGCGAGGAGCTCCGCTAAAAAGAAAGGCCTTTGTTCACAGCTCAATGCAACGGCGAAATAAAACACCATGGGTCCTTTGAAATAGCTTAGACACCTGGAAGTTATTTATTTATTTTTTTTTTTTTTTTACCGAAAAGATAAAGCAAAATTATGTGTTCTCCAGCAAGACTTTCTAATTTATGAAAAAAAAGCATGAACATGAGCTAAATAAACTTTAGTGCCTGCATTCATGTTCTTCTCATTGTGAACGGGTGCAGTTTTAATATCAAAACTTTAAAGCCGTCTATGACCGAGCAGGTTTTTTTTTCTTTTCAATGGTTACTGAGCTTGATGTGAATAAGATGATGAAATTTTTAAAATTGGGGAATACTATATATAAAAGAGGAGAACTTTGATTGCAAATATGTTGGAAAAAGTACTGATTATATCTTTTTAGTATATAGGTTAGAAAGTGATGCGTAGTCAAAAGTGCTACAAAGGAGTAGAAACCCAGATGTTTCCATCAATAAATTTTATTGACACTGTCCGGGACATATGCTTTCCTTGCATGAGTACACATTTGTCCGTCAAAAATCTTGTTTGTGAGGTTGCACTTTGTTTGATTCAGGATCAGTCAATCTTTTCTGAAGAGAAATGAACAATAAAGTACGTTAATATGTTAGATACCTCAACACTGCCTTAGCCAACAACTATAAGAAGAAACTAAACTTCATATCAGAAAAAGAAAGTGAAAACTACTTCACTGTGAAACAACAGCCCCTTCAAATATATATCACATTAAACCCATGCAAAATGTAGTCCTGATGCTAAGTTTATAGGAATAGAAACAAACGATAATTGACAATGAACCTATAATGTTTGAATGAGATCTGTATTTTAGTGTTCTCACAAGTATATGCTATTTAATTTCATGAAGCAAAAACAAACATGGAAAAGTAATTATTCAACAGTAAGATTGTTTTTCCTTGTTTGATCATCATTAAACTTCCCTTCAGTTTTCTTGTGCATTATTGACTGTGTGATTTGACTGGTGGATCGATTTTTGGTGCACTCTCGATCCTCCTTTCTCCCTCTATAATTATGCAAAATTGTTTTCTTATTCCGTACTATCAAAGTTTTGACCAAATTACTCCGGAGTTATACTACTTGTCAAAGGCATCTGTTCAACCGAAGTGCCCCATACAATAGCGGATCCAGACCTTCAGATAAGCGGGGGGGAGGTCATCCAGACCCTGAGATTTTTAGACCAGTTTGGTCTAAAAATAAGGGGGGAGCCAGGTCCCCCGGGCACTTCCCCTAGATCCACCACTGCCATAGACAGAGGAGTATTTGCTATAGTTATGATCTATCATGTGGGCAACTATTCTGCAAAGAATTTTAGGTCTGATTTGACCGATCTATATGGATGTTTGTTACCGAGAAAAGATGTCTTTACTTACAATAGTTTGGATTAATGCAGATTTTTAACATAGAAATTAATTGCTGTGAACCGTGATTAGTGTATGTTAGTAAGAGGTGCATGTAAGCTTATAGGAGGTGCCAGTTAACAGATCTAGAGGTTCTGTACAGTACCTGATGGAAATTAAGATTTTTTCCGCTGCTCAAGTTCTGTGCAAACTAAATGTCATACCAGTACTAGTGTTAATGCTACCATTTACAACAGTAGTTTAAGAACATGAGTGATGTTCAGAATACTGAAAGTTTAAAGATATTTCTTTGTCTAACAATGTAAATTATAATAATTATAATCATTACTATTACATTATTATTGTATCAGTTACAGTGAAACCTCTATTAAGCGGACACCTTCGGGACCTTCCCAAGTGTCTACTTAATAGAGGGTGTCCACTTAATAGAGGTTTTAACAATAGAAATTAGCCAAATACAACTTATTTTAGTGTCTGCGTCCACTTAATAGAGGTGTCCGCTGAATAGGGGCTTGTTATAAAGGGAAATATCAGACGTCCGTCTCGGGGCCCCGCTTTCTGTCGGCTTAATTGGGGGTCCGCTTAATAGAGGTTTTCACAGTAAAATATTATAGTCATTGCTATTACAAATTGTGGCAATTCAGAGGAACCTGGGAAGCCCGGGCCCCCTTCTTATTTTTAGACCAAACTGAGGCCACGTCCGAAGGGCCGAAATAATTTTTTTGGAACCCCCCCCCCCCCCCCCCCTCCTTGTCTCAGGGTCTGGATGACCGGGCGCTCCCCTCTCCCCTTATCTGAAGGTCTGAATCCGCCACTGTATAATAATATAGCTACTACTCACCTGTGCCTCCAAAGCCTTTGCTTGCCTTGTAGTCCTTGTAGAGTGAAAATTTTACGGTATTTCGAGCCTCAAAATCTTCGATTAGCTTTGTGCTTCTTCAGCGGATGAAACAGAATATAAATTACAAGACAACTTAGTGCAAGAATGGCTTTCCGTTGTTTAATACTGGTAGCTTTCTTTTGCTGTCTTTCTTTTTCTACTCGTTTTTTTTTGTGTGAGTGTGGTGTGCGGTACCTGACCCTTTAATATAATCATTTATTAATAACCTAAGTGAGGCTGCCTTATTTTTTTTAGCCCTCAATGGTTATTATGGGCAGCCTGTACTCTCTCTATATATTTATCTAATTTTTTTGTACAAATAAAGTTGTTGTTCTTGTTGTTGTTCCTGCAAGCATTCATTGTTATATTATTCGACAGAGACAGACGTAATTTATACACATGGATGATTCTCTATTTTTTATATTCCCTCCAATATTTGAAAAAGTTGTTAAATGGGGCAGCTGTTCATTTGAGTTTTATTTGTTTGTTCGTGTAATTCTTCATGAATGCCATTCGATTCGAGGCCATTCATGGGATGTTACTCAGTAACATCCGCTGAAAGGACCTTATTGATGCGCTAAGAGGCTTGATCGAGGCGAAACACTAAAACATCCTTTCCAAACAGATACAGTGGCATCTTCTTGGTTGAATCAATCGTGGGATGATCGAAAAAACAGGACAAGACCTCGAAACAAACATCAGATCATCAGAAAAATCAGAGTGGATGATAGAAGCGAAGCTAACCTGAGATCAGGCCCAATTTGAGCGGTTCTCATACATTCTCTCTCTTTTCGTTTCGCCTTGCCCGCCGGAATGTAATTTTCAAAACGAAACGAAAATAGAGCCTGATCTCAGGTTAAAGCGAAGCTTACATGAGTCACAGGAGGAACCACGAGGCGAGCGTGACGTCATACGTTTACGAAATCCGACCGAAGATAAGAGGGCCTTTCGACGGATGTTAACGAGTGCTGACCTGGGGAAAAAGTCGGTCCGTAATTTACAGTACGGACCAAAAACTCGACTAATAAAAGGTATTTATATTAGGTACCTAAACCTGATCTAATATTATTGACCAACGAAAATTTATCACAATTTAAACTTTTCTTCAAATTTTAACTCTCGTCTTTGTAAATTTTGGCCAATATTTCGTCGGGACCGGGCCCTGGAATACCACGGAACACCCTAAATACAGGAGTAAAATAACGAGAATCGTACAAAAAACTAAAATATTAGCCGTGAACTGAACACCTGAAACTATATTTACGAGAATGTATGTGAAAACATTTCAAAGTAAGATGTCATCTATGCCCTTAACATCACGTATTTTATCCGCTCAAAGTTACTAACTATTAGGGGTGACGAATGGTCTTTGCGAGTATTCGCGAGCATGCCGAGCACTTCACCGCCGAAAAATGTCTACGCATGCTCTGCAAAAAATGACACGTGATCGATTTCGGGCAATGTCATTGGCTCCGAGGCAAAAATGCCCGCGAAATGTTGTTGAGATGAAAGAAGCGATGGCAGCTTTTTTGGCAGTGACAACTTTGCAATTTCTTGCCACTGTAAGAGATCAAAAATTATTTTGGTCGAAGTTTTGACGGAGATGTGTTCTCTAGAGAATATAGCGCCCTGGAACTGGCGAAAAATCGCAGTGGCATGGCCTGATTCAGTTTTGGTGACGTTGAGATCGCTGGTTTGCATGTGAAAGACAGGCCGAAAAGGTGGGTAATTTTTACTCTCTTTGTTTACTGCATGTTCCGGGTCACTCGGTACAAAAAGAAATTATAAAGTAGTGGAAGAAAAATTATTGGGCTTTGTTTTGGTATATAAATAAGCTTGTACCGAGTGACTCGGAAGCGACAGTTTTGTTAAATGTGTATCCCGTTTTTGTGTCAAAATTCGACTTTAACATTCGACAACATTCGACTGTTGATCGAAGAGTGTGTTACAACGCTACCCAAAATGTTTTTGTTGCTTAGTTCGAGTTTCCTATCACGGGTTCAACAAAAAAAAGTAGAGGGACAGACATTTTTGGGCTTTGTTTTGTTAATATGACTTAGGTTGTACTTTGTTGCTCGAAAAACTATATTTAGATGCTAAATCTCCGTGTGTTTACACTGTTTATGAGAAGAACAGGGTAATTTTTCTGTGAATGCTTTTGTTTTTATATGCATTGTTTTTGGCTTAAATTTTTTGGGAGCCAAGTTATAAAATGAATGCAGAGTTAACATGCTACTAAGTATTCAAAAGCTCTTTCCAAGAAAAAAAATCATCACAAATTAAACTTACAGGAGTGTAAAGCTTGGAGTAAACTTTGAGTCTTAATGAAATTTTCGTTGGATCATGTTGATGAATGCAATTGTGTAGGATGTGCAGTTTCCAATTTTGATCTTCTGTCAGAATTATGAGAGGACACTCACAGATCTCATTCAAAAATTATAGTTTCATTGTAATTATCGTTTGTTTCTATTCCTATAAACGTCTTATCAGGTCTACATTTTGCACGAATTTAATGTGATATATATTTGAAGTGGTTGTTGTTTCACAGTGAAGTAGCTTTCACTTTGTTTTTTTATTTGAAGTTCAGTTTCTTGTTAGTTGTTGGCTAAGGCAGTGTGTTGAAGTATCTGACATGTTAACATACTTTACTCTTCAGAAAAGATTGATTGATCCTGCATCAAACAAAGTGCAGCCTCACAAACAAGATTTTTTAACGAAAAAATGTGTACTCAAGGAAAGCACATGTCCCTGACAGTGTCAATAAAATTTATTTATGGAGATATCTAGGTTTTTACTTCTTTGTAGCACTTTAGACTATATGCATCACTTTTTTAACCTTCATATACTGAAAAAATATAATCAGTATTTTTTCAACTAACACTTGAATCAAAGTTCTCTTTAAAGACGGCTTTAAAGTTTTGATATTAAAATTGCACCCGTTCTCAATGAAAAGACTGAATGCAGACACTAAAGTTCATTTAGCTCACGTTCAAACTTTTTTTGCAAATTAGATAGTGTTGCTGGAGAAAAAGTATTTTTGCTTTACCTTTTAGGGATAAAAATAATAGTAAAATAACTACCAGGTGTCTAAGCAATTTCAAAGGACCCATAGTGTCTTATTTATCTGCTGCATTGAGCTGTGAACAAAGGCCGTTCTTTCTGGTGACCCTGCTTTTTTCAGAAACATTGTTGTCCTTCGTGATCCGAAGTTGAATCCCGAAAACCGGCCAAATCGCGAGCATCGCAGGAAACGAATCCCATAGGAATAGGTGAAAAAGGATAATAAAAAGTCTAGGCTATTCTAAAAATATCCGATGTGCATTTGCAACTCATATTAAGCCGCAATTAACCTTCTTTCCACTGGAATAAACAAAGTATGGAGGTATTGCCGCCATTTTGAATTTGGCAATGTCACGTGGTCGCGCGACGATCAATCAGACATTTTTCGCCGGTGAAGCCGAGCACTGCGATTTTTTTGCGAGCATGAGCAGAAATAAAAAATTTGCTTTGCGAGCTTGCGAGCAACGCAAAAATTTGGGGAGCACAAGCAAGCGAGCACTCGCTTAAATTTTGCGAGCAAATCGAGCAAAGGTAAAATTTTGCGAGCAGGCAAAAATTTTAATGGACCATTCATCACCCCTACTATTCCACCAGATTATCTCCAGCTTACAACTGAAGTGCAAAGCTGTTGCGCTTGCATCTAAAATAACGTAACAGCAATCGCTAAGGTCCATAAAATAGATATCCTGGGGTTAAAATGGTATAATGATGAAAGATACATGTATCTCATAATGTGGACTTTAAGATCCAAAGACGCGACGGGAAAGAGAACTTTGCTTAAAAAGTTAAATTTGAGTTCTTCCAGTCTTTATCGCGATTACTCCTACCCACTTATTTTGTCAAATGTAGGCGAACCCTCCTAAAGTGGACTCCAAGGGACCATATCCAAGTTTAGAAGAGAAATAAAATTTCGTCGTTGCTTTTTCGCTTTCTCCATACAAGGCGAAATTAGGTATTTCCACCTCGTAGTCGTGCAAAAACGAAAAAGAAATGTACAAAAAAGTGTGATGCGCGTGCAAAGTTGTTGTTTTGCTTATTATTTTTTAGTCCACGTTCTCGTTACCGTCGCTTTTAATAAGTCTGAGCGCCATCTTGAATTTTCAATGAATGACGTCATTCGCGGAAAGATCATACACGTGGCCAAAATGGCTACCAAAGATGAAAGCTCTGTTGACGTTGATTTTGCATTATGTTCATGTAAAAAGAAATGTTTTTACTTTATATCAAGAGGAATATTTTCTTTATGTCTTTATGGGTATGTTATCGTAACATTGAAGCTTTCGTGCAAAGACATTCCTGGATCGATGATAGTTTGAGAGCTGATTTAAATGCCAAACAAAAAATGCGAATTAAAGTTTTGGCTTAATCGTCGACCGTGGCTTACGTCAACAGACTCGAGCTGAAATTCTTCCCAGGTAATCTTTTTTGTAGACCAATGGTTTTGATACTCTTTCATTTTTTTTATGTGGGCCTTTTTAACAAAAGCTGAAAGCGATTACCGCTCGTTGGATACTTAGAATATCTTTTAGGTATTAATTAAGGCTAATTGAGAGGATTTTTCATGTTGCTATACTGATCCTTTCAAAAAGTACGATACTGCTATCTCGATAAAAAGTTTATGCTTTTCATCATCAGTTTTTTATCTTATTATGTATAGGTTTTAGGGTAAGAAAGAAATAGGATAAAAACGTTTATACTCCAGTCGACCCTCGCACAGAGTAATTTTTCACTCTGGGGAGGCGTAGCTCAGTAATCCAGAAAGCTATCAGCTCGACTCCTGGTTAGAGATGTAGTCACTAAAGAGAGCTGGCGCAGGGATGCATCAATTCTTCCAAAGCACTTTACTTACATTTACATTGTGAACAAGCAACGAAAAAATCCGGAGGAGAAGCAAAAAGCTATCTGAAAGCTATGTGAAAAACACCCTAGAAAAGGGATACAAATTTTTATTTGAAAATGACTGTCACGACAATTATTGTAGGCTTATATGGACAATAAATTCATGAAGAGGGGAGTGCTTTAAACACTGAGGAAGAATGAAAGGCCTCACAATGTTAACAGTTGTAATAACTGCTCTTGTACAACAGGAGGAAATGGTTACTGTAATCACATGTTTTTATATTGTGTTTGAATTCACTGAATTCCCAAGAACTGGAATGTGCACAACTCCCAACAGTAGCACAAACCAAGGACCTTGGGTACGAACCCTAATTCATGTAATGTATATAAGGTATATAATGTCATCAATCCTTTCTACAGGGAGAAATGCTCAGGGAGAAATGAGGCTTTGAGGTGTCCCTTGTAGACTCCTTGTATGCAGCCAGGCAACATACTGTCCAAAATAAAGAAAGGGCAAATTAGTTCTTTCATTCACTTAGGACAATTAACTGTCCTGCAATAGTTTCAACTAACCAACTGGACACAAGGTTCTGACTGTAGTGAGTTAAACATCTCTCTCTAACGGAGGCAAACGTCAGTGTTATGGCCAATTTGCCAAGACCTAGAGCTGTTGATGGCTCCTTTCCTGAATTCCCAACTGACACTGACACATTAGTTTGAGTGGGATTGCAAATGCCCCTTTGTTCAGGAAGGACCAATTTTTAAGTGGTTTAAAAATTCCTAATCCATTCTTAATTGAGAATCAAAAGGTCTGAGCAAAAATACGTTGTGGTTTCAAAGTAAAAGGTTCAAGTTAACTAGCTGTAATTTGCACTTGCCTGCGAATGGAAACTCAATACCTCTCACTGCAAACAAGGTTTGTTCAAAATACTCTCGTGTCACAGAATCACGTTTGTAATAATATTGAATGGCAAATTGACATTAAGTAGCAACTAAATATGCTGAGTACATGAAAAATATTGGTTAGCATGTATATTCATATAATTTCAGGTCTCAGAGTGTGGTGTTGTCATTTCAAGCACAATGCCATGGTTGGCTGCTTTACCAAACGAAGGATGATAGATAATAAATATTAAGCTATGGTTTATTAGAAATCAAATGCCCTTTTACATTATGAAACTTGACACCTGAGAAGGCATGTTCTGATCCAATGTTTCATTGTCACATAGTTAATGGTAAGCCTGAGCTCAAAAGGGACCACCTTTTTTAGGGTCATTTGGGTTGGGCACGATTAAAGTGGTGCTGTCTTCAATATTCTTTTTAAAAAAAGACTGGTTACATTTCACTTAATGTTAGCAGTTTTTTACCTTCTACCTTCAGTGCTAAATTTCAGATTCTAGTTCAGACATTTCAGCGTCAGATTCGTGTAAGCTGTGTCTCTCAGCATCACTTCAACACACACCTCACTCATGTGGTGTTTACCATTTTTGGTTTCCCTCGAATAAGATTCCTGTTCAACTTCATCTTATTTTGGATGTTAGGGATAAGGTATGGCTCGTATACAGAGCATTTAAACACCGACCGAGGGGAGGCTACACGTTTTCAAAAGCTACCGACCACTATTAAAAGACAATACAATACAATACTTCCGAACTCATCATCCCTAAATTGAAAAGAACAGACGATTGTATGTTTCTGCACCTAGCAAAAAAGCAATATTTAAGACATGAATATAGTGGTACGAATTAGAACCCACACACAAAAAGACTAAGTTACACACCTTTAATGTCGAGTACTCCTCCCTTTTAATTCGCTGCAGCCGTACTTGCTTTTAATACATGCTGATCGCTTGGTATCTTATGTTACATTTCTTAGTGTTGCGTTTGTTATCGAATATATCCCCGTATGACTTGAAAGGACGAAACCACACAGCTACGATTATTTTAGCCTGGGAAAAGGATTCGCTGGTAGTTGTTAATGTTTATACAGGAAAAGAATGGAATAAAGCGATTCATAATGGTCTGACTTTGCCTCTTGTCCTGACATGGTACTGTCACGCGAGTCAAAACTCAAAGATGGCGGCTGAAGTCTTTCCGCGAATGACGTCATAAATTAAAAATTCAGAGATGTTCAATATCGGAAATCTCGTGCTTGAAATAAAAAATGAATGCTCTGTTTTCAATACTATTCCATTTCAAGAAAAAATATAGCTGAGTTCACACTTTTTAAAGTTTGAATTTTCTTTTACAATAAGAAACAATAAGACAAGATTTTCGTTACAAAAACAACAAATGACAATTTTACATCTTGACCACAATTGTAGGTCGTAGTAGGAGTCCTAGGTACTATCTGGTATTCATTTCTTTCAAGTCTTCTAGAACATGTTAGCTAAAAGGTCGCCTGCAAGCAGAAGGAAAAGAACAAAATTAGTGCAAGAAAAAAAAAATTACAAAAGCATAGGTCTTGCCATGTTTTTTACACTGGTTATTCGCTGCTTTCGTACTGCTCATGACACAGCGGGCCTTTTGAACCCCCCAAACGTTTGCTCTTGCATTGTTCTCCTACGGTATCAAAGTCAGCCCAAGAGAAATTGAAAACAATGCAAGAGTAATATACCACCTGCCATTCCCTAAATCTGAGGCATCCAACATTAACCATTTCATTGATAAAGATAACTTCCTACCTCAATACAATAATGCCATCGATAATGCAGTCGCATCGCAGCTGCCTAAATGGCTGGCCCCAACTTATATGTGAAAAAAATAAATTGATCTAGAGCCTGCCATGGTCTTTTTCTTTTCTGTGAACCTAAATGATTAGGAGCCTTTAGGGATGTGCCGGGAGTGCGTTTAACATTTTGAAAAGGTACTTCCTTTCAGTCTACGCGCTGCTCCCTATAAATTTTCCACGATGATCTAATGCCATTGAATAGTTTTTAAAATTCCTTTAAAAATTAAGGTTTAATTTCGCATTTTGGACGACTTCCTTCCTCAAACTGATTTCACTGCGACTTTTGACTCCCCATTTCAGGTCAGTTTATCCTGCACGATCGTTCTCTCGCAAACGTAATATCCGCATCTCCACAGCCAAGTCTGCGGGTGTCAGATGAAGCAAGGGTGCCTGAGAAGACGATGAAATGGCTCAGAGGTTCAGCCCATTGCAAGAAATTTAATCATTGATGGCCACCCTAAATTTCATATGTTAAGTATTTTCCTCGGTAGTTACGTTCTTACAACGGATAAAAGACCTTCGTTAGGGGTGTCAAAAATACCTCATCACCATGTTATTCCCCACAAAATTAAATGAAAAGGGAAAGAAAATAATATGTCCGAGGAGATAACTGTTTTGAGCATGACAACAGAAGTAACGATAAGTAATGAGTATATGAGTATAGTCATTTCCGTTCATCAGACACACGTACCTTCGTTTTATTCAATTCAACACCAGCAGTAGGATTATGGTCAGCGACACACTTGCTCCAACAAGGATGACAAATAGAAACATCAGCGTTCGAATCATGGCTTCCTACGGGAATGTTACATTTTGTGTCAAATATTTGTTACATTTTCCGGCGTAAAATATACGTTTGGTACACTGTGTATTTTTCTTTTAGCTCCTTATTATGAGTCTAGATTAACGTTTATGCCCTGCTTTATTATATACTAACCTGTTATTAAAATTAATGACACAGATCGTACGTTGAACTACAGTGGAACCCCGTTAATACGGTCACCAATGGCCCAAAAGAAATTGGCCTTATTAACGGGTGACCGTATTAACGAGGATTTTTTACAATAAAATGTATGTTTTTTTTGCCGGGTGGCCAAAAAAGTACCCGTAATAACGAGGTGGCCGTAAAGCGGGGTTCCACTGTAGAAACAAACACTAAAGAAGGTAAACTTTATAGAAATGAAAAAAAAAATCAGTAAACCTTCATCGTCATTTCAGGCTGTGTTGGAGTCTGATGTCCCAGCTGGCTCATCGGAATTTCTGCCGTAAAGAATTAACATTCTCATAGTGAGTATATACATGTAACAATGACAATGTTGAAAAAGCCCAGAGTAGTGGGCCTAGCCCCACCTTCCCCTTGTAACCGAGACGTTATGCTAATGCTAATGCTAATGACCAGCCCAGCCCGTGGTTAGTATCATGTTCAACAGAGTGTGTTTTTTTGGCTAATTGCTAGAAAATCTCTGATCTTAGGGACAGGAAGGAAGGGCAGGGAGCTGAACAAAGAAGACTGTTTAAGAGCAGCCGTTTTAATTTCTCAAAATTAACGTTTCATATTTTTTTCATGCAGAAAAGGGCCTAATATGCTATGCAAAATCCAATTAAGTAATGGAATATGTAATACATTTATGCATCTCTGTTACCATTGTTCACTTGAGAAGTTCTTTTTTCCTTGTTTCGCTTGGAAAGGATCAGGTATAACTCGAACAAAAAGATACAGACTTCTCCAACGTAGAACGCGATTACTGCATAGAGACCTGGTTTTCCTACATTTTTTTCGTCGTATTCGTTTAGTCCGAGGTAGATTGTTACAACTGTGAAATAAAAAAGTCAAAATTAATTAAAGGGCTTATATTTGGCTTATTTTATGCTTGGTGCTTTTAACAAGTCTGGACTGGAGTGAAAAGACCAAAAGGATGTATTTTCACTTCCAAAAATATGTACATATAGATGTCACGTGGGACAGGACAATAAAACAGTACAAAACACATAAAATAAAACAGGACAAACAAAACAATGTTGGCCAACAGCTTATATAATTAAGTTAGATTAGATGGCTAAGGCAGCACTATGATGGGGGAGGCGACTTACTGAATTATGTTGTGTTCGATGGGTTGTATATTGTACGAAGTAGTGGTTCAATGTGGCTTTCACAATGATAGAAGTAGGGTCCAAAAAACATTTTTTATCTGTGTGATTTCTATTATAGGTTTGGCAGTAAAATATTTTCTTGTAGCAGGTATATTAAAAATAATAATTCAAGTATATTGAGAGCTTCCAGTTGATATAAAGAGTTGTTTAAATTTTAAGACTGCTATTAAGTTGCCATTGGCTTCAGTTGGTTCCTTTAAAACACCACAAAACCACAGGGATGCAACGTCTACAACAGGGCTATAATGAGGGGCTATCCTAATGTAAGTAATCTGCAAAGTGAAAACTGGCGGCTAAAAGCTTTCACTCAAAAATGAAGCAATAAATGACAATAAATGAAACAAAATGATTCTCGCTAATCGCGTGTACCGTGCGTGGTCTTAGCCAGCATCAAAATCGGATGCCCCATCTATAAATATATCTCTTGGTGTCCGCACTGACATTATGTAACGTGACGTCATGGCGCAATTTTTGCTTCCAGGCAGCATAGACTTTGCCGCCGATCACCATGGCGCACTTTCATGTTGTATTCATGAAGGGCTGATGTGTTTATTCATCGTCTGTGAAACAATGTTTACGATCGGTGCATCACAAGCAATTTCCCATGCAAATGACACAGAACAACAAGCACAACAAGTGGCTGTAAATCCTCGCATGTTTGGTATGGGCGAATTCCCGGCTCTTCATGGAACCAAGTTACAGATGAGGAAAGTGTAGAAAAACTTTTAATATTTTTTTTTTTCAATACAACTTTATTGAACATACACGCGTACAGTTAACATTCACAAAAGACAATCTACAACAAAACGAAAACTACAACTTGAAGCTGACAAAAAAGAAACCTAACACAATAAAAACATTAGTGGTACTTAAATGGGAGCGCAATCAGTTAAGTAAACAGAATTTCACACCGTATTTAAGAGAGACGAAAAAACAGACCATTTGTTTTGAAATCTTTTTCGCGACCAGCCGCACAAGAAATATATTTTTCTAGGCTAATTTTATCTCGTGGTAGGGAAACAAATTCATTAAAGATGTAAATTTTACTGTTAAGAGCTTTTACGTAAAGAAAATACTTTCCTATAATGACTAAATGATTGAGGGCTAAGCAGAATTTAGAATTGTTATTAATAATCCCAAACATAATTTCTTTTATTGAAAGCGATAATTTTGAGTTCACCATGCGCGAGGCCCAATCCAGAAACTCTTTCCAGAACAACGTGGCTTGCGCGCACTCAGTGAAAAGATGAATGATGGTGTGATCTGCTGGACAAAAAGGGCAGCGTGGGGAGTCTTCTTTCTTCATTTTAAATAATAAGCTCTTAGTGCACAGAATATTGTGAATAATTTTGTACTGGAACATTGATAGCTTTACTTCTCTTGTTACTTCAAAAGGCAAAAGATATAATTTTCTCAAATCGTCCTTCTGGTAGCCAAAATTTAAGAGTCTTTTCTCACAAGTCGGCGGAGGCTTTGATCGAAGAGACACTCCACCGAATCGAAAGCTTTTTCAAAATCTAAGAAGACGGCCACGCCTGGAATATCCTTATGCTTAGTGTATTCCATTATATCTAAAATCAATCTGATACTTTCGCCTATGAACCTTCCTTTTACGTAACCTGTTTGAGTGGGATTGATCAAATGTGGAAGTACCTTTTCTATACCAGAGGGATGCAACGTCTACAACAGGGCTATAATGAGGGGTTATCCTAATGTAAGTAATCTGCAAAGTGAAAACTGGCAGCTAAAAGCTTTCACTCAAAAATGAAGCAATAAATGACAATAAACGAAACAAAATGATTCTCGCTAATCCCGTGTACCGTGCGTGGTCTTAGCCAGCATCAAAATCGGATGCCCCATCTATAAATATATCTCTTGGTGTCCGCACTGACATTATGTAACGTGACGTCATGGCGCAATTTTTGCTTCCAGGCAGCATAGACTTTGCCGCCGATCACCATGGCGCACTTTCATGTTGTATTCATGAAGGGCTGATGTGTTTATTCATCGTCTGTGAAACAATGTTTACGATCGGTGCATCACAAGCAATTTCCCATGCAAATGACACAGAACAACAAGCACAACAAGTGGCTGTAAATCCTCGCATGTTTGGTATGGGCGAATTCCCGGCTCATCATGGAACCAAGTTACAGATGAGGAAAGTGTAGAAAAACTTCTAATAGTTACTGGCCCCCGAATAGGAAGAGTACCAATTGGATTGTCTTGCAGAATGTATTGAGATGTCCTTTTGGTTTTATTCCTTTCCCTTTCAATAAAATTATCTCCGAATATACAATTTTTTAAATTCAAAATATCGGCATTCCCGGTAAGAGCTTCCCTCCATGGTCGCACTGACCATCAATCGAGAGACGGTACGGTTATTTATACCATATGCTCCTCAAACCGAATTCAGATCAATAGTGGCCCATGATCAAGCCCATGCCGCAGTTGAAGCCGGCGGAGAAATGTGTTATTGAAATAAATGCCTATTAAAAATCAACATTTCAAACCATTTTATCGGGAAAAGATAAAAAAATTGTTTATGTTAGTGTCTTTTTTCATCTTTTCTGTCTATAGCCCCAGATCAACCTTGATCAGCTACTTGCCCAGTTCTCCACATCATAACCAGTCATTTTATCCATGTTTTGTTTCACGATGCTAGAATAGGTTCCTTATTAAAGTCGATTTGTTTTTTCGGAATAGAATACTTGACTACTTTGCTAGAGCAAGGAGAGCCTATATGTCGCTTGCCTGTCAAAAATTTTTTCTGGTCGGATACTGGGTAACATAGGATCTCTGCAAAAAATATTAATTTCACGATGGATGTGAACGTTAAAAACTTTTTTTTCGTCATGCACTGTATTACAGTCTAAATAGACCTTCTCTTGGCCAAATTTCAGAACATCTTGCCACTAGAAGGAAAGTTATTAGCAGTTTTTTGGCATCATACTGTAGCACCGTACTAACCTTTAGCGAACACCCAACAACAACAACAACAAGCTTTATTTACATTTCGCTTTAGAAAAATTATAGTAAGGTAGCTTTAGTCTAACGGTATCTTTATCATTTAGAAAATATTCCCGTGATACCTTACCTGCCATGATTAGTGCAATAAAACCGACAATTCTATGCGCCCAATTAAAAATGTTACGCCTAGAAAAATAAAAAAAAGGGAAACAAATAATGTCATAAACTAAACTATTCTTGAGGACAAATTATAATGTTAGTACATAGTACCAAGAGCATAAAATATTTAGCGGTTTATGCTTTCTTACAATGACAATACTGCATTTTGGATATGTTGACCAAGAACAAGAACAGGCAGAGTCACCATCGAGATCCCCAAAACAACCTTGTGGTAACAGGGAAAAGGTTAAATTGAGGCGTGTGAGAACGCCATGGATATGCTTTCATGTTTCCTCGTTATCTTCTCCTTCAAATTAACGCCTTCTAGGAAGGATAGGTCAATTAAAAGCTATTTCATTATTATAATTTTTTTTTGGAATGGGGGTGGGGGACAACAATAAATCCATAACTCCTTTTTGCACCAGACATATAAATTTTTCAAAGTAAGCTAAAAGCAGCAAATTGAGCGTCTGCGAGCATATAATGGTAAACCTAGGAGAAAAATGTCATTACTGTCGTAACAACTGCTAAGATACACTATTAAGATAACCTTTGAAAAAGACTTACAGGCCTTGAAATGATATAGATTCTCAGTATACAAGGTAGCCCCACATAAACATAGCACTGATATTGTACAAACAAACAGAGCTCGCTGCAAAAATCTGCCAAATTTGCTTTTTCTGGCCATATCCTGGTTTTGGTCTCGTGATTGCCTCTCGGTAAAGGTATAGATGATGAAACGAAGAGGTTCATCCGAACTGTGATCGTTTAGAAAATGTATATGATATGTAGTCAGTTTTTCTCTCTGGGCTTTTGAGTAATGGTGTTCACTTAAATATTTTCCAAACTAATTGTGTTTAAAAGATCAAGATATTCTTTATTAGGAAAATCCAACTAGTGGTCTATTATCAATGCTGCGTTCTGATTGGTTGAGCTACTACTAGGCTTTATGTTATAGCCCCCTAGTAGCGAAAAGCACTGTCTTGTTGGCGGCAAAAAAGGATTAGACTAGCTTTAACTAGCTAAATTTTTTTTATTCTCGATATTTTTGAGTAACTAGTTGAATTTTACTAAAACAATTATTCCTCTCGCCCTCATGGCCTCCGAGTCAATAGAACATTCGGCCTTCGGTCTCATTGGCTATTGACTCAAAGCCCATTCGGGCTCGAGGAATAATTGTTAAATATCCAATCCTGACATGTGCAAATAGTTAGACATTCCATTCTTCTCGAATAAGGAGGAGTAATCGAAGACCCTGTACTGTGTCTCGTAACGCTTTTACTGGTCTGACTATTGTGGGACCTTGAAACCCCACAATGCTGATCCAAAAGAGTGTGAGGCGTAATGCGTGGCCTAGTCTCCTGTTTCATTCTCTTCCGACTGTGGCAAAAGAGTTACGTTGACATCTTGATGACTATGAGGACGTTCAATTTTCCCCTTAGTAGACTCAAAGTGCTAGTGGTATCAAAGCGTTCTTCCTTCGTCTCCCGAAAAAATAAAAAATACATCTCTAGGTCCAGCTATAGGGTGTTAGTAGTTATCTGAATGTGAGTTTCCTTACCAAGACTCCATGACATTATTTTGATCTGATTTTGATGCTTCTTAAAGAATGTTTCATACTCTTCACTCCACACAAAAAATTCCTTTCTGGCAATATTCTTTGGGAGGCCAGCAGTGGTGGACAGTAAATAATGATGCAACCAGCCAACCGACATCGACAAGTGCCTGTGTTACCGAGTTTTGATCCCCACGAAAGCCTTTTTCTCCGTTATGATCCCCATGAAAGCTCTATTTCCACTGAGTGGACTTGTGATGATCGCCAAGGAAGCTTCGTAGTTCTGACTGATCCCTCGGTGGAAAATAGCCTCACCTTTGTCACTAGATTCGCGTAATAATTGTTCAGATAACGTGTTTCCAAATCTCTCCATGCTTATCAACCCTATCTAGCTTTTTTGTCAATTCAACGTTGAGCCACTTTTTTCTAGTTTCTTCATCACTGGTCCAGCCTCTCATCTTGCACATTGTATGTTACTTTGCTCGACGCGACGTGCAAATCGAATTCAGCCTTCCACTTTGTCTAAGGCTGTGCAAGAAATCGAGGCAACAGAATATAAAGAGCTCAAGGTGACTGCCGTCCTCGTCGCCAACGTGTAGTGTTGGAGTTCACTAAACACACGTTTTGATCAACACAATTGTTTTAATAACCGATCAAAATGGCCTTCTCTACAAAAGCTAATACCAAGCCAAGGTCATGCACAAAATAAGGACATACAATTCAAACGCCTACTTTGATTCGTCTTAAACATGATTTCAAGGTTTGTGTTCAGGAAAATAAACGTCTTTCACTGCTACCTCGACATTTTATAGTATTTTTAAAATAAACCATTGAGATCTTTGCTGCTAAATAATTGGCTCCATGTACTTCAGATAATAAATAGCTGATGATGTCACTAATCTATTTTTAGTGTGATGTCATGCTACTAATTTTAGTCTATGATGTCATTTTCTATTTATAGATTATGATCTCAACATTTTTTATGACGTCAACCCCTAGGGTTTTCTGACGTCACTTGTTCTTCGCCAACTGAAAATAAACTATGACATCATCCTATCTTTATGAGATGTATGACGTCATTTGCATTAATGTATTTTCCAGCACGTTTGTGAAATTCCCCCGCATGAAAAAGGCCTAACCGGTGCCTACACCACTACTGCGGTCACTAACGGAAAATAGTCCGTTGACTGCTTAATAGAGGGTGACAAGTGGTTAACAGAAAAATTTTGACTGTATTTAAGTAAATACCTTGGCTCGCCAGGATGTGGTCTAAATGCTGCCATAATCGGCTGTATAACTGCAAAAGTGATCGCGACCATACCACAAAATGGATGCGCCCCTGCATCCTAAAAAGATGAAAAAACAAAATATATTTTTTCATGAATTAAAATTGTTGACTATTGGCTTAAGCATTGTAATGAGCATATATTACCAGTTTTTAAGAAACTGAACAACTGTGCTAAAAGACTGCCTAAATAATTGTATATTTTCCCAGACGTTTTCAGGTCCTGCGTCCTCATTATTGGAAATGTAGGGCAAGTACGTGCAACACATGCACGTTAAGTTATTAACAGGTGACTAAGCGCAGACAGACAATTTTGTCCAAACACAAGGGATGGAATCTGACCATCGTTTTTACAAAAGTCAGAATCGCAGAGAAAAAAAACACAGAACAACCTGACGGGTAGACCCGTGGTAAATTGCTGTCTTATGTACAGGATCTTGAAAACTGTTAGCCAGCAGACTGCTATGTTAACCTATGTATCATTCAATTTAGCATGAAGAAACAAATGTAACCGAAGTTGCCTGAGGTGCTTGTAAATGATGAGTTGCCCAACTGATGTATGAATTTCTAAAGTAGGTTGAGTTTGATCGTCCGGGTGAACGTAGTCCTGAATAGGACTGTCGTTGTTGACAGTGACTGACGTTTCGACAACCTGTGCGGTAGTCATCTTCAGAGTCAAATTGAGTTGTATCACGTCATACATGTTGTCGAAACGTCAGTCACTGTCAACAACAACAGTCCTATTCAGGACTACGTTCACCCGGACGATCAAACTCAACCTACTTTTGAAATGACTCCTGGGTTCAAACCTTTCACAGTGATGTATAAATAACAGTAAACGCTTTTGACACAAAAGTTGGTTAAAAATAAACTTAGTTTTCATCATTTGTAGTACCATCGATCTTTGAATTTTTCATGAAAAATGGTTAAAAATCTTTGTTCTGTGTAAATGGACCCCGTCCTGCCCTGTTAACCGCCTAGAGAAAAGGATCTAATGATGATGATTGTGGTGTTGGTTGTGGTAATGATGATGATGGTGATTATTATATATGATGGCCAACGATACAATTCTCTGGGGCAATATCGTGCACTGGTCATGACAACTAACAGTAGTTCTCATATCATATCTCGTATTAAATCAACTTACGTAAGACCATCTCTCTTCTTTAACGAAAATGAATATTGCTGAAGCGATTGTTAGCAGCAAAGTGATAGTCATTAATGTTCGATGAACCTGTGGAATAAAGGCAAACAATCGAGTTTACTATATAGTATAAAGTCAAAAGTAACCTAATCGTTCGGCAAAATTAATTTCGCGGTAGCTATGTGCCCGGCAGCCGCGAACGAGGGTCTAAAAAACAAAATGCCCGGCAGTAAGAAAATTTTCTAGAATTTCTGCAAAATCCCTTTTTCTAATCATTTGAAAGTATAAGGCCTGTTTCAAACGTCGTGCTACTGCCAAGCTAAGCTGGCTCGACCGTAGCTCGACTGCAGCACGACACTAGCACGACCTGGTTTCAGACGTCGAATTTAATTCAGTCGAATAGAACGGTTTAGCAAACTTTTGAATGTATTCTAAAGTATTTATAATTTATTAATTGAGTTCGACACGGTGGTAGCACGACGTTTGAAACCACGTCGGGCTAAATTCGTAATTTAAATGAATTTGAGGTAATATCTTGTACTTTTTAATAGTTTTTACATATTTTAGCTTTTTAACGTCCTCGTGAAAATTGTGTGTATTTAATTTTTTATTTTTTTAATTGTTGAGATCCTTTTTGAAAACCATAATATTATTATCATTATTATTATTAGCTGAAGAGAAGGCTTTTCAACTTTCAGCTCCGCTTTCAGACTGCTGGGTCTTTAGCCTGTGTGAAATACTGCCCGTGAGTCACACGCTGCTACTCACAAAATTTTTTTTAGTGTCGAAACAGCGTCGTCTCTACTCTATGCCCAAGAAACCACAACCGTTCATCTGCGAAGCCATTCTTGTTTTTCTGATCGCTTGGTAATTGTAAATGAAGACAGCTGATGCTTTCAAACGATTAGAAAAATGGATTTTGCAGAAGTTCAAGAAAATTTTCTGACTGCCGGGCATTTAGTTTTTTGAGGACCCTTCCCTGCTGCCGGGCATTTAGCCATAGCGTACTCACTTTTTGTTTCTGGATAAGTCTGGACACCGACGCGTTTCATATTTGAAACTGGCATTACAAAAACATGAAGAGTCGGAATTGCACAACGTTACGTTGCGTTACGTTACGTTACCAACCGTAAACCAAGCTTTCTCTCCCAGTAATTTCCTTGGCTCCCAAACTTGACGCATGTATCGTGCTGTGAATAATCCGACAAATGCAAACAGTGTCCACGCAAGCGTCATAAGGATACCTGAGATGCAAAAAAAACGATGTAAATTAAGTCTTTGTGGCGAGTGCCGAGTTATGATCGGAAATGACTCCATGCAATATTATTCTGACTTTTACAGTCGACTCTCCCTTAACGGACACCTCTTTAAAAAGGACACCTAGAGTTTGCCTCGTCTCTCTTACACTTCAGTGCCTGTCCCAAAGGTGTGAGTCTTAGAGAGAGTTCACTGTGCACACAATGAAGCCTTAGAATCACGGTATCCAAAAACAATAAGGATTCAGCTTTATTTTGGATGGATATAAGTGATACAAGTAACCTATTAACACAGTTGAAATTGATACCATGTACGGCGAGTTTGGTTTCGACTTGTGGAAGTTTTGGTTGTTATCCCAATCTCTTAAGTGTAAGAAAAGATGTAGGTTACTGCAGCACGAACTGGCAACCACTCAGCTGCACCTATTGTGTCAGTGCCAGACTTAGTTGTATATTCCTATTTAATGGGACCTGTTGCGGGAGATCTTAGAAGCTTTACTGAACGTTTCAAAGAAGATCCCCAGTTATAGTTTGTTACTAATCTAGACCTTGATATCGGATTATTGAAAATGACTCCCAAGAGACTACAGCAACGATTCAACAAACAGCCTGCATATTTAATATTCCCGCGTGTTAAAATGCTCTACACGTCTAACTGTAAAACTACAAACGCATGACCCGAGAAAGGACACAGTTCGATAACATGACATCAATAAAACAACGATCTTATGACAAAAACAACAACGGATGTTAAATTGGTCAAATACTGCTGGATTTGAGTAAAATGAGTAAAACCTTTTCAGAGAGAGCTCCTAAAATATTAACTATTATAGTGATATGTAATTAAAACTCAAATGTGAACGTACCGTGAACCCTCCAATCCTCTTTTGTTGCCTTACCACTTGAACTACTCTCTACATCCCCACCTTGTCTAACGTTCACTTTAGAACTCGAAGCTCTTCTCTCGCTATGAATGTCAATTACAGCACCTATCAACAGTTAATTGTAAATTAATTGAATTGAAAAAATAATAATAAAACAGTTACATTCTTTGTTTTCTTTTCTTTAAGTTAATTTTGCATGCTTAAATAATTTTAGCAGAACCCCGTTGATAATAGTAATTAGTACTGACGGGTTATCCTGGGTAAACATTCGATTATTATTACTATTATTATAAAGGGATGGTCCAAGGATGGTATGTAATGATGTGGAAGTAGAGCTGGTCCTTCAGGAGGTCACCGGGGAGATATTAAATCATGGCGCTAACAAAGCCCCTGATGCCCGTTTGGATATTCATGCTCTCCCTCTTATGCAGACTCTTACAGAGACTTGACTCCTAAACAGATCTCTAAGAAGCATGAGAACGAAAAGAATGGGCAGTATGCGGAAAGAGTAACGGAGATCGAACAGGGAACGTTCACTCCCCTAGTTTTCACGACCAGAGGTGGAATGGCGGATGAGTGTGTAAGGTACCACAGCAGACTTGCGGAGCTGATCGCAAATAAGAAGGGAGAAAGTTACTCAAGCGCAATTTTCTGGATAAGAGCTAAAATATCTTTCGCCATCGTACCCTCTGCGATACTATGTTTGAGAGGCTCAAGATCCAGAAGAAGACAGCTAGACTTTGTTGACTCAGACCTACAAATTGATAATGTTAGAGCCTACCCGAATTAATTATTGTTATTTTTTTAAAGAATTAGGAATTTAGGAATACGAGATTTTTATTCTTTTTAACTTGTTTTCTTTTTAATATCAGAGACGGATTTGTAATGACTTAATTTAAAACTGTGGAATGCCTGCAAGAGTTATTGACCGCAAGGAATGTATTTGTGAAATCGTTATTGACACAGTGATTGCTATTTTTATTATTTATACTGTTCTTAATGTTATATAGTGCTTAATTCTTACTCCAAATATTTCTGTAAATTACGTACATATTTTTTTTAAAGTTGAATAAAATTATTACTTATTTTATTATTATAATTATTATTATTATTATTATTATTGACTATTGATGTGTTTCCTTACTTTTAAATGGCAAATTATTCGTCAATAACGCATTGAGAACGCTATTTAATTTTACTCCTTTTTTAAGTGATTTTCTTATTAAGAATGCAATCGACCTTGAAAATAGTTTGTTTGTTTGTTTGTTTTTTAATTAAATGAATTTTTTCTAATCAAAACTGAGTGTTTTTTAAAGAAAGAAATTGTAAATAGTGTTTTGACGGAATAGTTGTTTTTTTAAGTGAATTAATTGTAAATAGGATTTCAATAGTTAGCACTGTTATCAATAAAATATGTTCATTTCATTATTAAAGTTTTAAAAAAATATTATTATAATTGTTTTGTTGTTGTTAAATAAGATAGCCGTTCACCACCCGAGGTTTTCATGCTTCGGAAGAGGTTGGAAAACACGACGCATCGTTGCATGGAATTTCTTAAAGTGGGGGGTGAAGGGGAAGGTGTAGCTACTGATCGAAGGTGTGTAGCGTGGACAAGAAGCAGAGACAAATCACAATATCGACACACAAATGTTGCTTGGCATTAAACGTTTCAGTTTTTTAACCAGTTAAAATTGCTGGTCGTTTAATCTGATTGTTGGTTTAGCAGTTTCTGTGGCTGCGGGCAAATTTGCTATTTCAGCAGACAATGTCTTTAAAAATGAAAGAAAGAAGCACTCTTTCTGCTTTTCAGCGCAATGAGTCTAATAAATCTAGGCAGTCACCGATTTGAACGCACTTGACGCCAAACTGCCGGCCATGATTAAAGTGACTGAGCACATCAAAAGACTAAAGTTTTGGGGTCTGGATTAAATAATTTTTTTATGATATTTTAAAAGAGGAGAAGAAGTGTGGTTCTATTTCGCAAGGGAGTGGTTTTTGCTGATTTTCAGACACTTTTATTGATCGATATGAGGTTTAGTCTCACCATGCTATCTGGCAGCGACTTGAATTTTTTTTAGCAAATTCTACTGGTTCAGTGAGCTTTGTCCGGGTTTTAAGAACTATTTACGTTTCTAAATGATTATGATACTGAAGAGGAGATGAATGGTTCTTTGCCGTTTTCAGTCGGTGAAAAGAATTACTAGATTTACAAGATTTGGAGCTTTCGAACACAGCTCAGTTTATACGCTGGGAGACCAAAAAGTATGAGCGCAAAATTTTTACATTCATGTCATATGTGTTTTAAAAACATTATTACTTACTTTAATTTTATAACGGAGCTCCACGCGCGCGCGAAGAGCGCGCGTTCGGAGCGCGGTAAAATTGCAGTGTTTGTATGGGGTAAAAATACGATCCTAAAATGTCTAGAAAATACTAAATAAAGATCAATGAAACTTACTCTGCAGTTAGTTGTTGTTGTCCTTAATGCTCCAACGAAGTTTTGTGATAATTTGTTCAAATTGACTCTATATACAATAATATTATACAAGGTAGGAGACACGAGATGCCATCTTCTCCGCAATGCTCTCATTCAACACAACTTTTTCCACGAAATTCGAACTCCAACAGAAAATAAACATGCCAGGGTCGTAGTAATAGGATAGCAGCAGATATAGAAACCAATGAAGCTTTCCCAGAGAGAAAAACGAATCCCGTAGGCTTTGACAAACTCGAAGGATGTAATCCAAAAAGGCCGAGAATATGCTCGCCGAAGTAGCCGGGCCAGATCAACGCGCGGCCAAGAAAATGAGGCCTGGGCACTGTCCATAGTTACCGATATATAGCTTTACCGAAGTTAGCCACCCCTGCTGGAAATACATTTGCTTGAGGGCTATTGCTCACTTGAGACAAACGCGATTCGCCCGAGCAAACTACATGTTCCAGTGCAGACGCGTGCACTGGAACGTGTAGTTTGCTTGGGCGAATCGCGTTTGTCTCAACTGAACAAATGTGAACAAACGCGTTTGTCTCATAGTGAACAATGTTGGGCTTCGAATTTCGTTGAAAAAGTTGTGTTGAATGAGAGCATGGTGGCGAAGATGGCATCTCGTGTCTCCTACCTTGTATATTATTATTGTATATAGAGTCAATTTGAACAAATTATCACGAAACTTCGTTGGAGCATTAAGGACAACAACAACTAACTGCAGAGTAAGTTTCATTGATCTTTATTTAGTATTTCCTAGACATTTTAGGATCTTATTTTTACCCCATACAAACACTGTAATTTTACTGGAAAGGTACTGTGATACTATCACAGAGCCTGGGTTACCTGTGGACTAAGCTGCGTTTTTGCATGGGCCAGAATGCTGTTTATTTCAATAAAACAAATCAACTGGCTATTCTTTTTTCTATTCAGCTTTAAAAAATATTGCCTCAAAAAGAGATATTTGCGTAATGTTAAGTTATTTACTGTAGTTCATGAACAAACGCCTTGAATTTTATTTTTTAACTCCATCCAAAATTCCCACGTGCACGAGCCAAGCAAACTCGTTGAAAATTTGCAGCATTTGCATATTACCACAGAGGAAAACCTATTAACCTCAAATCACTGTCTAAATTAAAAAGCCTAGGATTCAGTGTTTTGAAATACATTGTCTTAACGTTCTTCTGACATAGTATGGAAGCGTCAGCAGCGTTTGCTTTCTAGGTTTCTAGGCTCGTTGCGGGTACAAAACGTGCTAAACTTGCTACAGTAATGCACCGCGGGCTATGAAACATGGATCATGCATCTTCTTTTCTGAAGCAAACTAAATTGAAACAGGGGTATACAGAGACGCGAAGCGTCGATTTTGTACCTAGCTGTACGTACTGCGCGACACTTAGTGGGATAGCAGTCTTAGCATTTACCAAATCAATTGGATATCACTGAAAATGTATTTTTTTGTAAATAAAAAACAACAGTTAGTAAGTCGGGCTTTGTTTAATTGACAGTCTTTCGGGGATTTGTTGAGTGCCTTTCACGACTTCATTGCAAAATCTTTGAATAGTTTTCGACCTACCAGTAAACACCGAAAGCCCAAATTTCGTCTCTTCACTGGTATTTTTGGTTTAGCTGGTTCATTTTTCGCACAGTAAAATATCTTCTTCCGAAACTTTCTCGAAACGACAAGTCATATAATTGACTCTGACTCACCCCAAAACAGTGAAAAGCCAAAGATATTCCGAGTTATAGTATCTTACAGGAGCCACTCAAAATGTACGTAAATTGCTATCCACTGATTTCAAGGTGGTAAATAATAAACATAAACACCCTATTGCATCTTCACATACTGTTCGTGCTTTGCTTACGTGGTACGTGCACTAACTAGCCTTAACCTTCACGAATCAGATCGTAAAATTATCTATGGGTACATTCTTACCATCCAAACCTCCGATTGCTCCCAAAAGAAACTGCTCCTCTTCTAGATTCCTAAAATTCGCTATTCCCGGGTTTACCCCCCTCGTAATTCTATAAAACAATAACACAATTCAAACTATTTACCTCGTGACAGTAACCTGGTTGTTTTGCTTTCGATTCAGAATCGGAAGTCAGCCTCTAAACATAAATTGATCGTTCGGGTGAACGTAGTCCTGAATAGGACTGTTGTTGTTGACATTGACTGACGTTTCGACAACCTGTGCGGTAGTCATCTTCAGAGTCAGTTGACGGTATTAAACTCTGGTTATTGACCGGTTTGTCATTGGTCGTATGTCAGTTAATCCGTGATGTTATTGGCTAAGAGGACTCGTAATGCCATTGGTGCGTTTCGATCCGTATATTATCACAGTTTAACAGTCGAGTACTGTTAGTCAACTTGTCAGTTGTCCACTCGATCTCTCGTCGTTAGTTTTGCTTGATTACGTCAATAAGTAATTTGTACCGTGCCGGTAACTAATGACTACGACTCAGTGGCGTTTGTTCTATATAAATTAGTAAACCAGCTTTCTAAAGTGAGTCGTTGATAGTAGTCTGATTGAGAAGCTGTTTGAGATCGGACAGTTTAACAGTCAATGATGATGATGATGATAATGAAAGTGATGGCGGTGGAGGTGGAGGTAAAGAATATGATAAAAGATAACGAGGTGTTTCGTTAAGTACCTGCAGAACACAACACCATTTTCAAAGGACTGGTCAGAAATGTCCACTGCAGATGGCGTCTGAAAAAGAAAATATATATAAATTTTAATAGTGAACTAACTTTTATAAGTTGTGTTCAGTGATTCATCGAGGTACTTCAATCTATACTTAACTCGCGGGGGAAAAGGTCATGTGACCAGCAAAATAAACCTTCTGTCATGTAATAACATTTTCGAAGTGTCCTTCATTGATCAGTAGACAACGTAAGACAACAGTATTACTAACGGACACTACGATTAGACCCTCTCTGTCACTCGCCTAGCTAGTGCAAACTAAATTTAATTCAGCAAGTGCGTGATTATTATGAATGCAGCCAACTCTTTCTAAGAGGGAACCCTTCGGGACTGGCCTCCCAGGCAGACGTCCTTAGGGTTCGTCACGCCTTCCCGACTGCGAAGGAGGCTACTTCGGGGCCGGCCGTGACTCTCCGTCTTAGAGAGGTGTCCGGCTTATAGAGAGTCGAGGTAACGTGATGCAAGTAATTTTAACAAACTAATTAAAGATGAACCTATTCGTTATGAATACACATCAGGTTTACTTGTATGAGACAGTAAAAACTAAAACAATATAATAGACAAGTGGACAGCATAGACAAGGTCTCAGAAAAAGGAAAGAAAGAATTCAAAGAAGGACTCTTTCTGCTTTTTAGCGCAATGAGTCTAATGAATCTGCGGGGCATCAACGATTTGCAAGCACACTTGAAGCCATTAACTGCCATGATTAATGTGATCAGAGCACATCGGAAGACTATAAGGTTTTCCGGTCTGGATTAACTACTAGAGGAGGAGAAGTGTGGTTTCATTTCTCGAGGGAGTAGTTTTTTGGGATTTTCAGACACTTTTATTTATCGATTGGAGGTTTAGTATTTTGAAAACACCATGCTACCTGGCAGCGACTTGAATTTTTTTTCGCAAAATCTAGGGGTTCAGTGAGATTTGTTCGGGTTTTAAGAACTACTTACGTTTCTAAATGATTATGACACTGAAGAGGAGTTGAATGGTACTTTGCCGTTTTCGGCCGGTGAAAAGGATTACTAGATTTACAAGATTTGGAGCTTTCGAACACAGCTCAGTTTCTACACTGGGAGACCAAAACGTGTTTGTTCAAAATTTTTACATTCATACCATATTTGTTTTAAAAACATTATAACTTACTTTGATTTTATAATTAAAAGTACCTCTAAGAGTTGATGTTGCTTTCTAAACTACTTGTGAGTGATAATCTTGGCTTTCAGTTGTTTAATCTTCGAATAGAATTCCCAGATAAAACTCACTAATCTTTAATAAACTTCTACAGCCTTTTTTTTCCCAAGCAAACTGAAGAAAATGGACTTTACATGCCTTTTTTGAACTAGTTTCCTTACAACAAATTTCACCTCAAAGTTGTCCTACTACGAGCGTCCACTACTATCCGGATTGTAGAATCTACTAATGCTTATTGAAATTTGTTGTCAGATTTTTGTACATGTACTAGTATACGTTGTCAGTGCTAAAACCCTCCATACTTAGTGAGAGCGCCACTGCATCTGCGTTTTTAAGTAAGACGAAAATAACGGACACAACGATTCGACTCTCTCTGTCACTCGTCTATTGCATACTAAACTTAGATCAGCAAGTGCGTGATCATTATGAATGCAGTCAAGTTAAGTCTCTTTAAGAGGGAATTCAAACCTTCGGGACCAGCCCCGACTGTCTAGAGAGGTGTCCGGATAATAGAGAAAATAAAGATGAACCTATCCGGTATGGATACATGTCAGTTTTACTTGTGCATGACAGTAATAACTAAAACAATGTAATAGAAAAGTGGAATCATTTCCTTTTATGCATTATCAAAAATTCATTAAAAGCCAATGTTCATGGCTTAGCGGCTTTAAAGCGTAACAGTATACACTCTGCGAACCGGAACAAGACTACAAAATTACAAAAATCAGTAATACAGTACTGTAAGTACTTAACCATGCGAATGGAATCCGTTATAATGGTTTGTTTTTGATGAGACCATTTGACAGAAGTTCTCAAGGGTAAAAAGTTCGGCTAAATTAAAAGAGAGAAAAGATAACTGTTTTACAGGCTATTTTGTCCGACTTATAGAGCGTATAGTTACAGTAAAATGACTGAAAACGGCAGGGACCAACACCAGGTGTCCGTCTTAGAATAGAGAGTATAGTTTACAGTAAAATGACTGAAAAACGGCAGGGACCAACACCGGGTGTCCGTCTTATAGAGAGTATAGTTTACAGTAAAATGACTGAAAAACGGCAGGGACCAACACCAGGTGTCCGTCTTAGAATAGAGAGTATAGTTTACAGTAAAATGACTGAAAAACGGCAGGGACCAACACCGGGTGTCCGTCTTATAGAGAGTATAGTTTACAGTAAAATGACTGAAAAACGGCAGGGACCAACACCGGGTGTCCGTCTTATAGAGAGTATAGTTTACAGTAAAATGACTGAAAAACGGCAGGGACCAACACCGGGTGTCCGTCTTAGAATAGAGAGTATAGTCACAGTAAAATGACTGAAAAACGGCAGGGACCAACACCAGGTGTCCATCTTAGAATAGAGAGTATAGTTACAGTAAAATGACTGAAAAACGGCAAGGACCAACACCAGGTGTCCGTCTTAGAATAGAGAGTATAGTTTACAGTAAAATGACTGAAAAACGGCAGGGACCAACACCGGGTGTCCGTCTTATAGAGAGTATAGTTTACAGTAAAATGACTGAAAAACGGCAGGGACCAACACCAGGTGTCCGTCTTAGAATAGAGAGTATAGTTTACAGTAAAATCACTGAAAAACGGCAGGGACCAACACCAGGTGTCCATCTTAGAATAGAGAGTATAGTCACAGTAAAATGACTGAAAAACGGCAGGGACCAACACCAGGTGTCCGTCTTATAGAGAGTATAGTTTACAGTAAAATGACTGAAAAACGGCAGGGACCAACACCAGGTGTCCGTCTTATAGAGAGTATAGTTTACAGTAAAATGACTGAAAAACGGCAGGGACCAACACCAGGTGTCCGTCTTATAGAGAGTATAGTCACAGTAAAATGACTGGAAAACGGCAAGGACCAACACCGGGTGTCCGTCTTAGAATAGAGAGTATAGTTTACAGTAAAATCACTGAAAAACGGCAGGGACCAACACCAGGTGTCCATCTTAGAATAGAGAGTATAGTCACAGTAAAATGACTGAAAAACGGCAGGGACCAACACCAGGTGTCCGTCTTATAGAGAGTATAGTTTGCAGTAAAATGACTGAAAAACGGCAGGGACCAACACCAGGTGTCCGTCTTATAGAGAGCATAGTTTACAGTAAAATGACTGAAAAACGGCAGGGACCAACACCGGGTGTCCATCTTAGAATAGAGAGTATAGTTTACAGTAAAATCACTGAAAAACGGCAGGGACCAACACCGGGTGTCCATCTTAGAATAGAGAGTATAGTTACAGTAAAATGACTGAAAAACGGCAGGGACCAACACCAGGTGTCCATCTTAGAATAGAGAGTATAGTCACAGTAAAATGACTGAAAAACGGCAGGGACCAACACCAGGTGTCCGTCTTATAGAGAGTATAGTTTGCAGTAAAATGACTGAAAAACGGCAGGGACCAACACCGGGTGTCCATCTTAGAATAGAGAGTATAGTTTACAGTAAAATGACTGAAAAACGGCAGGGACCAACACCAGGTGTCTGTCTTAGAAAGGTGTCCGTCTTATAGAAGAGTCCATTAAGAGAGAGTCGACTGTAGTAGCCCTTCTTTCATATGAGCAAAACACGTGGCGTTACTACTCTGCAGATAAAGTCGCCTGTCGCGAGAGAAACTTTAAAATGCCCCAGCGACAAGCAGCCATGAAAGACGGCTTTATTGGCACGCTAGGGCGAAGAGGGCTGCAATTGAAATGGGTCTTTGCATTACTGAGCCTCATACCATTATCTTCTCCTCACTCTATATGACAACAGTCTAAACGCCAATATTAAATTTGCAAAATTTCTTATCTAAAACGGCAATAACAGTAACAAATTGGATTTAAGAAACTTACAGAATTTGTCCTAGTTGGTCTTTCTCTGCTTGTTGCATAATAATGGCCACTCAGTGAAGTATCGCTGGCGCAAATAAGTATGTCTGTCTCAGGCTGTAAAAAAAGAAATATAACCCAAATTAAACATGTTTGAAAAAAACGCTCAATGAAGGCCAATTTCAACGTGTGTTTCAGTGTAAATGTTTATGCAATTGTGCAGATCTACTAGATCTACGTTACTCACCATTTTGTCATCATCACTAAATCCCACTCCTGCCCATTCTCCTCTGCCTCTTAGTTCGAAAACCACACTGCTATCACCAGAGGCTTGGTAAGTCACAAGAAAATCACAATTTGCATCCTGGCAATCATCTGGAAACCTAAAACTTCCTTGTTGCATAGTAGGGGGCTCCTGAGAATGAAAGAGTACATACAAGAGACATGTGTTGTTATGTTAATATGTTTATGGTACGCGAATGTCAAAGAAGTTGGACTTAAGGGAATGGTAGTCTTCTTTTATAGTAGTAGTAGAGTAGTGGGGATGGCGTAGTTTTTTTTTCCGGCTCATTAACCAAGAAGATAAAAGAAAGTAACTCTCTACCATGGAGAAGACTTGCAACGAACTGAAGAAAGGAGTCTGAATTTAAAAGTTCATCAACGAGAAAATATATTTAAATTTTGATGTGTCGGTGACTCAGGTTCGTAATGCATTGTACTTTTCACGTAAAATCTCCACAAAACGCGACGTCTTGACTCATAATTTTAACATCTAAAATTTAACAACTTCTACTGCTTTATTTTTAGTTTCTATGGTGTATTTTGGGTTCGTGCTTGTGGAATTTGACAACTAAGTGATCTACATTGTAAAATAATTTGCAACTTACCGTGGAAGGATTAACCTGCGATCCGTTGGTGACAGTAGAGTTAGCTTGAGTAACGATGACTTTCATAGGAGAGGCTTCCCTAGCACTCCCAATGTGCTGTTGAAGACTGGAACCTGTTTTGAAAGAGACAAATTAGGCAAAGTAAAAGGTTATTTGATACGTACGAGGTTTCCGAGGATGGTCGGAAAAGACCAACTGTAACTGTTCGTTTGCCTTGTCTGTCAAGGGCCGGACAAATTTGTGAAGGTCTTCAAAGGTTTGTCTTTTCTAATATATGCATTTCTTCATTACTTATTACGCTACAAATTGAGGTATCCCTTTAACGAGCGGAAACAGCTGCAGTGTTGATAGCGGACAATGCCGGGGCCGGGGCATCTGTCCACTTCCTTGGTCCCCACCCCGGGTCAAGCGTGGGGTACTTGGCAGCTGAATTTGTCATCTAGGAAAAAACGCTTATGCCCAGAGGTTAGCTTAGAGGAAAGGATGGGCGCGGCTGCAGCTGTTGACCGATGCATCACATTGTATAAACTCGCAGTATTTAACAAAGGATTAAAACATTGTTTCCTTGAATTATTTAGGAACCAGATTCTATTTCGAAAATTTAATAAAAATCAGGACTCGATTGTTGACAAATTAAAAATACTTTAACAGAACACCAAGACCAACAAAACCTGTTAAGTGATTACTTAACCTGAACACTGAGGAAACAACAGAAATTGATAAATCTTATTGTTATTTATTTAAAATTTTTCGCTGTTTCTTTAATTTCCTCGTTCTGAGGCAGAGGCAGGCAGCCTAGATGCTTTGGCCGGAGTTAACTCAAGAAAATGGCGAAAGAGTTCACGGCTATCCGAAGACAGAATACCCAAGTTACAGACTAAAACTGAACGGAACAAATGCAAAACTACGCAAAAATATTGAATATTCACTTTTAAGGAGTACCAGCAAGTAAAAACATCTGCATGTTCACATTCTCAAACTTTACAGACGACTGTTGTTAGGCTAAGAGGAGGTAAGGTTGTTAAAACTGAAATATTTTGAACAAATTAATAACAATTATTGAATTCGTATGATATTTAACAATTATTCCACGAGAACGAGGCACTTAGCGCCGAGTTGGCTACAATCATCTCATATCCAACAATCGCGAGTGGAATAATTGTTTTATTAAAAACGCCCACAAAATATCGAGAAATCTTCCCGACTTTACGTTTGTAAACAACCGATTTTCAGCTTGTTTTTGTTTTAATTTTGAGCAGACGCGTACAGTTACCATATTTGGAGAGCATGGTATAATGGCTGATATACCATGATATCTAAGCCAATCAGAGCTCTAGAATTGCATTATCCTATGATTCAGTTTTTAATAAAAAGAATTATGCAGATCTCGGACTCGGAGGCGGTTACCATTAACCTCGGTTCGCCTTCGGCCTCGGTGGATAGAACGCTCCTCAATCCGCATAATTCTTCATACCATACTCAGCGTCATTCAATAAGTAGTTAGAACGTAAACCAACGTTAAACAAACAAAAAACAAAACAAAAGTGCAGTAGCAGTAGCCATAGAACAAACCTGCTACGTTTCCATAAGCAGCTAGAAGGAACACCTCTTGGTTAATGTCTGTAAAATTTGCTATTGCTGGAACCGGGTTTACCTCCCTTGAAATCCTAGAAGCAACGAAATTCAACAAAAAATTCGAATTAGAAAACTTTGTCTTTATGAAAAAAATTATTATGAATCATCTTCGGTTGATGCAGAAATTATACGCTCAGAAAACAGTTCCATTACATGCCTGCATTTGATAATGTTATTCTCGTCTCTTTGTGCGATAATTTGTACTGTTGCTGGTGTCTGGAACAAACGACAAACCATGAAATAAGTAAAAAGGCGATGGAGATAAGGCAGTTATTAAATCATTCAGCTATTCATTTATATATTACTTAATTACACAACATTTTGTGCACTGAGTATCCTGGCCTTGAACGGAAGCGAGGCTCGAGATAACCTTTCCGGTAGAAGCTTTATTGGCTTTTTTAAAAATGTAAATACGTCAAACCTCCATGTGCGACCACCTCTTGTAAGCGACCACCCCCCATAAGCGACCGCCAATCCAAAACACCAAAACCTTCCCAGCGAAAGACTAGTAAACGACCACCTGCTGTAAGCGACCGCGACCACTTTTCGGGCCTGAAAGTTAATGATTTTCTAGCTGTTTTAACCTCTTGTAAGCGACCACTTGACGTATTCTCTGATCTCTATGTTTGCTGTGTGCACTATGCTACTCACAATATACGAACTTTAGTTACAACATGGAACTACGTAAATGACAAAATTATTTTCCACTTCCGGGGAAGAGGTCCCCTGTGGTTCGATTCTTGTAAGCGACCACCTCCCGTAAGCGATCGCTAAGTCTTTATTGCATTTTGGGCAAATTATTGCTTACGGCAGGTTCGACTGAAGTGCTCTTATATGAATGGAGGGTCCTTAATGAAAATGGTTTTTGAATTCCACTATGGATTCCGACCCAAATTTTCGCACAGTCCTGATTTTTCGACATTTCGCATCCCGTGCATACTTTCCATCTCGAATCTCGCACTCATTTTTCAAATAAGACAAATTCCAGTGTCCAAAAACGTTATTGGGTCCCCCTTGCATCTACCAAAATAAATTATATATAAGTAACAGCCAGTCTCAAATCCACTCAAAGGCTTTCATATAAATGTACAACCGGCCTATCGGACCTATAAAAATCGGATGTTGATAGATAAATAAATACGCCATATCAACAAGCACGCCAAAAATTATCATGGAATGCCAACCTTACCTTGGACAAGGTCGTTATCGCCAAAAAGTTATTTTAATTAAGAAAGTACATTTTATTTTAATTAAGAAAGTACAATTTTCATTGATATAACGTTCAGTAAACATCTTTCAACTTCGTGCACCCTTACTAATTACAAAATTAAACGAAACGTATAAAAACCGTGCTATCAATACTTACTGGATTTGTCCTCTCTGGTGTAAACCGTCCTGTTGCGTAATAATGGCCACTTAGTGCTTGATTACTGACACACATCAGAATGTCGGTATTTGCCTATAATTAATCATTCATAGACCATCTTAATTTTAGAACTGGATCTTGCTCATTATGTGTGTGGGTGTGTGCGTTGGGGGAGGGGGGCTCGTAATGACAGTTAATTGTCATCATCATCATCACCATCATTATTTAAACACGGTGAATACATCAGGCAGTAAAAATTGCAAATATGTTACAAGCTATAAGTTAAGCTACCTATACAAACCACACTAAGTAAACCTAATTTTATACAACTCCTAAAAAATAAGCCTGCTTTACAAAGCTTTACAAGAACGCCGTGTCTAAATGTCTTAGTAACTTTATAAATTACGAAATGAAGTTAGCGAGGCTGCCTGCCTAACATTCGAAGGTAAACTGTTCCAGAGAACCGCACCAATCATGATAGCTGAAGCCATTTTTGTAATAATTAGCACGAGATAGGGGAACAGCAAGCTTATTTGCAGAATTTCGCAAGTCATAAGAGTTATTGTTGTCACTACGTGGAGTAAATTTACAAGATAAATAATCCGGTGCTAAGCCGTTTAAGGATTCATAGACCATTTCTGCTTTAAGAATCTGACGTCGAGTCTCTAGGTTATCCCAATTTAGTTTTCTTAGTAACTGGGGAGTGTCAGCATCATAATTGGAGAAGGCGAGTATACGAGCTGCACGATTTTGGAGTTTTTGTAACTTATAGATAATACTTTACCACAGCTACCCCATACAACACTGCAGTAGTCAAAGTGGGATTGGGCTAAGCCACGGTAGATGTTGAGCAGGGTTCCAGGAGGTACAGTGTCGCACTCCTTTTATAGCACCAATACCAGAAGAACTCATTTTTGATATAGCATCAATATGGGTTCTCTATGTTAGATTTTCATCTATCAAAAACACCTAGAGATTTAGTATAATTAACCCTATTGAGGCATGAGCCATTCATTTCCAGGGATGGCGAAGTATCTAGAGTATTCATTTTTTTGTTTAGATCAATTAACATGTATTCAGTTTTCGATGTGTTTAAAGTTAGTTTATTTACAATAAGCCAGTGATTTGTATATATTAAGTCTTGCTTTAGAGAGACCTGAATTTTAAATGAGTGTCGTCAGCAAACTTACTTGGTTTAGAATTAGACAGACAGTTTGGCAGATCATTCAATGTGTAAAAGAAATAACAGAGGTCCAAGTATAATTCCTTGGGGAATACCGCATGTAATGTTAGAGAGAGACCTTCAGAGAGTGACCTATTGACACCTCATTTTTGAGTGCAGTTGTATAAATAAGAACAGATAAGGGCGTGAGCATTTCCTTTGATTCTATATAAATCCAGCCTCGACAATAAGATGGAGTGGTTGTCAGTGTCGAAAGGTTTCTTAAGGTCTAGAAATACGACAGCGTTTACAAATCCACGGTCTATATTGAGGGCCCAGTTTTCTGTGACCTCAAGTAGAGTCAACGTCGCTGAATGAAGAGATCGGAAGCCAGATTGATGGATGGAGAGAATGTTATGTTCGTTTAAGCAGGAAAAAGCTAAAATTAAGGTTGATTGTAGACTATCCGTTCAAAGACTTTAGCTACTGCGGAAATCACTGAAATTGGACGATAATTATTCATATCACATTTATCGCCTTGCTTAAATATTGGAGTGACTTTGGCAGATTTCCCATCATCTGGGAATGCACCAGTAGACAACGAGAGATTAGAGATTAAAGATGAGAGTGATATATAAGGCGAAATAAGGTCGGAGCACTCACGAATAATTCGATTTGGTATCTTGTCGAGACCAGCCCCTTTTGATATAAAATTTAATCAGTACTTAAAAACTTTTCTGCTAATAGTTGGGTGAAACTCAAAACTCTCGCTAGTATCTCTGACATATTCCCGATGACTGGAATTGTTAGCACTAGTAAATGAAATGTTGTTCGCAAGTTTTGTAATTAACTTTTGGAAAAAACGCAAGTTGCAAATCGCGTCGTTTCATATTTGGCTGCAAAATTATATGAGACTATAAAATATTTCTAGAAAGTGCCCATGAAGGAGTATTCCCTATAATAGCCTATACGGGGAGCCCCCTCCCTCCTCCCCGAAAGGGGTACCTTTTTCCGGGTTCAGGTATATGAAAGGGTAGGGAAATCTGTCATTTCGGTCTTTTAAAAGGACCAAAGGGCCAAACAGAGGCATTTTATGGTTGTGAAAAAGTCCGCGAGAAAACGTTCTTGTTTAAGACAGTGCATTTACAGTATATAAAGGGATACAAAGTTCTAAACTAAGTATGTGAAAGGGGTACCATTAAACAATTAGTCGCCTCAGGCGACTAATTTTTTTAGTATAATTACATTGATGATTATTCGAGAAAATAAAAGTATTGATCAATTTCCGACTCGGAAACATCAAAAAATCTGGCTGCCATTTTGAAAACTGCCAGCCTTCAACGTTATAATCACCGCGCGGTGATTATAGCGGGATAAAGCGAAGCTCCTAGCCAATCACAGCGCTCTATTTTCGATAATCATCAATGTGCACTAATTGTCAATAGAGGGTATAAGAAAGGGGTATCTTTTCTATCAAAAATGTTATCTGAAAAGGGTATTAAGGGTTAGAGTTTAGGGCGGAGGCTCCCCGTATAAGTCTTTGTTGTGTAACTCCTACGGCCCATGTGTATGACAAGCTATCGGTCCTGTAAAACAACCTACCATTAATTGGTCATCACTGAAACCCACTGCCATCCAGTCTCCATTCCCGCTCAGCTCGAATTCAACATGAGTTGAATTTGTGGCATTGTAGGTCACCAGAAAATTACAATTTTCGCTTGAAGTGCAGGAGGCTGGCGATGCAAAACATCCTTTAGTTTCTCCACACCCCTCTGTCGTGAACTAGGGAAAGAAAACAGAACAACATTAAATGTAACAGCATTTGGCTCGAACGATGTACATAAATGATAACTCATCCTGCCTAGTCATGTGCTAACGTGCAGGCTCTGTGAATTTATAAAATATAAACGAGACAAAAACAAGCAAACAAACAATCAACACCTCGAAACATGATTATGTTGAAAAACTAAGTGACTTTCTCTCTCTCAAAAGCTTTTTAAAGACAATATAAAGGATAGAGGCTAGCCCATAACTTAATCGTCATAGGAGAATAATATAGAAATTGGCATTTATTGGACCATAAAATATCTTACTGAAGGATTTGTCGATCTAAGATTATGGAGATCTTGTGATGGAAAAGCATAGTATGGAAAGACCAGGAAGTTCCAAACAGACTGTTTTAAAAGTTGCCACAATAATCAATACATGACATGTGAATTGGCTCTAAGTATATATCAGAGAATACACCACTGAAAATATTGGGAGGGGACAAAGCCTGCGTGACAGGCGCATAAAAGGGGAGGGGAGGGGGAAATGCGCGACAGGGTCTCTTTCCATCTGTCCCCAATACCCTCTCCCTCCCTTTTCCCTCCTTTCCTCTCCCCTGAATTGAGGCGGTTAATCATCTGAAGTAAAGGAAATCTCTTCAGCGAAGGTCGCACCAGACAGCACTGCAACAAGTGCCGGTTGAGTAACCTAAAAATGGCCATACAGATGTATTGTCGATAAATAATGCCCAGTAACTGGGTTCACTCATGAACAGATGGCCGGCTACACAGACATTGGGTTGGACACGATCAGGAAGACAGGCCACTCACTTGTGGAGCCGGTCGATCTTCTTAGGGCTCATTGCTCACCACAAGATCTTACTAGACAAAACATTTACTGACCGTTAGTGCGCAAAGCTCACTCGACAGTGAGAGTAGCAGGAGAGTTTGTAACAGCTGCTGTAAGGAAAAACAGAAATTAAATAAGTTAGTATAAAACTAGGCAAGGGAGAGGAGGGGCTGGTAGTCTGGCAGTGATATCGTATCACGTAGTACCTCATGTTACCTCCCTTATCACCTTCCATGACTACGAAATAACCTGCAACTGACACACTTGCCTTTTAATGTAATTTTGAAGTGCTGTTCAGCTGTGGTGCTGGCACATAACTTTACGTATAAAGTTCATGTAGGTATTGGGTTTAAAGTCGATAAAAGTCCACGCAATGGTCCGTTCATTTTCACTCAATTAAACTTTGGCCTTTGTCTTGAATGACCAGACCAAGTATCGAGTGCTTATAGCATGCACATTCCAAGAATATCTTCAAAAGATGAATTTCAAAGATAAAGAGGTTTATTGTCGGGAAGAGGCAAAAACTAGTTGAGTCATTCCAACTTACTGAGACTTAATTAATTTATATATGTAAAGCAAAATGAAGTTATTTTATGGACCGTTGCTGACTTACATTGCCTTCAATGACAGACATTACTCAACACATAGTATATTTAGTAAATACAAGTGTACCAAATTTAACTATTTGTAGAATTCAACTGATCATGATATTTTGTGCCTCACGATATTATTACAGTAAGTTCCGTGATTACGTCTGATTATTAATAGTAGGTAGTCTAATATTTAGAGGTCTTTGACAACAGGAAGCCTGCGTCAAGTTAGTTTGTCAAGAGGTTTCGGGCATATAAAACAGTTGAATAAAAACTTCCAGAAGCTTTGAAGAAAACTACGCCTCCTATTGTTCAGGCCCCAGTTGTTTAAAAGGTGGATAGCACTATCCAGCGGACAAATCTCTATCCAGTGGATAGTGCAATTGGTTTCCCTAATACTTATCCATTGGATAGTGATTTACTTTAAGTGCAGGAGACTTGCGGCTACTGAAACCGTTTGAACAAGAATGTGGGTGACTATGCTTATTGGAAAAATATATATTTTTAACAATCAATATTAAATTCAATGACAAATCCTTTCGTTCAGTTGTACTTTTTTCAACGTTAGAATTTGCTAACGATATACACGTCCCAGAAATTACCTTTTTCGCTTAAGATAATGGAATAGTCAGAACTTATGTCTTACAACAGACTTCAGAGCTTTCAGGTAAGAAAATGTAACAGCTAGACCCACTCTACGAGATAGAAGTGTTCAAAACGACAGAAACCGTTCGGCATGAACGATTTGTCGAGTGCATCCGCTCCAAAAATGTCCGCTTTTAGGAAAGTTTTGCCGATCCACGTAACAAGTGCGCCGCTTCAGATGTGAAAGTGTCTTTTTATAACATACTGTAAAACATTAAAAAGAACGACAGAAAGGAAAGCCAGCGCTGATTTCGAGCCCTATATATATAGGTTGTCGTTTTGTGAAACTGTTACACATTTTGCATTTTTTAAATTATAGCAAACACCAAATTTGCATTTAAAACAAGTTTCATGAAATAATATCATGGCTTGATAGACACGAAAACCGCCACTTCTTCTCATTCGAACGGCGGTTTGGCATCAACCATTTAGATATTCAAAGCCGAAAAATAATTTTTAAGGAGAATCAGTTTTTAAGACGAGTAATACAACTGATAACGGCTTATGAAGCAACATCTTGACTTGTTTGTAGACGTCCTTATGGCAAAAACACATTTAAAGACCTAAATTCTAACATATACAATTCTCGCCCTTATCTTACCTTCATTGTGGTAAGCGCCATGATTTTCGTTTGCCAGTACTATGAGTAGGAATATTAGCCGTAGAAGCGAAAATCTTTCTTTCCGTGAGACGAAGGTTATCGGAGGACGAATTGTAAACTCTAAGACTGACAAGCGCTTTTTTCCACAAAGTACTTTCTACACCATGTTATTAACTCCCTATTGTCATGGAAGCCCCAAACAAATGAATAATTTGGAATCTTATTTACGTATTGCACGATCATGCTCCACCGATAAACACTTTATTTTTTCTTTAAAACTCCGATCACGTCATTAACCTAGAACACGTCACGATGAAAGAGACCCGTTGAAGATTGAGGGTTTAGTGAAAAAAGTTTTGCCTAATGTATAAAAGTAGAGACGGACGTGTTCAGTTTGTTACAGAATCACATTTCCTTCTGGGATTTAGTCACACTTTTTGCTGCGTAATGGAGCTACAGCGGTTACATTAAATTTTATGCCTAAATACAAACATTGTTTGCGTCCCAACAATGAAAGCCTACGTCATGTTCGCGAGTATTAAAAATTTACATTTCCATAAAATGACTCATCAATTTATGTCTATGTTTAAGTTGAAGTTACGTAATTTTCGGATTTATTTGCACCTGAAACTTCTTAATACCCCGCTGTTTAAAAGGAAATGTTTAGTTCTCGAAGAAAAGCATTTTCACTTACAGATAAAATTAATACTTCTATTAAAGTTTTGTGCGATATTGATTATCAGGTTTGCCCCCGAGCATAGAGGAAGGTTTGTCTCGCAAACCGAAATATTGAGCAAATTTGATAGTCATGGTAATTCAAAGTTTTTTTTCACCCTTTTACTGAGCTGTTCGACCGCTTTGCCTTTGGGATTAATCCTGCTGCCATGATTTTCATTTTAACTGAACTACCAAGAGCCATTATGACTCTTAAACTTCTGATCAAAGAACTCAAAAATTAAGTTTGGCACTTTGCTGTCAAAGGATTGTTGCTGTGCTTTTGTGATTCTAAGTTAATAAACATGCAGTGTCAGCTCTCAATTAAATCCATAAAATTCCTTATCAAAGGGAGTTCGGTAACCTCACTTTGATTTTACCGAAGGCATTTTTGACTAGGGCCCGAAATGGAAGACAAGTCACGCAGTCTATGAGAAATGTCTCCTCTACCAGAATCGACCAGGTCTAGTGATTTGTAGACTAACAGGAGACATCAGTGATGATCACAGTTTTTAATGTGATCCATCTTCAACTATCATCACCATCACGATAGCCTGAGATCATCCCATCAAATTCGTATGATGTCGCTTACGGGAAGACGGCATCATACATTTCGTGATTCCTTTTCTTGGCTTTAAGATGAAGGGCGGTTAGCGGCGTGTTAACAAACGTGTCATGCGTTATTTTTTGCCCTCTCTTCCACCTTGTTCCGTCTGTTCCGCAAGGACAGACGGAACAAGGACGATATTTCTAGAATGACTTCCTTCCTGGAGACTTCCTCATGCACTTTGCCCATCAGCCCACACGTGCTTTTCATCTAAAATAAATGACACAGCAGTTAACACAGCGTTAGCAATGATGACCTGTTCGAATTAAAGTGAATTTTACGTGCAAATTAATATGAAGCACTTCAGGAGCAGCTGGACTTAAAAAGAGGAAAGTTCCATCGTTCAGTATTTGGCTTTTGTTAGTACGGCCAGTTCTTTCCACAGTTTCGTTGTATGAAACACATATCCCTTTAGCTTACCGATAAGATCTTGCAAGTAGAATTTTATAATTTCTACCGTTTTCCAGCAAATCAGTCCCAACAGACTTTTTGCATCAGTTGATCACGTGATCAACTTTCGGAAAACACGAAAACAGTTCGCTTTTAAAAAATTTTGTTAGCATAAGCTGAAAGAGCATATTAAAATTAGGTAACCGGTAAATTTACAGTCGTATATCTCAAATTAGCGATTGCAATGGCCGCAAAAATTGTAAAGAGTTATATGAGAAAAACAGACGTGTCCCTAAATAGCCTCGTAATCATGTTCTCGTCCCATGGTCATTTGACGTGGAGTACGGATATTGCCTTTAGTAGCCCTGGCCTGAAGTATCAGTCTTGCTCAAAAGAGTCTTGTTATGGAGGACTGCGAAGTTGAGGGTAGACACGACTTCCTGCCTGAGAGAACAGCCGGCCTTTCGCGACGGCACCCCTAGTTTCCCTGCGAAAGAATGACGTCTGAGGAACGAGCGCTGAAATTTTGTGGTGATGACGTGTGACTACCCAGATCTGCATGGCTAGTGCTTTTGATTGGTTGAAGCAAATTTCCCTTGTGGCAGGACCAATAGGAAGCACTATCCAAATCTGGATAGTGGCATGTCATCAGTATCCGGGAATTTGTGCCCGGCGTTCCTCAGACGTCATTTCGCAGGCGTCACGAAATGCATGTTGGGTGTTTTCTCAGACTAGCACAAATGCAAACGGAATTTGATTTCCAAAAACATGACAAATTTTTACACTTGCTTAAAGAATAAAATGCGCAAAAACATAAATTACGAAATTCAACTTTGCGATTGACTTGGTTTTATTTGTTAATCCCTTGACAGGAGTGGAACTCATAAGAGCCACACAAATTTTGTGCCGTTCTAAACCAACTTGTTTAATAAGACAGAATGACTTACTATAAACACGCGAAATAAAAATCGGTAAATAACTGCACTGTTTAACACTCGAGAAATAAGGCTCCCGAATTTTCACGAAATTACGTGCGCGACAAAATTAGCAATAGAATGATTAAGCCGGCTTATGTCACAAGATTTTGAAATGGAGCATTTTGCTCAGTAAAAAAGTCTCTGTTGAAAATTGTTATTTGATAAAATTCAAAACCATTGTTTCACATTTTGCATTGGAGGGAGACCCTTTTTAAAAACGCGGGAAGTCAAACCTTTCATTCTGCAACGGGCACCTTGGAGAAAGAGGTAAGTCAGTGACCGTTGTAGACGATTGGTCAAAACAAGAGTGAATACAGTATATGTACGCCATGACAAAAAAGAATGCGAGCTCTTGTGGAAAGGTGACCGCTCAGATAGGTTCGATGGTACATGAACGCGAGGGGTGGTTACACGTTAGAGAGATTTAGAGTCAAGTTTACGGCAAACGTCAGATTGAAGTTGAGGTTACGAGATTCAAAACATGAGGTTACGTAACAGAAAGGATGTTACGTATTCCCAGGAGTAGCCTGCATGACAGGCGCTTTATGAGCCAAGCGGGGCGAACGCGATATTTCGCGCGGAGCGCGACACGAGCGCGAAGCGCGAGACGAGGGGAAGGGAAAGATTGTAGATAGCCGGGAGGGTTGCTCCAGTTCCGCTAGAAATATCACTCATTTCAGTGGCGAAGAGTATCACCAACACCAGTAGTATAGTAGGAATGAAATTAACCTTTTTTATTGGCAGGAATCTCATTAAGGGGTGGGGGTAGGAATACATTAACGCCGATGATGTCAAAACCATATGCCTTTAGCTCCAATCTGGTACCCAGAGTCTTCAGGCTTTTTGGTCAGTGGGGCAACGCCGGGAAGACACTGGGGACATCAATCTCGAAAGTAAAACGTTCTAGAACGGCAACAGGAGATTCGAAGTAGACTGAACTTTCGGTTTCGGAAAATTTTAACGATGAATTATGATTCTCAGTGAGATATTGGAAGAAAAAGGGAGAAACATAATTCTAGCTGGTAAGTACTCGCTGTAATTACTCTTTGTGAACTCGGTGTTATTCCTTTTATTGAGTAGAATCGAATCATATCCCAAGTGTTTTTTTTGGGGGGGCGTAGTGTTGCAATTATCTGAATTATGGAAAACATTATACGATATTTTGTTATTAAAGCTGTATTAAGGCTCTGATCACACCCTAATGTTTCACATTTCACCTTATGTGATCCACCAGAGCCTCAACAAAGCCTAAGATATGTTACCAATGTTACGTGAGATTGCAACGAGCCATGAAAACGGCACTGACCGACCGAATGATACGAACATGGACATTGAAAAATCAAATGCAGCTAAATAGTTTTCAATTCGTATGTCTTGCCGTTTATTCTTTATCACAACTATAATAATAATACATTGACTACTGTTATTTTTAGCAAAATAGACTCGATCCTTTACCTAAGAATTTTTGTCTAAAAAAAAACAAATCTACACTGATGTTTAACCCAACAAAGGAATTACCTTTCACTGTGGCACAGTGGATGTGGGAAAATCAAAACATATATCAATAATTGCAAAAAAATCAATATTGGCATTTCGGGTAACTCCTTGGAAAAGTGATCAAAATTCATAGCTTCACACATCATAATGTCTCTGAGTCTCTTGACTGAAGTACCCTTACAAGCAGACTGTTCAGGCTTCTATTAACTGTATGTTTTTGGAGTGTAGCTACCTAGATTTTTAAATCTCTGTGGATAGTATTGTCTAGTCACATACTACTTCTTCATAAAGTATGACAGGGAGCTGCACACCATTTACCACTGTATACATTAACAGTCTTGCTTCCATCCTTCTTTACCTTGGTGGCAGCCTAAAATTAAATAAATATAAGCTTACTTGCATGACTATCCGGGTGTAAGTTTAAGCATGTAAAAACCTTTCTGCACTGCATTGCACCCCTTTGATGTTGCTTTCTTGTTTTCTCATGTATGGATTCCATGCATGGATATTTGCATAGTTTTAGCTAAATAAGGTATGCCAATAGCGACAAACATATTCATACGATAATGTAGCTCCATCAATTTGTCCAAGAGTGGATAATGAGACCCAGCAAGGGGGGAGGTGGTAACTTGATGCATTATATTATTTTGGGTTTAGTCTCTGTTATAGTAAAAGAATTTTTTGCTTCTCAAATTTCAGTGGGCTCATAATCTTTTTTGTTTCCTTGCAAATGACCTCCTCATTGATACATGCTCCAGATAAAACATGAGACGTTTTTAGACATTTTTGTTGCTAAAGATTTAGATCTTTTAAGTATATTGCTTTTGATATTAATTACATTGATCACTGTCTATTAATATCTCAAAATTCCATAGTTCAGGACAGTCTTGTACTTTAGCCAAATCATTACCCTTGCATCTAGAGCCCGGTCAGACTGGGGCAGGCCGGGGTCAAAGCCCGGCCCAAAAGCCCTGGTCAGCCCAGCCTAGGCTGGGCTGGCCAGGCGATAAAAATCCGGGGAAGCCAGGGCTAGCCCGGCCAATACCATAACAGAGCAAATGGCCCGGCTTGACCAGGCTAGCCGAAAAAACCGTGGCCAGCCCGGTCAATACCATAACAGAGCAAATAACCTGGCTTGAACAGGGAAACTGGGGAAACCGTGGCCAGCCCGGTCAATACCATATCAGAGCAAATGGCCTAGCTTGACCACGCTATCTGGGGAAGCCAGCCATAAGCTTGACACTTGAATATTTCTTAAGCACTGTGTTCGTTTTTAATCCAAATGACAACATCAGCTGAATATTCTCTTTTTCGTAATTTATTTTACTCAACATACATATGACCACATTCCACATACATGCATGTAAATAAACATCTACACGAAAAAAAATAAACTGCTAAATGACTCCTTTTTCCAATGTAGCCGATGCAGCCTTCTGAACTGAAGGTCCACACATCAGGCAGCTAGTGCTGGTTGTTTTTGACCTTACTATTGCAGCAATGTATTAAGATTACATGTACCAGAAGCACATAACCTTATGCAACTTATACTATGAATTAAAGTTCAAATAAACAAACCTACAGGCTGTATTCTAATATTTTATATGTAAGTTCACGTCTCAAGTCCTTATAAATTAACTGGAAACTTTATTGCTTCTAACCAGTATAGCCATTGGAAACTTTACTTATTATGCTCTTTCTCCTCCTATTTTATTTAACATTGGTCTTGACAAGTCTGCTATAACCTTGTAGCACCAGAACATACAGTTTTCAGAGTATTCCATTGACTATTTGCAACAAAAAGTACAGTTACTTCGATCTGCAGTGAGCAAAAAGCAGCAAAAAGGGATCTGATTAATGGCATATCTTTGCATACATCTTTGAAGTTATTAGAAATGCAAAGTTATTAGAAAACATACCTTTCCACATTCATCCAGCTGAGTAAACTCACTTGCAAACATGCTTTTATGTGAACACGAACATCGCAATTGATCACTTTGTCTTGAAATCGAAAAATAACATGGAAAGACAGTCTTACGAAAATAGAATTGTTGCTTGTGAGATCCGGGTGAATTTGAACTATTCAACGGAAGTTCATTTCACACTTTTCTATTGGTTCAAAAGCCGTACGTGACAAAGTAAATCAAATCACTACGGTGGCCCACAAGGGTCACTACACAAAAAAGGTCAACTGCAAATTAAACACTGCACCCTATACAAATAAAAAAGTGTTGCTGCAAATAAAAAAAGTTGCTGCGAATAAAAAATGTTGCTGCAAATAAAAAAAGATGTTGCTGCAAATAAAAAAGTGTTTTGAAAGGTTTGAACCCAGGAGTTGAGTTTGATTGTCCGGGTGAACGTAGTCCTGAATAGGACTGTTGTAGTTGACAGTGACTGACGTTTCGACAAACTGTGAGGTAGTCATCTTCACAGTTGAAGTGAGTTGTATCACGTCAGTTGATGGCATTATACTCTGGTTATAGATCTGGCCCTGGTTGTTCAAACGTTGGATAGTGCTACCCAACGGATAAATCACTATCCAGAGGATAAGTATTACGGAAATCAATTACACTATCCGCTGGATAGAGATTTATCCGATGGATAGCGCCATCCAACGTTTGAACAACCAGGGCCAGATCTATAACCAGAGTATAATGCCATCAACTGACGTGATACAACTCACTTCAACTGTGAAGATGACTACCTCACAGTTTGTCGAAACGTCAGTCACTGTCAACTACAACAGTCCTATTCAGGACTACGTTCACCCAGACGATCAAACTCAACTCCTGGGTTCAAACCTTTCACAACACTTTCTTATTTGCAGCAACATCTTTTTTTTATTTGCAGCAACATTTTTTATTTGTATAGGGTGCAGTGTTTAATATGCAGTTGACCTTTTTTATGTAGTGACCCTTGTGGGCCACCGTAAATCACGCATGTGCCAAAGGCACGCGTGGAAGTCTGGGAAACTAGAAAACATGGCAGCTAATAGTTTTGCGATGTGCTCCCATTTGGGTTGAAATAGCAGTTATTTTCAGCATTATTTAAGATGAACCAACACATTTGAAGTGTTAAAAGCAAGAGGTAAACTTAATGTTGTTCTTTTAAGTTCGGAAAGAAAATGTTGGACTACATTATCAATCAAAGACCTGCAATGAAAAACGCAGAAAAACGTGTTGTGGCCGTTGTGAATGTTGGACAAAGCTCACAGGTTGGAGTATGGAATTCTGATCTAACCATTAAGACGCCTTGAAAACACCAAGACCACGCCATTTTATTGCCTCATCGTATCATTCATTATTTGAATGAACTGTATCAAAAGGAAGCCGAAAAAGTATGCAAAGCAAGGAACTGTTCGCATGTTCAAGTGGACTTTCGACCTATGAGGAACGGTAAATCCGAGGAACACATTACAGTAAGAAACAGTTATAAAAATGGAAATGATCCTTGCAGTAAATGAACATTATCTAAGTGGTTGAACAAGTACCTGAAAAAATTAAGGCTTGATCGGGAATCGAATCCTGACGTAAGCGATTGATCAGATGCAATCAAGTCAACTGGAAAGGAGGCCATTGTGAGCTGGCATAGTGGAAATCACATGAATGGAAATAATTGAGCTTATATGACATAACAATTTTTTTTTGAAATGTGGACATAGATATGAAAGTAGAAATGATCCTCGCAGTTAAATAAATTACCCATGCAGCTGAGAAAGAACCATAAAGAAAATTCAGAATAGGAGGTACTTGTCGAAGAAATAAGCGCCAACTTGCCTGTGACTTGAAATCACTGAGTAAATATGCAAATTCTATTTCCTGCCGTTTTCTTTGTCCAACAAATTGTAAATATAACTAATCGTGGGTTAGGCCATTACCAGTAACAGCATTCTTTGACTTTTCGAAGCACAGATTGTAATTAAAATCTGCACCACTGCAACAGCGCTGTTTATCTCTGCACACTGCAGTGTTAAACAGCCAAAATTTGCTACTACTGCAGCCAGTCCTTTTACAGCTCTTTTGTAGCGCTTCTTGGAGCCATTCTGCAGCGCTGCTTGTTTCATGATTGGATGGGCAGGTTCCTGGAAAGCCAATTAATGCTAAAAAAGGAGGTCTCTTTAAATTAAGAACCAGTCACTTGTTTTAAGAAGGAAAAAAGTTGATTTACAAATGTTCTTAAGATGCAGAAAATGGTTTTAAGACAAAGCTTAAATTCAGTGAAAGGATATTGTTTTAAGACAACATTCCTTGTTTTCATTTTTGTTTTAAGGGCTGGATTCTTAAATCAATAACAGTTTTTTTCTAAAATAAGTTGCTCAATTTGTTTCTGTCTTGTGACGAAAAAATATACATAAAAATTTCATAAGCCTAAACTTTAACTCAAATACGGTTTACAGCTATGTTCAAAGCTATATTTCTGACTTGAAAAGTCCTGGGGAAAATAACATGAATTGTGTAGTTGAAAAATGAAATTTGATTTTAAAATAACTACTGGAGAAGGATTTTATACTTGTAGGCCACATTACACTTTCCTTGGTAGAAAATTAAAAGGCACTATGAATTTGAAACACATGCAAACATTGTAAAATTGTCAGCAAAATATTAAATTTTGAAGAAGTTTCAGTTAGAATTTTTTGGATCAAAAAGATCTAATGTCTATAGTGACTGAAAATGGACCAATCACAAAGCAACAATTCAGTAGAAGCTGACCTCTCAGGAAACAGGCAATTAAAATTGCCTTTCTCTGATAGGTGCATTTCGATCCTCTGCCCACAGACTGTCTCATGGAGAGGAAACAGGTAAGCTTTTGAACACTTGAGTGAGCATATTTTGAGTATGAACACTTTCGAATTTCGACTGTATGCAGTGTTCAGTAAGAGTTAATGCGTCTACACCTTGGACTTTAGTGAACAGTTTATCTTTGCGAATTAGTTATATTCTGCAACTACCCACTCAACTGGATTTCAGTAAGAGTTAATGCATCTACATGTACCTTTAGACTTGGACTTGTGAACAGTTTATCTTTGGGACTGTCTTATATTCTTCACCTATCAGCTTGCAGTTGATAGGAGAAATGTAAATAAGATATCAAGATTTACTGAATTCAGTTCTCCTTGTAGTAGTAATATCGTTTTTAGTTTTACCTAGAAT